>OY728156.1:784776408-786026408 GCA_963277665.1 Viscum album | reverse complement strand
TGTGGTGGGTGGTGTAACTCAGTTATGGACTAGAGTTTATGTTTCAATTTTTTTAAATAAAATATATTATTATAGAACATAGGCGTGTGTTTATGTAATTTATAAAATATTAATAAAAAATTGTGTAATAACTATATATGTTAATATATGGTTTCAATAGGTATTAAAAAAGTAAAGGTTTATTTTACATTTGGAAATGAGGATGATAAAACTACAATGAGATCTCTATGTAAATTCATTAGGATAATTTTAGGGATGATTTAATGTATATAAAAGATTCATAGAATTTTTCTAGATGAAAAAGTGTTTGGTTTTAATGAAATTAAATCTACTTTTGGACAAACCATGTGGATGTTGCTCTTTAATATATGTACATAGTGGCAATAAACTTGAAAAACTGTATTGAGCTAGACTATTTTTATAACTAGAGAAAAATAATTGTAATTACTACAAACCTAGATTGACACTCTCAGGAGTTATTCTATGTAAATTCAAAAACTCATTACAAACCATAATGATGTATTTAAATAGAATATGACTATGAATAAAATACGATAATCTTATGGTGACACGAATAATATAATCATTCATTATTTAGTTATCATATAACTAATTTCTCATGATTATCTGGTTCCCCATAATGATTAATATTATAGGAAATATATTTTTGGGTTTTATTAACTTTTATGAACCCAAAATAAACACATTACTAAAAACTATGATAGAAAATGAAATGATATTTTTCCTAAGAATCCAAAAATTATGTGATATGGAATTTAAAATCCCATTTTAATTCTCATTTATCTTTATCAATATATGAATCATATTGAGAATAAAAATTTGAAAAGGAGGTAAGTATTTTTATTGTTTCATTAAAGAGGTAATGCCCACCTTCCACTAGTTTAATTGTTAATCAATAAGTTGCTGAATATTGGATCAGCATCACTGAATATTTATATTTTATTATCCAGTTTTCAGAATATGAAAAATTCATTTTGAATGTCAACTTTTTGAAGGGAAGAAAATAAATTGCAGACTATTATCCAATGTATGAGAAAATATAGTGTAATTTAATCCTTAAATTGGGATGTGTTTAAGAACATGTTGTTAAATGTGTACTTTATTTGTGTTCAATGTATTTATATGGAGATGGAATTCCTTGTGTTAATGAAAAATGCCGATAAATCTATTAATACCTATGATTCAAATTTTACAAGGCTTGTGAGGCACACTTTTGGTATTATCATCCAAGCTGAATAAAAATATGATCGATTATTCAGTGAAATAAAACTATGTATATATAGGTATTTATCCATAAGGGACTTTAGAAACTATGAAGAGATTTTTTATTTCGCTATAAATGTGGAAATGAAGGATACATTTACATATCAATATCATGGTCTTTACTAGAAATGAAATATGGTAGTCAAATGAAAATATTAAAACCATGGAGAGAAAAAGATGAGAATTATTTTATTCTCATATTGTTGGAATAATCATTTAATAAATTTTTTAATTTGAATGAAAAATATTTTATATTCGTAAGTTATGTTCCTTAGGATATAGATTTAAAATGTGATTGCAAGAAGTTAATAAATAACGAGACTATAGTAAAATAGGCACAAAATGTTACTCTTCCTCTTAATTACATCAATTATAAAGAGAATGTGAATTGTTATAATCAAAACTAAAATTGATGTTTAATGTAAATTATTAACATTAGTAACATATTAATCCAAGGGATAAGGTAAAATGGTATGTTACCACTATTTAGGAATATATTTGCATAAAAATTTAGGGAAAGGGTCATTTAACTTCAACAAAAGAAGCTTTTAATCATTTATTTTACCATGGATCTACCCTTTATTTATATCAAAAGCGGTTTCAATGAGTATCAACATTATATCCAATTAATTAGATGTTGAATTAGTAGTGAAACCCCTAGTGTTTTGATGATCTCATATCAGGATTATGATTCCCCTATGGCTGATTTTTATGGGGATGTTCTATTTACAAATCTTGTAATTCATCCTCTTGTAAAATTTTATTTCAACTTATGTCAGTATTTTCATTATTTACATAAAACCAACAACCAATGTAATGGAAGGTAAGTCACACTTCATATTATGAAAAATACTATGATAATTTACACATGTAATGATAGTTATGAGATTCTGAGGGGGGTCATATCCATTTAGTGGGAATTAATTCTCTTTCATGGGTGGTTTTTATTTCAAATGGATTGTGAGAAAAACAAAAACAATGATATTCTTATGGGAGTGGAAATTATTAAAGACATTAAATGGGAGTTTCATATTCTTCCACGAAAACCTAATGTTGAGTCCTCAATAGAGCTCATACTTGGTTCCACAAAATTTTAAAATACTCTATATAGAATGTCTCCAATTTAGTTACAATAATTGAAAAAGGAACTCTTGGAAAAACATTACAAGGGATTCATTCAAACATTTGTATCACCATGGGGGAACATTTCACTTTGTTAAAAAGAATTACATATAAATTTCACTAAACATTGATTGTTAGGAGTTGAACAAGATCATGACCAAGAACTAATATACTATTTCCCATGTCAATGGAAATTTTCACAAACAATTCATAGTTTAATTCTTGGTCAAGATTTACCATTATTTTAGATTTCATCGATTGTGGCTTAAGAATAAAGATATACCCATGCCAAAATTACATAAAATGTACTGAAATTATGAATATATATTCCTTACTTTTGATATTAATAATTTTTCTATAATCATCATTGACTAAATTTATATATTATATATAAAATAACATGAACGGTTTGTGGTAGTCATTATATGTGATATTCTTCTCTATTCAAAAATAAAGGTATAGTATGATAATAATATGATAATTTTACAAAAGGCCCTAAATAAGGTTAGAAAATATGAAAAGATTAAAAAGTGTTATATTGGTTGAAAATGTGTTAATTGTTTGGGTAATATAATTTCAAGAGATGTTATATTTATAGATATAACAAATGTAGAGGCAATATAATGTTGGCATAGACCAAACACAGTGACTTTGATCCATAGTGTTATTCTTTTAACATGATATTGTATATTTTTTTGGATAATATCTTGATAATATCTTCTCCAATCACTGTGTAAATTCATGAGGGGGTCTTGTTATTCAAGGAATATTAATGAGTGGAAACTTCCAAGGAACTAAAGAGAATAATAGTCATCACACATGTTATTAAATTAACCTGATGTGGAGAAGGGTTATTAATCACATTGATCAATACATTAATCATTTGGGATGTTTTCTTATGTTGAATAAGTTATTTATATCTTATTCCTCATTAAAATTGATCGTTCCTGCTAAAAAGTACCCATCTCATAATTTTCATCTAGATGAGATTCATTTTTTGTTAATGATATTGTGTAAATAAAATTATGGATAAAAGTGTGATATATATAATATTCAAAAAAATTGATGTATACATTCAAATATATGGAGATGCATATTCCCCAATGATGGTTGTTAGAGGTTAACAATTATTATTTCTAATTCATCAATTATATACCCATAAAAGTAAAAATGGAAGAGGATGATTTTATTCGTAATGATAATTTTTTATTATCAATGGTATGGATTACAAAAAAAATCCATTTTTTGGATTTTATGAAGATGGATCTAGAAATCATTAAGTAAGGGTAAAAATATTATCTTTCCAAATTTAATTCTCAACCATATACCCACATAAAAACAAGTGAGGCATAAAATAAATGTGTTGATCTGAAAAGGATGGATAGAAATGTTCATAACATTAACCTTGATCAAGGTGGAAAGATATGTTTTAGAAAAAATGGATGTGTTCCTCTTATACTTGATTTTTTAAAGGAGAAGCTAGAGGAAGCTCATATATATGTATGCAGGTTTGAATGAATACATATGGTGGGATCACATGAAAATATATTCCACATAGTTTTTATCTCTATGCTTGGTATTGAAACATGAAAAGGATTAAGGTAAACTATATGTGAGGATGTTCTCTCCATTACCCATACAGTAATGGAAGTGGGAGAACATCACTATGGATTTTCTCATTGGAATCCCAAAAATATCTAAAGGAAATACTGATATAGGGGTTGTAGTCAATCACCTTACCAAGTAAACACTCTTTATTTCTAGCAAACTGTTCTTCTCTTTAGCTCATATTTCTTTGATATACATTAATGTGGTGGAATAGTTGAATGGATTACCCCAATCCGTTGAATTATATTGGTATTTTATTTTTACCTCAATGTTATAAGGAATTATTCCAATATAACTTTATATATAGTGGATATTCAATAGTTCATATAATCCTCAGACATATGGTCAGTTTGAAAGAACAATTAAAACCCTAGAGGATTTATTCAGATCATGGTCTTTGGATTTAAAATTTGCTTAGGGTCAACACCTTCCTCTAGTATAATTTTCATACAATAATATATTTGAATCAATAATTCACATGTAACCCTACGAATCCCTTTATAGAAGGAAATATAGGCTCCAATGTTTGGAAATGATTTGAATGAAATACACTATTTGGATATGATATAGATGAATAAATTGTAGATGTGGTTAGAGCCTATTAGAATCATACCATGGAATATTATAGTTGGTCAAAAATATATCCTAATAATCCCCTATATGATCTCAAAATTGATGATGGTGACACATTTAAACAAATAATTTCACCATGGATGTAGTTTCTATGATTCATGAAGAATGGGTAACTAAATCCTAGGTATATTGGTCCCATATTAATTCAGTGATCATATCTGGACTGTTGCTTCTCACATGGTTCTTCAACAAAACCAATTTCAATTCTATGATTTTTAACATTTATCTCTCAAGAATATGTAAATATATAAAACTTCACATAAACTGTAATCAATGGTCATATAACTAGGAAAATAGCTTTCATATGAGTAAATCCATGTGTTGTTTCTCGGTTGTACCGAGAATGATCAATTAATCAAGAACACCCAACTTTTCGATGTTTTTTTGTGAAACCACTATTTTTAGGATAATACAAGTGGACATGATGATACAATGAGGTAGAATTATTTTCATTTTAATATTGAAGTGACAAATTTTGTGGGTGAAATTCATTTTTTAGTGGGTTGAATGTAACACCCCATTATTTGAGGATTTTTTTATAAACTACATTTATTTGATGGATTCTGTTACAAACAACATCATGTTATTATTGAATTACTCTCCACCTTATCATTTCATTCAATATATAAAACACTCAGTTATCTTGGGTGATAGAAGCACCAATGATTTTACAAAATAATGAAATATAATTAATATTATTCAAGCATGACCACTATAACCTAGCTATAAGAAATAGAAAAATAAATATAAATAAATTATTTTTAAATAGTATTTATAATGATTTAAATAATTTAAATATATTTAAAATAATATATACAACTTCCACTATAGTCTTTTTATGCTTGAAAATTATATTTTCCCAAATAAAAGTTTTTAATTTATGTTTCATACAATAATAAATATAATTTTTATCACTATTAAAAAATTAATTTTATAAAATATTACTGAAAATTTTTATTCATAAATCCAAAATGATCTTAGGGTGTTTTTTTTTAAAATTTTCATATATAAATGAATAGTCTAAGCTACTTCGTTTCAATTAAAACCTTAATTTTAGTTTTATTTTATTAAAATGTTGAATTATATATATATTTTATTTATAATTAGTTAAAAAATAAATATATTTATATACTTTGGTATATTGAAATCAACATCACATTCAAATGGAATATAAAAAATGTAAATAATTGATCATTTTAGCTTTAATAACTCGGCTTTCCTATCACGTTTGTGGGGTTAATTTAAAAGTAACTTTGTTGTACTTATGTGATAATTTTTTAAATAATATTAAATACTCTTAAACATTATAACTTATAATTTATAATAATTTAAGATTATTTTACTACATTAACAAGTAGTCAATGAAGTGAAAATTAATTATCACGTTTAAGGTTAATATGGATTTATAGTGGGTTATACTATAATGACAATGATTAAATTTACATTTCAACTTGATAAAAAATATTTTATGGACATATTTAGAATATTACACCTCTTTGGTGTAATAATGGACTATTTTGGACTATTGTTAAATATTAAAAATTTGGTTGGAATTCTCTGTTAGAAAATTTTTAAGGTTTACCTCTCACCCCACATTTAAAAGGCCACCCCCTATTCTCTTTTACCCACACTATCTAACCTCTTTTGTTTATCCATTTAATATACAAGTCACTTAATGAAATTATTCCACTCATTTTAGAATAATTTTTTCTTATACATCCAACCTTATAATAATATTAGTTAAAACCTAATGAGGATATGTTAATAAAAGGTAACAAACATCAACAATCATTCTTTTATTATTTATTCTTAAAACTAATTAAATTATTTTCATATAACTATAATATAATAAAATCACTATATTAATATCAATGACATGTTTTCATGACTACGGTATGAAATATAACCATTGAAAAACATTCATTATGTGGGTTATGAACTCATTGGTCATATGTACAGGGGACTGCCACCTCACAGACAATGGTTGATCGTTTTTCATTACTACATTTCAAGGATAGACATAATAATGGAAATACTATTTTTATATATTATATATGATATTAGTGAAATTAATATTCTTATATAACTCTCATACCAAACAAACCATCATGGATTCCATTTTTATGGAAATACTATAACATTGTTTATCTGTCCAAAGGACTCTCACCTCACGAAGAATTGTGATTCGTTCAAACATTACATTAAATTAATTAAGCATGTGTTTAATAATAATACATGACATATTTTAAATTAAAATTATTATGTAATGATAATATATCATTTACTTTTCCTTAATTAAAATTTGCAAGAAAATGAAAATAGTATTCATGCATAGTACAACATGTCGTCTTCGTGAACTATGCATTTTATCTCTTATCACTGTGTTTCATGGATCAATATATATATATATATATACTTAATATATATGATACATATATAATGGATTAATTTCTGGATGTGATGAAATCCAAATCTATGTTAGAGTTCCAGGAAAAATCCAAAAATATATAAAATACAAGTCAAAAAAATATGTGAAAAACAAAGAAGTCATTACATGACACATATCATTATTATGAAATTTTTATTAAATGAGTTATATAAAGTCCTATTAATTTCAAATAATGTATTAGATATAAAAATAATAATTTTTTATAATCGTATTTTAAACAAATACTTAATATATAGTATGTTTTAAAGAGTATTAAGGAAGTCAAGAATTAATGTAAGAGGATTTATAGTCTCAATTTTTATATAAGAGAATTATTCCATATTTACCACTTGATTTTATTTGTGGTTTATATACAATAATATGATATAATGTATCACTAATATATATCATTTCAGGATAATAAATATTTCTATTTATTATATTATTCATGGGGACTATAATTCATATGTTATGTAAGTTGTAACACATTTTCTATCTCAAATTTCCTTCTTTGAGATGCATGTTATGTTATGCACCTACATTATTTCATGAGTTTTATATAAAACCCCATTGAAATTAAATATCATGAATTTTTTAATCCTCATGATGTTTCATGTTTCATTTTATGTTCTTCTTTCATGGGTTTTATGATTCGAGGATTCTGATGTGTTAATGATTTTAGATTTCAATCTCTTCGGTTTTCAGGCTTGTTTATGACCAAGTATCTAATATTGTAATATCTGGATCTATCACTAAATAATTAAAATTACTTTTCAACTCTTCTTTCTATTAAATATATCTTCAGTTAGTGCTATAATTCTTCGATTTATTCCCTATATGACCTAGTGGTCATGTAATTGTCTCTAATACTTCGGGTCTTGTAAGGGTACCATCTCAACCCTTCAATGGTGGTTTAAAAACAAATTAAGGCCTTCAGGCCATTCTGACCAAACAAAAAGTTTTAATCAAAATATGACTTACTATCTCTCTCCAGTAAAAAATATATTTTCTTCCAAAACCATGTATTCTAAAATTATTTTCAATTAATTTTTTCATATCTTTGTATTTTTAAAAAATAAATATTTTACCGTGGTTGTTTTTTACAAAAATTAATTCAATCTTCATTTCATTTTCTAAACCATGCTTGTTTGTCTTTTACAAAAAATATATGTACTTGTCGCTTTTACATATAAAATGTGAATATAATTTCCCAAAATCATTCACAATAAATTATTATATGATTAAATATTTATTTGTATATGTTATTTTAAAAATAAAAATGTTTTCAAAATGTTACATATTTTAAAAAACATTTTTCATAGAAAAATGTATATATTCTTCAAAAATTGGTTAAAATGTTATTTTAAAATTATTACCCAAATAAGATGGAATTCAATGGGGTTACCTATGAATTATGGTGTATGTGAACCAATTATATAATTAATAATAAATATATTATTCATTTATATAAAGCTGAAATGCCTATGAAACCCACTACTTTTCAAAGGATATTATACGATGAAATTATTTTCAATGCTATATATTTTTTAAAGGGTGTGATACAATGAAATGATTATTAAACTGGTTTAATTTCATGGTATATGGTCTGTGGAATTTTATTGACCTTTTAGAAATCCTAAATATGGTTTTCATTATGATATGGATGGGGGTTATATCGTCATACAATGAGTTGGGTAATGAATTATATATCCCATGGGATTGATGTCGATGTAAAGTGGTGTAAAATTAGTATTTTAAGACAAATCTATAGTGGTGCATGAACCTATTTCCATAATACAAATATAGATCATGGATTAAACATAATACATTACAAGAATTTTTCCACCATGATGGCCTCAGTATTGTTCCATTACTAATACGAAAATGATTTTCAATGCTTATATGTATAAAAAAATACATGAATTATTCCATTTTGTTTCACTTATGGATTATTTTATTTGATTATCATATTATTCATGCCTTATTAATATTTAATATTTATTCGTGGACTCATGTATATAATCTTTCGTATGAAGGGTATGGTTTTCAAATATAATGATCTTGATCTCATACCCTTATTTCCATTTTATGCTTCTATAACTCCATTGTTTAGCCAAAATAGGAATTTATTCAGACATATTCTTATGTTTAATTTCCCTAATATATGAACATATTTATTCTTTATTATATGTCTAAGAAGGGTCTATTTTGGAACCACATAATGGGGTATGGCATAATTTATATATGGACCTGTTTTTAGGATTCCATGTTTCAAAAGGTTGTATTCAATAATGTCCCTAATGGGTGTGTGTAAGTAATATAATATATATTCCAAAAAAATAGTGTAATATCAATGTATTAAATGCCAAGGATTCTATACTATTGTACTCTATATTTAATTTTTTTACAACATATTGTGATTGATGTGAAATTTAGATTTCCATTTCCTCTTTTAGTGAAAATTGAATGGTTGATTCACCCCTACTAACATCACTTATGGATAAATATTGAAGTTGAGTTGGTTTTATGACACAAAAAATTTGACACACCTAACATTCTAGTTTGATGATAATTACAGTGTCAAACCTTTCATGTCATGTAAATTTATCTTCATAGGTACCAATAGATTCATCATCCTTCTAATTTTTCTAATGTAATTCATTCTCCATTTTTCCTATAATAGGAAAGATATAATTATTGGAAAAAATTGTACCTAAACACATACCATTCAATATAATAAATTTTATAATGTTCTCTTTTATTCATTTTGGCATTAAATTATTTTTTTACTTAACCTTACAACTGATAGATATCCGAGAAAACATTTTCATATTCTTCACACTAGTGAATGGAATGTATATTATCAATGGTAATGATTAATTCCTCTAAAAATAGCTAATAATTAGAATCACTAAATGTTTTTTAATGTTTCCTCACTATGTAACCAAGACAAAATTTTTCAATCTTATGAATTTTTGGATTTTCAGCATGATTCATGACTTTTAAATTATTTATGATCATAATAATGTTATTTTTTATTACATATACCATAATATTATTGATTCTTTAGAGGAAAATTATTGCATTGTATATCACAACCAACATTAACTAGGTTCTCTCGGGTTTCAAATAATTACCAAAAACAGAAATAATTGTGTTAGAAAAAATAATAATAGTTTTTAATAACATAATTATGAAAAATTTATTATAGGATATATAAATCATGTTACCTTATTTTTAATATTTTAAAAATTGATTTATCCTTTGTAAATCATTGTCAATATCAATTTAAATATTTTTTTTGATTTTAAAATAGTTTGGAATTTTTTGAATCATATCCTTAGGGAGTGGAAAACTATGTGTGTATCAAGGAATAATATTGTGCTCTATGTGATGATTGAGTCCATCCCAATATTCCCTTTCTATTGTTATTAACCAATACAAAACAAAATTATAGGTCCACGTATAGTTTTATTTTCTAAAAAAAAATTAATGTATTGTTATCCACTTGTTAAATCCTTTACAAAAATTGGTGTACATTTTACTATACCTTAACTCAATTATAGACATGTCTATAGGTATCTCGCTATTTCATTTCATCCTTTTTTTGCAAAGGATAATAAAACTAATTTTCAATTACCAACTATAGTTGACTAGAATTATTTTCTAGTGGAAAATAATTTATTTGTATTATGGAACTTTATGTGTGGCTTCACATTTTGGTTAGGATGTAATTAATAGATAGAATATCCACTCAAACTAGTACCCAAACTGACCTACCACCTATATTAAGGGCATTCCTGACCTCCACTAGGCTTTGAATATACCCCTTCATCAAAAAAACCA
Source organism: Viscum album (assembly GCA_963277665.1). Lineage (NCBI taxonomy): Eukaryota > Viridiplantae > Streptophyta > Magnoliopsida > Santalales > Viscaceae > Viscum > Viscum album. The sequence continues at coordinate 786,015,487 of OY728156.1, read as the reverse complement.
AAAGGAATGAATTTTCAAAACCTAAATAGAAAAAAATGGAATATATACACATAATAGAAACGTGAAAAATTAAACCATAATAAATTCAATAACTAGAAAGGAAAAACATAACTAATATGACAGAAAATGTTATAAAAAATATTACAATGCGATAAGTCTAACCATAAAGGACTACAAAACCAAACTACTAGTCTAATAGGCTTATGTGATAAAATTGGTGACCTTACCTAGTATGACCACCAGGTACGCAAAACCAAACTGGAAGAAAACCACACATGCTCTCTAACATGTATCTCTATTCATTGAATTAATAGGAAAAACCAATTCCACACCCCTCCATATAGCTACATAGGTTGTGAGATAAAATTATTATTAGGCTCCCACCCAGTTGTTCCATATCCTATCTCTACACCAAGATCCATGAATTCTAAAATTTAACAAAAAATGAATGATAATAGTCTTATTGTATTTATATCAAAATTATGGAAAAATTGTTTAATTTCTTATTCTTCCATGTTCACAAAATAATAGGTCAATTTGTTTCAATAATTACATATCCACAAAACATATTAGATTTATATTTTCATAGAAAATAATTAATCACATCCTATATCAAATCCATGGTAGTACAAAAAAGTTGTACAAACCCAGTGTAAAAGAATATGTATCATCATGCCATGAACCACACTAGGTCAATATAGTTAAGACATTTTTACCTAACATATAAAATCATATACACATAAATCCTAAATAAATTTTCATAATGTATACCTATTATAGGAACACCACATCCTATGAACCCCCCAAAAGGTCAATCAAGCCCCTTAAATAATGGTCAAATTGAGGATAGGAAAGACACATGATAAAATATCCCTACTTTGGAAAATACCTATTACTATACCTTCAATCTAAGTACGTGATAAATTCCATAAAATCTATCTTCCAAAACAATTGTTCAAATAGTTTTCATAAAACCATCTTTTGAAAAATCATTTCAGAAAATAATTTTACAATTCATCAAAAACTATTTTAAATTTACAAAAACTAAGGGAACACCATATTTTATTTAAAAAACTAGATCTATAGACAAAAAAAATAATTTTATACATTATATTTCATTTAATAAGTCAATTTTTAAAAAATATGAAAATTTTAGTTCGCTAAAAATTACATGCGATGGAACTACCAACTTCAAAACCCATGTGGAACATACCCATAGAAGAATCCATCAATAAAGAGGAACTAGAAATGATGACATAGGCCGAATAATAAATACAATCTTATAATTATTTATTAGACTAATAAAAATGACCGAAAATGAAGATGAAAAAAACATATTTAAATAACACACACCCGCCACACCAAAAATAACAAGGAAACGTCCCCTAAAATAATATCACACACTGTATCTAGAGAGAAAATACAAGAAAAATCTACCCCTGATTGTACATATGATAAAAAAATGAAATTGCGCTACCATAAACTATTCAACGAAGAGGTAGAAATTATTACTCCTTGGAAAAGATTCATCCCAAATACAATGGATAATAATTTTCATATGAGACAATATGGCCGAAATGAAGGCTCCAAAAAAATTAGAGAAACCTTATAGTTCAAGATCAACAAGACTTATGACTGAATTAAATAACATATAACTCATGTAGTTCCCTAAAATATTTTTCAATTACAACTACGTGGTATATAATAAATTTATACGTCGTGAAATAATAAATACGTTAATAAGACATATAACTGATAGTTATTAAATTATAACCTAACCTTTTAACATTATATATCATGTAACCATTAAATGAAATGTAATAACCACACAATATTTACTAGGTTCAAGAAATATTTCTTATAAACATATATGTCATGTAATAACATGATACCATTTGTAATCAAAAAGTATAATGCATAAACTAATTATTCCTTATAAAAACATCAAACAATGTAGAGTGTTCTCTGAAAACATAAAGAATTCTGAAAATCGATTACCAAATTTATACTCATGCTCCATTAAATAAAAAACCCTACATCCCTAAAATTTTGGACAATATTATAATTAAATGTTATTCATCCTAAGGACACCCAGTATAACCCCAACTATGTATTAATGCAATAAAATTGATTAAAATCACAATATCATGGCTATCAGAAAATTATAAAAAATCCCCACAATTAGAATTTCCATCTATGGGATGTCACGTAAAATAATGAAGACCAATAATGAGTCCAATCTACTACTCCATCATTAATTAATTGATCTACCATGTCTCATTAGAGTATTTTCTATGATTCTAGACATCTTTGACAATTGAAATATATATACCATGCATGATATTCACATGGGATAAAATGATCTCAATTGTCCTATATTCAACAGAAAAATGAGGCTCTAAATACATATCCTATAAAAAAAACATGAGGGGGATCAGGATGGTATTTGTAGAGTTGAGATATATGGAAGACATTATTATTTACTACTAACTAATATAGAAATTATAAATTATAAGAAAAATTCCCTAGTTTCCCAATGAACTCAAATGGTACAACATGTATTAGAGAACAAATTATCTATTACCCCAGAAAAAAGTGACCCAACTGAGGAGAAACATTACTGAAAACATGATCACCTCTGGAAAACTTCAATTAATGATTTAGTTCATCTTCATAAGATTTATATTGAATATTTTCTCTAACAACATTCCATCATATATCAGGAATACTCACAGACATCTCATGGACCCAAATCAGACCCAGCAAAAAAATTTAAATTACAAATTCCTAAAATTGAATTGATATGTATGGGAAACCATAAAACACAAAAATGGGATTAATTCTGGTTGAAAATAAATATATTTTTTATAATAATAATCAACCAATCATAGATATTTATCATAATATCTACCATAATCCATTAAATATTCATAATGAATATACTAAAAAATATGAATACCATGCTCTACCTGACCAGCTATCTAGGTATGATTAGATGAACTCAATCTGAGTAGAGTCCCAATCACCTACAATATATTCCCCCAGAACCTTAATGTAATCCCATGATTCCTATCTAAAATAATTGTATAAGTAACCACAGATAACCACACAATCGTTTTCATATACATCATTACCAGATCATCAACTATAGTGGTGAATGTTATCAGAATAAAATGAGTTGAATTTTTCGACTGATTAATCACCAACAAGAATGAAATCCTCCCATGAGGAGTCCATGATAAAACAAATATGAAATCCATGGTTACCTCAATCCTTTTCCAAATGATAAATAGATGATGGAGAAGATATCTAGAAGTTTTAAATTCTCTATCATAATATTCTCTAATGTGTGACAATGGAACATATAATTATATGTGTCATTATTTATACCTGACCACCAAAATTTTAGTATAATATTCCAATACATATTCAAATTTCCAAGATGTATAGACCATTAATAACTAAAAAAAAGTACCAAACTAATAATAGATAATAGGATGAAAAATAACTACCCCAAAATGAGAATACAATTTGAAGAGAGACCAACCAAAAATGGTCTCCCCAACATATAATGTCCCATTAATTTCTCTAAAATCATCAACCAACTACTGAAAATTTCAGCGAAACTCAAGGAGAGATGATGAAAACTAAAAACAAACCCAAAACATGCTTAAAACATCCCTCTGAGCATCTATATACAACTGAGAAAATGGACCCATAATGTTTCATTATTCCATGAATTGTAAAGATTCTTGTTATAAAACATTCTCACTAAGAGAATATACAATGGAATTACCAATATATTGGGTGTAGGGGATATAAAGACTAACTTTTGTAAGTATTTACATCAATGACTATGCCTGGTCTTCAAGTCCATTTGAGAAAAGATATAGCTAAAACACATATGGTAAAAAAATAGTTGGAAACATTCCCCAAAATTATATTTCCTCTGACACATAAGTTAATCCAAAACATTTGAAAGCTCTAAATCATTAGTGGCATAATTATTCTCATGTGGTCAAAGATGGTGAGAGTCATAAGCTAACACGTGATAATATGGCATGATCACACCACCCAACCCATAACTATAATCATCTTATAAAACAATACATTCCTTATTAGGATTATGTATTATCAAAATAAGAGATGTTGTTATCATTCCATTCATCTCACCAAATGAAGACTGACTCATTTCATCTAATAATAATGGAATCTAATTCCTAGTATGATTAATCAATGGTGACACCAAATTTGACAAAACACTTTAAAAAAATTGGATATAATGTAGAAATAAAATGTATGTTATGAATCTCAATGTAATTGTTTATCTCTTATCATTATAGAATTATCATTATCATCTTAGGATAAACAGATATTACTTGATCTGAAATCCCATTCTCTATAAATTAAACTTCCAAAATCTAATTGTGAAATATCAAAATCTTACCCTAAAAATATTTACTCATCAGGATTTCCAAAAAATACTAAAATTGTTCTCCTGATCACTCTTTGATATTGAGAAAACTAAAATGTAATCCATGAACATTACCAAAATATGTGTTGAGAAACTATTGGAATGTATGATTAATTAAATCCATAATACTCTATGAGTGCTAGTTGGGAATCAAAAAACAATTTTAATGGATATTAAAATTCCTAACATCAATCTTTAATATATGACACTCTGAAAATATATGTTTATAAAATCATAAATTAATATCAATATTAGGAATAAAAATTATCATTTTAATTGGTAAGATATATCATACACATCTGTCAATGAGAACATGTTCTTAATCATTACCCATTTCAAATTCCAACAATCAAGAAATAGTTAATGTGAACTTTATTCCTTCTTGAAAAAGTTCACAAGGGTAACCCATGGAGAAATACTAGGGAATAAAAATCCATTTTCCACAAGATCATATAACATAATTGTGATCTATTTCAGATCCACTGGTTTTATATGATAGTTAGGTATCGATATTGGTGAAATACCTAGTAATGTATCAATCATAAACTATACCTCTGTATATGAGGGAATCCCAAAAAAAATCAGTTTGGAAAACATCTAGAAAGTCCCAAATCAAAGAGAAAATATCAACAAGGCAAGATAAATCATTTATCACAACTACTATCGTAGGAAAAAAACAATTTAGAACTGGGAAGGATGGTCTTCCTTTACCAGACCTAGGACCCAACTCTCCCTGAAGCACCAAAGAGATCCCATCAGCCATATGAAATGAGACACGACTATGATAAAAATTCACCTTATCAAGATTATAAATATTCCAATCCATCCAGATGATAATATCAAAGAGATACTGATTGATAATAATAAAATAGCCAACTAGCTTCGCATCATCTATCGATATCACACAAGATGGACACTAAAGCCCTTGTGTTTTCGACTTCCCAAGAGGTGTTTCTGACTCCATAAAAATGGAAATGGTTTCTATTCCAATATAAATAATATAAAAAAATATCCATATATAATAAAATGTGAAGCATGAGTATCATAAAAAGAAATCACTACTGAAGATGAAATATTGTTGGTGCCTCTCACTTTGATTGGACCATATAGTCCTCTTTTAGGTTATAATCTAGTGGATGCTGGTGATTCCTTCCTATGTCCAATAGTGGGATAGTTAAAGTATTTCACAAATCTAATTTTTTTGTATTAGTATTTGGTGGTAATAATCCATTACTATTTTGAGGTGTAGAAATTGCCTTTTTAAAAAACTGTAGACTAATATAACATCCCCAACTATTAAACATTTATTAATGTGAAGGAAAATAATGAAGTTTTTTGTACATAAAACACTGATAGAATGTTACATAAACACTAGTAGTTACAACAAACGTTTCCAAATAGGCATCCTATCCAGAACCCCTCCAGCACTACTACGGTGAACTCCCATTTCATTTTTTTCCCTGGTGTATGAATGAAGGTACAACTAGGTTTATGAGAGGGGATAGATATACTACTATTCATGAAATCTTTATTTCATACATAATATGAATATAATGAATATTTTTATATGTATAATTCTTCTTCATAAATACATGTAGTCTTATATACGGTTTAATACCCAATAGGTACTTATATGATTTCTTTTGATCATTCTTCATAACCTCTGGTTAAAAATGATTCATATCAACAAAAATCTTCATATTTGTTGACAGTAAATGCTCTCCCTACTATAGATAGAGGAACTCTGCAGAATTAACTATCATTAGGGACTCATGAAAAAACTATTGGATGAAGAGACTATTAAGAATCTTCTAGAACATTCTCGTGTTCCTACCAACCTGTACCATGGAATCCCATCAATGCTTAATGGGACCCTTGAGTTTGAATGACACACACCTAACCTTTATAATCTTAAGTTTATAATGATATTGAAATATTTAATAAATCATTTGAATACATTCATCAAAATATTAATATTCATACATACCTTTAATAGATGATGGATTCTCAAATATGAATTTTTGTGATCGACCCCTTTCTCTTACAGATCCTTTCTATACCTCAATAATTGCATTATATGATTAAGGAACATTTTTTTTCAGTAGCACAAATTCATGTATGGTAGCCTCGATAATTTTATTATCGATTAGATGACTACCATGATGAGAATCAACTAGACGCTCTGGATGAACTCTGAAAATATATATCATTTCAATACTGTTGTACACAAAAAAAAATATAAACGATCAAACAACGGAACATTCACTATTAAAACTCAAAAAAACCATAATCCGAAAACTCCGATTAACATCATGAACTTGGGATATGAACCATAAAACCTAACATCCAATGGTAACTTGAGTCCCATCATATAATGAACTAGCAAGGTAATAATCATAATATACTTATGAAGTCCCAAAAATACTATATCTATTCTTCCAAATGTCCCAAGAAAATGATTATTTAGTATAAAACACACTTTGTTTCCAAAATTTAATTTACCTACACAAATATCTTCTCTAACTGGTACCTGATCTAGCCTACCACATACACCAATGGTGTTCCATATCCTCAAATGATGGAGACTAGTAGCTGGGAATCAAACAATACCATAAGGGAATGATTTCCCCCAACCTGAATTGAAAATAACATTGAATATATACATATAAGATAATGAAATAGTGGAATATATAAAAATTCCATAAAATTTATTGAATAAAAAAATTAATACAGCTGAAAAAGGTTGTGAACATAAAATCCAATTGATAAGTACATCAACAGTGGACTAAAATTCCCAAATGATACTCCAAAATCTCTATGTTACAATATGGGAAACATCCCATTATCTCAACACTAGCTACCCAATTCCTATCCAATAGAAACACTCATCGCCTCACTATAGTGCCTTTCTTTTCAATACAAAGAAACACATAACTTAATATACTCACATCTGAATGGATATTTTGGGATTTAGTCAGTAGGATAAGTTGGGTCCCACTCATGTGTTGTATATCAGGCCTCTTAAAAATAATCCATACAAGGTAAAATTTAAATAAAAATGTCCAAATAATATTTCTCCAGTTTTTATATCAAAATTATGTAAAATTAGTTTACTTTAACCTTTAATAATTTTTCCAAATAAAATATGAAAATATGTTTCAAATCATTTGAAAACCATATATCACAATAAATGTATCATGACCAAACATCCATGCATCACCTATCATACCAAATCCATTTAAGAATAATAATTCAACACAAACCCAAAGTAGAAGAACATGTAACATTGCACCATAGATCACACTTGTTCATTTCATATAAGACATTTATACCTAACATAGATAGTTTTGAATTTATAATTCCACTTTTCATATGAATAAAATCCATAGATTATAGGGATATCCCATCAAGTGACCCCCCAACAGGTCTAAGAGGTCCTTTGAACAACAATAAATGGAACCAGATGAATCCCCCATGAGAAAATCTATAGAGGATGATTCCTACTACTATATCTTATACCTACGTAGCCAATTATTCCTTTGATCTCTATTTTCCAAATCAATACATCAAATAATTTCCATCAAACCATGCATTGAAACACACTTCACAAAACCAATTCACAATTCATTTAATAAGAATTTTCAATTAAAAAAACAAGGGGGAAAATATATCATAAATCCCATTTCAATGAACAAAAAAAATGATTTTGTAATATCATTAATTTCATTTAAAGAAAGAAATTATCAAAAACTGAAGAAATTTCATTCACTATAAAATTTTATAGATTAATCCACAGACCAAAAAACATTGGTCACACTCACCCACATAAAAATAATCTAATAAATTTGAAATAAAAACAATAATAGAAGACCTATAATTAATATATTGATCCCAAAATTGATTCAATTTAACTAAATGGTCTACTGAGAAGACGAATGAATGAATACCTCAACAATGAAAACCTACTACCCCAAAACCATTAAGCAAACAACACAAGATTAAGATCATCAAAATTATCTTGAGAGAAAAAATTAGAAACATCAGAAAATGTCAAATAATCTTATAACACGACAAAAATGCCTGACCATGGTAAAAGAATCAAATAATAATAATAATAGTTTACTCACCCAAATAGATGTATCACATCCACATTACTGATAAATCACATATTGATTAATTCATATTGATTTGAGGCTCCTAAAATCAGTAAATATGTCTTATATGTAGCGAGTAATTAGTTATATGGATGAATGAAATAACATATCACTTATATGATTCCCTAAAATAAATTTCTATGATATTTACATAACATGTAATTCATTTTCACATTATATAATATATATGGACTTAGATAACAAAACCATTAATTTTTTTTTATTAAAAATAGATCACTTAACATTACCCATTGTATACACTTACGTCGTGTAATTGCTTCCATTTGTATACCATGTTCATTGCATCATTAATATAGAGCTAAAATTTCATTTAATATAATTACATGACATTTTTTCTCCTATAGTCTATAAAAACAACAAATTCATTATAAAAACATCAAACCAACTTGGGTATTCTCCAAACATTTGTAGATACCTTCTAATGATTTAACAAATTTTTTATTGACTATAATAATTTAAATAAACAAAAATCCTTTATATATAGGTCATTTTTCATAAAATATTTGCCCCACCCATGAGTCTCCCAATACATTCACAACTAATGAGTAGAATAATACATGATATGATAATCACATTATTGTGGAAAATGTATATTACACAGGACACACCACCATCACTAGTGGAAATAATTTCTTATTGATTTCCATAGGTGAAGAGTAATACTTTTTCCAATGATCACAAAATATAATTCCCAAGGATCTGATTCTATCCTTTTCCTCCGATAAGTATTGTAGTGACCCAAAATTCTCTTATAGAAATATGAAATAATTTATTATGAATATTAATTACATTACACAAATACATATCTGAGGATTGTAAAGTTATAGTGCCTTTGGAAACATAGACACATAAAAACTAGTCTATATGTGAGATATATCATCACTAATTTTTTTCATCACAAATATAACACATTTTATACATATCTTTAATAATATCTTTCAGCATGTCATGTGTAAATGAAACATAATATAGGGGCTTCTCATATCCTCGATATGGTAAAATTAGTTAGATATCAACATATCATGAGTATAAGGGAATGAATGTTTCATAATAATATTTAGAAACCCTACCCCTCATAAAAATGATCATAAACATGTTTTATTGAATAAATAATGATTTTTCATAAGACATGAATCATAATGGAATAAAAGAACAAGAACCAAGAGAACATAACATTGGAATATGATAATGATTTTGGGCATACAGATAATAAATGAAAGTAATTTCCATAGTATATAATTAATTATTACTATAAATATCACTATGAAATGGGTTATCATCCCAAACCAAGATAGTAGTCATCATTCACTCCCTAATCTATCATGGGGGAAATTGTTCGTTAATAAATTATGTTCACTTCTTATACTAGTTATATTTACCTCGTGACATATCAATATGTACCCAATGCATATGATTGAAATATAAGATCAGTCACTTAATAAAAATAATACATATGTGTTCTAAATGATCATAAAATAATAATCATATTAGAATCCATGAAATATAATGGGTTTCTTGAAACTTTCATAATAAAAAATATCATAGAAAAGAAACTGGATTCATTTCCATTTCACCATTTTATCATATCATGACCCAGGGGAAAATGCAGCGGGCTTCATAATAATTCTTTCATTATATAAACAGAGGATGAGTTATATGTTTCATCCGCATCTTGAAATCATAAACAAAAAACATTTGGAGAAAGAAATGTAATGGTAAAAATCACAGTGATAAAATGAATGTAATCACATAAGACATAAAAGGATGACGTTATATCCCTATTAAATCACAAGTAATGATAAATGGATTATATCCCTATTAAATCATAATTAAACATAAATGGATGATGTTATATATAGAAAATAGTTTTGAATTAAATATCACATTCAATGTTTGACTTGGGAAATATTATTTTTTTGAATGACAATTATTTATGATTAAAAATTCCCAAAATACAGTGGAAATAATTTTCATTGAAAATAATACAGTATACATAAAATAAAGTAATGTTTGTGATTTTTATAAATTCTGTTCATGTTATATATGATAAAAATGATCCCTTTATAATTTTTATGAAATCCACACTAGACTTTTTTGGGAAATTATAGGATTATTCTATTAAAAATATTGAAAAAAAATTAAAACAAATGTAATAATGTGTTTAATAAATATTTTTTATAAATATAAAAAGATTTTTTGAATCTTTTTTAGAAATCATTGTTTTCAAAGGAAAATGTGCTTTTGGTTGAAAGGTGAAATTAATATGATTTTTTATGAAAAAAATTTATTGAATTATTTAGTACATAATAATTGGAAAAACTATTGACTGGTTTTATGTTCATGAAAAAAATTAAAGAGAAAACATTTCATGAGTTTCTTGAGGATATTTTATCATCAAAAATATTATCATAATCAATCTTAATAAATAATGATATTGAATCATTAAACCCATAACACATGGAAATATATTGAGTAGTAGGCTCCATTAAAGATTAATATAAAATAAAACATTGAATATCATGAATATAAATATATTATTTATATATGATTTAATATGATAAGTATATACCCCTCATAAAAATTATTGGTGCATAATATATCATATTCCCCAAATAAAGGAAATTCACCCAAAAATCAATTTCTAAAAGTTTTGAATTCATTTATAAATTGTGAAATATTATTTAAAATAAACATAATATTATTATACATATTTTAAATACCCATATATATAATATCATATATTATTTATATATACATGTTTATTACCATTTTATTTAAAATTTTATCTTAAATATAATTTTCAATCAATAACTACTTTATTTATTCTGTATTTTTTGAGTTTTTATTTTTTTACAATTAATATCTTCAAGGTTTTATAATATTAATAATGTTAACCATGATATAAGTATAATTTATATACATTATATAGGTATTAAGACTAATGCATAAATATAAGAGATTAAAAATGAAGTACAACATTTGTTGAGATTGTATATCCTACATCGACATGAATGTTGTATCCATTTTCTCAATAGTTTGGAATAAATAAAGTTAAAAAATATATTAACATCAAATAAAAATTTTACTTCACATATGACACATATTTTAATTAAACCCATCTTTATTAACTTTGATGTAATGTCTTAACAAATTGCATTGATTCCCAAGGTATTTCAATGTACATTTGAGCAACATTAACATATTCTCAATGAATTGAATGTAAGGTAGTATATGTGATATAATAAATTAAGAAGTATAATTATATACCACATATATAATATATTAAACTTCATCAATAATTATAAGAGTATATGAGATGTTGTTATGGGAAATGAATATCATCAGTTAGAGGGCCGGTAGAACACCATACACAGAAATGATGACTTCATATCCAATTTCATTGAAGTGCATATGAGTGTAAGATATTCATATAAAATGAAAAAAAATAATATGATTATTATATTATTTTCAAATATATTATTAATATTTTATAAAGTAAAATGATCGGTTTTAGGGTGTTACCTCTTCCTCAAGAAATATCTATTTTTTTGACTCAATATCCCATGTAGGTTGGATTTATGACCAAAATAAGTCATATGTGATGCGAATAGGGGTGTCATTAAATGATTTGGGTGGGTATTATAGGATACAAATATTTATTGAAATGAGATGTGGAGAGAAAAATTAATGGCTCTTCTAAGTGAGGTGATTGGAATAATTATAATTTTTTTGAATAGAAAAAGTTACACCCACGTTTTTCACATAAAAAATGGCTCCAAAATGGGCCATTATCATGAAATAGAAATTATAGGGTCTAAAAATTTTATAAAATGGTTGTTGGAATATTTTTTAGTCAATTTAACCATTTTACTTTTAATTTAACTCATGTTGAATCCATTTTTACCATTAACAGAGTAAATTGTTTTTACCATTTTTATAATTTAATTGTAATTAATTAAGATTAAAATATTAGAAAATATTAATTATTAATTCTATAATTATTAAAAATTTTCTTTAAACTCATCTCGCTAATTTTTTTGAATTAAATTAAATGATAATACCATAGATGTGAGGGGAAAACCCTTTACAAAGTAAAAAGATTCAAAGGATTAAAATGACATTATATTAATATTAAATTATAATTTTATTCCACTCAAAAAATTAATTAATTTATATATTAACATATTATACTTATAAATAAATCTAAAAATAAGTAATTTTTGAATTACTTATATGAAATTTCATTTTTTAAATAAAAATTTCTATTCATCATTATTCGTCAAAAAATTATTCTTATCAGAAAAATCTAACAATTATTCCGAAAAGAATTGTTACATGATTATTTAAAATATTATGTTTATTTATCTAAATTTAAAATATAAAATTTTAAAAAAGTAATTTACAATTTTTTATAGAACTCAACATTTATTGAGAAAATAGTATTTTCAAAACAACAAAAATTGTAAAAAATCATTCTACATTTTTAAAATCATGTTTTCATTATATAAAACTGTTATAAAAAATATGAAATATTTTATTACTCCTGTTTATACCAAGTTGTTTAATTATAAGGTAATAACAGTCATGTTTAAATAATAATATTAATAACATATTAAACTTTGTTAAAATTCAGTTTTGCTTGTAATGTAAGCTACAAAGGAAATTTAATTTATTCATAAAAATCATAAAAACTATGGGTGTTATATCCCATATATTTGAAAATTAATGAGGAAAAAAATATTTTTATTGAATATTCATGGATTTTATATGTGTATGGTCACATGAATAAGTTTTCCTGAGCACATAACCCTAGTCCATTATTAAAATTTCCCATATTATGGGGGAATATGTAGCAACATTACACCAGAATAATAGTGAATTTTTCTACAAACATTAAATTGGAATAATTGCATGTAATCAAATCCTGAGGAACCGACCCATTTAGAAATTTTTGTAAATAAAATTCATATAGGAGTTTTACATTTAATTGAACACTCTAAATAAAACATTTTATTTTTTGATAATAACACTATTATATCATACATTTGCATGGAAATCAATATTAGTCCCCTTCTCAGATCCATGGGGAAAGAGAAATAAATAAGTCTGACATTATATTCATTATTAGATTTACGTATTGTGGAATAGACAATGAATCAACGAGTTTAATCAATATATTATGGTGTTAACTGAACACATGTAGAATATAATCGTAAAACTGGGAAAAAGTGAATACACAATATGGAATGTTAAATAATTGGAAACATATGTCATTTATTCAATAAAATGAGAATAAAAAGAATCCATATATTTTTTAACAATGAAAATCTCATTAATAATAAATAATGAAGCTGAATAAAGGTAATTAATATATGTTGGACAACATGTTTCCTAGGTAAATGATATCATTACCATCATGAAATTTTACAATATAGTTTAAAAAATAATGGGTGAAAACCCCACCAAGATAATATAGTGTACTTGTCTCATTAGACTGCCGATTTATGGAGGGATAATCTAAAAATGATCCCCACCCATGTTTTATATTTCCAAATCATACATCATATATTGAATAATTATTTTAATCCATGAACAGTCCTACATATCAAATATCTATATTGAGTAAATGATTAATGATTAATGATTATTTACCTAGTAAATCAAATAACATTCAAGTATATTGCATTTGAAAAAATGATATATAGTTTAGAAAATAATCATATCGATGATAAATGATACATGTATTTAGGGGAAATATAATTTTCAATGATCACTAGATGGTGAATAATTCATGGGGAAGTTAATGATGAAAAATTTATTCAAGGAATTGAATGTTGATACTATCCTTTTTGAAAATAATTAAATGTCATCCAATGAAATAAAAATGATGATATCAGCATGAAATTTTCCCATTACACTATGAATAAGGGTTGTTGTAATTTATGTGAAAAAATACCATTAAAATATAATTAAAAACGGTCAAGAGGAAAATATAATTTTCTGTTGGAAACCCATTTTAAAAATCATAATCATTAAAAATGACTTTTAATAGCAAATTATTAAATGGTAAAATTAAAAAATTGAAATCAAATATAAAATAAATGACCACCGGAAATTACGTACTTATTGTACATGGTAAAAAATCATTTCACTTGCACATTAAAAAATTTAGAAAGGTAACTTGTTCGGAAAGAGACGAGAAGACGTCTATGTGAAAAATTAGTAAAAATTTATTCAATATATTATTTTTAAAGGCTATGTACATTTTCATAAACCATTTTAGAAAATATTGTTTTGATAGAATAAGGATTTCTTAATGAGGAAAAAATGAAGTATGGTTTTCAAAAAAACATTTTGTAATACATTTTAACTGCCAAATAGTAGAAAATTGGGATATTAATTTGAATTTATAACTAATAACTAGTGGAAAAAATATTAATGTAATTTTTTATCAATGATAAAATAATTTATTTTTTACGGAAATGCATGTGTATATTATCCTGAATAAATTGAGATTTGGATGTAAAACCTTAAAAGACCATAACATTGATGTGAGAACTAATAAATGAATAAAATAGGTTGATAAATATTAATCCATATAAAAAAGAATAAATAAAAAATATATAGTAAATATTTTTAGCACACATAGTCATATAATATTAATGACATTGAATATGGTATATAACCAAATGAAAAAAATAGTTTATGAAATTTTTACAACATAGTAACTATTAATTCAAATACCCTTAAACGAAATAATTCATTTTGAAATATAAAATACATCAAATAATTATTTACTCAAGGTAGATCATGTAAAACTATAGTCCATACACAAAATAAAATAAATTAGGATCCCAACAACAATTAGGTCTCATTGGAATATAAATTGGGATGAAATCACATACCATGCATTTTTTTGGGTGAACCTACATTAACCTCTTATATAATGGTTTTAATCATGTTATTATCGTATACCATAACCATAATCATACATATAAACTCAAATATTATATTATTATAACATCATAATAGGATCTTGTTAATAATATTTCATTATTTTCAATATTTTGGGGGTTCAACACCTAGTTTATTGAGTTTTTTTACTAGAAATTTTTTTCATCCTATATAAATAATCATTTAACAGACTTCATGAAGTAAAAAATGAAATAAATATCATATATATTATAATTATACATGTATTTAGAATAATCCATAATACTTGAAGATAGTAAATGAAATGAAACATTCATAGAGACAGTAGGTCACACATATACATGATTTCTACATCCATTTTCTTATTTTTTTAAGTATGTGACATATATACTTTTGTGTGTGTGTGTGTGTGTTTGTTTTTGTGTGAGGGAGTGTGTATTAGAAATAAATTATCATTTTTTATACATGTATCATATATTTTTATTGAAACCATCCTAACAATATTCTATGTAATGTTTCAATGAACCACATCGCTTTGAGGAGGCCATAGTCCAGACCTCCACAAAATATATTATCTTATTCTTATAAAATGAAATTAATGAAGGTATTTGTCATATAAAAATTTTATAATCATATTGAAATTATAAATATCATAAATTTAAACTATAATAAATAAATCCATCATTAATACCATCCTTTAATTATTGTAAATGATGAATGAACATTATCGGTTCGCAAGGCAGTAGATTGTTGAACACAAAAATGATGATTATGCATCCCATTTTATGGAAGTGTATATGAATTTGGTTTGAAGGCTTTATATAAAAACATTATAGAGTATTTTAGATAATTATTTTATTATATATTAATGATATAATAATAATTTAACGTGTGGATAATGAAATGAAACAATAGTGATCGTTAAAGAATGTTGTATCTTTTTTCTAGTAACACTTTAATGTTTATAGAAAAACATCCTTGGTAGGCTTTGTTACCAAATTTGTAATTCCATTATGAAGTCAAATATTTTAGGTATCTATTTGGTTAGTTTTTTTATGTGTAAAATTGATTTTGATCTATGATGAAATGTGGAGATGAGTTCCCTTTTTTAGGAGAGGATGATTAGAATTCTTGTAAATATAAAATGGTAAACACTATTAGATGATCTCTTTAACATTATTCTTCTAAAACAATGAAAAAATAATAAAAAGGATATTATTCTGTAAATATTTCCATAAAATAGGTTTTTTAAGAAAATAGTACATTTTGGCCTTTATGTTTATAGTGTAGTCCCATGTTGAGATTAATTTTAACATAATCTATATAATTAATTTTAACTACATTAACTAATATAATTAGTAAAAAAATAATTTTACATAAATATAAATTATATATTAAGATGATTCAAATTAAGGAATCAGTTTATAAAAATTCAAACCACATATACAGGATAAATTAATTATATTTCATCACACAAATGGGATTAGAAATCAGGTTTTATAATTTAAAAATGATCAATAGTTTGTAATGTTTTTATATCAAATTTCAATGTAAAATGTATTTTAATATCATAAATTGTTTTAATTGATTCATAAATTATCACTGTTGACTTTGAAAACATTTAGAAATATAATTTATCCTTATTATTTGTTTAGATAAAGTGGAAATTAATAATTTTAATTAATCACTTTCAATATTCATCTAAAAATAAGTCTACTCAAAATAATTAAAAAACACCATATGACAAATTTGATGTTCCATATTATAAAATGAAGTTTATTTTGTCATTAAATATTTATAAACTCTCTAAAATATTTTTTTATGATCGGTGCACCATTAAAAGGCTTCAAAACTACCTTAATAAAAATATAGCATTATATATAAGATATTGGGTTTGGATAAATCTTATGATTATTAAACCAATTACATGAATAAAAAAACTATTTTGTTTAATATATTTAAAAACATTATTAATATGAATCAAAATTATAAATTTATTCAATTTATTAAGACAAAATTCATTCGGATGCTTTAAAATAACATTTTATAAAAATATTTTCTATTATAGTAAATTAGTTTTAATTTACATTTTTAATATACTAATCACCAATGTAATAATATTATATTTTTATAAACCATATATTTTCTTATATATTATAATCCTATTCATAACCACCATTTTAATGTCCAGGTTATATCTTATTTTATTGAATAACAAAATTTATAGTATTCAGTAAAACTCAGTCTTCCAAGTAATGCATGATATTAAAGAAAGTCATAGTTCTATATAACTTTTGAAAAATTATATGTTTTTTTAAATAAAACTAAACATTGAGTTTAGTTTATTTAATTCTATATTATAGATTGAATTTATTTATTATAGTGAATGTACAGTAAATTATCATGATAATATTTTTTTTATACTTGGTGTTGGGTTTAATACAAACTATCGAATATAGTTTTCTTACATCATAATTTCAAGGTTTTACATTGTAACCGCAATAATTAAATTTATTCATCAAAATTTTAAAATTGTATCAGTAATATATGAAATTTTTTATTATAATGACCTTTTTTAAAGACCCACATCATTGATTTATTTAGAAAATGTGTTCATAGTATGTTAGAATTAGAAATAAAAAGGTCACATGGAATAACATATAATAGGTTTCGATATAAGAGAACATTAGTAGAATGTGAAAAAATAGACATTCATAAAAAGTGTAAATAATTAAAGGAAGTTATTGAGACTTTTGATATGAAACAAGTGGATTATCAAAGGAATTTTGAGGGCCTCAAAATAATAAAACAATAATGATTTATAATTTCATCAGTTTAAGAAACATTAAGGTATTATGATAATAATTTTTTAAATATTACTTTCCAAATGTTGAGGAATTCATTTATTTACCCAAAATATAAGTAAATATATTTATAAGAAATAATTTTATTTCAAAATAAAATTTTCATAAAAATTTGTTTTTCGATAAATTTCCAATTCATCGATACCATCATGAAAAGGATATTGAAAAAATAACACTGTTTCCTAAAGAGCTAATGTAAACTTTTAACAGATCATAAGGCCCATAATGTATTGAAAATTCTTTCTATTTCAATCTTAGTATTTTCCAAATCTAATATTATTAATAAATTAATAATTAAAACTATAATTAAACTCCATATGTATATCATTAATATTTATTCATCAAATAGTTTAACTAAAAACAATGAAATATTATGTCGGACATCACGTTCATGAGGGGTAGGTGCAAAAGACTAATCATTCCTTGGTCATGGGTTATAGTTACACCTCTTTCATAGATTTAATGGGTCATCACACAATATATCATATGACCTTATTTATAGTCAATAAAATTCCAATTATTTTGCAAATATATGATCAACATCATTAAATATCATTTTGGAAATGGTTTTCAATACTATATATTTTTAAAATCATAGTATTCTTATTTGAATATTATTACAATTTTATTAATGATCATAATAACACTAATGGTGTTCCATACCTTTTATCTCAATTCTCTAAGATATTAAAGAATTCATCCAAAAATATTTTTTCCAAGAATATATGTACTAATCAAATGAGTTTTATTATCATAAATATAATCTATGATATTGATAATATCAGTCACTCTCATCAAATTAAACCTAAATAATGTGTTCAATACATTAGACATATGATCAATCATAAACTTAAAACCCAAGGATAGAATACTTTACACTTAAGATAATGAATATATATGTTATTATATACTAATTCTCAAATCTATCTTTATGTTTTGTTACCTAATAAACTTTTTTTAAAATATATTCTCCGATGTTAGTATTAAACTATATATGGTACCTACAACAGTAACCCGACCTCTAATGCCCAAAGCTAGTGCCCACTAACATTACATTATAATGATTACAATGAATCATATCCTAAAGGACTGATCTAGAGATCAGTTATATTTTAATATAAAAATTCATGTTACTCACATTAAACATAAATATAATAATTAAAATATAATATTTTTTTATGAATAACATTATTATATACATCATATCCTTGTTAGTACACTTCATGGATTCCTAGGAAATGGAAACAAAATATGGATTATCATGAATTCATAGTAAGGGTTATGAAAAATGGTATCAATAACTAATCAATGAGAATAATCAATATGAAAAAAAAATATGTGAACATAAATTACATATAGTCACCAAACTTATATAGAAGTGGAAAACAATACGGTAAGATAAATAACTAGAAATATTTTCCATTTTATTAATTAACTAGAGATAAAATACATTCATGTATTTTTTTCATAATTAAAATATAATGGATAACAATGACTGAATATTAATGGAAGAAATGATTAATTATTAGATTCCATGTTTCCTAGGTACATTATGAATTTAACATAATGACCATTCACAAGATATTTTAAAATATAATAGTCTCCAAATGACTCATTCCATGTGTCTACTATTTCATAAAGGGGATGTGTATAAATAGAACCCAGCCATGTCGTACCTTTCTAAATTATTCCTCATATATAAAATAAACTATCTAATTAACGAATAAGATACATTATCAAATATCAATATTGATTAAAATATATAGATCTATCAATATTTCCCCATTTAATGAAATAACTATCTTGTAATTACTATATGTAATAATGGTATATGATTTAAGAAATAATAATGTCCCAGAAAAATGATATGGATATTTAGGGGAAATTTAATGGTCAATGATCACTGAAAAGTAAATAATTCAATATGAAGTAAATAAAGGAAAAAATGATTCAATAATGTTAATTATGATAGTATACTTGGGAATAAATAATCATAATTCATTAAAATAATGTATAATTATATTTTCAAAAGGACATATACCCCTTTAAGTTGGGATAAGGGTTGTTGTTGTTGATTATATAAAATAATATAAAAATATCATTAAAAACAAGGATGAAGAAAATATTCATTTACTTATAAAAAAATTTAAAATCAATTGGAAAAAATTATTTATTTAAAATCCAATTTCAAAAAATTTCAATTGATGCTTCAATGAAATTATTTCAAGGAATTATTTACATGGACAACATAAATATAATTCCCCCTTTGGTAAATAAAATGGCAAGAAAGATCCTTTTTCAAAAATATAATAGAATATTACATTTAAAAAAGAGGATGAAATTTCATTAATAAATCATTTTTAAATGTTTAGAAACATTTTTTATATCTATTTTATGAAACATAGGTTTGATAGAAAATGGATTTCAGACAGATGACAGAGAAGAAGGATGCTTTTCATAAAAAACATTCTAAAATATTTTCAGTAACCAAGATTGAAAAAATGGAACTATTAATTGAAAAATATCATGAATAACATATTTTATGAAAATGAAAGTGTTTATTTTATAATAATAAATTAATTTCCTTTAATTAGAATTAAAATTTATCCAAACCCAAATAAAATTTGATTGGGATGTAAACCCTTGAAAATACAATAATGGCAAAGTTAGAATCATCAATGAATATAAATTTTTAGCAATTATAAATTGGCATAAAACAAGTGTAAATAAAAAATTGATTGTAAAAAACTAATTTCACACATAATCATATAATATTAATGGAAATGAAGATGTAATATAACCTAGTGAAAAGGAATATGGTTATGAAATTATTTACCACATAGTATCTTTTAATTCTAATCTGCTTAAATATTATTCTTCAATTTGAGTCAAAAAATAATATTAATAATGATTTATTCCTGATATTTAATTTCAAAAGGAATTATATAGACTACATAAATGTAATTAGGAGAATTACAACAATTAACCCTCAATGGAATTGAAATTTAGTCGAAATCCCTTACTATGTTTTTCATTTTGGTTGAATACCCATTAACATACTATTAAATATTTTTAATCAAGTTATTAACTTAAAATAAAACCATAATCATATTTATAATATCATATATTTACTGATTGTAATATCTTATTACACGTTTGTTAATAATCTTCCATTATTATGATTATTTCAGGTGATAATCATCCAGTTTTTCTAGTACGCTTTGACTTATAATTTATGTTATTATTAGGTAAACCATTGCCTAAAAATATATTCTTTTCAAACATTAATTAAATATAATATATAATCAGCACATATGTATTTATAATAATCAAAAATATTTGGAGATAATAAATCAAACAGGTTGTTCTTAGAGATGGTAAATTTTATGTACACATGAATGCTGCTACCATTTCCTTATAGAATTTATAAATAATATGATATATATATTCATATTATCATTATAGTATAATATTGTCACATCACAGGTAAAAAAAGAATATGAAATTTTCATATTTATTAATATTTTTGAATTAAATATTAATATTACTTTAAAGGGGATTCTATGTTCGATGGCGTATCCAATATGCAACAACGAGTTTCAATGAAATCATATGTTGCATACTAAAAATATAATAATATTATTTTAAATTGGTGTAAATGCCTAGTCATTCTAATGGAGGGAATGAATATAACTAACTAAAAAATGATTATATATTATTGTTAAATATTTTAACATTTACCCAATAAAGGATAGAGGATTAAAATATGAGTGAATCCAATTTTAAGCATAAATATTCTAATATTCTTTAAAAGGTCTATTAACTACCTTTTGATGGAGAAACATTTTTAAATTTAATTTTTTTCAAATTTTATATGTTATATTTGAAATAATAAAATACTTTTTTAGAATAGGGACATCAAAAAATACATTTGGTAAATTTTTGTTATTATTCCGATAAAATTCATTTTTAATGAATAGTGAAAAATGCTGTATTTTAATTCAAAACTGCATTTTCATCCAATTTATTTATATAGATATATTGTCATTTTAATTGGTTTAAAGGTGTAATTTAATTATGTTTTTATCATAAATACAATTTTTTTCATTGGATGTAATTTCACTTTTAAATTGGATATAAAAAAAATCAATCTTCTGATAGATTTTTACTTCTTAAAACCCCGTCTTTGGTTTTGACAATGGGTATTATTTTTAATTAATTACTGCAATTTTTGTGTTGGGAATTTGATGAAATGGATTCCATATTTGTAATCATAAATTCAAATTTATGTAATTAATACTCTTTAGTTTTTGGACATTATTAATATAAACGACGGAAATTATCTTTAATTATAGTGATTAATTTGGAAATCAGGTAAAATGGGGTAAACAAAATAATGTTATAATAATATAAAATTACCAATCCATATGTCTTAATTCAATTTTATGAGTCATGGAAGACCATGGGATGCCTTGTGCTAACTTTGGGACCCCATGGAATCACTTTAGTTTGATAGTGACCTTTTGTCATATTATTTTTAAAGAAAGGAAAATATAACCAATGTATGTATCCCCTAAGTAAAACAATATTAGTTCTCTTTATATAAGTTATCTTTTTAACTATAAATAATCATTGAAAAGATAAAACAATTTCATACATAATTTTATTTTATTTAAAATTTTTATACATTATATAAATAAACAAATTTTTGACACAATGATGATGCATTTAATACCTCATTAATGAAAGATTTAAATAAATGATATTATAAGTGTTAAAATAAATTTTTAGGCTTTAGATGCTATCATCAATTTTTATTTATGATTATGGAATTTTAAATTTATTTAAATGCTTATATTTCTATGTCATAAATCTTTTATGCATTTATCCAAAGTCAACAACCAAATAGTGTTAAAATTGGCATAAGAGAGTTTTTAAAACAAATGTTATTTTATTAAATGTTATAATAGTCCAAAAAATACAATAATATGAAAAATTAAATATAATATATTACTAATATCATTATTTATACAAATATGGGACTATTGAAATTTTAATGTAACAATTATAAACTTATTGTTTGAAAAAAAAAGATATGGTAAGAAGTATTGTTTTTAACTAAGGCTTAAAATGAAAATATAAAGTGAATAATATGACCTTCACTTGTCTAAATCCTATTTCATGAGTGGATTTAAACTCTTTATCCTTTTAACCTCGATATTATTCATTTTTCAACCATTCTAATTTGAAAAACATTTTATAATAAATATATATATCATGGATTTCCAAGAGTGCCCCTCCTTCCTCTTATAAAAAACCTCCCTCTACCCCTTACCCACACCTCTCAAGAACTTGGATCATCCAACCTATATTAATATTATCTATAAACATCCATCTCTTTATACTAGAAGCATCACTTCTAGTATACCATTTTTTAGGAAAGCCTTTGACTCAAATCAAATAAAGATACCAGATTTAGAGGTATCGCATTCTCTCAAAATCTTTGGTTGTATATTTCCTTATTCACTCCACATAAAATTCTTATTATTTTATTCCATAACAAAACCAGTAATCTAAATATACTAGGATGCTATTATGATAAGGATTTTATTTACACTTACACACACCTTTGTCTAATGGTTAAAGTACATACTTTTTCTGTGGGTGGCAAATTACTACCCCACGAAACGATGATTGTTCAATCTTCTCTTAAAACCTCTCATGGTGGCCATTATGATGTCACTGTATTTATATATGATATATATGGTATTTATTGTTTCTATATTCTTTAGTATTCTATGTTTAAATCATATCATTATGCTTTTCTTGTCATGTAATTGCGATAATTTCACCTGAGGAAGTGTGGACTACCACCCCTCAAGTGATGTTACTCATTCATGAAATGAATGGAATGTATAAAGAGTAAATTAATGAACTTATATGTCCTATATACAATATATATTATACATGACTTGTAATATATATCTATGTCTCATTTATTTTTAATTCCTATAATATGACAATGAAAGGAAAGTAGCATTCAGGCGTACGTACGACCTACCATCTCTACGAATGGTGCATTTTATTTTTTATCTTCAAATATTATGGAATAGTATAAAATAAATATATAATGGATATATAAGATATTTCAATAATTAATACTATTCTGGATATGATATACTTATAACTACATGGACAATTTTTTTCGAATAAGTTTATTTATGACTCTTGTACCAAACATCGACAAAATGTATGATATGAACTCACATAATTACCTAATGATTATAACATGGTAATATGTGATATGAAATGAATAATAAACATTATATAGCATCATTATGAAATTATAAATTGACCATGGTTTATTATTCAGGAATATAAAGAAATGATCAAGACAAGTTGGACTTGAGGTAAGGGATTTCTTATCTCACTTTTAATTCAGTGAGATTTCCATTGTTCGCCACTTATTTATTTCATGTGTTGTGTTGTGTACTATCATTTGATATATATTATCATGATTATATTTATGATAATGGTATTAAGTGATTAATTTTATTCTTATTATCTTTTGGTCATATGACTTTATTGATTACAATGAGGTAAGGGATTTTTATCTCACTTTTTAGTCCTGTGAGATTCATGCTATATTTGCCACTATCTCCTTTGAGTGGTGTATGTACTGCCTACTATTCTACTATTTGAGTAATATACATCCAAATATGGGTATTTACATCAAAAATTTATGGTCCTTATTTCATGGGGTGTATGTTTCATAGGTTACCAAATCAGTAAGAGAACATTTCACCCTCTTCTTTTATAAAAGACTTATATTGGTTAGGTCTATTAATTTACATTTTCTTGATTCTGGGATATGTTATTATATATCCATATTGCATTAAATTTTATGTCCAATTGATGAGATACCCTTTTTATCTCTCATGAACTCATTTTGTTAATTTTAAAGTGACGTCGTTAGGCTGTTGAATTTTTATAAGGGATCATCTTTACCAAATTTCAATTCTTTTGTTTAATCCTCTACTTCTTGATTATGACATACTATGAATATGTGTGTATGTCCTATGATTGTTTTACATGTACTATCCTCTTATATGTTGTGTATTAATACTTTTCACACATAATTATGTAATTGATTTATAATTAATCTAAGGATACCATCATTGTATAAGACTTGATCTCAATATTCTTTCGTTGTGGTATACTACAATTTATGTACGATCTTCTTTTATTAGTTATATAATAAACCCTTTTTACATTTAATTTCATTCAAATGTAATATTTTAACATGAATCATTTTACTAAATGAAAAAGTGGAATGTTTTTGTCTTACATATGCGGCGATAATGACTTTTCCACCACCGTGACCATTATTTGAGTTTCAGCTTCCTCTACAAGCCATAAAAATTTTTAAATGAAAAATATATACCAGGATTTAATTTTATTTCATTTTGTTATTGAAAATGGTTTTGATAATGTTTTTATTATATCAATTTGTTGTATTGATATCATGTAATTGAAATGTGTAAATTTTAGGTTTCCATTATGAATGTTTTATGCGATACGATTATGTTATGGTTCTTGGGAATTGTTTATGAAGTCGGGTGGTTCCGTGGTAATCTAAGGGTGGGTGAGCCTGAGATAGCTCTCCAATGCATTGGGTAATGCGAAGGAGTTAAATGCTAAGTCTTCTTCTAAGAGATTTAGGGAATATACTGTCATGGGTATTCCAAACATAACCATGAGGGTTACTCTCTATATAAGAATGTTATGAATGCATCAAGATTCCTTTATGTCTTAATATTTCTATGTGTATTTCACAAATCTTATGATTTCATGAGGTAAGTTAAAAACTTATGTTATGTATATATTGATGATCTAATGTTTTCTTTCCTTACTGAGATTTTTATGCTCATCCCACGTTTTTTAAATTTTTTCACAGAACACAAAGTGGAATAGGGTCAATGATGGGATCAAGGAAATGTCATGTTGTTTAAAATATGGAACTAGACATGACTCTTTTATTCAAGATTTTTTATTTTGTAAAAAAAATGGAAACTGAGTGGATGTGCCTACTTTATAATCATTAAGATGTAATAGTTATGTCCTAATTCTCTAAAACTCTAAATATGAAAAGATCCTCAATGTGAATTATTCAACTAATTCATTATTATGTAATGTATTATGGATGTTTCTTTTTAAATAGCATCGGAGGTCGGTTTAGACAACATTAGGTATTAAGAGTTTTTCTTAGACACATGGTTAGCCCCAATGTCGATTATTTTAGTTAAATCCTTGTTTTATAACTTTTTTCAAGTCATGTAAAGTCAGTTACAAATGGATAGAGGAGGATGTAAAATGACATTCTTATCTCTTCCTGATTATATGCTTGAAATAATTATTGCAAAGTCATGGTCTAATGATTGTGAAACTTTTTCTAGCATACAAATCACTTGCAAGCAGTTGTCTGAGTTATCAAACACCTCCATTATACCACTTTATCATCATATATTATGCGATGCATTTAGACAAATCCTATTTTCACAATATTCTCATATTTTCAAGAAATGAATATATTATCAAGGAATTTTCAAATATTTTACCTTATAAGAAGATTATGAAGAATATTATGATTTTAAAAAATGTGCTAAAGAAGGAGACCCCTGCACAACCTATTTATATTTTCTTTTACAATATAGTCTCTCAGAACATACCTATGGTATTTTAAAAGTACCATTAATTGAAATTTCAAACTCAAATTCGGTCCCACTATTTTATAGAAATTATGTTTTATCAGATGTTTTGTAATTATATGTTATACATGATTATTTTCCAAAAATATTTTTCTATGAAAACCCATATGACCCATGTTGTACAAGGTGTATTTGGAAGGAAGAAGAAAATGATTTTTAAGGGTCTCTAAATCAGTGTTGCAATGCATGGACCTTCTACATACATGAACACAATGACGATGAAACCAAATGGACACCGTGATCAAGGTATGATGTTCTTCATCTTGGGGATCATTTTATTTTATCTTATGGTGGTGAAATAAGACATCAACAATTAAGATGTTGATATCATAATGAATTTGGCTGAAAATGAGAGGTATAAGTAAACCATTGATGTTATAACATGTTAGGCCTATTTTTGGGTTTTATAAAAATAACAACCCGTATAATTCGTGACAACTCATCGCATCGGGTAAGGCCACAAGAATCGAACCCACAATAGAAGGGTAACAAGGGTGAATCACCTACCACTAACATACTTGAAGTCCCTAGTTAGAATGACTCATTATTTTAGTAAAATTATTTTATGGAATAATAATAGGTTGATTTTGGTAATTTATGTTCTATCAAATGGATATACTTAGTAATGGAAATTTATTTGTTGATTAAGTGATAATGGATGTTTTGAAAGAAGTTCTATTTTTTGAGAAAACATTATATCCCTAAGGGAGATAGAATACTATGGGATTTAAATTGTGGAATAATGGTTGAAATTATTGTTTGGAAGAATATATTTTCTTATTGTGGAAATATGATGATTTGGTTTATCTATGAAAATGATTAACTTATCATGGAGAATATGTGATTATTACTTTTTAAAATGAGTCCTTGTGAGTAACTGATGTTATTTTGAGATAAATGAAAAGATTTATCTTGGAAGACTATGTGATCAAATCCTTAGGAGATATGGGTTTAAATATTCGTTTTGATTACCTTGAATAATTTTATGGATAACTTCTTATTGAATGGTCTTTGATGAACTTTGGGTTTTGATAGACATGTTTTGGAGATTAAGAATAGTATTTTTTTATAAAGGATTATCCTTTTGGGGATTATCTGATCTTTTACTAACAATTTTGGTTTTGGTTATGGTATAAAGTCATGGGAAATATATATTTCTCTTTTTTGGATTAGGTAATTCTTTATATGTTGATTATAGCACTCTTAATGTGAAAAAGTCATCCTAAATACTCATCATTTGGAGAAAATATGAGTTTGTGTTAGAAATCTTGTAAAAGATGAAAGTCTAAATGAAAAGTAAGTATGTTTCCTTATGTTTTTGTTAAGCCCATAAATAAATTTCTCAATGAAAACAAACTTAAAACAAAAATGTTGTCTGTTAAATTTTCCTACTGAGGAATCAAATACCGTTTAACCCATCACATGTTTTGGATTTTCAGGTGGATAACTTTCTCCTAGACATGTTTTCTATCACTGTCCATCAGAAAATGATGGTTTGTTTTCTGCTCCATATCGATGTTTTCATTGAATCCTAGTATATATTGTCTCGGGATACCTTTTTACATTTTTTAATTGATAGTTTAATTTACTTTTTTTTCGATTTGGGGCTTTCAATGACGTTTCCAAGAACAATTTTTAAATTGTGAGGACACAATTCCGAAAAGGGGGGAAGGATGTAAAATCCAAGGGAAATAAAAAATATGAAATTTTCATATTTATTAATATTTTTTTATTAAATAATAATATTATTTTAAAGGGGGAAGCTATGTTCGATGGCGTACCCAATATGCAACAACAAGTTTCTTTGAAATCGTACGTTACACACTAATAATAAAATAATTTTATTTTAAATGGTTTTAAACTTATAGTTATTGTAATGGAAGGAATAAATATAACTAACTAAACAAATTTTATATATTTTATTTAAATATTTTAACAATTATCCAATTAATGATAGAGGCTTAAAATGTGAATGAATAAAATTTAAGCATAAATATTGTAATGTACTTGAAAAGGTGGATTAACGACATTTCGATGGAGAAACCTTTTTTAATCTACATTTTGTAAAATTTTATATGTTATATTTGAAAAAATAAGATCCTTCTTTATAATCAAGACATCAAAATTTAATTTGTGTAAATTTTTTTTATTTATCCGATAAAGTTCATTTTTTATGAATAGTGAAAAATGTTGTATTTTAATTCAAAACTGCCTTTTAATCCAATTTATTTATATAGTTAGATTTTAAATTTAATTGTTTTTAAGGTTTATTTTAATTATTTTTTTATCCTTTCATAAAATGTAGGTAATATTATGTAATTTCACTTTTAAATTGGATATAAAAACAAACATTCTTTTGATATATTTTTACATCTTAAAAACCCGTCTTTGGTTTTGATGCCATGAATTATTTTTAATTTATTAATGAAATTTATATGTTTTGAATAAGATAAAATGGATTACATATTTGGAATCATAAGTTACAAATTATTTGAATAACACTATTTTGTTTTTGCTCATTCTGAATAGTAACGACAGTAATTATCTTTAATTATCGTCATTAATTAGTAAATCAGGTAAGAAGGGGTAAACAAAATAATGTTATAATAATATAAAATTACCCCTCCATGTGTCATAATTCTATTTTTTGAGTCATTTCCGACCATGGTATTCCTTTTACCATCTTTTGGACCCCATGGAATCACTTTAGTGTGATAGTGACATTTTATCATATTATTTTTAAATATAGGAAAATATAAACAAAGGATGTATCACCTAATTATAACAATTTTAGTTTTTTTATATAAATTATATCTTTGACTATAAATATTCATTAGAAATATAAAACTATTTCCTATATCATGGTATTTTATTTAATATTTTTAAACATTAAATAAATATATTTATTTTTGACACAATGATGATGCAGTTATTACCTCATTAATGAATGATTTAAATAAATGATATTATATGTGTTAAAATAATTCTTTTTTGAGTCTTTAAATGCTATAAACTGATTTTATAGATTATTATGGTATTTTAACTTTATTTTAATGCTTTTATTTTATTGTCATAAGGCTTTTATGCCTTTATCAAATGTCAACTATCGAATAGTATCAAAATTGACATAAGTGAGTTTTTAAAAAAATGTTATTTTATTAAATGGTATAATAGTCCAAATAAATTAATATTCTGCCAAATGAAATATAATATATTAATAATATCATTATTGATACAATTATGGGACTATTGTAATTTTAATGTAACTATTATGACATTATAGATAGAAAATAAAAAAGACGTGGTAAGAATTATTGTTTTTAACTAAGGATTTAAAAAAAAGATAAGGTGAATGCTATGACCTCCAATTGTCTAAATATGATTGTTTGAGTGTATTTATACACTTTATCCTCTTATACGCGATATATATCATTTTGGAACAATTCTAATTTGAAAAACATTTTATAATAAATTTATATTTCATGACATTCCATGAGTGTCTCTCCTCTCTCTTATAAAAATCCCTCAACTCTACCCCTTACCCACAACTCTCAAACACTTGGATCTTCCAACCTATGCTCATATTATCTCTACACATCTCTATCTTTGTCCTCTATGAATCACTTTGGGTAGAACTCTTTTCAAGAGAGCCTTTTCTTCACATCAAAAGAAGACACCCAATTTAGAGGTAACACCTTCAATCCAAATCCATTGTTGTATATTTCCATATTCACTCCCCAAATAATTATCATAATTTGATTCAATAAACACACTAGTATCCTAAATATACTGGGATGTTGTTATGAGAAGGATTTGATTTAAAATTTCACACACCTTCGTCTAATGGTTAAAGAACATACTGTTTCTATGGGTGGTGAATTACTGCCTCACGAAACGATGATTGTACAATATTCACATAACACCATTAATGGTGGCCATTATGATATCACTGTATTTATATATGATATATATGGTATTTTGTTTTCAATATTCTTCTTTATTTTATGGTTAAATCATATCATTATTCTTTTATTGTTGTGTACTTGCGATAATTTCATCTGAGGATGTGTGGACTACCTCCCCCTCAAGTGATGTGACTCGTTCATGCAATACATGGAATGTATAAAGAATAAAATTAATGAACTTATGTGACCTATATAACATATATATTATACTGGAGTTATTATATATATATATATCTCATTTACTTTTAAATCCTTTAATATGACAAAGAAATGAATGTAGTGTTCATGCGTACGTACGACCTACCATCTCCATGAACGGTGCTTTTCATTATTTATCTCCAAATGTTATGGAATATTATAAAATTAATATATACTAGATATATATGATATTTAAATCATTTATACTATTGTAGAGATTATATACTTATAACTACATAGATATTTCTTTTCAAACAAGTTTATTTTTGACTCATGTACCAAACATCGACAAAACATATATTATGAACTGAATTAATTAAATAATTATTATAACATGGTAATATGCGATATGAATTGAATAATAGATATAAAAAAATTGCATATAAAATTATAAATTTACCAAGGTTTATTATTCATGAATATAAAGAAATAAAGAAGACAAGTCAGACATGAAGTAAGAGATATCTTATCTCACTTTTGATTCCATGAGTTTTACATTGTCCACCACTTATTTATTTAATGTTGTGTGTTGTGTGTTGTGTACTATCATATGATATATATTATCATTATTCTATTTATACTCATGGTATTCTATGATTCATTTCCTTCATATTATCTTTTGTTCATATGACTTGATTGATTACAATGAGGTAAGGGGTTTTTACCTCACTTTTTATTCCCGTGAGATTCATGGTATATTTTCCACTTTCTCCTTTGAGTGGTGTATGTACATACCATTATTATAATATTTAATTAATATACTTCTACTTGTGGGTATTTACATCAACATTGTATGGTCCTTCTTTTGTGGGGTTTATGTTTCATAGGTTACCAAATTGGTAAGGGAACCTTTCAACCTCTTCTTTTTTAAAAGATTTATTTTGGTTAGGTCTTTTAATTTACATCTTCATTATATTGGGATATTTTCTCATATATCCTTATTGCTGTAAATTTTATGTCCAAGTGATGAGTTACCCTTTTTATTTCTCATCAACTCATTTTCTGAATTTTAATGTCATGACGTTATGGTATCGAATTTCTTTAAGGGAACTTCTTAACCCAATTTAAATTCTTTGGGTTAAACCTCTACTTCTTGTTTATGTTGTACTATGAATATGTATGTCTGACCTCTGATTGTTTTCAACATAATTTACACTTATATTGGGTGTATTTATATTTGTCACACATAATAATGTAATTGATGTATCCTTAATCTAAGGATACCATCTTTGTAAGGGACTTCATCTCAATACCCTTTCACTGAGGCATACTTCAATTTATATACAAACCTCTTTTATTAGTTGTATAATAAACTGTTTTGAATTTTAATTTCATTCAGAAGGAATATTTTACAAGAGTATTTTTACTAAATGATAAAAGGTAACATTTTTGTCTTATGTATGCAGCGACAAAGAATTATCCACCACCATGAACATTATTTGAGTTTTGGATCCCTCAACAAGCCATAACATTTATTAAAAGAAAAATAAATACCATGTTTTAATTTTCGTTTATTTTGGTATTGAAAATGTTTTTGATAATTTTTTGATTATATCAATGAGTTGTATTGGAATCTTATTATTGAAATGTGGAAATGTTATGTTTATTTTATGCATGTTTTATGTGATACGATTATATTATGGTTCTTGGGAATTGTTTATGAAGTGGGTGGTTCCGTGGTAAACTAAGGGCGGGTGAGCCTGAGATAGATCTCCAATGAATTGGGTAATGTAAGGGAGTTAAACGCTAAGGATTCTCCAAAGAGATTTTGGTAATATATTGTGATGGGTATTCCAATCATAACCACGAGGGTTACTCCCCACGTAAGAATGTTATGAATGCCTCAAGTTACCTTTTTGTCTTATTATTTCTATGTGTATTTCACAAATATTATGATTTCATGAGGTTTGTTAAAAAGATTTTGTTATATATGTATTAAAGATTTAATGATTACATTCCTTACTTAGATTTTTAAGCTAATCCAAAGTTTTTGAAATTTTTTTCATAGGACATAAAGTGGAATAGGGTCAAGGATGGGTTCAAGGAAATGTCATGGTGTATAATACATTGAACTAGACATGAATCTTTCATTAAAGAGTTTTTTGTTTTGTTCAAAAATGGAAACTGAGTAGATGTGTATACATAATAATCATAGAGATGTAATAGTTATGTCCTAATTCTATAAAACTCTAAACCTGAAAAGATCACCAATGTGAATTATTCATTTAATTCATGATTATTTAACTTTTTAAGGCTGGGTCCTTATAAATATTTTTTTTATATATAAAATATATTATTATTAAAACTATCATTAATACATTCTACGTAATCTGTGAATGAATCACATTTCTTTGTGGAGTTGGTGGTCTACACGTCCACAAATGATGTTATAGTATTCTCATAAAATGAAAATCATGAAGTTATTTGTTATACATTTATTTATAATGGATTAATATATTATAAATATAATATATTATTCATATATAAACTATAAACATATCATTATTTTCAATATTTATAATTGTAATGGATGAATGAACAACATCATTCTATGGGGCGTAAGTTTTTCGTACACACAAATGATTTTTGTTTATCTAATTTGATTGCACTGTGTTTGATGGTAGAACATAACCATGACAAAAAATCATTAAATTATATTTCGGATACATATATAATTATATTTAAATGATATACTAATAATTTAAGGTTTGTAAAAATAAATGATACAAATGGATTCATTGAAGAACATTACTCACATGAGCCTCAGCCCAGTGGGTGAGGTATCCTTAAGTGCATCCACGAGACCCTGGTTCAAAACTATGTAGAGGCATATTTCTGTGTAGTGTAGTAGTACTATAGAAGGTACTATAGTAGGAATTTTAGCAGGACTATATCAGGCTATACACTGTGTCGGTACTATACCAGACTATACACTATGATGGTACTTTAGTAAAACTGTACACTGTGGGGTACTGTAGCAGGAACTATAGGAGGTATTATGTGAGACTATAGCATCAGGAACTATTTACCTTTGGCCATCTATTTGGGTATGGAGTCCTTAAAGATTTTAGGCCACCAAGGCCTTCGAGTCAGTAGGTATTTTAGGCCACCTTTAAGCCCTTCAATCGACATCAAGGCCTTTGGGTCACATGTTGTTGCCCTAGACAAACTCTATAAAAAATGAGCTACCCCAGAAGAGGATTCAGAGCAGGTGAACTCACCAGAGTAGAGCCAAATGGATTCTTAGAATGAGAGGGTATGACTATGCCATCAAGACAATACTGTTCTTGCACTGGAAGCCTAGCCAGACAACAATGCGAAGGTGGAGAGCTACTATCATGATGTAGATGCTGGGGAGGGGCAGTTCCTTGTAGACTGTCCAGTTGAATTCCCTAAGTACTTTGGGTCATGTAATATCCTACGCCTACGATCCTTGTAATATCTCAGCCTATAGGACTTTTAAGGGTTCCCCCTCATCCCGTGAAAGGGGGGATATCAAAATTCAATAAAAAATATGGCCTTCCGGCCATTCGGGGAAGATTATTAGCACTTCTCGGGTACTCCTTTTAGTTTATACCATAAGGCAAATGTGGATGGATTTCTTCCAAATGTGAGTATTATAAGTTGACATGAGGGACGTTATAGAGATATTTGAATAGTTTTGGAATATTTAAAGATAAATATATGTTTAAATATGTTAAGGGCTTGTGAGTTCACATTTATAGTGGAGGAGTTGTCGCATTTTTGTAAATATAAAAAGGAAAACTCTATTTAGAGGACTCACTTATAAAATATTTATCAAATAATGAAGAAAATTATACAAATGTGATAATATGTATGAAATATTTCCACAGAACAGGTTTTGAAAATGATTCCAGTTCTTTTTGTCCATAATGTTTAAGGTTGTGTCCCTTGTTTATCTTAATTTTTCCTTAATCACTTTAATTATTTTCAACTTCATTCACTAATATTTTCTATCATAAACAATGTTGACCTTACAAAAAAATATAAATTATTCTGATTCATAATATGGAATAATTTTTTCCACATTCAAATCACCAATATGGTTGAAATTAAACTAAATTTAATTTAATCCCACCAATGGGATGAGAAAGCATGTTTAAAAAGTAAAAATGTTAAAATGATTGAAATGATTTTCTATCCAATTTTAATGTTAAATTGATTAAAAAAACTAAATTTCATTAGTGGGTTTATAATTTTCCTAAGGTGACATTATAAAATTTAAAATATAATTTATCTTCATAAAATAATTAAATAAAAATTCAGTTTTCAATTAAAAATTAGATTTTGTCACTATTCCTTAAAAAAAATCTCGTAAATACACCAAAAAACCACCCGAAGATAATTTTTACATTATTATTCCAATAATTAATTTTATTTTTTTATAAGGTTTATAAATGTTTTCAACTTTTCCTTTAATATAGGTGCAACATTATTAGGCAAAATAACATCCTTTATAAAAATAAAAAAATTTGTGTATAACATTGGTTTTTTCTTATATTATACATATCAAATATATTTTCTGAATGCAAGAAATAGTTTTTTTTTAATATATAGATTAAAAATTTTAATTTATATATTTTTCTGATATAAATAAATTAGTTTGTCATGAAAAATTTTCTTTTAGATCATAAAAATATTTTATGGAGAAAAACAATCCATTTTATTCATTTGATTTTTATTTTCATTTTAAATTAATTTATCATCTATGAATTAATTTTTAATTTTAATAAAAATATAATTTCATAACGTAGTTAATATTTTTTCATACATAAATTATTAATTTCAATGTTATATATTTTTATATTAAGTAATAATATAAGTTGTATTTGGTAGACCTCAGTCTTTTGTGTAACGTAAACTATCTATGAAGTTCATGGCTGTGTGTTACATAAGAAAAAATTTCATTATGTTTAGTGAATTATAAACTTTGTGTATCATTCATTTCCAGATATATCACATATTTAATTTATTTAATACAGTAAATGTGTTTTGAAGGATTAATATGTCATTTTCCCTTCTAAAATGGTGTTGTGTGTCATACAGACAATCGAATATAATGTTTTTAATTTATAATTTGGGATTTTTAATGAATTCATGGACAAAGACACATTTTTTTGAGTTTTAAAGTATTATTGGAATATATAAATTCATGAATTATTTCAAAAAATGACTTGTATAATAATGTATTCTAGTAATTACAAAGAATGTATTCACATAACCATGGTTGTTTTTCTAACCAGGATGATATGGATGAGGATACATAACCTACATAAATTACAATGTATTAAAATAAAGGGATTTAGAATTATAGTGTATATATATACACATAATGGTATTGATTTTAACTATGATGGAATGTCCATAGTCTATGGAATGATCAATCGGACATGTCCATGTGCCATATTTTGAAGTAGATTGATATTTCTACGGGTCTTCACATGATCATCCAAATTTGTATGAGTTCCTTCACATGAACTAGTATAACATGTTAATGGGTCATCAAATAATCTTCTTGACATTTTGTTTTACTTGTCATGATCCCATCTAACTAGTCCAAGGCTCATCGTATGATCTTCTCGACACATATGAGGGAATTGACATGAACCAGACTGACCTATTAAATGGTCTTCACATATTGTAATTATTTGTTTGGGGTCATATGCATGAACAAGGATTTCATGTTAAAGAAACATCCTAGGATCTTATTTATATGTTTGGGGGCCTACACATAAACTAGGAAGACATTTCAAATAGTTATTGAATGATATTCATGACATGAGTGAGGGTATTCTCATGAACAATGATAACATGTACAAGATTCATCACATGATTTTCCTTACATGTCTATGTTTATATTATTTTCTTTGATCAATGAATAGATCATGTGAAATGTGTTACCTATTCACATTAAGATCATTGTGTATTCCATTAAATTAAATCTCCTTAAATTTTTATCCTTCATCATGTCGACTGGTAAATTTTCTTAGGTGATCCCTTATTGACTCATTGTGTTATCATGATGACAATATAGAGACACAACTTTTTCTTATATGACTATTTTATCATTTTAAATATAAAATACTTGAAACTATTAAAATACCAGGATCTAATGGTTTAGAATCTTTCTAAAATTTGGAACATATATAAATATCTTATAATAAAACATAATTTTTTTTCAAAACATCTTCATTATCTTTCTAAATCTCATTACAAACTTAGTAAGTAGAGTCACATATGCATGTACATCAAATAAATGGTGAGATTAATTTCCAATAAGAGTATAGGTAATGAAATAAACCAATATAATATTGGTGTTCATGATAATTATCATCATAAAAAAATAATTGGGTAAAAGTCATAATCATGAGAGGGTATATTAGATAATGTTAGGGAATATTTCAATAAAAAAACGAAACAACATGTATTAGTGGTTGAATACTACACATAGTGATGGGAAAATATAGATTCATGTTTACCAATAACATATGTTTATAATATTATCATCATAATTGTAAAATGATTTTTAATCATTTTGAAAAATAATAGATACTATGAAATTTGATACATCTCATTATCCAATGCATTCGATTGCTATTGAATTCTAGGTGCAACTGTCATATCATGACATCTACATAATCAATCACAACACATATAAAGTATATCTATCAAATTCAGTAATTATCCAATGTAAATAATTGGGATTTTTAAATATTTCATCATTAAATAATGAACATTGGGTTCTCAACTGATAAGGAAAAAATATATTAGGTGTATGATTCATCATTCATAAGCGAAGAAAAAACTACTCAATAGGAGAGAAATGTGTTTCAGAATGATTTGTTCTTTTTAAAACTCATTTTATATGCAATAAAATCATATTAGAAATTTGTACATCCAAATATATGATGGGTATGTTCTATAAAATTATATTTCAGTAATTTAAAAAGAATAATCACATTAAAATTTGTTTTGATAGTGGTGTATCCCAAAGAAAAGGATCTAGGTTTGTGAATCCCCTTTCGATATGTATGAATGATTTTTCCAAATTAACATCCTTGATAATAAATTTAGATTCATTAATTAATAAATCCATAAACTATTATATATGAATATTATTTATTATAATTTTATTATATTTGTTTATATTCATTTTGATGAGTTATAGAGTTCAATTCTGTCGTTTATGTATTTTTTATTTTCATGGTTTTCATACTTTGTTCTCTTGTATACAGATATGGATGATCATGTAAAATTACTATAAATAACTAAAATTGAAATTATATGTTAAAAATAAACATTCAAAAGTTTTAAAGGTTCAATATAATATTGGGTTCTATGGTATGAGGACAATTCATTAGATAAAACCATAATGAAAATGATTTAATTTATACTGGATGTTTTTACAACAATCATTATCTTATATCATTTTATTAAATGTTAGGTTTATATTTTTGTTCCTGATCATTATATAAAACATAATATGTATAATAAAATATTAATTAACCAAAATAATTTTTTTGTAACCATCGTTGAGCGTAGTAATAGAAAATGAAAACTCGTTATCCATGAAGGTGGTCATTCAACACATCATGGTTGATGTATTAATTTTTAGAATAAACAGAAATGAAAATTGTTTCGAAGACGGATATTCCTACAATAAAATAAAATTACACTATATATGTGATGTCAGTGTTATCATGCCTCTTTTGATAGTGGATGGGATGATGGAATAAGAAAGTAATAGAAATTATACGAAGAAAAATGAGAAATTTTCCCCATATACATATTCTCCTTGAGAACCACCTTAAGGTACTTGGGATTGGTATTTTTATTAGAAGAGAATATCATGGATGTTTATTAGATTCTTGGAAAGATAATTGGTTAGAACATAGATAATTTTCAATGAATTTTACATTTGATTATAAGGGGTGCTGAGGGGTGGTATTTGTAGGTGATAAATGTAGTGTTTTTGTATTATTTTATTAATTAAATTATTATTTCAGCTAAAAAATATAAATATTGGAGACTACCGAGACGAAATATAGTAAATGTCTCTAGGGATTTCTAAATATTTTGTTCTTACATTATCCATATATCTTCCATGACTCAAATATTCTGGTATTGGGTATATAATTTTAAATATCATAAATTAATATATGTCACCATTCACCAAAAAAATCATCTAGTTTTGAAAAATACCAAAAATTCACCCCATACCTTTGTACCTTAGGGTTGGCTTCCTTCCCTTTCCAAACCAAATGTACCTCTACCATGGTGATAATCAAAGGGAAATTTTGTCTCCAACATCGAACTCCAAGTCACATCAATGGTTGTTATCATTTAACTTTTTCCAACTCTGAGAAGATTTGATATGTTGTTGGATAAAATGATTCTTTTTATCATTTAATTCAGATGATAGGTTCAATATAGATTTCATTTCCCAACTACATCTCAAAGGGTTACACTTATACATCACATCACATATAGAACCACATATAGGTCCATTAGATACTCGAGTGGATGGTTTTGTTATATCAAAACTCAACAAAAAAGTAGATTCTGATCCCATCCACCAATGAAGTCCAATGAGAAGGATGTTATTATTTCCACAATAGATTGAATAATCTTCTTATATTTTCAATCATTTTGGGGTTATAAGTTGTTTTGAAATTCAATCATGTAATCAATGAATATTGAAGACTTCTTTATAATTTAGACGTGAACCATGGATCATGATCAAAGAAGATCAAAAGTGGAACCCCATGCAGCCTCACCACTTTCATCACATATATCAAGGAAATTTTTTTCAAATGATATTTATTATTGAAGTGAAAATATGTGGATTTTCTTGGTGTTTTGATCCACCATAACCCATATGGAATTTTTTCCATTATATGTCTTTAAGAGAATAGGGATAGCATCCATGGTATCAGTATGTTATTTTTATATGGGTATAGGTATTGGTTTCATAATCCCTATAGACTTATTTCTTTCTTATTTAACATTCTAATATACCAAACCCCGTGATATATAGTCTGTAGTAACCTTTTTAACGTTATCCCACTATAATTATAAAATATGATTGTAGTAAATCAACATACTTACATGAGAGATGAATAAAGTAGAGCAATGTAGATTATCAAATAACTCATTGATTATCTTAGGTGGCGAAGAAACACAAATAATTGTTCCAAACTGAATCACATCATCATCAACAACATTGAACTCTAGTACCTTTTCTACCTTTAATAATTTCATGTGATTTTGAATCTCTAAATCAACCCTTTACTCCACCATGATACTCCCTTAGATGGATGATTGGGAGGTCATTTAGTAAAGGTAGTATGTATTCCATTCCATTATTAATTTTAAATAAATCTATTGAATATCCATGATGATATTGTCTTTCTAAATCAACATCATATATATATCATAGTAGGTTCTTTTCTATTAACATCATTAGCTAAATAATTCACCTTTCCTGGATGGTAGTGACCTGTGAAATCGCAGTCCATTACTCGAAATAACCTTCTTATTTGATGGATGTTGTGTTACTTTAATGTTAATATATAAATTAGACTCTTATTATGGGTATATATATATCACACTCCCATAATAGAGGTATTATTTCCCTATTTTCAAAGAAAAAATCACAGATACTAGCTCGTTATCATTTGACAGGTAGTTCTTCACATGGATTCTCAACCTCAACAACACATAGGAAGTAACATTATCATTATTATTGAGTAAAAAACTAAATATTTATTTTAATAATTACTATATATCCCAAAAAATGTCCATTTATATGAAATTTGAGTACAAGATCTATGATCAGGACCCTCCATATCTCCTTCAATATTTCCTCGAATTCATCAATCCAAATATAATTTACACATTTCATTGTTAACGCAATTAACATGATACTAAATCATGAAAAATATCACAAAAAACATCAATTGTGACCTAGTAATCCATGGAAACTATATAATCTTATAAAACTAGTGCTTCTAAACCAATCCCCAATATTGATTTTTTTAAGGGTCCACAACAAATCCCTCACTTGTGATAACATGTCCAAATAATGTGAATTTATACATCCAAAAGTCTCATTTTTGAAAATGTATTACAATTTCAAATTCTATAATGTCTCCAACATAGTCTATAGATGTTATTAATGTTCCTCCTTTCTATTGTATTATACGATAATATCATCAATAAACACTACAAAAAAATCATTGTTCTGTCTAAATATTATATTAATCAGATTCATGATGAGTTTTTGGGAATTAGTAATCCCAAAGGGCATCACTATAGTACTCATACAAAGTATGGAAGGATTTATTCCTTATATAAACCATCTTATCTTTAATTTATGTATATGAAAAATGAAATTCCTCCTTTGAGAAGTATTGAACTCCTTATAGTGGATTAAAAAAGTCATCAATACTTGGACAACATACTTATTCCTTACAGTGATCATGTTGAGTTCCTGAAAATTGATACATTGCTACATTGATTGATATATTTCATTATAAATAGAACTAGTTCACCCTAATGTGGCACACTATGGAATATAAACCCTTTATCCAAATTCCCTTGATTCTACTTTGTTAACTCCTCCAGTTCAACCGAGACTACCTTGAAGAAGAATTTTTAGATAGGAGTAGATCTGGTTATGTGTACCATTGATATATCTACCTCACGGTCTGGGGTAATTCCAGGTAACTATTGTATAAATACGTCACTATAATCCCTCACAATGAAAATCTCATCCAGACTGATACATTCCTATGACTCAACTTTTTATGCAAGAAATTATTCTTTAAAGGGGATCAACACACAAAAAATTTCAGGATTTCTCAAAGTAGACTCATGGTCTTAAATGAATTTTTGAATGGTAATGGGATGGTTACAATATCAAATAATATTTTATATTGCTGGTAGTTGATGTGTGGTCTATATAATGAGATCCCATCCATGACCAATTTAGTGTTGAAATACACTAAGGTAATTGTCATGAGATTCACTAGAAGAATGTTTCCGCATACTACAATAGGAAAATATTCCATAATATGGGTTGCAATGATCATACCATAATTATTAATTATAGATATATCTACTTATTCGTATCAAGAATTGTATTCAAATGTTATTGAAAACATTCATGATATAATGTAACTTGTAGAACCGTAAAAACAATTTCCATTATTATGTGAAAATGAACTGTACCTTATACAACATTATTTTCATTCTACACTTCAGAAAAAAGGTATGGAATAATAATTACTTAACCCTTTTTTTAGTGGTTTCAGATGTTGATTACCCTGGATGACTCATTGTTTCAGGCACTGGAATACATAGGTACCTTTTATCCCATCTTTGAAACATTGAACCATATGTGTCACATTTTGAGGTTTCCTCATTTCATCCATAATATTGTCCTAATTCTTCAAGTCTCTTAGTCATTCATGAGCTTATTGTCCTTCTCTACTACACATAAAACATTTTCTCATCCCTTTGATATAGTTACCAAGATGATTATGTTCACATTTTTTACATGTGGGTGTTGGGATCCTCATTCATAATTTTTCATTTTATCCACCTATTTGAAAATCCATTATACTATTATTATATTCATAACCATTGGAACAATATACACACACCATCTTCGCTTTGAGATCGCATCAACAATCACATTTAGAAATCCCATATCCTCGAAAATATTGTGCCTTTAGAGGGTGTGTTTTTAACCACTAATGAATCAATTTATTTTTTCATTATTGTTGATAAATAAATATGAGGTATTCCTTATAATATATGTTAAATTTTCATCATTATATATAAAATATTTAACTTTATTTTTCATTATGTCTATGAATTTTCCCTCTATATGTTTATGAATATTTCCCGCTAAGTAGTTTCTATGAAATATTTTCTTAATTTCTTTCCACTACATCATTAATATTTCACCCATCATATTTGTGTTCTTAATGAACACCCACAACTTATCAAACCATATATATAAGTAATATAAATTTGGAGATAAATTCTCCTACTCATAAAAATAGAGAATATAAAATATCATCTCTAGTAAGTTCACCCACTATTCCACAACAAGATGATCAAAAGATCAACTAAATATCACTGTTGATTCTAAATAAAAGATTCCATAGCCTATTTATACCTATTGAGTCAATTGAAAAAGTCCATATTATGAAAGTAATTTGGTAATATACTGAGATAGTTGGTCATGAATTTCCATGAAATTTTAAACTCTACCTCTAAATGAATTGGAGATCTTGTTTGGGAAATCACTGCATTGTTTCCCGCCCTCTTTGTTGGAATGGTTTATCCAAGCATTCACATTTTTCTATAATTTATTAGGTTTTAAAAAAACATGCTTCATGAAGTCATAATATTTTTTTTGAAATTAACACTGAAGGAATATATTTTGGGATCACTATTTATAGAATTCATTAAATAAAATATTTCATGTGTGCTTTTATATAATGAATCTAAGGTTTTTTAGAAATTTTATATAATAATAATTCCAAAATTAACTAAACTATGCTTTCATACTAGGTATAGTTACACTACATTTTCTTAAATGAATATTAAATCTTCTTAAGGACAAATAATATTGACCCAATATAAAACTACAATTCAAATTTTTAGTAAATTTAGATAATTTGGATCATGCAAAACTTATTCCTAATAAATCATAATAATTTACATAAAATTTTATTCATTATCTTACTAATAATCATGATATCCTTAGTACCTATAGTCACCTGGGGATATACATTAAATAAATTCGTGATCGGAAAGCAAAATAATAGGACAAATAGAAAAATTAATCAATATAACATTGTTAAGAGTAATAATTATCATCATAACATGATGACCAGTTTATCATAATATTCATGAGAGTAATAATAATATAATGTCATGGAATGTCACAATGTATATAAATGAGATATCATATCTAAAAGGTCAAATAAGACACACATTTGTGACTTACTCTAGCGACATCTTCATGCATAACATATGTGAATAATCAGAACATAATTAATGGGAAAAAATATAGAATCATTTTCATTCATAATACACATTACCTCTTATGGTACATCACATTACACAATGCATTGGAGTGGTATATAATTCATGGATCACCCATTACATCATAATATTTACATAATCATAACTACTGCATAAAATTTATATCAATTAGAGAAACAGAGAAAACCATATAAATAAATAGGTTTTAT
Organism: Viscum album; assembly: GCA_963277665.1. Lineage (NCBI taxonomy): Eukaryota > Viridiplantae > Streptophyta > Magnoliopsida > Santalales > Viscaceae > Viscum > Viscum album. The sequence goes on along the minus strand of OY728156.1, from coordinate 785,970,818 downwards.
ATGTATTTCATCCATCATGAACGAAAATTTACATTCAAATGAAAAGTTAAAATCAAATTTTGTGTAAGATTTATGATTATTGAGAAAAAAATAAACAACTCAAGTAGAAGAACGTTTGTTTTAAAAAGAAGTGTTATTTTGAAAAATTATTGTATAAGTCATAAAATAAAACTAAAAAAATTTATATCATTGAAAATAAAATTTAAGGAAAATGAAATTATATTTGAGGTATATTAAAAGAATATCTACACTAAAATTTTTCTTGAAAGAGGAACAACCCAAATAAATATTGTTGGGTTAAAGCATCCCCTTACCTTATGTCTGAATGATTTTCTTACATTAATATCCTTGACAATCAATTTATAATGATTAATTAACAAATAAATAAACTATTAAACATTTTTTTACTTATATTATGTTATTATGTTCATTTATGGCCATTTTTATGGGTTATAGTGTTTGATTCCTTCATTTCGGGAGTGCATGTTTTATTGGGTTTCATGATCGTTTTGATTTTATACAAGAATAGAAGGTCATTTAAATTGATAATAACACAAAATTTTGAAATTTTATCTTATTTAGGATATTATATAAGTTTAAATTGTCATATATCTCATTTTTTTATTGGTATGTGGATGGTTCATTATATAAACCGTTAATAAAAATGATTTAATTTATTTTGGTAGTTTTTTTGACCAACAAAAATATTTATCATTTTATTTAACATCATGTTTATATATTGGTTCTATAAAATTACATAACATCTAATATGTAAAATAAAATATTATTTAACTATAATAATTTTTATATGACCATCCATGATGTATATAATGGGAAAGGAGAACTCATCGTCCATGGAGTTGGTGAATCGACACATCAGGGATGATGTTTTCATTTTTTTAATAAAATGAGAATGGAATAGGTTTGATTATGGATATTACATTAAATAAAAAAAATTATAGTGCATATATGATTCTATAGTTATCCTGACTCTTTGTATAATAGAGGATATGATGAATATGAAAAGAAAATTAATTTAATTAAAAGAGAGGTGGAATTTACCTCTTCAATATATTCACTTTGAGAACTTCTTGAAGAAACATGGATTGGTCATTTGTTGAGAAAATTGGCTCTTGGATGTGGGGAATCAAACTGAAATTTTAATTGAGGATATTTTTGGAAATATTCAATGATTTGGATGTGTTGGTAGAAGTGGTGGTGATTAGTGGTTTTTATAGGTGGAGAGAGGGTTGATTTTTGAATATTTTAATAATTAGTTTATTATTTTTATTCTAAAGACTATCACTATTGATTATTAGTGTGACTAAATATAATAAATGGTTGAGGAAAATTAGAACCAATGGGTTCGTACCTCATCCTAAAGTTATCCATGACTAAAAAATATTGTATTGGGATTATAATGTTTTATACCATGAATTATAGTATTTAACTCTTCATTAAAATTTCAAATATTTTACAAAAAAACCCAAAAAAATTACTTGAAAACTTTTTTCTGGTGTAGATTTCAAAATGGACTCCATTTTATGAATGTATTTTAATAAATAAATGAAATTTGTTTTTAAATTAAAATAATATTTTATTCGAAAACTTTCAAATTTAATATTATAACTAGTTTTATGACACATGAAAAAAATAATAAATCTTATAATTATAAAAAATCAATATCATAAATTATAAATTTATTTGTACGAATTTTTTTTTATGTCGTAATATTAAAATATAAAATTTAAATCAATATTTATGTTGTGAAAAAATAGAAACACTTAATTTATCATTTTAAATACTTATATTTACTTATAAAATGATATAATTATATCATATTTTATTTTATAATATCTATAAATTTTTTTTACATCTATAAATGATTTTTATGATTATGTAGTATGGAGTACTTTTCATAAAGTTCATATTACTATTCATATGGTCATGTAATTATTCCATTGGTATGTGTTACTTAATTTTTTTAAATATCACTAATTTTATTCTTAAATAATGAGATAATGTTTTTATTGGGATATTTATGTGATGTATGTGATATATTAAACTATTATAAAAAGGTAAATTCCATTTATAAATGTTTGGGTCATTACAGACATGTTGATGAGCTATCATGTGATTTGGATGACACTAGAGGTCCATATTGTCATTGATTAACAAACCAAGTGAGGAGAACAAACCTACTACAAAATACCTTATGTTTCTAACTGGATTTTTGAGGTGGAAGTCTCTTTATATCTTATAGTCCTCTATTCCAAATATTCTTAACTTTCCTATGTGTCCCCAATATTTTGTGATTATGTTTTTATTAGAGTTGTGAGGGGATTTTTTAGGAATGTATATCCCATTTCTACACTACATGGTTTAGTGATTAAATATTATATATTTTTTTTGAGTCATAAGAGGTAATATATCATACTTTTTTTAGGGTTGAGAAACCTGAAGTCAACAGTTTCAACCTTTCACTGGGTGATAAGTAGAAACTATATGATAACTCCATCATTACTAGCATATTTAAATCTAGTGGCCTATCAATGGGCCTCGTAAACATCGAGTTAAATTTTAGACAGTCTTTTAATGGCCTATTGGTCATATCCATGTCAAAAAATGGGAACCTCATGAACTCTAAATTGTTATGTAATTTTGTAATGAATATACATGAATTATTAATCATATGAAAAGGTTTTCATTATAGGTGGAGTTCATATATGAGGGTTCACCTGAATGAAGAGGCTATATGGGATGGTGTGACTTCACGACATGGTTGAATGTCTATGGATATTAACATTTCATGGACAAGATTCCACAAGGGAATTCAATTTTAATGTATACATGTCAATGGAAACATGAATATGTCATAGGATCAAGACCAAAAATCACCACTCAATATTTCCATAGAAAAACATTTGGAAGTCACTATTCAATAAATTAGAATAATGTTACAAATAATATAATGCTATCTATAAGGGATATTCATTGTTTTTCTTGTTAATATATGTATTGTCAGGAAGATTTTTTTTTGATCATGATCACTAAATCTCCTTATCCCTTGTGCTCCATGTGATTTTTTCTCGTGATCTCATGGTCTTTTTTTATTGATCACCCTTAGATAATATAAAAGGATTCTAATTATTACATGTACATTAAATGGGTTAATGCAATACAAATGGTTCATGTTATAGATCAGTGGACACCTGATTCACGTTATCATTAATGTTCCTCTAGCATATTGGATGACCAGTGTGTTCATCAGTTCGAGGGGGGGGGTGGTAAGAACCTCAGAATAATCACTTTAGGTTTCTAGAATGGTGGTTATATATAATTGGGGTATCAATATATTGGAATTTTTTTGTCTCTGGTGCTCCAAAAAATTCTTCTATGGATAATGGTTAAATAAAATGACTCATGGTGATCTATTAAAACAAGTATTCTTAATCATGTGGTTGTGGTTTCTACTAATTTTTTTATGGAGGAACATTATATGTGATATAAAATATATCCCACGTTTGATACGTGTTGACTATGGTCCATGGTGGATAAAATAAAGTGCTCTTCTGTCCATCCATAAGTGAGTATCAGGGTCCACTGTTGCTATTGGTTGGTACCAGCCTATGTTGCCAAGCTCATCTGATGTAATGATTATGTGCATCGAGTATATGATAAACGTTTTCAAGAACAACTTCATACACCCTCCAATAATTACATGAATAGAAGAACTATTCTCACTCCCCAAGGTGGTTGAGGAAACTCCCTTTTGATCCCTATTTGAGATGGTCCATAATCTAGCCATGTAATACACATTTTTTAGAAATGGTAATTAACATATTAATAGAATAAAAGTATATTTAAAATTACAAAAATAAGGGCCACAATATGTGACCTTATTAAATTAATACCAATTCCAATAATCTATTATTTTGGCATTCAACATTATCATGAAGATACAACAACATTACAAAGTGATTAATTTTTTTTCTGGGACAACAGAATTATCCATGTTTTGAAATCAATGTTCCTAGTAACAATATATGTGTTCCAATAATCCTCCACCCTATAATTGGATTTAATCAGAATGACATGAATTTTAATCTATTCTAAAAGTATATAACTGTTCCATGTACATGAAAATATATGGGTATTTGGTACTCTAGCTAATGATATTCAATAAGAATGTTGTGAATTAATGATTTGAGCAATAACTACAGTAGAATCTCAATTTAATATAACATGTTTTCAAAAATTGATTTCCTATGGATTTCCAAGATGGAAAATAATATAAATTAATTGGGTTTTCCAAATTCTTATGATTATATAGAGTCATATATATATATATGGTATTTCATAATATTTTAAAATTCTATTACGGAATCAGTATTTTTTCAGGGTCAAATATGTGAAATATAGATGATTATATCTATCCTGATGGACAGGGAGTCAAATTAAACATACATCTTAGAAATGAATAATATATAGATCATGATCATGAACAAGATACACAGGTTCATGGGTGAATATACTAATGATGAATAACCCTAAATAGAATTAGATTATATGTAGTGAAGGGTATGTAATCACTTGGTTAAAGAGCCGTGGGTAGAGAACCATGTTCAGTCGATATGTCGTATAGATCTGCATCTCATGTTATTCTCCAAAAATATATATTAGGACACTCTAAGTAGTTAAAGGTTATATATGGTAAACCAAGTTTCATGTTGTTTCAACACCTTAAAATAATATGTAAACTCATACCGGTCAGGATAAATAGGGATGCACTCTAATTAGTTCCTAGACCAGTGTACTTATCAACTATAGTATGATTTGTTTCATGGGTAGGATAATTATCTATATAAGTTTATTATTTTTTGTTATCATCCTTAAATATTTCCAACTTCTTTTTAAAAGATAATTTACAACATTGGAAAATTGATTTGTCTTAATATTACATTCAACTTTTCAGCCTAATATTTTTTTACCATTCCAATTTTATAAATGGATAATATTACATTGGTAGAATAGTGTGTCTGTGTACCAAGTAGAGAATTGGCTTTTTCTTGGTATTTCATATTTATTTTTTCAACCTCAAATGCATTGTGTATATTTTTATTGGATAGTTATAGTCTTACAATCCTAATGAATAGGAGAAATAATTTTAGGATCAAGATCTCAAACATGATATTAAGGTAGTTTAGGTTATTCTAGATCAGATAGTCCATTGATGTTGTTCAATGTGTTATATATCATACCTTATTTTTCCTATATGCGCCCAACACATTTAATTGGTGATAGATATGTATTCATGAAGTGTTCATACACTATCTAAACATTATGATATGATGATGTATGTCTATTCAGGAAGGTTTTACACACCCTACATCCTTACTAACATGATGAAGGATTGTAATTCATTACGGGTTATGACACCCTGTATCATTGCTGAGAAGATAAAGGATGAGTATCCATGAATGTATCAGATTTCCAATATCCTTGGAAGGATTGATATTCATAGTTTTCAAAAATAGGCGACATCATTTTATAAAATAGGTTTTGTGAATGTGACCTAATGATAGGGATGTCAAATCCACATTCATTATTGGAATATTGGATGAAATAATCATGCCTCTTGAATTCTGAATCAGAGATAATGATATGGGTCACATATTCCATGGAAGATCACAATACACTCTGATGTTCCGAATTCCATTACAATGTCACTATGGCTAGCAATGAATTATGTTTTAATGCTAAAAAATATATTCCTATATTTTTTGTGTCATGGGAGCTTATATCTGACCCTTGATGGGATTACATGTAGCATCAATCTATTGCGTCCTAGCTCTATGAACAGGGTTATCAAGGATTTATAAAGATTCATACACTTTGATAGTGAACTATGGTAAGTGGAAAATAAAATATAAGGAGTGTCTTGGAAACCATGGGATAATTAGACTTATGTTGGTGATTATTATTCCAATATCATGTGTTTTCAAGTCCTTTGATGGGGGACAATAGAGTGTCCAAAAATTATGTACACCATTTATTATTTATTTAATGGGTAAAATACATTATAACATACTATATACGGAGTAGAATATAACTAAATAGTTTGGTGATGGCCATTACCAATCATGATATATGAGTATCTATAGTAATAATAAATAACATCTCATAAGTATAGATCTGGATTTGTAATAGTGGAATCATGTTTGGCATGTAGTTATGGTTATATATTATGGAATTAAGATTTTATATTTCACCACGATAAAAAAATCAACTAGGCATAAGCATTGAAGAATTAAATTATTCACCATCAATTCGATTTGGGGTCCCTTTATAGAAATCGTCCTCTATTGCCAATACAGTACAAGGGAGAAACGATAGGAATGAATCAAGTTTATTTGGTTTCAAGATAAGTTGATCAACTCAAGGAGTATTTTTTGTTCTTTTATATTTTGGTTATATCGATTTGTTTTATGAAAAAATGATATAAAATAATGATTCATACACCTTAAAATATTCATTGTTTCAAAATAAGCTATTTATAGCGGTGAGGTTTTTTGTGATAAATTGTTTCACTATCATTTTCTAAGTACACAGATCTATAAAAAATAGATTTTCTTGTAATAGGTTAATAGGGTATTACCCATGATCTTGGTTTAATTTTTATTTATACTATATATTTTTCAAAAACTATATTCTTGAAGACTGTATTGAGTGGAGACATTAGTTTTCTCATATCAAAATATAGTTGTTTTCTTTTGAACTAGTTTTGATTCCCATCAGAAGTATTTTATGGTATTTTGATTATGAAACCATATCATGAGGGTAATACAAAACAACATAGTTAGGATTCCCATGGAAAATAGAAATATATCATCCTTCAGAGAAGGAGATGATTTTTTTTGAAAATCATGGATAATGATTCTAGGTTCACGATTAATTCAATTTTATATTCCTTTTAGGGATGACAATGGATCATGATTTTTTGACATGATCCACAATGAATATGAGGGTGTACAAGGATCATAAAATTCATCAAAAAAATAAAAAATACCAATATATGAATGTCTTAAGGCCCTTATGTATAAAAAATCATACATAGTTAAATAGAAATGATCATTTCTCTTTTATAAGGGTCATGTATGTTTTAAAAAAACAAGATATACTTAAGGAATGAACTATTTTTATCAATAGAGCTGCTTAAAATAAGATGGAATCAACCTAATCATTAAAACAGAAAGGCTAGTCTCATTTAGACCATTGATAAGGAGTGATGGTGGATGATGGTCTGCATGGTTTAATTTCATGTAGTAAGGATTTCCCTCCAATATATATTATCTTCATGCAAATCGACTTAATTTTCATGTATATTAACATCATGGGACTAGGTGGTAAATTTCTTGAAATTTAATTTCATGTGACTATGACATAACTTGTGTGCAGTAAATTTTATTTTTCTTTAATTAGTTCCTTGATTTATTAGATAATGGTGTAATGACATGGGATCTGACATTGAGTTATGCATGTTATCCTTTAAGACACCTTGCAATGGTCAAGGGAATTTTGAAATGGATTCATCTTTTTTCTCTTTGTTGGACTACTACGGTGAAGCCATATGTCAGAGTCTATCCATTTCAAACCCATGAAAGGAACCAAAAATATGCAAGTAGATGTATTTCATATGAAGGTGAATAAATTCAATTTGACTTTACCATCCTTAAGTAGTTTGTGGTATTTAATGTTATTCAAGATCTTAGGTTCATATTCTATATCAATAAATGGGATTCCCTATGATTCCAGATACATTATTATATTATGTAATAATTTCATATTCAATTATTTTTAATATATAACTCTATTTAGAGACATATCTTACAGAAAAGTGTAGAGGAAACCTTTTTAGTGTGATTTTGTGTGTGTTCACTTGTTTGAAGGGTCTTTAGCATTACCATTTATCATGTGCCAACATGAATCAGTACATGATTTTTTCTCTTTTGATTCCTCATGTATATCAAAATAATGTTTGTAAAGGGGATTTTTCATAGGGCAAACATAATCATTGAGAGGCTTACTGGGTATGGATCTATCCCGTAAAAGGGAAAGGAAAAGAATGATCTACGTTAGATGATGATATAAAGTAAATAATGTACTAATACAAAGCATAAATCACTAATTTATGAGGGGAATGTTTTTATTCTATATAATATAAATATAAACTTCTTTCAATATGGAATATTAAATAGATAATTTTTTGGTCTTGGTAAATTTCATGTTGGGCACATGAATATATACATGTGCATCACGATGTATCATTATAGGTCATGATTCAAGAAACATGTAGTTAAAATATAAACTCTATAGATATATCTAAATAATATACTATTAGGGTCAACTTTTATCTTCCATTAGTGAAACATTTTATATTTGTCATCATGATGTCTTCTATGTTGAATGAGAACCTATGGTGGGAAATGGAAATTACATAAAATATCATTTTCAATGGGTAAAATATTCAACTCAAGAATATATTTATAAAAAGAGTGTATTGGATGCACACTCTTAGTAGTTTTCTTTCATTTCAGTGTGGACAATATATTATGTATTTTATGTTTTAGTGGCAATCATTTTTATGTGATAAGAATGACCATATTAGAGAGTTTTGTTCTAAAAATTATAAAATCACCTAGAAATTAATGGATTTAAGAATGTCATCCTATAATCAAGATTTGGAAATGGGCATAATTATTAAAAGGGTAACATACAAGGTATATGAATAATATTGAATAGTTTTGCTACATGAAGTATAAATCATAGCCCACAAATCTCTAAGACAAAGAGGGATGAATATTTTTTTCTACAAGTATTCCATTAATAATGGTAGGATCCCATATCCCATGTATTTAGGGAAATAGATCCTAGAATTAAAGGGATCATATTTTATAGGAATAAAGATACTACTAGGAAAACCACTAAGGAACTACATTATCCATCATTAAATATTAGTACTGTCCATTTGGATTAATTCGTCCTTGTTAAAATTACTCTACTAAGAGGAAGCAAAATTATGCATGTTCAATGTGTGTGATACACTAGTATTTGTGTATAAATCCAAATAATTGGATGGTATTAACCTAGATATCATGGATATTAAGGTTTTTCAGGGATATCAGGTGATCGGAAAAGTTTTTGAGTATCCAAAATGTTATTCCAAGGATTATTGAACACATTTTTAGAGTGAAGGGATAAAACCTTAAATTTTAATCTACTCAATAATTAGATAAAAACTATATGGATTGAAGGCCATATGTCATGTAATTTATGTTTATGAGATTATGTTGGGATCCCCTTTTATTGAACAGTATGGGAGAATGTAGTGAAACTCATAGTGACTGAATATGTTCACTAATATGAAATTGGATATGCTCAGCGTGAGAAAAATGAGAGGACTAGGATGTTGATTATACATCGATATAGTAAATGATAGAGAATAAGAAAGTGGTATTCAATTTTTTTTTATGAGTTTAATACAAGAAAAATGTTGGTTCTCATCATGGTATATATTTTTTAGTGATGTTATTTCACATATTGTAGAAAAATGGAAGATCTAGATCACTATGTATCCGGGAGTGGTAGGAATCATGCCACACATAGTTCATATTTGGTAAAATATATGTGATGGTCAGAACCTTATATAGGGAGCTGTCTTTAAAAATCCAAACTTTTTGAATGATAAGTTTTTCGTGAAAATATGTGTTATGTAACATCTCTCTAAAAATGAATCGATTATATTTTTAATGTGACCATCGAGTTTTGGATGTCATATAACCATTTCTCAATATAAGAATGGTAAAAATAAACTTCATAATAATTTTAACATTATAATTAGTTTTCTAAATATAAATCATAATGGTTAATTAGTGTAGAATAGAGGAATGATGGCCTCATCCAATAATACCGTTCCATATGAAGACTACTTTTAAAATCATAGAAAGGAGGTAGTGGAATTGGGATTTTCTCTTGAACAAGATGAAAGATGAGATTCCTCAAATAAGGAATTAATGAAATCACTGATGATAGAAATTCATGTTAGTGGATATTACCCCTCATTTAATGCTAGTTGAGTCGCCCCATGAATCAATATCCATCGCACACCTTACCATTTTTTTATGCATGGGTGATATAAGGGGTCAAGTGTCGAGGCCTTAGTTACTTAATTTATAATCCATTTGTATAAATAATAATTATTTGATTATTTCCATTTTTTGAATAAATTTTCATGATAAAATTGAGATTGTATTTAATGAATTGATTTTTCAGACAGAAAATAATCATTTCAGAAAAGAAATAATGATTATAAAAAACTAATATGAAATTAATAATGTTAATTTCAATGGAATTGTATCATTAAAATACCTGATTTAAATTTAAATGATAAGGAATAGTTTTTTCAACTGATAAAAATTTTACCATGCATTTTACTATGTATTTTATATCCCCGACTATTTTTAATAAAAAAATTATATTTAAATTTAAATTTCTCATAATTAAATAATAATTTTGTTAAAATAAGCATAGTTTTTGAAATCATAACTTCAACATTAGTTTAGGGATAATTTATGTGAATTTTCTATTTTTGGGGTGAATAGTAAAATACAATTTTGAGTTATCTATATGTTTAATGACATTAAAATGATGTAATAATTAATATAAATTATAGGTGAATATTTTGTATTATAAAAAATTATTTGTTTTCCCATGTTTCCAATACCATGGAAAAGCCCATGGTTTTACAAATACCACTAATGAGGTATCAAAGGAAGTAAATAAAAAATCCCTATATTTTTCTATGAATACCCACCCATTTCTCTATTAGAATTATTTTAAAATTCATCCAATGGTAATATCTTATAGTTTTACATATCAAGTAGTCCTCCCATGTTTTCTTCAAGTATCCAGGATCTCATTCTTTGAGTTTTAGGGGTTACTCTTCGAGGTAAGGGAAATCCCATCATCTCTTTTCCTATCGAGTTAGCATTTTATGTGGTATGCCATTCAAATTTTTGTACCATGTTCTTATGTAAATTTTATTATATTTAGTTCCATTATTAAAATTATTTTTCTAATGGGATACCCTTTCCCCCCCTCCTTTAAATGTTTTCTAAAACCATGTTTCATACCCATTATGCTACCAAATTTTCTTTTCAAAATTACTCTCTTTTTCTCTATAAATTATTTTATTTATTTATTTTTATAACCAAATCACTTTATTATCATGGGGTATCCAAAAATATGTAAATTTTATAAATTTTATTCTTTAATTTACATACATAAATACCTTATTCTCCTTCAATGGGTTGTAAATGACATAATGACCACATTTTAAATATCTTTTTAAAACAACATCATTTTGATTCCAAACTTGTTTCTTTCATTATCCATGTGTTATTTATGAAATGGATGATTATTATATATATGTGGATCACCTAATAATTAATAAATATTAATGTTTTTACCTGATGGATATCTAATTCATTGGGTAAATAATTTATTCTATATAGATGTCATGTTTTACAAAACCTTGGTGACATCCATGGTAATTTTTACGACACCTCAGTGAAAAACCTTAGTGATATACATATTATTGTCTTACATAAATTTTGTAGACACATTTAATAGTTATGATTCATGTTATTTTAATTATTATATGACTCGTGTTATTTTTTTCATTCCATAATAATATTCTTCAGGATCTTATTAAAATTCTTCAAGATCACATGTAAAAGATTTCTCCTGTTTTCCCTTACTGGGCCTTAAGATCACGATTTCCGTTGATGAATTTATCCAAGTCATGAGAAACATTAAATAAACATAGGATGAACCAATGGTGAATTATTTCAACTAAATAATAATAATATTATATTTTTTTATGTATTATGTTCCTTTTTCCTGATAACCTAAACATTAAAGATCCTCTATTTGAACAATGTAATAGAATGTTATGTAATAAAAATGATCCATGTCATTTTTTGAATCAAATAATGTTTTAGTTATTTTGTAAATTAGTAATTTAAATATTTATGAAGAACCTCAAAGAACAAATAAATATATGTAAAAACCTAATATTTTGGTAAAATATTATGTCAGTTGTCTCTGAGGAATGAAATCCCAATCAAGATATGAAAAAGTGGATGTGGATCTGGAACAGATGAACCTTTGGGTAATAATTCTAACATGTTGCATCAGGCCTTTTTTAGTGTAACCTAGAACATGAAAATGGATATTCCTACACTTTTTTTTCGACACTTGCAGGGGATATGTTTAGTCAATCACAATCAATTTTTGAACACATTATGAAGGATTTATATAAATTGTAAGTGTTTATGATGAATAAAATATTTACAAATTTTGTATTAAGACATAAATATCATTTGAAATTATAATATTAGAAAATTATACATGTTTCCCACTATGTATTTATTCAGTTAAAAAATGGCAGGAACTGTGAGAATCTTTTTAAACTATGAGCACAATAGACTAAGAACTGACAACCTTTCAATGGAATCCGTAAAGGAAAACATTATGAGAATGATCAATCAAATGAATCGAATTATGGGAAATAACTTGAATCATTATGATATATTTAATTCACCTCTAAGGTAAAGAACATTTTATACTGTTATTTATGAATAAGAAACCAATTTTACTAAGTTGATCTACCAACCCATTGATTGCTGAATAATGGATATGTTGTATAGAAAATATCTTTTCTATACTCCATTTTTTCAAAATAACGGAAAATCACCCTAGATGTGTACAAAAAAAGGATAATCTAATAACTAGATTAAACTGGTTAAAAAACAAATAAAATAGGGTATATCAAATATATAGAGTGGGAATAGTTCAGGGGAATCTTCTTCAAAAAGTATCTCACTCCTTAAATGGGATTGAAAATGGAGAAGTAATTCCCTGAGCTGAAGCAGAAAGAAAATGATTTTTTGGGAATCAATGAGATGTACATCACAGGCCCTTGTCACTACGACTATATCTTTTCTATAGATCCTAATGTGATTTTTTATATGTTCTTTTGTGAACTATGACACCATTTATGGATGAAGCTTTCTAATTTAGACAACTATGGCTTTGAGAAGATATTATAAAGTTCTCTGAAGGACAAACTAGAGTTCGGTGAGATGAAATGGTGTCAAAATTCATATTAAAAAAGTGACCACTAGAGCCCAGATTGTCAAGGATAATTGATAAAATAAGGCTACAAAATGGAGTGAAACATTACATGTGAAATAAGTGTGGAAATGAGTTTTTAGGTAATTGATTTCTCAAGAGTAGGAAATGTTAATGTATAGAAGAGATTGAAATATTTTAGGGAATTATCATAGTGAGGGGAAGCCTTAAATTCTCCTCAATAACAAAAAAGGGAAGATGGTGAAGGCCCTACCTGATGTACATTGATTTATGTGGGTACAGATAGTCATATTTTTCAATCACTATCGAAATCTTAAGATATTGGAAGGGAATAACCATCAAACCCATAATAGGACAAGAGAGAAATTTTGTTATTTTTAAATCATGAGGGATAATATATAATCTAAATAATATGTAGTTGTAGGTACTCTCTTAGTTCTCTCACAATTATCTAGTACTTTCTTTGATTCAAGTTCTATTTATTCCATTATTTAATCTATGTTTTAAAAAAATACAGAATTAATACCTGATCTTTTAGAAATAAAAAAATCAATAAAGACTCCAAGTGGGGTTATCCAAGCATCAACTGTGTGTATTAACTCTTTTGTTTACTATGGGGTGAATAATCTCACCAAAAACCAAGTAGTCATTCCCATGATTGAAGTTGACACTATACTAGGGATGGTCTGGATCTCAATGTATATTTGTAATATCAACAATAGAAACAAGAATAACTAATTTTCTTGAATAGAAAACCTATATTTTTTCAATGGAGAAATATATCGAACAGAGCTTTATCTAGATGAACCACATATAACATTCATCATATATATGATTGGTAACGATGAAGAAGGAAAATAATGTATACGAATAAAGAAATTCCCCATCATTCAAGAATAAATTTATTTATTTCCTGAATATTTATATAGACTTCCCCCCAAAATGAGTGGTAGAGTTATCTATTGAACTCATTCCTATTTCCAAGACAATATCAATGACCACGTATAGAATATAAAATATAGAGAATGAGGAATTAAATAAACTATTCCTATATGTTTTGGATAATGGGTTTATCCATACATGTGTGTCTCTATGGGGAGCACATCGTCTCTTTGTGAAGAAGAATGATTGATCAATGTAGTTATGAATATATTATAGAATAAAATAATATTATCAATAGGAATAACAAGTACCCTCTTCCTAGAATTGGTGATTTATTTAACAGGATTCATGGGTTTAATTCTTCTCCCAAAATGATCTTTGATCTGGTTTTCATCAATTGTGGGTAATGAAAAAATATATTCCAAAGTCCACCTTTAAATCAAGAAATAGTTATTATGAGTTTTTTGTTATAACGTTCATCTTAACTAATGTACCTAATGTTATAATGTATTTGATGAATACATTATTTATGGACTACCTCGATAACATTGTTTTAGTTTTATTGATAAAGCTTTGATATTTTACAAATTATGTGAGGAGAATGGGGATAATATATGGGATATATTAAAAACTATTAGGAAGGAGATTCTATTTGAATAATTCACAAAATGTGAATTTTGGTTACAAAATGTTGAATTCTTGGGGAACATTGTAACCAATGAAGGAATCTCAAATTATGGTGCTAATAAAGATGCTATAAAGGAGTGGAATCACCCTAAAATAGTAACTAACATTCATATTTTTCATGGATTATTCGGATATTATAGGAGGTTTCTGAAAAAATTTCATAGATATCTAATCCCCTAAACAAGTAAACACAAAAATGGGTCATGTTCACAGGGAAAATTGAGTGTGGATATTGATTCCATGAGATAAAGAATAGAATGGATACTATACCCATGTATACTCTACCATATATCAGGGAATGATTAATTATTCTTGGTGATGCAACATTGAAAGGGATTTGATGTATCCAATTGAAATATATAAAGGTGATCACTTATGAATCTTGAAAATTGAATCCAAATAAGCATAACTATCCTATGCATGAATTGGATTTGGATGAGGTTTCTTTTTCATTGATGATATGGAGGAATTATCTTTATGGGTATAAATTTCATATATACATATACCAACAATGTATGAATTATATTATCATGAAAAAGTAATTGAACATGAGATAGAGGAGATGATGGGAACTTCTTAATGAATATGGCTTTTGAATTCATTATCATTTAGAAAGTGAAAAAACACTCACATGCATTATGTAGGAAAGACCATGTTGTTCCTGTAATGATTAGTATTCAAGGATATCCTTTGATAAAATTCCTATTAAAAATTTACATGAGAATTGCATAGGAAATGACATCATCAACCCAATAAAAAATAATTTCCAAACCATCATTACTAGAGAAAATAAAAAAATTTAAAATATTTTATCCTTGGTTGTAAAATAAATAGAGTCTTTGAAGTTTGGGATGTTTTTGCAATTCAATATTGATCAAAAAGGTGTATTGAAATATCATACAAAGATATTTGTTTCATAAATTCCGTAAAATAAATAAGGATATAACACATGAAGATCAATGCTCTGCATACTATATAAATTATATAAGAAAAAAATGTATGGGGATATTCATGATCATTATTTGTGGGATAACATGAAATGGGGGATTTTCAACAACACTACATGTCACCAAGTGTGTCAGAATGTGAAGGTAGAGTGACAAAATTATAAAGGGTTATTACAATCACAACCCATACTATCATTGAACTAAGAAAATATCACAATGTAAATTTTCATTTCTCTCTCAAAAACATCCAAATGGAACAATGTGATATGGGTTATAGTAGACTATCTCACTATGATTTCCATTTTATCTCTATTCATGATTATTTCTCTCTAGAATGACTCATCAAGATATATGAGAAGGAGGTGATAAGAATGTATGTAGTACCACATTCCTTCTCATCTAATAATGATATGAGGTTCTGTCAAAAAATTATTTTTAATTCAACAACATGAACTAACTACCGAATTTAATTTCAGAATGGAATATCACCCTCAAAATGATAGCCAATCTGAAATGACTATTCAAAAACTCCAGGATAGACTAATAACATGATCAATGGAATTTATTTTACGATGGTATCAACATCTCACATTGATTGAGTCCTTATAAAACAATATCCTTCATTGGAGTATTCAAATGGAACCATGAAATGTTCTCTATGGGAAGTGATGTATAACTCTTACTTATTGGGATGAAACTTGTGGGAGAAACCATCTTATGCCAATTCTTATAATTTCTATGAAATAAATTGTTCATTCCATCCACCAACACATAAATGATTCTCATATTTGGTAGAATAGCTATACTGAAAACTGTCTAAAGGACATTGAGTTTTATGATGGTGATAAAGTAATCCTTAAAATTTCATCATGGAAGAGAGCCATGCATTTTGGGAAGATGGGTATGCTCAAGCCTAGGTACATTGGCACCCATGAAATCTATGATTGCATAGGATCAATATTCTATTATCTTTAACTTCCTCCAAAGCTATCACATGATCATGTTGTATTTCATGTATCTCTTTTGAGGTAGTACATACCTTACCCATCATATGTAATGAATCTGAAGGTGGCACAACTGGGACATGACATCTCTTATGAGGTGAAGCTGGTGGAGATCTTTTACTATAGAGATAATGTTCTACATAAAAAGACGACAAACCTCATTAAAGTGTTATAGAGGACCCTAAAAATTGATAATGCCAAATTGTAACTAGATAAAACAATGTGGTAGATGTACCCTAAAATTTTTTCAACTGAGGGATTGAAATGAAATTTCATAGAAAAATATCTTAAGGGGGAAGAATCTAATGACTCGAATTTTTTGAAAAATAATTGTTTCACCAAAATGTGTATTATATTTTTTGTGTTAATTCATGAAGTGAGTATATTTTGAAATGTGGCCAATAATTTTGTCTATTATATGACTATTGGTCAATTATTAAAATTGATTAATATGACTATTCGAAAAAATACTGCTAAAAATAATTTTAACATTATAATATGTGTTATAAATATAAATGATAATGGATAATTAATGGATAAAAGATAATTGATAGCCTCATTCAGTAGAGTAATGTCAATCAAATATCATTTTTAGAACATGGGAAGGAGTTATCATCATTGGGATTCCTCCTTGATAATTCCCAAGTTGAGCTTTAATAAAATTGGATGGAATTATATCGAATATGGGAGAAGTTCATGTTAGGGGAGATTAGCACTTGGGAAATGTTAGTAGTGCCAGCCCATGAAACTATCACCATCACACACCATACCCTTTGGTCATACATGGGTTTTATAAGGGGTTATGATTGAATTCAGTAGATAATTAATGTACAATCCCTTTTTATAAATAATATATTTATTTCATCATTTTAATATTATGATTAATTTTTCTTAATTAAATTGAGATCGAATTTGATAAATTTATTTTTAGGATAGAAATTATACTTTTCAAAAAATATATAATTATTATAATATACTATATTTTTATTATTAATGATTATTTGAATTAAATATTAATATTAAAACACTTTTATTTAAATTTAAATTGTAATAAAATGTTTTTTTTTCACATGACAAAAATTTCACTTCGCATTTTACTATACATTTTCTATCATCTATTAGTTTTAACAAATAAGTATTTTACTATTTAAATGTTAAATTTAAACTAATTTAAAAATTAGTATGATAAAATAAAAATCATTTTTGAAATCTGCACATCAAAATTAGGTGACAATGTGTTTATGATAATTTTATAAATTATTTTGTGCTTTGGTGAATATTAAAATTATAGTTTTGAGTTCTTTATATGTTTGCTGACATCATAATGATTTAATAAGTAGTCTAAAAGTATAGTCAAATATTGTGTGTTAAAATAAAAATTTAAGAGTCCAAATTACCTAATAAAATTGTAAAATACCATGGGCAAGCCTCGGGTTTTTCAAATATAACTACTTACATGTCGAAATAATAAAAAAAATCTCTCATTTTTATAAAAATACCCATTAATTTATCAATTATCCATCATTTATGATTCATCCTTCATAAAAATTTACCAGTTTAACCTCTCATGGAGTCCTCCCATAGTGTCATCAAATCCCGTAAGTTCACAATATTCATGTTGTACAAGTTACACTTCATGGTAAGGGAAATCTCAACTTATCTTTTCCTTTAATGCTCTCTTTTTTATGTGGTATCTCATTACATTTTTCTTAACATGTTTTTTGTCCATTAATATTTATTACATTAATATATTAATATTATTTTGATGAATTTTTCACCATTTACTCTACCATTTAATGTTTTCAAAATCCATGTTTCATATTATTTATGCTGGTAGATTTTCCTCTCAAAATCAATATCTTTTTTGCAAGAAAATATTGCATATTTTTTATGTGAATAAAAAATCCACTTTATTTTCGAAGGTTATTCCCCTAGATATAAATATTATTTATTTTGTTGTATAATTGATATATATTAATCCCTCTTTCCACTTATATGGGTTATAAATTAAAAATTAGTATTTTTAAATAATTTTTAAAAACAATATGATTTCGATAAGAAATTCCTATATTTTATTACCTACGGTTTACTTGTGAGATTTTTTATTCTAATATTTGTGGATAACATTAAAATTAATACATATTAATGGTGTCCAATGAAATTTCTCCAATTATTTAGGTAAATATTTTAATCACTAGAGACGAAATGATTAATATTACCTGGGTGAAAACATTGGTAAATTTTATGACACCTCAGAGATCCACTATGGGGATATGCTTATGAATGTATAAAATAAATGTGATATAAAAATTTTGGATTTGTTATTCATTTTCACTTATTTATCAGGTTAATAATGTTATATTTTATATTCCATAATGATATAATTCATGTTCTTATTGAATTTCCTCAATATCAGATGTAAATTGTTTTTCTTGTTTTTCATTATTAGTCCTTATGCTCACCATTTTGTTTGTTGTATGTCCCCAATTTATGAGATGTAGTAAATTTACGTAGCATGAACCAATTATTAATCCGTTCAAGTTGAATTCAATATTCTTCTATGTTTTCATGTACTATGTTATTGGTTGGAATAGATTACTCAAGACGGGATGGGTGAATTGAGTAACTATAAAAATATCTGTAAAAATTATTTCTAAAAAAGTTTCCCCAAAAATAAAATACATCCCAGTTAATCAAGGTTATATTGTTATATAAGATTGAGTATTTAAATAAC
This sequence comes from Viscum album, assembly GCA_963277665.1. Classification (NCBI taxonomy): domain Eukaryota; kingdom Viridiplantae; phylum Streptophyta; class Magnoliopsida; order Santalales; family Viscaceae; genus Viscum; species Viscum album. The sequence continues at coordinate 785,951,349 of OY728156.1, read as the reverse complement.
ATCTTAGAAGATTGATTAATTCTCAGTAATCATAATTTTTGTTCTTACTATTATTTTTGATGTTATTCTACTAAGACAAGCCAGTTATAACTTCTTTCCAAGACTAACTACCAATGTGAAATTAGAAATTTCTAAATTATATAGTAATGCAATAAAACAGGGAAGACGGATTTAAGAAGAACAATAGATATGGCACAAGTGGTTCAGTCTCAAGACAAGACCTAATCCACTCCACTTGGTGATCACCTGCCACCAACCAGTTTCTATAAATAATCTTTGATCCAACCCTGGATCAGGGATAACAGCAGTACTAAGAATGTCTAGGCCACACATGGACCACTTTAACACTTATCAGTGGGTATACACAAGAGTAAGATGAAGATAGAGTAAGTATATCTTGTATCCTTTACATTAATGTAGGAGACAGAGTGTATTGTTCTACAGGTACAAACTATACTCGAAAGTTAATAAATAGATACACAATAGAGAAGAAATATGGAGATGGGTTTAGAGATTCTCTGAGTGTTTGTCTTTGTAGATTTGGACTTCTGTGATGAAGTCGATGTGGAGTTTGAGTCTATGTCTGTAAAATAGAGCGTCATGATTCATCTTGTTTTTTTCGTAAGATTCATAAGGGTGAAGAATTTCTCTATGATTAAAATAAAATTCGTGTGTTCTTCAGTAGTGTCGAGTTCCATGAAGTCGGCCTTTCTTTTGAAACTTTCTCTAAGTATGTTTTTCATTATCATTCTCATGGAATAGCTTTTTTTGTATCACACTCTTGATTCTTGTTCACAGTTTGGTTTTATCGTGGAAATTCATGTGATGGAGGTGGAAAGTTTTATTTATTTTGCACCGCGTGCCTCATAATATCCAATGATATGTCTACAAAGAAACATTAATAATGTCAGTGCATTAAAATCATCAAATATTACCATTATAAATTAAATTTAAAGACAAAAAAATAGTTTAAGAAACGATGTCTCAGTAAGTCATGGAAACAATGTTTCTTTCACACTGTGTATAGATTGATCACAGTTTCTGAATGTCATCGTGTCTCATGGTAATAGTGTCTCAAGGTCACGGTGTCTTGTTCATGGTGTCTTCTTCACGGTGTCTTGCTTCATGGTGAATCATTCATGGTGTCTTGTTTCACAGTTCCAGAAAGACATAGATAGTGGCAGACTCACGATGTCTCAAAATTTTCAAAGTATTTGTGTTCAAGCATAAGTAATAATGATAATAGAATTGATTGGACTTAATCATATTTCAAAGTAGGTATTATGAGATTTGATCAAATATAACAAAAAGTAAGTAAACTGAATATGGAGAAATTAAGATCTTGTATGGCTCTTCTTAAAGCCTGAGAAAAAAATAAACATATATACACATTATTGGATATATTTTATAAGAGTTAACTAGGATTAATATTTTTTTGTGATTATTAAAAAAAATGATTAATACATGATGATTCCAACAATATCCCCCTTTTTGATGATCAAAAATCATGTAAAGTAAATTTTTATATGGATTACATATTGAAATTTCTCCCCCTTTTGGGATTGTAGAAAAATATTGAATAAGAGAAGACAAAAATGCACATTCCATTAAGAGTAAATAGGGTTTAGAACAAAACAAAAAGTGAAATACAAAAGAAAATGCATCCCTATCAAAAAGAAGTAATCAATGTTCTTATTCATGGGTTGTCCTTCTCTTTTCCTTTAGCAGAATTGGAAGAAGAGGAATACATAGGGTAGAGGTTGTGGTAGAAGAAGGTAGAGAGGTGGTTGATAAAGAGGGTAAAGGAATGCATTCAAATACCGAGGGATCCAAGGTAGGAGAAGTATATGATCTAGGAATTTATTGATCAAGAATCACAGCTCTGATCTGACATAGTGCATTTCCAATAGACATGGTGGTTAAGGATGTGGCATAGGTGAAGGTAGGTAGCCCACATCTAAGTGGTGCTGACGAAGGAGAAATAATGGTTGTACATTGGAGATGATGATAAGTTCTCATGATTTTGATGAAATCTGTAATAATCTCTCCACCATATAGCATGGATTTTTCAAAATCAACCTTGTTCTCTATAAACTAGACCAAAAATCGAGTAAACTCTGTGAGCTTCTGGGATTGGGTCTCGAAATCTTCAGTCACGGGACGAATCCACAGATTTTCTACAAGTTACATGAAATGGTTTGTAATTTCGATCATGGAGATGATTCTGTTGAAGTAGAAATCCACTTTTGCGGCAATCTCTTGCTGAGCATCATTAAGAATTTTGGAGTGGATTTGTACAAGTTCAAGAACACTATCACTATTCTTGACTACATCAGGTAAAGAAGTTGTATTGAAACAACTATGTACATTCTCAAGATCGTCGTTGACTACAGTTCTAAGCAGATCACTGTCCAAGGAGGGTTTAGAGGATTGATTAGATTCTTTGACAGTTGTGGTTAGAGATTTTAGTTGATTAAACCACTTTTTAAGACACTCTATATACTCATTAGTGAGTTTATTATGATTGGAAAAAAGAACTTTTATTTCCTTCACAATTTTCTTATTCTGTTCAGTGATCATTTAAATTAACGAAGCTAGATATGGTTTAGTTAGAGACACACCAACATATGGGATTTGTGGAGAAACGGGTTCTACGTGAGGATCAACAATCTCAGATCTCGAATTTTTCTCTCTCTGCATGTCTTCAACCATACTACTTAGGGTTTTCACATCATTACTAAGTATCTTATTTTCAACTCTTACTTCATTAATCTCATGAAGCATATTTGGTTGTATTTTCCACATAATATTCTACAATAATTGTGAGGAATCTCTCTCACTAAAAATTTTCAGAGGACGAGGTTGGTTATTCATGAGATTCTACACTCAAAATAAGAGGGTAGTACCAAATTCCTTCAGAACAGTCTTTCTCACATGAGATTGCAATTTAGATAAGGTTCTAAGACTAGGGACTAGTAGAGGCCCAGGTTCCTTCTTAGGTGCAACATTAGAGAATAATTTCAACTGAAAAATAGAGGAAAGATCATGTATGTTTGCTCTAAACTACTATGAGTCATCAACATCATAGAAACTGGGAAATATATACTTATTGTCTATAGGAATTTACTCCGTTGGATGCGAGGCTTCAATTGACTCATGATTTGTGGTTTTCTCCCCCTTAATAGGTGCCTCATTATCAGGATTGAGATGCTTAGGATCTTGGTCTAATTCCACTAACTCAGCTCTAAGTTCCTCTCTCATTTCATTGTAGCCAGATGAAAAGCTAGCTCCATCCGTTCTTCAGCTGAAGGTATTATTTCAAGAACAGATTGTTCCACGTGGAGTTCTTCAAGATTTAACACTTTAAAAATAGCTGTCTGTTCCACTATAAGCTCTTCCACTATAGGATCTTCCATGGAATGATTTTTAGATTCTTTGACAACCGATTCGGTTTTCGTCTTGGGATGAGTTTCTAGATTAACAGTTTCGTTTGGAGCATGGACTTCATCTTCAAGATCTTCTGGAGGAGAATTTGTCCAGCCTTCCTCAATACAATAGCTTCCCTAGGTGGTGGTACAACCTCTTCTTCCACTTATTGAGGATAATCAACAATCTCATTTGGTTCCAAACCAGGATCAGAAATGTCATTGGGTATTGAGGGATAATCCACATGATTGAATTTCTCATAAACTCTATCACTGTCTTCCACACATTCTTTTTTCCTAGGATTCCAGTTTATCTTCATTATTTTGAATGTGCCTTTTGGGAGACAGTACTCACAGTCCATAATTACTTCCTCATGAGGTCCAACCATACCTTTGGAAGGAAGAATGTCTGAGATTAGCCGAGAGTAAAATAGAGAATATGACCTGGATGTGACATTGATCAACTCACACATACGGTGTATGACATACGTGAATAGGTTGATCATATGCCCATTTTTTATGAGGTGAATCATAAACACATATTGATATTTAAAAAAAATAACATTTTCTCAGACTAACCATATTCACTATAAACTTGAGCAGAAGCCTTGATTTTTTTCATCTAATTCCGTATCAATTGCACTCTATTGGGTTCCATTTCAGGTTAACGTTTTCAAGTAATCTTCTAAATCAATGAATTCGGATGAAGGTAGAGGTCCTATGTGATAATCCTCCATGTTTCCTTCATGAGGTATCCTAAATAATGCAACCCATAACCTCGAAGGGAATGAGAATCTCTGGCTGTTGACCCAGCTTCTTACAACATAACTATCACCAGAATCGAGGGAGAGTTGAATGTATTGGTAAAACTGAGCCCCTAACCTAAGGTATAGGGGTCTATATTCCTTTGAGAACCATTATAACCTGACTTGTTGTTTTATCACTTTCAATACTAGAGACTTACTACACAGAATCCATTTGGGGAAAATCTCTTTCACAAGTACAACAATGCGGTTTGCCAGATTCAAAATTAATGGTACTTCGGGTGTAGCTTAGGTGCAATCTTCTTCTTCTTAGAGTTGTGATTCTCAGGTGTCAATGATGACAGATTTTTCATTCGTGGCATTCATTGAAGGTTCGAGTGAGAGAAGGGTTGCAGGGATGAAGAAGGGTTTGAAAAGATTAAGTTGAAGAAGCCTCAAGTGAATAATCATGTTATACTTTCTTTGTCTTATCATTTTGGAATACCAAACGTCGCAAAAATAAAAACACGGGAAAATAAAAAAGGTGAAAAATATAATTACCATGATATGAGTTTAATGAAAAACCTAAATAATGGTTACGGTGAGACCATATCTAATCATTATGGTGAGATAGTGTCTAGTCATTACGATGGGACAATGTCTGGTCATTACAGTGAGACAGTAAACAAGCTTCATAGTGAGACCTTGAATGAACTTCTTAGTGTGCATTATAGAGAGAAAGTGAATTTCAGATAGTATGTACAAAATACAAATTGTGAGACCGTAAACATAAAATATTACGTTGAGATAGTAAATATGAGAGATGGTAACTGAGAAATCGTAATCATGAAACAGTAAAGTATAAAACAGCATGATATCAAACAGTAAGACTTGAAATAATAACTAGTAAGGAATATATTTGAGATATATAATGCCAATTTCATGTATGATTATGTATATCCTCTCATAATTTAATGTTTTGGAGAATATATCACTAAGTTGATATTCTGTACCAATGAATTCCAAAGTTATATCACATTTTGGATAATGATATCACAAAACGTGATGTCTTACATCAATGTGATTTTTCCTAGAATGTGAAACATGGTTCATTGAGATGTTAATAGCACATTTGTTGTCACAATTTATAGTTACATGTCTGAATTGATATCTATAATCTAGTAATGTGTGCATCATCCACAAAATTTTTGCACAAAAACATCCCGCAGCTATGTATTTAGCATCTGCAGTAGATAATGCAACCAAATTTTATTTCATACTAAACCATTATACTAGTGACATTCTTAAAATAGGACAAGTTCCCAAGTTACTTTTTCTATCTATCTTACAACCACCGATGTCAGAACCAGAATAACTAACTAATTCAAAAAGTTACCTTTTATGATAAAATATTCCTAGATTGGGTGTATGCTTGAGGATTTTGAAAATTTTCTTTACATCTTATAAATGAGATTCCTTAGGGTTTTCTTGAAAATGATCACAAATACACACACTAAACATAATGTCAAGTCGACAAAGAGTCAAATAAAGTAAACTTCAAATTTGTCCTCTATAAGTGGTTTGATCAACATATTTTTCATCTTCATCAAGATCCAACTTACAAGTGGTACTCATGGAAGTGTCACTAATTTTAGTTACATCCAATAAAAAACTTTTTAGAAGATCTCTATTATATTTACTTTGGGTTAAAACAATTCCATCATTATTTTAAAAGAATTTAAATCCAATAAAGAATTTTAGTTCACCCATTAAACTCATTTCAAATTCATTTTGAATCATTTTAGAGAAATAAAAACATAAATAAATCTTTGAAGATCAATAAATAATGTCTTATACATATATTTGAATAACTAAAACATCATTATAAATTCTTTTTATTAAAATGGTAGGGTCAGATTTTCCTATTGTAAAACCTTTATAAATAAGAAAAGTAGACAATCTGTCATACAAAGCTATTGGAGATTTCTTCAAACCATATATAGATTTTGATAGTTTAAAATTATGATTTGGAAAATGGGGGTTTTAAAATATAGGTGGGTTTTCAACAAAAACATCCTCAGCTATATAACCATTTCAGAATGCACTCTTAAAATCCATTTGATATAGTATGAAAATCAGATGTCCAGCATAGGCAAATAGGGTTCTGATGGATTCAAGTCTGGCTACTTGTGCAAATGTCTCCTCATATTCAATTCCTTATTATTTACTATAGCCTTGTCAAACTAGTCTAGCCTTGATTCTAACTATATTACTAGATTTAACTACCTTATTTATAAATACCCATATAGTGCCTATGGTGAAAGTTTCCTTGGGTCTTTCAACAAGTTTCGAAACATTATTCCTTTCAAATAGATTATGTTCTTCTTGAATAGCCATAACCCTAATTTCATCATTGATAGAATCATTAATTTTTTTAGGTTCAAGTTGTGAAAAAAGACTTGATATTCAACCTGATTTCTATGAGAAGATGTAGTTTGAGTTCCTTTGTCTACGTATCCAACAACAACATCCAAGGGATGGTTTATAAGTATTTTAGAAGTTCTAGAAAAATAGGGATTACTGATTGTATGTTCATCAATAGATTCAGGTTCATTGTAACTTGATACTAGGGAATTTTAAGAGTTTTATGTTTTCACAGATTCAATTATAGAATAATTTGATGATTTTGAATTGATGTTCAGATTGGATACATCATCCTCCGGATTATCTAGGATGGTTTTTGGATCATTTGGATCTGTTTATTCAAATTTGACATGAACAAATTATTCCAATCATTTTTTTCTTTTATTGAACACTCTATATGATTTTCTATACATCGAATATCCTAAAAATATAAATTTGTCACTTTTAGATGGAAATTTGTCAAGATTGTCTTTGGTATTAATAATATAGACTTTGCAACTAAAAATTTTAAGTATCTAACCTTGGGTTTTCTAATGATCTATAATTCATAAGGAGTCCTCTTAATAATAGGTCTAATAAACACTCTATTGATTATGTAGCACGTTGTACTGACATCTTTAGACCAAAAACAAATAGTAATGTCATATTCATTAATCATTTTCATGAAATATCTTGTAGGTTTCCATTTCTTCTCTCCATAAATACATTTGACGGAGGTTTCTAAGTTACAGATAAATTTTGATTATAACCATTTTGTGGGAGAAAGGATTCAAAATTTTGATTTTCAGACTCATAGCCCTTATCACTTCTTAAATATTTAATTATAAGTTCACTAATATGTTCTACATACTTGGCATACTTAGTAAAATAAGAGCAGGATTCACTTTTGTGATCCATAAAGAAGGTCCATGTATATATAGAAAAGTCATCAATAAGAACATAAACATATTGCATCCCATTTAAACTAGAAACTCTATATGGTCCAAAAAATCCATGTGAATCAATTCTAGATGTTGAGATGTTGAATATTATTTCATTGTTTTTAAAGAAACATTGTGTGGTTTTCTCTTTTGATAGGGATTACACACTTTGTCATTTGGAAACTGAAGTCCGTGTAGGTCTTTAAATACGTTTTTTCTAGATAGATTTCTAAGGGAGTGAACATTATAGTCTCCTAGTCTCCAATTCTAGATCCAATATTCTTTATGAAATAAACTTAAGTATGAATCATTTTGAGAAGCTAAAGAATCTAAATTAATAGAATAAACATTTTCATTTCATAATGCAGAAAATACTCATTCATCTTTAGAATTTAAGACATTACATGAAGTATTTTCAAATCTAACATGAAATCCATCATCACATAATTATGAGACACTAATTAGACTGTATTTTAATCCATCACCAAACAACAGTTTAGAAATTATAACTGAGTTATAGTTACTGATTTTTCCTATGCCAATAATCATTCCCTTGGCATTGTCACAAAATGTGACATGTCCTCCATCTAATTTTATCAAGTTCTTGAATCATGTGTAGTCTCCTATCATGTTCCTTAAACATCCACTTTCCCAGTACCATATACTTCTATATGAGATCTTTATGAAGTTTTTCTAAAAACATATTGGGCAAAAATTGATTTCAGTACCCAAACATGATTGGGTCTAGTAATATTAGTAATAATTTCTTTAAGTACCCATATATTCCTCTTAGGTTTCCTATAAGCATTGTGTAGTGTATTTGAAAAATAAACTATTTTTTTCTAGAAAATCATGAAACAGTAGAACATGTATCATGAATTGAATAAGATTATTTAAGTCTAGAGATGGGAGTAAAACTATATGTCCATGATATGGAAACATACTTTATTTTATAAATATTTCTTTTACCTGTTTGATAACCAATTCCACTGTTGTATTTAGGGACAATCTATTTTCATAGAATTTGGGTAAGGTTGTTTTTCCAATTAGTAAAGTTTTCTAAATCACTCTTTAATTTCTAATTAGACATTTTAAATCATTTTTTTCCTTGATTTATTCAGCATTTTTCTCCTTTTTAGTAGTAAGATAATATTTCACATTCACAGTGATAGCAAATTGTTTCTTCAATGATTTATATTTTTCTTTTAGTTCATTACATGTCTCTTCAAGAATGTTACAATATTCAAACATTTCATTATTAACCATTTTTTAGAGTCACTTTCCTCTTCAGAATAATATGAGTTATATACAGAAGAGTCCAGTGATACCTCAGATGTGTTTTAAAAAAAACACATATTGGATTTGTTATCCTGTTCATCATGTGATATCTCTGAGTTGCTTGACCTATCCTCATAAGCACTCCAAGTGTCATTCATTGCCTTTTTTTACCTCCTATCCTTGTCCTCATATTTATTTTTTTACTTGACCTTTGGGTAGTCAGCCTTTATATTTCTTTTGCACCTACACTCATAGCAGACACTTTCAGTAGTCTTGTCACTTCTTTTCTAGTCATTCTTCATGTTTCAATTTTGGTCATATATTCCCTTGAAGTTAGGCTTTCTGAAAATGTTCTTCTTTTTGTAAAATATTTGTAATATTATAGCTAGTTGAGCAATATCCTCATCACTGTAAGATGATTATTGTTCACTGGTGGAGCTTTCTCCAGAAGCTTCCGGTATCCCTTTGACTCTGTGCTTAGAGGTGGTAGTCTTGAATGCAACAAATTTGATCTTTGTTTCATCCTCCACTTTGTTTACTTTCAAATATTCATCATACATCATTAGTTTCCCAATGTGTTCTTTTACCTGCAGTTTTCTAATTTCCCACGATTCCCTAATAGAGACAGAGGTCCCCTCCATTTATCGGGTAGACATATAAGGATTCTCATGATCTGTTCCTAGGCGGTGAATTCTCTTCCAAGTGAAATCATTGTGCTGAAAATATCATTGTACATAAGGATCATTTTAGAAATAGGCTCATCAAGTTTCATTTTTAAATTAACATATTTGATGGTATAAGTATTATGTCTCATTTCTATTACAGTATATGTTCATTCATGTGAGACAGACATGGTATCCAAAATTTCATGGACAATCTTACAAGCAGAAATTCTATTAATCTCTTCATCTCCCAAGGAGCAGTATAAAGCATTCATTGCTTTGTAGTTGTTATTATAGGATGTTTTGGTAGCTTCATCCCATGTGATTCAATTATTAGTAGTAATTTTATATTCATCTATAATGGATGACCAAATTTTAAAACACATACTCTCTAAATTCATTTTCATTTTAATTTTAGATTGAGCATAATTGGTTCCATTAAATAATGGTGGTATGTTGGTTACATCATCTTCTATTCCATTATCCTTAATAATATATATCCTTAAAAGAGATAGAAATTTAGAATTAATAAAAATTTATAGATCTTTAAAGTACAACTACAATTATAGTTGAATCAGATTACATAGAGTCCTCATAAACAGCCTTTGATACCAAATGTTGGTCAGATTAGATTACTCAAGAGGGTAGGGGTGAATTGAGTTACTATAAAAATTTCCATAAAAATTATTTCAAAAAAAAATTCCCCAAAAATTAAATACATCCCAGTTAATCAATGATATATTGTTATAAGATTTTTAATATTTACATAACTTCATAAAAGATTGATTAATTCTCACTAATCTTAATTTGTGTTATTAATATTAGTTTGGATGTTATTATACTAAGACTAGCCGGTTATAACTTCTTTCCAAGAATAACTATCAAAGTGTAATTAGATATTTATGAATTATATTGTAAATCAATAAAATAGAGAAGACTAATTTATGCAGAACATCATATATGAATCAAGTGATTCAGTATAAATCCGAGACCTAATCCACTCCACAAGTCGATCAATTGCCACCATGTAGTTTATATAAATAAAATTTGATCCAAACCCTGGATCAGGGTTGAAAATAGTTCTCATACTTTCTAGGACACATAGGGACCTCTTCCACAGTTTTTGTGGGTAAAAAATAATCAGGGCACACAGGGTCCTCTTACACACTTATCTGTGGGTATACTCAAGAGTAAGAGAATGGTTGAGTAAGGATATATTGTATCCTTCAGTTTAATGAAGGAGACAGAGTGTGTTGTTATACAGGTAAACACTCTTATCGAAAGGTAATAAATAGATACAATACATAGTAGAAATATGGAGATGGGTTTAGAGCTGCTCATAGTGTTTTTCTTTGCAGCTTTGGACTTCTGATATGAAGCCGATGCAGAGTTCAAGTGATTTTCTGTAAAATATAGTGTCGTGATTCAGCGTGTGTTCTTCATATGGTTCAACAAGGGAAATATGTTCTTTAAGCTTCAAATATTTTGTGTGTGTTATTCAACAGTGTCAAGTTGCATGTAGTGGGCCTTTATTTTGAAACTTTCACTATGTATGTTCTTCATTATCGTTCCCACGACCTTGCTTTTTTGTTTTTGTATCGCACTATTGATTCTTGGTCACACTTCACATTTTTCTTGGAAATGCATGTGTTGGTGCCGACAGGTGACATGTATTCTACACCTGGTACATCGTACTATTTGATTATATGTCTACAAAGAATCATTAATTATTTCAGTTCATTAAAATCCTCAAATATGACCGTTAGAAAATAAATTGAAAGACGAAAAAATATTTTAAGAAATTGTGTCATAGTAAGTCATGGAAATGGTGTCTCCTGCAAACAGTGTCTATATTGATCATGGTGTCTTAGTGTCTTAGTGTATCATGGTCACAGTGTCTCATGGTCACAGTGTCTTGTTCATGGTTTCTTGTTCACGGTGTCTACTACATGGTGTCTTGAATCACAATGTATTCTTAACTGTGACTTGATTTATGGTGCCAGAAAGACATATCCAGTGGCAGACTCATGGTGTCTCAGACTAATCAAAGTAACTGTGTTTAGGTTTAAGTAATGATGATAATAGAATGGATTAGAAATAAGTATTTTTTAACGAAGTTATTATGAATGGAGATCAATGATATCATAAAGTATGTACATTGAATATAGAGCAATTAAAATATTGCATGGCTCTACTTAAAGCATGAGAAAACTTTAAACATAAATACACATGATTGGATATAATTTATAAGATTTAACTAGGATGAATAAGATTTGTGATCATTAAAACATGATTAATACATCAGGAGTCCAACATATGTAACTTTCTCTACGAAATGAAACATTAAATGATCCTAGACTTGTACAACGTAATAAAATATTAGGTAATAAAAAGGTGGGATTCCATACTATATTTTTTTTCATTTATATTGTATTCTAGACCAATATTTAAGATTTAGGCATCATAATATATAATATAATATAATAAAAAATTCCATAAATATTTCATATTATGATATTGTACAATTTAGAGTCCTTCCACCATGACTTTCATTGAATTACTAAATAACTATGTCAGTCTATAACTGTCATAGATGTTGGAATATGGGTGGAATATATTATTCCCTTACATGTAATTATCTATGATGATAGTTTGATAAATTTTCTGATTAATTCCATAGCATTATAGAAACAAAACCATTGATTAATACGGTTCTATTATGTTGGACGAAAACATTAACAAGGAACAATGACTTAGGAATTATTTTATCCAACATAAAATTCTAGTAGGAACCCATCAGGAATCAAACCGTCTCTTAGTAACAATATATTTGGAATTGTTTTATTCACTACATAATACTATAATGTTCCATTCTAGATTTGTTAATACCTTTAATCAATAAACTTTATGGTGGAAAAAGGATGCTGTGTGATAATGGTCAATGAAACACCAAGAGAATATAAACTCATATTTTCTGGTGATTTAGAGATGAAAATTACAATGTAGATTTTTGTGTAAATGGGATATCTCTATTGGAATTAGGTACCCCTGGATATTTTGACTTCATTGGAAATATATACATTGAAATATATGTATATTATAATGTGATATTATAATCTTCTTCTAGAAATGGGATTGATTCACAAAAAAATTAACATCAATGATATATGAATCATCTTGAATTTTTTGGTTATAGGAAGAGTAAATCATAATTAAGTAAAACTTGAGCCAAATGGATATGAATTATAATCATTACTGGTTTATCATTAATAATTTATAGTGCTTATATTCTGTGGTTTCTATTTTATATATCCAATATTTTTTTGTGTTGGGGGTGGTTCTCTCTTCCAGGATATGAACTTCGACTAGATAAAAGTTATGAGGTGATCTGTCATCCACCAGTGAATCCTAGTGGTGTCCCTTTAGGTCAAACATTCACTATTACTAGTACTCTATAGAAAGGAACAATGGGAATGAAATATCATGGTTTATGAGATTATAACATATGGATATAAAATAATGGACTCTTTATCAAATCATATATTGAATATGTGATGTTATTTCCTGGGGAATGTAGTATCCAATAATAATATGACCACCCTAATGGCTAATCAATTGTGTATTGAACACATTTTCAGGGTGAAGGTGTAAAAAATATAGTTCATGAATAAAAATTCATTAAGATGAAGATATATTTGTAAATAAGAATATACAGAGATAAGTTTAACTTCATGTGACAAGGATGTGGTTGTTTAGGTTGGATTTATATGGTACAAATATATTTGGTGTAGTGTGACATCATTCATTAAGGATATATTCCATGATGTTAATTTTTTTGGGTAAATAAATTATTTCCTAGCTAAAAAACGCACTGATATCAATTTTGATAAATTCATTATAGGTTCCCTAATCTCCCACGATTCATTCATGGCATGAGAAACGATGGAAAACATTGTATTCGATTGATCTATGTGTAATTTCAGGAAAACACATGCTAAGGCTTGTCATGGTGGATCTAAAAATCCTTATATATCATGTATTAATAATGATCAATATATACATATATATATAGTTTATATAATTAATTTTCCATATATATTTCTGATCAATATTCAATTGAATAGGCACATATTGTTTCTTCGTAGTGGATAGGAATATGATCTATGACTCAAGTTCTACTAATTTTTCAATGAAAATTGGAATCAATACACATATAGATCTACATATGTTTAGCTACACTAGTATATCCAATTTGCAGTGAGGGGTGAATTATTATATAATATAGATGAGCCTATGGTTTTTGATATGGTAATAATTATGTATTATTTAGTAATAGGAATCAGGGAATACATAGTTCTCATATGTGAAAGCTCCCAAAAAATATATGATGCATATGTTGGGAGATGGAATATTCTATTTAGAATAATAAGGGTTTTCCTTTGAATTAACATTTATTAATTCATATGTATCATGTATCTACTGTAATAAATTATAATATTTGTCTTATGAGGAAATTCACTACTTATTGACATCTCATATGTTTGGGGAGGTGAATTTTGGTTTATATTTTTCATATGGAACCATGATTTTAGAGTCATGCAGCACAACATATAATGTGGCTATAGGAATCAAGAAACACATTATCTAAATATATAATCCCTTATGTGTATCTATATGTCACAATGGAATAGAATAAATGATTTAATACTTTGAAAAAATGTTAAAATTTCATGATGGTTCCCATGTTAGGATCAATTGAGAGTACCATATTCATTTGTCAAGTTATGGGACTAAACATAGAAATAGCCAGTAATATCCCTAAAATGGTAATATTTTATATTGTTCTAGCTCTAGATTAAATGGGGATGTATGCCTCACATGTTTATCATGTTTTTTATAACAAAATATAAGTTTACTTGGACCTGGGACACGGTGATATTTAGAGCCTTGATTTTTATAATTTATGGTTTTCCCCAACTAAAATAATGTTACTAGGGAATCCTCAATATACATTAACATCATATGGTACGGAAATTTTAATGTAATTAAATTTCATTTGAAAAATAAATTTTTATAGTCAATAAATGAATTTAACCTCAATCCCGTTGGACAATGTGCCTTTTATGGATAAAAAACTCACAAGATCCATGCTCATCCCATTAAAAATAATTAAACTAGCTAGTTTATTGAGCCATGTGAGAGAGAATGATAATGAATATATGGGTTCTTATAAATTACTATATTTATAGGAATCCAGAAAGAAAATTCTAGTTCTCATTGGGAAATATACTTATGATTTACAATAACACAGTGCTAGGGCTAATATGGAGGTTGAATGTCATTATGTATCCCTTAATGACTGGAATCGAGCCACACATATTCCTCATTTAAATATCACCACACAGAAGTGTAGAAAATATTCAATGAAGAGGGATTTTTCTTTCTCCTTACTAATATATGTTGGGTTGGGAAAGGATTTGATATTCATGTTTCAATATATATCATTTATTAAAAGGAATCAATCTAGTCATAGTTAATAATATAAAAATTCACTGCATAGTTCTAACACATATGTTGGAAGTGGGTATTTTTCAACAATAAATATTACATATGGACTCGGTACTATAGATCCTAGTGTAATTACATATATATTTGTAACATGGATCAATATACACACATTTCTTATATATTATCCCTTATGTGTATATAAATATCAATTATAGATGAGTAAATCCTTTTTTTCTTTTCCACATATCTGGATCATGTAAATTGAGTTTCCAATTAAGTGATTTATTATATTAAATAAGAATGATAACACGATGAAGGGGGATTCCTTGTAAAGATCATGTCAGACTACCTTTTTCTCATGTTGGTTTCTAGGAACCATCCATCATGAGATGGAAATCTGACAACCATCACACACTTTATGCAATCTTATCCCTTGAATTGAAATAATAGGTAGATCCCAAATAGTGTCCTCATGTCATGAATTTTTGAATTATGAGAATAGAACATGTTTCATATTTTTCTTTTTCATTCGACATGGATGTTTTTCATGATGTTTAACATCATGTAATAATGCCTTCTCATTTGTAGTATAATGTCATGTAGTAAATATGTCCCATATGCATTTTATCATCATGTAGTATGGATTTCTCCCATTGTATTTAATATCGTGTGTTATGGATGTCTCAAATTAATTTTAATGTAATGTGGTATGGATGTATTTCATACTATTTAATATCATTAGGTACGGAAATCCTCTATGTTGTTTAATTTCACAAGGTAATTTCATACTCCATGTATTTTAATGTCATGAAGTGATGATTTTTATTATGCAGTTTAACATCATGAAATAAATAAATAATAAATTCATCTTAAAATCATGTGGTAAAGAAATATTCCATGAAATTTAACATCATGTGGAAAGAATATCTTCCATGATTGTTAATATCATATGTTAAGGATGTATTTTGTGTATTTTAACATCATTATGTAAGGATTTATTTCTTGTAGTGTAATTTTCTATGGTAAGTATGTATTTCTTATAGTTTAATATCATGAGGTAAGGATGTTTTTCTCTTATTATTTTACATGATTCATGATATATGCAAAGGGATTGATTTTGGGACATATTGGGAACTCACTGATCCGATTGTTGATGATCCAAAAGTTCATGAGGTGGTTATTGAGGTAATCATTTTCGTACACTTATGTGATAGTGTTGATTGAGAGTTATCTATAAATTATTTGGGACCCACTTGGGAATTTATGAGTATGGCGTGGTAGATGAAATAAAAATATCCCCCATCAGTGGGAGATGGGTTATTTTCTAGATGACTTCAATGGCATCAACATTATAAATCTTGATAAATAACCACAATATCATTTGGGTGTCTATATGTTGAAATGGTTTCCTGTGAAATGATCCACTTACTGTGAGATGCAAAAAAGTAGTATAGCACATGATCTTCTATATTTGAGATTCATTGCTCTATTATTGTGGGTCCCATCCAAGGAAAATATTGGTCACCCTATCACTCTATTCATGATGAATTTTTAATCTCAAAGTGATGTGGATTTGATGAGTTGAACAATTGGACCACACATTTATAGTTGTATTCATATATCCTACGGTTATGATATTTTAGGATACCACATCTGGGAAGAATTATTATGTTGGAAATTAAGTTAATTTAAATGAAATTGGATCACCGCATCCTCAAATAAAGATTTCTGATGGGGCTACTGTGATTAATATCCTGAGAGTTTTTCAAGCAATACGGGAAGTATCCTGCAAGATGCCAATTTTTCATTTTTTATATCAGGCCCCAAACCATTGAGATAGAAGCATGGTCATAGTGAAAATAGAATGTGTTTATGGCTCGTAGGTGACCCTGATACCCCTAATATGGGAGGTCCATAACCATTAAAATAAAAAAAATTAACAACAAATTTTTCATTAATAAGGAATAAAAAATTCATTTACCTTATCTGGGACTATATATTTTAGATTATAGATATTCTAAAACATATATTTGAGGTTTTCTCCATCCAACTACATCTATATATCCCTATCAGCCACTTCTTTATAACGGGCATATTCCACCACCATGTCAGACCACTTAGGTCGCTTGTCTTGGTTTAATTTCCACCGAGGTTAGTTGATAAAAATATTTAATGGGGAATAATATACGGCCATCCTTGTTTTTTTAGAACCTATATATGTTATGGCGTTAGTACATGGGATTTATATCCTTTTCTGAATAAGATATTTCTATGGGTAGGATTTCCTAGATATATATCATGTGATGCACTATGTCATATATCTATATACTACCAAGAGTTTTAATATCATCATGGTTATCACATTTTTCGTCAGATGAATAATATGAAGAACATCATCGTATTGAATATTTTCCTTGAACATCCCCATGGACACTAGCAATTTGTATATTCAGAATGTGAAACTAATTCAACATCAATTTTGGAATATGTCATCCTAGCATTTAGATTCAATACTGAATATGTGGATACTAAATGGAGGTCATAAGAATATAGTGATAACCAACAATAATTATAAGTATATGAGATCACTACATTAATGGTAATGGTGTATGCCGATGGGATTCTATATCGTCAATTGGGATATGAGCCTTCATGTGGTCGGATTTTAGAATATGGTTTTCTACCCACATTAAAGCAGGTGTATGCACCCAATTCTAATTTTCATTCCACAACATAACATACCAACATAAAATCAGAGTGGGAGAATAGATATAGGCATAATCATATATATCAAATAAAGTATACTAGTGTAGTCTATCATTTTTTGGAGTTTCATTATAAGGCTACATCTTCATAAACTATTGTAATATTATTAGAAGCTTTATTAGTAGGTATATGATCCTTACATAATATAATTTATAAACAATGATGAAAAATGATTTCTAGGGTAGTGATATAGTCTCGATCCTGGTAATCCATTTTAATATGACACTAATTTTCTTCGATTATAATTGGTATATTTCATATGGTTTTTTAAATTGGGCTGACAGACCCTATTAAGAACTATGATATGAGATCAATAATTTTCCTAACCCTCATTTGGAATATAAAACTAACCCTACCATGTGGGTGTAATGGTATTTTGTTACGTTGACATAACAAGATATTCACGCTGATTTGACTGATAAACATCTCAAGACATTAGGATTGCAATATAAGTATTTTACTATATCTATACTAATGAAAATATATGATGGTAGAGACCTTCAATAATTTCTAGAATATAGAGTCACATCAGTAGATTATGAAATATAATATATTGATTCATTCATGGTAACATAAATATCTAATATAGGTATTTGATTCAATAGGTGATATAATTCTTATATGACACTCCATGTTCAATCTGAAAATTTACACTACGATTCAAGCATGGGGTTAGGGTATGTGCCTCCCCCATTCTTGATGTTTTCATATAAGGGTATAGTTATTCAATGTGAGCCATGATATATTCCTTCACTAAATATTATACACTATTATGATTGTGAGAATCTTCATGGAAAATAGGTATATGATCCCTCTCAACATTATAAAAAACACTTCACTCCTAACGTGATCTATTTGGTTCCTTAGTATGACTATCTATGGAAAAAATTGTCGTTTGTTTCCCTTAATAGAAGGCTGAGGTACATTGGGGGTATGGTTCTAGTGGAGTAGGTTAACGTAATCTCTTCATGATTTATGTTGACCTATGATGGGAATGTAGTCGAATTATTGATCCCCCATTATTAGGTAATGAAGATTCGGATTATAGTAGTCAAATAATATGATCTTGAAGTGGGTTTTAGTGGTTATAGGTCTCACTAGTCTCATTGAACCATTATCTGTGTGAGGAGTAGTAGTTTAATTTAATTACTAGTGTCCCTTGTGTGAGGCTGCTAGTGTCATGATCATACCCTGTCATTAGTATTTATGGAATCCTATGTCTTTTGTATTAAAATTTCATTACATGGGAGAAAAGACAAGATCATTAGTTTTTAGTTTCTTTGAAATTTGTAACATAATACAAGAAAACATAAAAACTTCTACTAATCCACACGAAGGTATTAATGTTGGTTTTACCTAGTGTTTCTTTTAATACACATCCCAACTATTTGGAATACATCAAAGGGAAAGTGGTTACCAAGAGCCTATAAATTGAATTGGTAAGGGAGTCATTTAGAATTTGATTATGAGGCATATCAATAAGAACATGAGGTATCAAAATTTATCTTTCTCAAGAAAGCATGAGTCATATAATAATAATAGTAACATGATATATAACATGAAAATGTGGATAAAACAGTTAAATTGGTCATTCAGAAGACTGTTACAAATATCCATAACCAATGTGTCACAAATCAAAATTACCATGGTTATTCACCAGGGAATCGTAAAACATGTAATCTATTTTGATTACACTACTTACCGGATACATTAATGCATTATGAGGGTGGAACATTCATTTAACTAAATAAAAGTGAGCCACATAGATCATAATAAATCATTTTATTAATAAGCTGTTGTGGATAAATAATTTTAATCTTAGTACGATCATACTGTAAAAAAGTTCTTAATGGCATTATTATTACCTTATTAGTAACCCATAAAAATGGAATTTTTGTTTCTTGTATTAAAATGATTGAAAGAAATGTCATTTTAGAGCCTATTTGATACCCAAGTAAAAAAATCGTTTTGGGAATTTCAAACAATAATTTAATTGAATGTTTTCATCTAAAATATTTACTTTAGAAAAGTAAATTCGACAACATTAAGGGTATAAAACATGGTTTTAGAAATGTTTAAAATGATAGAGAATGAATGTATTTCACTCATAAATCATTATTGTTGTAGTTATGTTATGATCAAAAGTATATGAAAATAATGTAGCATACCCATTATATATAGTACATAAAATAACTACTTGAATGCAAAAAAATATAGAGGTGTTTCCATTACATTGAATAGTTTATCCTAAATATTTAGGATGAGACCTTTGTGTCTTATGGCCACATTGGGGGAATATATTCGGGACTACAACAAAAAAATATTGAGGATGGATTTAGAGTAAAGTTGAATGGTGAAATGGATTTGTACTTACTGAAAATGTGTATGATTAGTGTAATATTTTATAAATATTGGTCATTGAAATCTAGGTTATTGATAATGAAAATTCATCAGCTTATTAATGGTATTTTTTTGTTATGGATCAGTAAATTTGAGTAAAAATATATGATAATTTATATCTATAGAATTGAGAACAATATTTTAATAGTTCTTTCAAAAATGGTAAAACTTTTTCCACAAAATACTTTTTTAATATCCAATTTTATATTTCATACTTTCAAGAGCCACATATCGGTTTGGATATTAATTCGAATCCCTTAGTATAAATAATATTAAAAAATTATATATTTTTGGTATTTGAATTTTATATTTAATTATTACATAATTATGACATAAATATTGATTCATAAAGCATCTAGAAAACCAAAAATTGTATTATTAATATTTATCGAAAAATAATGCATTTTATAAAATTTTAAAAAAAATCACATTATCTTAATATACTCCAAATGATTTCAAAAAAATATTTATTTTATCAAAATAATTATCTAAACATGAAAATTTTAACTATGAAATTTTGAAAACCATATTTGTTGAAGTAAAATAATTTTTATGGACATCTAAATTTTTGAAAATTATAAAAATTTATTTCTACAAAAAAAAAATATATTTTTTTGTATCTAAATAAGATTAGTTAAATAAACCATTATATTAAAAAAACTATTCAAAATAAATTTCATTATTATAACGGTGTATATAAATTTTTAAAAATTACCGTAATATTTTATGTGTTTCAAAAAAATCAATTTATAAAATTCTCCAAAATTTGACATTTACATTATTATTAAGAAATATTATTAAAATAAATTGAGTGAATAGTTTTTTTAGGGAAATAAATGTTTATGTGTATATGTCTTGGACACATGACCCTTATTAAAACTGCGTACACCCTAATGGTAAGGAGTGAAATGATGGTAGCTTCCCAGGGCAGCTTAAATAACATTAATTCAGTGGTAATCTCCACTAACATCAACACATACTATTGTAAATTTAATTCAATCTCATCTAATTGAAGGTATATATTGTCTTGGTCATGGTCAGTCCCCTTAATGCTACCCCCTTCTAATATTATGACAAATGAGCTTCAAACGACATGACTGTAATGGTAGATGCAATAATTTATCCATTCTGAATAAATTATCCATTATCATTACAACTTATAAATACTATTTAAAATGGTAAAATTATGAAA
The DNA here is from genome assembly GCA_963277665.1 of Viscum album. NCBI lineage: Eukaryota > Viridiplantae > Streptophyta > Magnoliopsida > Santalales > Viscaceae > Viscum > Viscum album. The sequence continues at coordinate 785,930,031 of OY728156.1, read as the reverse complement.
AATGTGTATATTTCTCAATTTATTAATTTTCCAATGGTAATATTTACCATTGGTAAAATTAGACCAATGGTCATATTTATTCACATAAAAGAAAATTTAATCTTTTACTCAGAAATCTCAAAAAAATAATCCTTAGTGTATATTTTAATTTTAAAGGAATTATATTTCATAACTAATGTTTTTTAAAATTTCTATAGTGTTGTCCATGAGGCTGATTAAAATAACAGATTGGTGTACCACTGTGAGATTTTTGAAATTATTTTTTCAAATATATATGATCTTTTCTATATTTTGTAAGGAAGAAAAAATGGATTTTGATTTAAGATACATTACAGACATTGTTTTACATTAATAAATTTAAATACTATGGTTGGATGTTTTTACATATAATACTTTGTTTAGATTGAGTAACATGCAACACCTTTATAAACAAAACAATGCATACTTCTTAAATATTATTATTTAAAATGATAGTTAACAACTAGAATATGAAATGGTGGGAGGAATATGATTAACTATATTATGAAAATATGGTTTAATTATGAGAATATAATAAACTATTTGGTTAAGAAAAATTATAAATTTAAATAATAGCTTTTCGTAAATAAAAGGATATATTTTTCAGAAATTGTTTTATAAACATAAGGGAGTTTGATAATAATAAATTTAAAAAATATCTTTTGGAAAATGATTTTAATTTTATTTATATATTATATAAATTTAATAAATAATTTAACATTTACCTTATATTTTTTTGGACATAAATAAAAATCTATGTAGTTTTATGCAAAAAAATTGTATTTTTAGAAATAACAATTGTGTTGCCTATTTTTCTGTACTTGTTTTAAAACACTATTTTCTAGCTTTAAGAAAAATAATTTGATAAAAAAAGAATTATTTTCTAAATAAGAGTATCATAATTATATTAGTGTGATTATTTTGGAATTTCTTGGAATATTATCATTTTTAAGGAATAATGGAAAATACATAATTTTTTTAAAAAATGATTTTTTATTTAGTTTATCTATAATGAAAAAAATATTTTCATATTTTTGTAACAATTAGTTTAATAACTAATATATTAATCAAATATTTTTCATTGATTTAATTTTCATTGTTAAATTTGATATAAAACATTTCTAAAAATTTTATCTCTTTATATTTAAAAACTCTTGTGCTCGTCAAACCTATAAGATTAATTTAAAATTAAAATTATACACTTTGGTAATCTTAGGATATAGAAATAAATCCCAAATTTTGAATTAGAATAATTTATAATTTCATTTATGTCTAACATATATTTTATGAAAATTAATTTTATATGTAATAAAAAACTAATTACAGTTATTAATTTAAAAAATGGATTTTCCACGGGGTTAAAGTAGAATGATAAGCGCAAAAATGACCTAAGATATTATCGTACTTTATTATGTTAATTTAGTTTGATCAGGTATATATAATTAAATATAAATGGAAATTATTTTCTACTATACATAGAATATCATCCATATATTAACGAAATTAATGAAAAAAACGAAAACAAAATTACTTTCAAAATCTAAAATGCATTAGGATATGGAAAAGTTAAAATATATTTACGCAAAATTATTATTTTCAAATATAAGTAATTTTTTAACAAAAAAATTTATTTGAATTTTTTTATGATATAATAAATTTAAATGAGTATGATATGCTAATATAATACATATTTACTGAACAATAAAATAAAATAAATGCCATTAAAATTATTAGTAGTGATGTAAAGTGATTGAATTTCTATGTTCCATTTTTTTCTATATAAATATATCATTATACAAATAGGTGAAAAATATATATTAAAATTACATCATTTTCATGATATTTATTATATTGAAATGAAATTAATAATGTTAAAGTAGACATTAATGTTATTTTATGATAAATGTTATTTAATTAGAATAATTAAAATTACTAAAAATCATATATTAAAAAATTTATTTCTATATAATAATAAATTTTATTTAGGTCCCATTAATGTATAAATTATAACATATTAATGACTAACTTGATTATTAATTAGTAAAGAAAAATGTTTTTGTGGTTAAGGTTAAAGAGTTATTCTTTAACATTAAATACGATTACATTAAAATTCAATAGACACAAATATGAATTACATTTTTAAGTTATACATACGATTTTAAATTATTGGGTATAAATTATCTTATAATTATGACAATAATTTAGTTTATATGGGGAAATTTCTAATGGTAGAATACTATTGGCCATAGTGAAAAACGTAATTGGTAAAAATAGGGTTTCGTAGAAGTTATGGAATGAAATATTTAAATATGTTTTTTAATTATGTTGTAGAGGTGCCGACTGCAAATAAAATCCCTCCAAAACATAAAATATTGTATTTATATCTACATGAGATATATCATACCTCCAAATATTCAATTCTATTGAGTATTTACAAGAATTTCACTACTCCTTGACTATAAAAGGGAACTCACTAACCCCACATCATCACACCTATCATTCAATTTTAATCTACCAATATAATCCCAAATAACATATAGAATAATATACCCTCATCATAGTAGACTATGATTGGATAAAAATCTATCCAACAAATGATTTTTGTAAAAATGTATGGAGGATACAAGAATAATATACAATGGTCATCAAAGAGTGTTTTCATTTAATATCTTCATCCACCATCTTAAATTTTTTGTTTTTAATAATAATATATTTTAATTTTATTTTCTATATATTATGATTTAATATGTTAATTTTATGACCCAAAACCACACCAACGTTAATAATATGTGTTATGAAACCATCATTTGTGTATATAATGAACTACTACATCCTTAATTGGTGTGGTACATTTTTTCATTACCTCCGTTCAAGGTTGGAAATAATGATGTATTTATAGTTTATTTTTTATATATATTTATAATATTTATTTTATTATTATTATGTATTTATTATATCACACATATTATATTGCCTGCCAGTTTTGGGAATAAAATAATGTCGCTTGTATGTACGACATACTACCGCCCCGTAAAGTGATGGGATTCATTCCTCGTTTTCAAGGAATGTATTAAAGGTTGGATTGAAAATAAATATGTGATATATATGATAGAAAATTATTCTATAATGAAAATATTTTTCATTTAATATTATTTCTCTCAACCCAACACAATCAAAACTAGTCATTCATGCGTACATGCATCATACTAACTATTTGGAAGATTTATAGCATATCCTATCACTATCTTTTATAAATTACTATAAAAAATATATTATGGATATTTATTATACTAATATATTGTTTATGATTATGGATATTACGGTACCATGACCAATTTAAGTGAATAAAAAATATAACAAATCAACACATCCATTAAAAACAAAGCAATTATAACTTGAATCATAACATTAACAATGAATTGTTAATAAATAAGAAATAAAAGGTCAGAAAAATAATATATGGTAAAATATATATGAATATTACTCATTAATATATATATATAGTATACTTATATTTAAAATAAATTTAGTTTTAATGAGTACGATAAACGTTAAGACATAAGGTAAGGAATTTCTGTCTCACTTTTCACATCTGTGAGACATATACCATATCAACCACATGTTTCTTTTATATGTTCTTAATACATATTGAAACATTAACATATGATTTTAATATTTAGAATTATTTTTATTTATATATCTATTTTTGGATAAATCTTTTTTTCGGCGTTTACGGTTAAAATGTAACTAAATTGGTAAGTGATTTACCATCACTATTATTTTTTCTGAGACAATTCATATATTCCTCACGTGTTACATTTATGTGCTATATATAGTAACCATTAATTTATTTGGAGATTCTTACAGTTAAATATGTTGGTATTTATATATCTATTTGAGGTCTTCGCTTTCATGGGGTTTACATTTCAAAGGTCACCGTGTCGGTATGGAAAGTTTTCTTCGATTTTCCTTTTAGAGATGAATGTTATATTATGAAACTATATTATTTAACGAGGCGAATATACATATCATTGGATATTTAATTTTATGAATTTATGTATCCTCATTATATTCAAAATTCCATTCTCTGTTATATCTCCATCTCGATTATGATTCAGTGTAACTAAAGTGGTTTATATTTTATGTTACAGTCTCATCAAATATTGGTGTTTTTATGAATATATATGCCTTATAGTAAGATCATGATCCACCTCTCATGAATTATATTGAATTTAAGTATCTTTTAATTATTTGTAATATATTCAAATTATTGTACCATTTTTCCATTTTCTGTTACTTAATTTTATTGTGAAAATGTATTTATAAAAATACATCTTTATTTATCTCTTCGGTCAGACATCTATTTTCTTCAAAAAAAATGTTAAAAAAAATTATCCCAATATTATTTAATGTAACAACCACAGGATTTCATAGTACATTATATCTTTAAAATAATTCAATAGCTTGCGCTACATGCAACACCATGTTCGAGAGCAAAATTACATGCAAAACTAGATGTTCAAAGATAAGATATGAATAGTATTAACTTCATTTTATATTTTATATACTCCATATAATTTTAACATCCATTTTTATGATTCTTAGACATAATATAAGATAAAATTCAATTTTTAAAATAAAATAAGTATTTTTCAATAAATGGTATTTCATCATCTTTTATTGGAGAACCCTGTTTAAATCCAATATTTGAAACTTTAATATAATAAATTTGACAAAAATAAAGTTATTATTTAGAAGAGGTACATAAAAATTTAGTTTTTATAATTTTTATTGTGTTTTATTGATAACATTCATTTTTTGATGATTAGTAAAATATACCCAATTTTAATTGAAAACAAATTTTTAATCAAAATAATTTATATTGTTAACTTACACATTTGAATGTTTTTGATGTAAAATTATATTAAATTTTTATCATTTAATCCAATATTATTCACTATATGTAATTTCACATTTAAATTATACAAAAATACATATCAATCTTTTGATAGTTTTTACTTCTCAAAAAATCTGTCCTCTAGTTTTGGCAATAGAAATTAATTTTAAATTAATTAACAAAACTCCAATGTTTTTAAATTGGTAAAATAGGCATCATTTTTGAATTTTTAATATAAAAATAATCTTAGGATGAATTTTTGGGATTTTTCAGAAACCATTCAATTTTTTATTAATAGAGAAAACACTATGTTATTGTTTAAAACTGACTTTTATTTTAATAATAATATTTTTTATTTTTTAAAATTTATTTAAAAGTTATAATAGATACATTATACCATTATTAGTCTAATTTAATTCATTGCAGTCATTGTATAATAAGATTAGATATATAAAATTTTATTGAAGTTTTTAACGTCTTTTACCCACATTCTATGCACTTCAAAAAAATTACATATAACATAATTTTACTGCATTTGTGATTTGAATTTAAAAATTTTGAGAGACATGGTTGAAATCCGAAAGTAAATTGTGGTTCAATAGGATGAATATAATTTTTGGTGAATAGTACGTTTGGAATTTTATTTACCACTATTAAAAGTAAATATGGTAATTAAAGGTAAAAATGATATTATAATTAACATAAAACATGTCCTAATTATACTGGATAAGTTTTTTAGACCAAATTAAACCAGAGGAATAAAATATGATCCTCTTTGACCCACTTTGATTAGATTTGTAAATTTATTATTATTTTATTTAAAGAAGAGTTTAAAGTGTTAAATTAAAATTTTAATGACTAAAACAATTTTAATATAGGGTTACACATAACATAATTTAAAATATAAATAGGTTTAATAAAGATAATTAGATTTCATACATCATAGTATTTTATTTATAATTTTTAGGCATCAAATAATTAAATTTCTTTATGACACAATGATAATGCAGTAATTACCTTTTTGATGAATTATTAAAGTAATTTATATTATTAATATTAAAATAAATATAAATTTAAACTTTTTATGCAATCCACTAATTTTATAAGTGAATATTACATGTTAATTATGATTCAATATATTGTGTTGTAAGTCATCTTGTTGTTATGACTTTCACAGAAACCAAATACAAAATAGTATCAAAATTGACATAAATGAGTTCTTAAAACAAAAACAATATTATTAAATGATATAATATTCCTAAAAATTATTGTTTTGAAAATGGACTTATATAATGATATATATTCCAATAATGGACAACAGGGGTTCTCCTGGAATTTTATTGTAAGATTATTATCGATTTATTATAATAATACAATGATACATGCTAAAAGATAAAATATTTAACTAAGAGAAAAATCTAACAGACAAGGTTTATATGGTGACCTAAACCATTCTAAAACCTATTGATGAGAGTTTCTAGACATGTCCCCATGCTTCCCTTGATATAATGTTTTTGAGTCATTATAAATAGAAATTTAATTTTATAATAAAATAATATTATAGTCATTTCCTAAAGTAATCCTCACCTCTATTATAAAAGGTTACTTACCCTTATCTCAAAATCACACCTACAAATCCATTTGGCTTGGTCAAACCCTGCACTAATATCTTCCCAACAACCCTCAATTCAACTTGGAGGACTCAAAATTATCATAATTCCATTTTAATGAGCCCCATTGATCAAATGAAAAGTAAGAACACGAAGAAGATATAATAATCTCATAACCTCTTTCAAAGTTATTTTCTTCTTCCTATTCCACATTCTTTATTGTTTCTATACCAGAATAATAGATCCAGTACCATATACATACATTGATGTTTTTATATATACACTACAACCATATTAATTATTCTATCCATCCTATTAATGACAAAGTCACCATACATGTGTATGTACGGCTTACCGTCTCCATGTCGTGGTGTAGTTTGTTATTCAACACATTATGATTTGGATGGGTATAATAATTAGTATAATTGATGAAAATAATAAATATAACATGTTAATTATTCTGTATATATAATATAACATCAAATTACATATGATTTGACTATCAATTAAATGATGTTGTCTCGTGAATACGTATGGCTTACCCTCTACACTATACGATTAGATTCATTTCTACGTTCATCTTTCAAAGATGATTATAAAAATTTATATTTATAGTAATTATGTAATATATAACATAATAATGCTACAATATATATATTTATATATTTATACATATATCTCATTGACTTACTATCGTTCAATATTATATGAAAACGGAAACGGCATCTATGCGTACGTATGGAATACCGTCTCCATTAACAGGTTTTTCTATTTCATATATCTATATTTTACAAATATTTATATTAAGAATATATAAGATACAAATATAATGTTTAATATTCTAGAAGAAATTAAATCATGATATAAGTAATAAAATAATGCTTTTAAACTTAAAACAAGTATGATAATGAAAGTTATTTTTACCTGAAATGTTATTTTAACAAATAAATTATTATTAAATAGGTAGTATAAATACCAAAATTAATCATTTATAATACCATATATATGAATATAATTTTGTTATAATTTAATATCATACTATGGTCATTAATTAGGGGGTTAAAGTTACCCTCGACCAAAGGAATGTACAAGTTAAGTGTTAATTATTAAATCTCATTATTTTTTGTGATTGTTTATGTGTAAGAATTTATTGGGAAATTTTTTTCATCCATGTCCATTTTTCATAAAAAAAATTAAAAATAAGAATATTTTATGGTTTTGTGGAATGGAATATTTTTCTATATTATCATTTTATATATTTTAATGATTTATTTTTCTAAATATTTTTAATTAATTTCCATGTTTTAAAAAAGGTATTAAGGATTTATTTATATGGACATGATTGTTTTAAAATTTTATTTCATTTCAAATGTTTCAAAATGTTATGGGAATATTTGATTCAATAATATCTTTTAAATTAATTCATTTATAAATTCATGAATTTTTAAATGATTTCACAAAGAATGGGATATTTATCTCAAAGAGTTTTACTGCTCATTTAATTCTATGTCAACATCCTTTACAGGATATTATTATTTATTTTATTTTAGTTATTATAATACAATATTATATATTTTATTGATGGTGTTCTATTATTTTTTATGTGGATGTGATATTTTTATACGATACATGGTTTATGGTTAAAATATTGACATGTTGTTTGCTAGTTATAATACCAATGGTTATGTTATGTTTCATAATTTTCATTTGAGGAATGCATTGGACCTAGTAAGTGACGGGAGGATCCATCTATAGCTCCTCGATGGATCTGTAGGTCTCATCAGAAAAATTAGTGTCCTGGCATAAGGCCTTGAAAAAAATTAAATTTTTAGTTTTGGTATGAGGCCTTGACAATGTTGTTAAGATGCCCAACAATATGCATTCACTCGTTTTGAAATTATTTATTACATGTTATAATTTTCCTAGTTGAATAACTATATGCATGTTTATATAGTCATGTGTGATTTATTTTTTCCATATTATGTAGATCATTATGTTTAATAGGATTTCGTTTTTTATTACACATGTTGTCGTAAAATTTTATAGCTTCTGCTAATTTATTTACCCCTAATGAGAATCTGACCTCACCCATTTATTATGTTTTGTTTTCCCGAAATTCTAAGAAGGGAATTATGACTAAAATACAGGGTTATGAAAGGAAATTAATTTATTTCTAAAAAAATTATTTATGTTTTTTATATTGTTAGAAAGTGTAATGTAATGTTCAAGTATGTAATCTATTTTCCATGACAGCTAAACTGGCCGATCCTTTGGGATTTGATTCCTTCAAATCATGATAATACATTAAAATATAGCGCTAACTCCATGCTTCTAGGGTTGGGGTGTTATAGTTGGTATTAGAGGGCAATAACCTTGGAAATAGATTTAGATAAACACTAATTAGGAAACATTTCCCAAATATAGACTTTAACGATTAGTATAGAAGAACCTACATATTTTTTTAATGTAAATAGTATCTGGGATTTACCAGAAATTAATCCATTTCTTGATACTACAAGTGGATGTGGTTTTGGAATAGATGTAACTAGGAGTGAAAACTCCCACAAGGAGTTTTGGGCTTGACCTGGGGTTTCTGGGATTATGACAACTGGCCTTACTACGCACCTGGTTTTACACTTTTAGAGGATATGCGTAGGATAATTCACAATTTCATTACAGACCATTTTGAAGGATTTAAGAGTAAATATGTCATCAATGAAACAATTTTTATGATAATGAGACTTGATGTGTGAAAATATTCAATTAATGTTGAGAATTGTTTTATTTTTTGGATTATATATTATGATATAATCTAACCTATTGGATTTTGTCATTTATAAATGGGGGCCAACAAAAGGAATACGAACTCCAACAATATTCATGATCTAAAGAGTAAGAAAGATCATATATTTCATGTTCTTTAGCAAAAATTTAGAAGTTAATTAGTCTCTGGTGTATTCTAATCATAGGAATAAATAGTATCATGTGTTAATATGATTAGTAATCAATTCTATGAGTCATATAGCATTGATGGTATTCCAGAGAAGAAGAAGATGTTAGAGAGAAATTTGGATAAAGGGAATAAGGGAAAGAAGGATTTTCTCTTATGTTATAATTGTTCAATGAATCACTATGGGATGGTCTTGAAATGAATGAGAGTATTTAATAAGCGTGGAGAAAATTTCCACCAAGCACGTGATTTCAAGGGTAAGAAAATGGATTCAAATGTACAATGTTTCATCTGCTAGGAGTTGGGACACTACGTAAATCAGTGTCCCAATCATCAGAGAATAGCAACAAATATGCTATTGCATAATAATCATGTTATGATACTACCATAGATGAAGATTAATTATTAGTGATCTTATGTTTTTATTAAATAATTTATTCATTTGAGTATTTAATTAATGATTTAAAAGTTATAATAATTATATATTATATAAGGATTATACTGCAATACTATTTTATTGAGTATTTGAGTTTATATAGTACCAAGAAAAGTGACTCAATAGAAAGTTAAATTTTTTGGAAGATACATAGTTTAAGAAAATATACACCTTAATATGGTCCTTATACTGAGGTAGTGATTTTGGAATAAGAGATGGTCGATTTGGATAAATTATTTTGGATATTTTTGAGTACATTGGAACTGATTAATGGTTTGTTTATTCCATCAATGTTGGAGTATTCCAAATTTATTGATATAAGGAATATATCTAGTATTCTATAAATAATAATGGAGAAATAATTTAATCTACAATGTTTTATGGTAATTCAGGGTGATACCTTGTTTTAAGAGAATACCTATTGAAGGTACACACATGTTATTATGTGGGAAAAGAGATATTCATTATGTTATGTTGACCTTCATTATAAATTTTTGGACTATGATTTCAGACACAAGTATTTTGGATAAGTCTAAAGTTTGTAATTGATTAAGATGGAAATTTGATACTATAGTTTAAGGTTAAAACATTTCGTAAGATTATTTTCTTATATTTTTGTAAAATGAAAAACTCGAAGGCTGGGTGACAACATGTCCTATCCGGAAAGGTCACAAGACATGAACACAAAACTGAAGGGAGAAAAGGTTCAATCACCTAACACTGGCCTACGTGATGTCTGGGTTTGTATAATGTTTTTTTTGAATGATTTCGTAGATGAATTATATATTCAATTTTTAAAACCTAAATGATTAGGATAAATAGAATATTTTTGAGTTCTATTTTCTTTTGGAGTGAAATATGAGTTTTTGGTAGAAATATTTTTAAGGATATAACACTACATATAATTTTTTGTATTATATGGACCATTTAATTGTTAAAATTTAGGTAAAGAATTTTAAAACAAAAAATGTGTTATCCTAACAACTTATTTTTTGATGAACCAATAAAATTTTAAGTCATAATAGATTTATGACATTGAGTCCCGATATTTTCTATTTTTTTCACTTGTTTGTGATTTATGACCTTAATCACTCCCAATAAATATTTACATTTTTCTCCAATTATGTGACTTAAACTTCCACAAATGTTCTCTTATTCGAAATCCTAATTTTGAGGTGACTTTTTCATTTCCATTTCCCTCTTATTAAAACTAAAATTTATTAACCCAATTTCTGATGTGGGTTTTCAACAAATTATTTTCTATTTTAATTCTCTTAATTTTTAAGAAAAATTTCAAATTATGATAACGTTATTAGTTAATGGAGGAATGAATGTAACACCCCAAGATTCATAGTAAGTTATCTCTTAAAAGTAACTCAATAGCTTGCACTACACACATCACCGAGTTCGAGCACAACATGACTTATCAAACTATTTATCAAAGAGAACTTATGGATATTATTAACATTATTAAGGATTTTATATAATCCATATAATTTTAAAATCTATATTATGTGTTTAATTGACATAATATAATAACAAATTCAATTTTTCAGATAAAATATTTATTTTTCAAAGAAAGAAATTTTACAACCTTTTAATGGAGAACCCTTTTTAAATTCAATATTTGAAACTTATATATATTTAATTTGTAAAAATAAACTTCTTTTTTAGAATATCGACAAAAATATTTTGATTAGTTAAATTTTTTGTGTTTTCCTGATAACATTTATATTTTGATTAATAATAAAAGGAACAAAATTTTAATTAAAAAGAAATTTTTTAATCAAAATATTTTATAGTGCTAAATTATACATTTGAATGGTTTTGAATTAAAATTAAATAATATTTTTACCATTAAATCCAATATTTTTCATTGAAATTAATTTCACATTTAAATTGGACATAAAAACATGTCAATCGTTTGATAGTTTTTACTTCTAAAAAATGGACTTTCTGGTTTTGACAACAGAAATTAATTTTAATTTAATTAATTCAATTCTTTTGTTTTTTATTTTTTTTTAAATATACATAATTTATTAATTTTTAATATAAAAATTATCTTAGGGTGAATTTTTGTTATTTTTATGAAAATATTCAATTTTTGATGAATACTGAAAAACCCTGGGTTATTGTTTAAACCCGACGTTTATTTGAATTCTTTTTATTTATTTAAATTTATTTTAAACATAAAATAGAAACATTTATCAATATTAGTCCAATATAGTTAATTTAAGAAACTTATTAATAATATTAGATATATAAAATTCTATATATAAAATATTATTGATGTTTTTAACGTCTTTTACCCACCTTCTAGGAACATTTACAAATTTGTATAAAACATAATTGTACTGCATCTGTGATTTGAATTTCAAAACTACATATAACTTGGTTGATGTTAGTAAATAAATTTGGTTCAATAGGATGAAAATAATTTTGGGTTCAACCTTATGAAAAAAAATATGATTTTATTTGACCCACTGGTATTAGATTAGGACATTTAATTTTATTTTATTTAAATAAGTGTTAAAAGTATTAAATTCAAATTTTAATAACTAATTTTTTTTTTCATATTGGGGTACAAAGAATATATGTTTGTGAATAAATATTAATTATAAATAAATGAATATTTCCTACATCATGGTATTTTAATTATAATTTTTAACATCAAATAATTAAATTTATTTATGATGCAATGTAGATGCAGTAATTACCTTCTTAATGAAATATTATAATAATTGATATTATAAATATTAAAATATATGTAAATTTAAATTTTTTTATGCCATACCCTAATTTCACAAATGAATATGACATATTAAGGATGATTCAATTTTTTTCTATGTCATCATGTTTTTATGACTTAAAAAACCAAATTATAAATAGTCCCAAAATTCAAATAAATGATTTGTTAAAAGAATATACTATATTATTAAATGATATTATATTATTAATAATATAATGTTAGGGAAAACGAATTATATAATTATAGATATGTAATTAATTAACCACATGTGGATCTTTAGGAATTTTATAGTATGTATATCAACCATTTATTATAATAATTCAAGAATAGATGGTAATGGTTAAAATATTTAACATAGAGTTAAATCTAAATGATAAGGATAATATTGTGACATAAACGTATCTAAAACCTATTGTTTGAGTGGGTTTATACCCAAAAACACCTTATCCTCGAAATAAATGCTTTTGGAGCCATTATAAAATGAAAATGGTATTATAATAAAATAATATAAAAAATTTCCAAAATTGATCGTCACCTCTCTTATAAAAAGGTACATAACCTTCTATCTAAATCATAACTCATGTGCCATTTTTCTCAGAAAAAAACTATCTCAAATATCCTCTCAACTACCCTCAATTCAATCTAGAGTCCTTACATTGATCATAAATACAACCTAAGGAGCCCTTTTGATCCAATCAAAAGGAACCACCCAAAGAAGATGAAATAATTTCATCACCTCTTTCAACGTTCCTTTCTTCTTCCAAATCCTCTTTCTTTGTTGTTTCCATACCAAAATACTAACATCAATACCTTATAAATACTTTTATGTTATTATAAATATGTTTCAAACTTATTAATTATTCTATCCATCATATAAATCACAAATTTATCATACGTTCGTACGTACGACATACCTTCTCCACGTCGTGCTATTGTTCGTTATTCAACACATCATTATTTGGATGGTTATAATAATGAATATAATTGATATAAATAATAAATATTACATGTTAATTATTCTGTATATATAATATACCATCCAATAACATATTATTTCACCTTCAATATAATGCTATCAAGGCTCGTGGGTACGTACGGTTTACCACATCCATGACGCAATGAGATTCATTTCCACATTCACCATTCAACAATTTTTATAAAAATAAATATTTTTAATAAATATGTAATATACAAAATAATATTGCTACTGTAAATATATATATATATATATATATATCTTATTCACTTACTTCTGTTCGATATGATATGAAAATGGAAACGATATTTGTGCATATTTATGACCTACCGCCTCCATAAACTTTGTTTCAGATTTCATATATATATCTATTATTCATATTTATATTCTAAATATATATGATACATAAATAGTTTTTTATATTATCGAAGGAATTAAATCCTGATATAAGTTATTCGATCAATAATACAAAGCTAAAACACATATGATAAAGAAAGTGATTTTTACCCAAAATGGTATTTTAACCTAGAAAAAATTATAAAATGTGTATTATAATGCCATAAATGAATAATTTATTATATAATAAATATGGATATTGTTATTTTATAATTTAGTAACATAATATAGTCATTATACAGGTTGTTAAACGTACCCTTAACCAATGTAAAGTACAAGATAAGGGTTAATTCCTCAATCTCATTATTATCTGAGATTGTTTATGTGTAAGTATTTACTGGGCCATTTTTGTAATAATTGTCCATGAATCATAAAAATGTTATAAAAATTAATATTTAAATGTTTTTTGGAAGTGACTCTTTAGGAATATCATAATTTTAAATGTTTTAATGATTTAATTTTCTATATCATTTCAATTAATTTCCATGTTTTAAAAATGATTTTAAGGATTTCATTATATGGACAAGATTGTTTTAAAATATTATTTCATTTTAAAAGTTTCAAATTGGTATGGGACAATTTGATTCAAAAATATGTTTTACATTACTTCATTTATAAATTACTGAATTTTATGTGATTTCACAAAAAAAAGATATTTCTCTAAAAGAGTTTTACTGTTCATTTTTTACTATGTCAACATCATTTATTAGATTATATCCTTGGTTGGTGTTGATTTATAATAATAAAATATATTATATTGGATTGAATGCGTTATGATATTTTTCACTAGGGATGTGATATTTTTATACCATTCTTGGTTTATGGTTAAAGTATTGACATTTAATATGCTAGTTTAAATATGAATGTTTATGTTATGTGTCAACACTTTAATATGAGGAATTCATTGGAATTATGAAATTAGTTATCACATGTGATTATTATACTATTAAAATATCCATGTACATGTTTATATGGAAATGTTTGATTTTTTTCTATATAATGTTCATGTTTATTTTTAAGTTGATGTTTTTTTATCAAAAGTATTTCCTTAAATGATTCATACTTATACTAAATTATTTACCCTTACTAAGCATTTGTGCTCACCACTTTCTTATGTTTTGTTTTCCCAGGATTCCAATAAGTGCATTATGTCTGATATACATGTTTAATCATGGGAATTAATGGAAGTCTCAAAGGAATATTTATGTTTTGTTTTACGATAAAATGTTTAATGGAATTTTTATGTATGTAATTTATTTTTCAAGACCGCTAACTGATTGGACCTTCAGGAATTGATTCATTGTTATCCTAAAAATGTATGAAAACAAATCACCGGCTCTATGCTTCAGGTTCGGGGAATTACAATTAACACTCTCCTATGATTTTCAAAAAATAAATGGTCCCCAAAATTTTAGTTTTTAGTTTTATTTCTGAAATGAATCTCTATTTAATTATCCAAATAATATCTGCAGGGATGTTACTGAAAATATGATATGAATATTCGTTTTAACAGGTAATGAATTATAATAATCATCCAATTCCATGACCAACCATTCCATGGAGGTATAATTTATATTTTTTCATTTTTTTCCATGAAAAAAAGTTTTATAAATTTTTATTGTTTTAAAAACTAATTTTCAAAGAGGATATGATATTTTCATCAATAAATATTTCAAATTATATTCGGAAATTTCATTCCATCTAAGATTTAATTAGTTGGTTCTAAATATGACTTACATGGAATATTATCCAAGGATATATTTTATATTCATTCAATGATATTTTTTATATTTTGATGTTATGTAGTTTATGAGACCCGCATTTTTCTCTCGTTATGCAATGATGAAATAACTAGGAACCTTATATCATTTTCTCATTTATTATATGATGAAATGATTACTATACCCATTTAATTCCATGTTTTATGATATAATAAATTTTTATGATATTGTGGAACACATATGTATGAATTTCATTATTTGATTGGTTGGACCAATATCTCCTTCCAATGCAGTGGGTAAATATTTATATCATGTGAAATAGAATGGAATAGTAGGAGGAGTGAAATCGATTGAGAAAGAGAAATTTTCCACTATTATCATAATGGGAGTGACCTTTGACGAGTATGTTGGTTTTGGGAGTTAGCCATTAGAAAATTATAGCATTTTTGTGACACATTAATAATAAAGAAATGATTATCTATTATTTTTTGTATTCTATAAGTTCTTGTCTCGTGCCAATGGTATTTTTTGATTTATCATATTTTTTAATTATCATATGATTCATATCTTATTGACTAAAAATATTTATTCCATTATTCTTTAATATGATATTTCATGTACACGGTATGATTTTAAATGTTATTCTCATTTATCATACCCATATGTTCATAGTTTTCTTATATATCCCCCTTATTTAACCTTACTAAGCATATAATTTCAATAATAATTAAGTTTCCTTTCAATGTGTTATGAAGATATTTATTATTTATGAAAAGAATAACAGTGGATCATATTATGAAGAATATAGTTGGAAATGTTGTAGCTCAACTATGGATCATCTATTATGATTCCATGTTTCCATAGGCATTAACCTATTATGGTCCACAGGCATGTGTCTATGTAGTGTATTAAAAATTCAATATAAATGATGTAATATCAATGTGTGATATTCCTAGGAAATTCTAGTTTGTATCAAAGGAAAATTTTAGTTTATTGAATATATATTTGTATATGGGTGTGGAAAAAAACTATTTTCCATGTCCATTATAGTGGATAACCTTGTTCATATCACTTGAGAACCTTCTAAGTTTGTTCACCCACTTATTCTAATTCAGAAAATATATTTTTATAATATTTTTAATGCAATTGAAGGATTATTGGGGTTTTGATTAGTTTCTAAAATAATAAATTTACAATTAATATTAATATTTTTACTATAATAACATGCAATGATAAATATAATTAGTTGTGAAAGAAAAATCTTGTTCTTTAGATTAGTATGGGGATCAATCATTATTCTCAATTATTCTTTTGATTCGAGCTTGGTAATCAAATCCTGAAATCCCATGATGAATTAATATTATTTTATTTAAAAAAATTAAATTTTGAATTAATTTAAAAATCTAAATTTAACCTCCTCCTATAATCAAGGTTGATGAAACACATTGTTCGGGAGTCTTCCATATTCTAAGAGATTGATCATTAAAATTAATTTCATACATTGATTGAATAAAATATATCATGTAACGCTTTAATCAATAAGGTTGGGAAAAATACATCAATAAAAAAAATATAAATAAATTTGAGTGCATGGACCATGGGACAATCTCCACACCTATTCATGTCACTCTCATCTCTCACATGCATAAAATTAAATTCAATAAAGAATTGAAGAACACATTGACTTCCTTTGGGACAATGAATAATATAGACCCCCATTTTATAGGACAAGAGATAAAATATAGGAAATAAATAATATAATAATATAAAATAATATAAATAATGTAAAACATAATTAAATTAAATTAAATAAAAAGGATAGTAATAAAATAATAAGGGTAATGTGGGATGAGTAGAGAGAGAGATAGGAGATGAAAAGGGATGAAAAATTATGTCATATATTGAAGGTATGTTACATGAATAAAAAATAAGCAATAAAATAGAAATGAATAATAATAAGGATATGAACAAGGAAAAAAATAATAATTGGGTGTGGTGAAAAAATGATGAATGGATTTTAGTAAGAGAAAACTAAATTAACATTAAAGTTAAAATAAATGTAAATATGATATGAAAATAAAATAATAAAAATATAATAGAAGGATAAAAAATGTAGTACCACAGAGGTTCAACCATCATCGTGACCTCCTTCATCATGGTTATAGTCCCCCATTGAAACATAGCCCTCATATCATTTTATATGAATTGTGATACCTCAGACTCATCAAATCATAGTTCAATGTTTCCCCACATTGATATTTAAAATTCAAGTGTGAATCGTGGTGTAAATATTTTTTAACTCATGGATCTCATGATTTATTATTTCCATTTTGGAATGTGGACTTGGAAAGTGGCAGCAAATGGGGACAGTGTTCCACCTTTTTTCATAGTCGATGCATTGAGTTTTTATAAATACGGAAGCATCTCGACAGTTTTACAGAATTGGTGTATATCACCAGAAGATATTCCCCTTCATAAATAATTCATAATTTAAATAAGATGGTTGGAAATGGTCTACAGTGATCATCCAGTGATGATTGAATTAATGGAGGTTGGTGTAGAGGTGTGGTATTGTAAGTTCCACTCAACTATGATCACTTGCAGTCATCCATGGATGTTCCATGGTGAAGAAGCTATGGATGGAAATGTTGAGGGGCGACGAAACATAATGGAGAGTGGAAGAGATGAACAATATTAATTATAAATCACATCCCACCTCAAAATAATTGGTATGTGTGATAATTCGTAATTAAAGGCCTCTAATCTCAGGATCAGAATCTTGTGATGGGGATGGGGTCTTATTCAATAACACATACATAGAGGCCAATGGACTCAAAGTGTGGGTGGCACAAGTAATCCTATTACCCTACGAATATCCCCATAGTCTTGACCACACACATCCCACATCTACATGGGATGTGATTCCCCATGTTTACCCACTTGAGTCAAGTAGGCTATCCCAAGATAGACTGGTCGTCTTCTACTTATGGTATGTCTAAATGGTGTGCTAGCCTGGTTGATGGGCCATCATTATGTTTGGAATTTTAATATTAGTAAACCTTTTCAAAATTTAGTAAAACTTTTCTCACATAATTGAATATAATAAAAATTCTTATTTAATCCAACTCTATGTTTGGCCATTTTTGAAGTACACCTCTTGAAAAATACTGAAAATTTATGTCACTTAAATAAATTTAATACATAAAATAATATGAATGATTTCAAATATAAAATTATATTTCTATTAAACTTTTAAAAGAATCTTTATTTATTTTAATATAAAATAAAACAATTGATTAAAACATTGAAATATATTGAATTAATCATTATAAATCCTGAAAAATAAATTAAAATTGAAAAAAATTATGTATTAGTAACGAGCGTGTCAAATACCCCTATAATTAATCTACTATATTCATATTTCATAAAATGTTAAAAAATAAAATTAGGGGAAAATTTGTCATTATTCAATATATAATGTAATAAAATTAAAAAAATCAATGTTAAATCAAACATTAAAATTCAACATATACTATCAATTGAATTTCTCATTTTTCAATGAAACAATCAAATCATGTATTTGGTTTTATTTATATTTTGAAAATAATGAAACTTCTTGTATTATTCTTTTTTCATCCTTAATTTATTATTATTAGTCATTCTAAATCATAATTTTCCAAACTTATGAATCTTTTATGCCATAAATCCTGATTCAACTCATGTAAATTTATTCCCTTATAATGGGAACTTGCTCTGTAACCATATTCTTGTAAAGTAACTCTTTTAACCACTTTTTAAAGTCATAAGTCACATAAAATCATAAGTAAATTTATTACATTTCAATGGAATTTATGACTTATGGTTGATAGAAATTAATTTTTAACACTAAATCATAAGGAGTTTCATACCCAGAGTAAAATCCATGATATCAAAAGTGAGAGCTTAATGAAATTATCCACATTAGAGAATAACAAATATTATATTCACAAAAATCATAGTGAAGGTGTTCATCAAATTAAATAAAAATTAATGATTTGTGAACCCTCTTGAATATTAACTTACTTTTATAACTTTTCCCCCTTTTCAGAGTATTTTTTCATCTTTTGAATATTATTCATTGAAAAAACAGCACATCCACTAAATATCAACATATGATTAAAATAATTGGCATAGTAAAGGTGACTTTTGGTTTTCCTAAAATATAACCCATTTCTTTACTTTTTTTATTTATTTTTGTTGTGTACATTTATTTATTCATGATGGGGAAAATAATAATCAGTATAATGAATGAATAATAATCATTTCTTATTTTCCAAAATATGACCCTGATACATTTTCCTTAAACTTTATTTCATCATGTTCATCATGAAACCTTTTCCCCACACAAAAACATTAATGTATCATTATTAGGGTAGGAATGGGTAATAATGGTTTGAAACCAATATCATTTCTAACAAGGTCATTCGTAGTTTATGTGGGATAAATCGATATTATAGTAAATGTGGTATTTTATAGATAAAGTCTTATCAATTCATTTCTCAATAACATGATTGTATTTTTTCACAGTCATTTCTATGAAAATATCAAATTCAAGTTCAGGTAGGTGTCATGTACCAATATCTCTCAAAAAATATTCTTGAGAATAAATGGAATGTACATAGTCTAGAAATACACTTGGTAATTGGACATATGATTTGGGATAATCATTAATGGGATAAATAGAAATAAAAAATGAACTCAAACAAATTCAAAAATTAAATATATAGAAAACAATTAGAAAATTCTATTTATGTGAACCAACTACTAGGATAAAATCATGATTCACCATTTCAATATAAATGCTTCACCTGAATCATCAAATTATTAGTTTTACACATTCAATATCATTAATATTAAAATATTAAATATGGAATAAAATTATTTCAATGATAAGTCTTGTAAATAAAAATTCATCCATGTTAATTAAATTTCAAATTAAAATCTAAAATCAAGTTTTTGTAAAACACATTAAATGAGTTATAATATAATAATTTAAAATGAAATCCCTTTTTCATGAATCATAGTCATCTTTCCTACTTCGCTATTGATTGCTTTCTTATTCTATCAAGTACTTATAAAAGAAAAATACTCAATTAAGATAATTTATATTTTCAACTAAGCTAAAAATTATAGGAGGGTGCGATGTATGATAGAAGAATTCATAATAATGAATTTGAAATATAAATTTCTAGAAATAAAATAGAATGGATAGTTCTTGGTATAGCCCCCATAGTGGGATAATAATTTTTACTTCCTTCATTGGGAATTAAAAACCGTAATCCAATGTCTGATGGTGGTTGGAGCTTCATGGATTTGAAACACTACATGTGGCTTTTCCCTGCTTCCACATATATCTAGTTGGTCATTAATGATCAATGGATAGATTATACAAAATCCTCCACTTAATAATTGGGTATAGATTCCATGGTATGGTTATGATAAAGTATGGATCACCCTCAGCCTTGGATTAAACATTTTCAAACTTGTCTTTATTGACTAGTAAAAGTCGACATTTCATTGGAGGAATTGATTTCTAAATAGGAATGTAAGATGGTATTTTTACCAAAATAAAATAAAAATATAAAATAATAATACATTTCATCCACTAAATATGGGAAGACTTTATTTTTGATTTTTTATCCTTAGAAATTGTGACTTCTTCATGATCCTCTTAAATTATTTTTTCATCAATATTAAGGACCATCATTTATTCCTCAATAGGTACATGTTCTCTTTATTCAACTTCCTCAAGGGCATAAAAAATATTGACCAAATCTGAAAATTCAAAAAAGTTAGTATTGTTAAAAAACACATATTGAATAAAAACAAATAAATTGAGTTTGATATATAATCAAAAACCTTTGTATGTTTTGGTTCAACCTTTTTTAGTGATTATGTCATCCTGGAGTTTGGTTGTGGTGGATAGAGGTAGGTATTTGGTCTCTTCAATCTATTCATTTAATTCAAAAACATGTGTGTTGTCTTCATTATTCATTGATAGAGTTCCATGAAATATTACTACCAATTATACATGGTAGGGATAGAGGAGGTAACATTGTACATTATACTCATTCCATTTTCCATCCCAATCTTAGTGATCTCCCTTAGTTAGCTCTACAGGAAGTCTTCCCCATTATGAATCCACTCTATCTCATTAAGATCATCTTAAATTTTGTTCTTATGATGGTTGTTCTATGAATACTCTACAATATATTCCTTTCATTATTGGAGTCCTATAGAAATAATAGGTAAGACTAGTGTTTCTTTTCCTATTTTAGGTGTTGGTTACTTGAGTGATACAATGAAGTTATTAGTTATCATATCCATATCTCCTTCTAGACCATATACCATATATTCGTTCTTTTTTATTAATATATTTGACTTTTTCTACAGAAATATATTCCTAAAATTTATCCATGGAAACTTATTAAAATGTGTTGGGAGATAACATGGATCACTCTATCCTTGTCTCAGTTATTTCTTGATTAAAATCCAAGAAGTACTCCTAGAATTTAGTTAACCATCTGGAGAATCTGTCAATGAATAGTTGTTCAAGGGTCTCTTTGAGATACATGATGAGGTCCTTGAATTCCTCATCTTGGATAATTCTATTCTTAGCTCCTCATGTCTATATTTACAATGTGGTAAAACTATCATCTTATGACTATGTTTGATTCATTATGGGTTCCTGCACCTATGAATAATCAGTCCATGAAAAATAATAATCTTTTTAAGAAACCATTGAGAAGTTATTTTAATGTTTTTTTAAAATAAATTAAAATAATCTATAATTTGAAATTATAAAAATTTATAAAGATAATTATTAATCCCTGGATATGGTTTCAATATTGAATGTTATCCTATCACAGGGTGAGGAAAAATAAAATAATTTTTTTATAGTGCAGTATAGTTAAAACCTAGAGTAATATAATTTGTAGAGATTATTAATTTGATTAGCCACATATTATAATTCGCCTAAACTAATTTTTTTGAAGAAATGGATGGATGTTTGGGAATTTTATTACTTATTAAAACTAGGAAGTGGCATCAAATATGAAAATAAAAAATATACTAACATAAAGTTCCATATATAATGATTTATGAATGAAATAACATGGTGTTTTGATTGTTTTTTAGAAAATATTATAATTTTTTTATACTAGTATGATAATATAACGATGAAATATCATGACGAATTTTTAATTTTTTTATAAATTTTGATATATTTAATGACTTATGTAATCAAAATTTTGACATCCTCCTTTAATCATGCTTAATGATACACATTGTCCACGAGTGTGACATCTTCCACGAACTAGCTCAATCGAACATAGTTTTATACATTCAATATCTCAACACCATAAACTAATGATATATCTATTAAAATATAGGAAATGATATTAAAAAAAATTATAGAAATCGATTTAGTTTCCCATCACGGGGGTTATTCACAAAACCATTACATTCCGCTTTCATCTATCAGTAACGTAGTATTAAATGTAATCAAGTATTCAAGAACAACATGACCTTCCCCAATATAATACTTGGGTTATACCCAAATTTTCATGGTTAATAAATTTTATTGGAGATAAATAGAAGAGAATAATATAAAATAATAGAAACAAATTAAAACAAATAAAATAAAATAAAATCATTGGAATGACAAGGATAATATAAAAATTATATTGTTGGATGAGAAAATAGATAGAGTGGCAGAGAGATATGGAAGATGAAAATGAAATAAAAAATATATAATATATATTGGGGATGTAGAATTCATTAAATAAGAATAAATAAAATAGAAATATTGAAGAGGACAAGAAAACAAAATAATAATGAATAATTAGGGATGGATAACAAAAGTATTCTTGGATTTTATTTAAATAACAAGTATTATAACATTATAATTAATATAAAACCAAAAATTAAAAATAAAATAAAATAATATAAATAGAACTATAGAAGAAGCAATGTAGTAGAATGGAGTCTCAACCTTCAATATGTCCTCCTCACTTGTAGTTTCATACCCCCTTTGAATAATGTCGTCCATCAACATTTATACAATGGGGGTGACCTTAGCCTCATAAAATAACAGTTCAATGTTTGAATATGTAGATTTTTAAAACTCATGTGTGACCCGTGGTGTGAATACACATGAACCCATGGATCTCATGATTTCCATATTTCATCTTGGACTATTTACTTGGCAAGGGATAGTGAAAATATAAAATCTTCCTCATTTCTATGTGTCCTGTTCCTGGAATTTTGTGTTATGAGGCATCATCTTGGACTATTACATTGATAGTGCATGGAATTGGTGGTGCATAGCCATTATCAAGACATTATAGTGGTCAGATAAGGGCTCCATATGGTTCAAAATGACTATATGGTGGAATTGGAGGTGATGGAAGGTTGGATTGAGGCACCAAATTGGGAGTGCATATTGAATCAGAGCTCTCATTGTCATCCTTGATTTCTCTGGGATGAAACATTTGTGAACAAGGATGTGGTGGGGTGGAAGTGGTGTACAGTGGAAATGATGATCAATAACCATTATTATCTCTATCCCACATCAAAATGAAATAGGTATGAATGATCATTTATAGTAAAGGGAATCCCATACCAATCACAAAATTTCATATTGGTGATGTGATAACATACTCACAAATGCACACCATGGGATGAATTGTGCTCCTATCTCATGTCTTCTTCTATTCATACCATGTAATACATAGTCTTGACCACCCATGGGCCACCTCTACTGGGTATCTAATCACCCATATTCATGGTATCAACTCATGATGGCCCACCTGATATCCCCTTGACGTTTCCCCTTATGAGATGGATATATGGAAGGCCATCATGGTTAATGGGCCAAAATTGACTTTGGCCTTTATAATGTAAATATCTTGAAAAAAATAAAAATTTAATGCACATAAAATTTCCTATATAATATATCATTGAGTCTAGACATTTTTACATAAACCACATGAAAAACAGTTATAATTTAAATCACTTAACAAAATATAACAAATAATTCACATATAATATTTCAGATAATAAATTAACCATATTTTAATTGTTTATCGCCATTTTCATTCCATTAAACATATATTCAAACATTTGATTAAATAATTTAAATATATTGAATTAATCATTTAAAATCCTTAAAAAACAATGAAAATTGAATAAAGAATTATACCATATATGAGTGTTTAAATAACCTTTGGAGACTAGGTTGAGAAAACATTAATGAGATCCCCTAAAATTATATTCCTATTTATGTCTCTATGGATAATTATTAGGATGATTCATTGTATAAGAACATATAATGGAATTTTAATAAAGGATAGGGAGAGTAGTTTTCTTGAAATTCTTTTCTATAATACAAGAGGATGTGTCTCTATAAGATATTTAAATAAGGTTAAAATAATAAAAACATAATATTGAGCTATACATGATCAAGAACTTGTGCATGAAAATGTTCTGTGATGTGAAACTAGTTTTAAACTATTGGTGGATATCATTTTTAAATTAAGATACTCATTATAAAACATCATAAACGACATAAATAGATGATTACTTTGAATGAATGGAGATAAACATAAGGTTTCATAGATTAAAATCATGGGTTCCTGATTCATACATCTTATTGGTGATTTTAATTCTTATGTAGTTTCCCATTATGACTAGCATTATGGAAAATATAAATTTTTGTTATATACTATAGAGGAAACAAAAAGGAATTGGGTTAACATTCAATGTGATGATGTGTATTCAAATGAAATGATAACTGAAGTGATAGATATTTTAATGACTCCAAATCAATTATCACAGAACATGATTAATAATTTGAGTCTAAACCAACTGTCAAACTCATCAATGAATATAAGGATAGAGTTTTCTGAGGAATTAGAGTTAGGATAAAATCGAGGGATGAAGATTCAGTCTCTAATATGTCAAGAATGTGGGATGAAGAACTTAAGGGGATTTCTTTAAGAAATGAGAAAATGAATTATTTTTGGAAAATAAGGACAAAATTTAAGTGATTTTTGAAGAAAAATGAAAGGTTGATTAATCGCTATGGATGAAAATATTGGTGTACCTGTGTAATTATCAATGAATAAAATCTTTAATGTGTTAGGATATGTTGAAACAAATATGAAACCTATCTATTTTCTATAGATTATGATATGAAGAAATGTTTGTGATACCCGTATAATTTCATAGGCTATGATATAATAGATGTTTATGATCATTTGGTATAAATATGCAAGGTTTTCATTATGTGATTCATAGTACCAATATTTCCCTCCAATAAATTAGGTATATATTTTTATCTTATGAGATAGAAGGGACCATAATTAAGATTGATCTCCGTTCTATAAAAGTCTTTGTCTACAATGATGGTCTTAGGAGTGTACCTTGACTACTATGATGGTTTAGAGAGTGAAACCATTACAATATTATATACTTGATAGCAATCCTTTACTAATATGGAAATTATTTTCAATCCTTATGTTAATTTGATACATCCATTCCTTGTTCCATTGTTATTATCTCACAGATAATGCTCCTTGATTATATTATGATTCATATCTTATTTGGTTACCAATTATTTTTCCATAACTAATATATATTATCATTTACCTTAAGGGTAAGGTTTCTGAATTTTAAACTCCTTTTCGCATACACTTATGTTCATGTTGTGCTTAATTATCTCCTTTTTTTTACCCATATCAATTATATTAAATCCTAAATTCTTATGGTTTATTTCCATATCTTTAGAAAATATTTATTAGGAAAGATAGTTTTTTAAGGGTTGTAGTAATGAATAATATCATGGGATATTGCATAGAACACGTATAGACTATTTTTTAAGTATCCATGTTTCCAAAGGCACTAAACGATTACAATTCTAAAGAGTGTGTTTTCATAATATAATAAATATTCGTAAAAATATATTTAATATAAATGTATGATAATACTAGGTCTTTATAGTGGGTGTGATCTATGTATTCCTATATTATCTTTTATATTTTAATTATCTTTCTACTTTGGTAATGATTGAAATTTTAATTGGATTAGTAACTGACTAATGAAAAGATGATTATTAATTACATAAGTTTTTTTGTTCTGGAATATTTTTTAGTTCTATAATATTATATAATATTACACTCATTTTCTTAAGAAAAAAATATCATTTAAAAAGAATTGGTGGTTATATTCTCCCCACTAAAATTTCATCACTAAAATTTCAAATATGTCTCTTTGTTTAGAAATAGTTAGAATATATTTTTTTCATTATCTCTTTTTGTTATCACATCGCTTTCTAGATATTTATTATTCCACATCAATACTTTTTCATGGTAAATCTTTATATTTCTTATAAAATTGAATCTACATTTCAATACCTTCATCACGTGACCCTCATAAGAGAGGCCATCTTCCAGTTGTACCACCTCTAGATTTAGCAAATGTGGGGGTTCATTAATGTAATTAAATAAGAGAGTTATATAGAATAAATCATGGAAAAGTGCAATATTTTTTGAATGTTCTCTAGTAGATATTCAAAAATCCTATGAGACCAATTATTAAAATGGTGTCAATATACGTCAGGTAATAATAAATTTCATTCAATATTAAATGACTGACTAACATGGTGATATATGAATGTAAAACTTTTATCCAAAATCATACTAAATAATCAATTCGATGTTTTTCATCATAAATCATCATCCAACATTGAGCAGCCTTTATTTTTAACTGCATGACATGAACATTATATGGCATCTCTTCTACAATATTAGGACTAAATATCTTATCTCACTAACTTCATCCCAACAAGTTGGAGTTCATCATATCTTCCCATATAGATCATAATAGGGTAAAATTTTAATACACTGAGATAAGCTATTTTTTATGAAAAACCACTAATGGTTGGTGTTGACACAGTCCAAAATAAAATTAAATTAAGAATATTCTTCCAATGTTATCATGTTTCAGAATATTCACTTCAAATTTTCCACTAATATATGGGTGTAGGGAAGTGTATAAATTTAATTAATAATTTAGATAATGGGGTAGAAAAATCTATAATCTATATTTAACCAATGGATCATAATAGTTAATTATTAAAAGTGGTTCCCCATGAATCCTCTCCACATTCTTAACATATATCTACTTATTTTATTCAAGATAAAAATCATCCTGAATGGTGCTGAAATTTGAATTCTTATTAATTGAATCGATTATAATATATATGACATTCTTTCTGTTTGATGTACTTGGGAGACTTGTTATAGTTTCCACAGTTATATTGTCACACATTCAAACTTGTAAACCAAGTGGTTATAATACCCCTTTAAAAAGTTGTAACTCTTTTTTCACTTTTTGACACACAAAAATCCTTGAGGTGTTTGTATCAATATTTATTTCCATATTATCCCACCAATAATGATAAAAAAATACCCCATATGTTCTAGTACTTTTTATATGTATATATAAGGGGGAGTTAAGAGCATAATCCATTATCTCTTTGTACATTCCCAGGATACAAGGAAAATATAGTCTAAGGTTAAATTTCAATAAACCTTCATTATCAATATTGAACTCATGAAACATCCCAATCATCACAGCTTCAATAATCTATTGCATCAAATGATCCCACATTGAGAAATAATAATCTTTTATAGTAAGGATGACTGGGAAATTAGTTGGGATAATATTTTGGGTTTACCTTACATTATGATTCATAGGCCCAAACATACAATGACCATGATCAATGGATTACCATCAATTCTTATCATTCCAAACACAAAACGGTATATCTATGTAATTTATCAGTGTATTTGTTTCCCATTCCAGGGTGATACTGAATTGTACAGTCATAGTGTTTAAGAAGATCGCACCATCATTATTGGGTCAAGTTGAATACATTTTTCATGAATATATATATATATATATATATATTTCAATAATTGTTGTTATTTTTATATATCACATTTCTCCACATATATATAGAACCTCAAAATAATTATTGCAAAAATTACTACAATTAACTATAGGACATACGTAGGATGATTATGATCAAGAGTATTTAGCTATTGAGATGCATAAGTGATCACATTTTCAATTTTCATGATGACTAAAATATGAAATTTTAATGATAAAACACTACAAATTACATATCTTTCTTCCAAAGAGGGTATAGTTAATGCAGGTGTAGTAACCAATCTATTATTCAATTATTTGAAATAATATTGACACTCCATTTTCCATATACAAGTATCTTCTGTTTGAGATAACAATGTTATTGGATTAGAATATCATGAATATTTTATAAAAACAGTCTAATACCATCATTTTATACCATAAAAACTATGGATCTCTTTTATTGTTGTTGGATTCAGTAACTCATCTATATCTATTTTCATGATAGGGTCAACTGAGATTCTAACATTAGTAACAATGTTCCCCATGAATGCATCTTTATATAATTGAAATTACAATTTTTTTAATTTACAATATATTATCCTTTATATATATATTTTATCAACCATACATGATCCTTATCCTCATCATGACATATAGGATATATCAAAATACCATCCACAAAATCTTCTATGATTTTAATATGGTTGATCTAAAAGAATCTATTAATCATGTCGATTAAAATGGTCCATGAATTAGTCAAGAAGAATGAAAAAATAACATCCTCATAATTCCCATATATTTCTCAGAAGGTAGCCTTTGGAGTTTCAAATTTCATCACCCTCAATTTAAGATACCAAAACTGGAGGTCAATCATTGAGAATAATTGATCATTATGATGAATGTAAAATAATTCATCAATCCTTGGAATAGGGTACTTGTTATTCATTGTGATAATGTTATGTTATACATAATAAATGAATAAATACATTGATCTATCTTATTTATTTATAAATATAATATGATATTTCCAAGGGGAAACACATGGTCAGATAAATCCATTCATTAGAAAATCTTGATGGTGTTTATTAGATTCCATAAAATCTCATTTTCCATTTATATATGGGTTCTTGGATATATACATGGAGCCAAATATGTTTTCTTGGGAGAAAACTACCTCACATTCTTGGGGAGGGATAGGTAAATATTATGGAAACTTGTCAATTTATTCCTAAATTATGGGAACAATATTTATTGTTTTACATACATCTCTTTCTCTATATTCACTGATTATCTCTATAATGAATGATATGAGAGTTATATATTGACAATGCATAGACTGGGATATATCTAAATTGAAAAATAACAATTTTTATCCATTTAATACCTCTAAAATTTCATTGAATATGAAATTTTATGTAGAATTTTATGTTGATCACCAATCTGTCATTAGTATACTATCGAATTCGACCATTGAAATGAATTCTAGATTTGGTATGACATTGAAATGGATAATGTAAATTATATAGTTTCTATAGATTTTTTATGCTAGAATTATCCTTTCATGCTTCATGATTGAAAAATGTACTTCTATAGTACATGGGTTTAAATATCTATTATTTACAAACATGGATATAACAAAAAAAATGCATAGAACTAGAATAACATAGTGTACTTTCTATCATTGATAGAAAACCTACTATAATAGTAACCAAATAATTTTGGGCCCAAAATTTTATTGTCCTCACAGTAAATGATCCATATTTATACCTTTTATAGTCATAATTTTGATTGTCGATTCCCTCTAGTATATTTTGAGTTAGAAATTTATTAGAAGAGTTACCAATACTACCTCACTTGAAGCATTATGCTTCAGTCTAGGCACTACCATCTTCCCTTTATCATAGGGTTGCTAATTTAAGTATTTTCCTTACCATGATAGTTCTATGATATATAGAGATATGTTCCACACATGTGGATGTTTAAAATACTATGATATAGTTTTAAAAAATTCATACTTCAATGTTGTTTCACATGAAAATTTCAAGTTCATTTGTACTCTTCCATGAACGAAATTCTTCCATGAGTTTATTTATATTTCCATCTTCTTTGCATTCTACAAATGTGACCAATTTGTCACCCCAAACTCAAATATGACCATCACAACAAACCAAAGAATCTGATAATATCAATTATGGTCTCAATTATAAAAATCACTCTATAAATAGAGCCACAGTCCACTAAAGGAACAATCATCTTTTTCATTAGGATCTGAAATAATATAAGAGGTGGATCAAGATTTTCATTTACTATTCATTAAAAACTTCCCTTGAATTCATTTTCATTCTAATTCAGATCTATGAAGTACATATTCATTTTTTCTCACTGAAAGGGGGTATTTTTTCATTAGTGTGAAAATATTTATGTTTTTATTACATATTTTTTTATGTTTTTAAATACATAAACATGGTTAATAATTTTATGTGAAAATGTATTTTTAAAACCTCTCTAAATTTCAATTATAACATAAAATGTAGTGATCATAAACATTATTATTGAATTTGTATTATAATATGTCAATATAACTTCTATCAAACTGAAACATTTAATAAATATTTCCTTAACATGTATTCATTTAATCAATAATATTAATAATGTTTATGATTTCTATAAAAACATAACCTTTAAAGTTCTTTATTTTTTTATATTTCATTTATAAATTGCTCTATAATGACAATATTATTTTGAATCATAACAATTTTAAAATAAATATCATTTATATTCATTTCATATTATAAACATAACTCCAATTCTATTGATTAAGGGGTTCCTCATTTATCTATTGACCCTACAATAGATATGAATTTATGAATTGTTTAGAATTGGAATTTTATTTGATTCATTCACATCTCATTAATTTCTAATCATAATGAATCCTAAATTGTTTTTTCATAAATATAATCTTTTTTCATAATTTTATTCAACTATATGAAACTATAAAATCATCGTTTACATAC
This sequence comes from Viscum album, assembly GCA_963277665.1. Lineage (NCBI taxonomy): Eukaryota > Viridiplantae > Streptophyta > Magnoliopsida > Santalales > Viscaceae > Viscum > Viscum album. The sequence goes on along the minus strand of OY728156.1, from coordinate 785,898,289 downwards.
ATTAATAGGGGCCTAAAGTAATTAAATACATTCTATAGTGTTCAAAAATTGTTCTTACAATTTTTTATAATATATATTTTGATGCCTAAATGAATTAAGAGATTAATGATTGTTTATAAATATCATGAAATTATATACAAATTAGTTTGATGGACCAGCAACAGATTCAATCATCTAGATAACTAAATAATTTATTGAAGTTTATATGTTTAGTTTGAGCCTAATACGATGAAACACTGTTCATCATATTTAACAACTAGCCTCTTTCATCCATGGATGATTATTTGATCTTTTTCATTATGCATGGATGATACTTGTTTCCCTTCATCATATCATCCATGCTTTACTAAGCTTTCAATTTATATTTATTTATAAACTACATATCTTCTTTATGCCTGGATTTATCTTCTCCAGGCCAAGAAAACAACTTTCATTTTCTCTTCGTTTCTCAAGGGTGGATGAACTCAATAGTTGATGGATGTTACTATTTGAAATGGTTTTTCATTATAAATTCAACGATGGGTCACTTGGTATCATTTTCCAATAGAGATTCATTGTATTTTGTTAATGAAAAGTCGTTTTATTTATCAACGTTGAGTACTTATATTCCAAATAATGGTTCTATCATGACTTTTCCTTTTTCCACTTTAAATAGCGATTATTTCATGCCTTTTCCATTTTTCACTCCCAAATAAGAGTCATTCAATAGATATTAAGCTAATTTTTGAGGCCATGCTTTCTCCATTCCACATCATGTATCCATTATCATTACTACATATAAATACTAATAATTATTTTAAAATTATTACCTGTAGGTAAAATATTAAATCTTAAAATTGACCAGTGGTAATATTGAACAAAATATATATTTCTCCCTATAAATACCATTTCTTTATTTCACTCAAAATTCACTACAATTCCACCATTGTTTATAGTATTATTTTTCATGAATATTACTAGTTTTTTAATATTTGGTTTCAATATATATAGTGTTGTCCATGGGGAAAATGCTAAAAAAATATGGGGGTTATCGATTTTTTCGTATTTCATATATTTGACCAAATTTAATCTTTTTTATTAAAACAGATTTTTTAACTAGCTATTGTAATGATATTATTTAATGCGATATGTTTTTTTGGTTTCAATAAATTTTTAAATGTCTAATATTGTATAATATAGAAAACAATAGTCATTAAATGAATATCATATTAAAATCCCATGTCCTTATTTTCTTACCATACCATTGTATTAACAACCTAATGAGGGAGATTCTAGTTGTGTGAGGATGATCTCGCATAAGAAGTTCTATCATGGATTCATGATGTTTTCATAATCTTAATTTAAGGATATTTTTGTGAGATCATTATCTTCAGTCACAAGGACAATATGAAAAATGACATAAAATTAGTGCATCATATAAATTATGAACTATAATAGAAAATTTATTCATGGGAAAAAAATTCTCATTCAAGAAATTAGTTGTTCAATTTTAAATGTGTTGAATTTGTTTAAATGGTTTATTTATTAGTAAATAGTGAAATTTTTTATTTTTGAATGAATCACATCAGGTTCACTAATTTTTTATAAAGGAATCATATGTTATTATTTACTTTTCTATGTTTGGGAATCCTGATGTCTGTTTCCGATGAATATTTACTGAATCAATTATTATATAATTTCATGTCGAGTTCAACAAATTTATCATCATTATATTTGAATGGATTGATGATTTATTTTGGGGGTCTCAATATAGATTCACAATAATTTACATTGTCTTGCCTTATCCATGGAAATGGGAATTGGTTCCCTAATCCATAAAAATTTATGATCCTACTTTCCAAAGTTATGAGGATACTTGTGTTTGGAATTTAAAAAATGTTTAAGAACACACACTAGTCATGGGGAAGGGATCCCAATATCATCACACACCTTTAGGGTGATTATTGGATACTTTGATAATATCATAATGATTTATTACATGTTCTTGAATGTTTCCCAAATCCAGTAATTGTATAAGTTTCTCTAACAAGTCTCTCATGGGTTAAATTTTTATATAAGAAAAATGTGTTCTACTAATGATGATGTCTATATATATCACATTCTATCTAAATATTTACATCCATTTCAAAAAACTAAGGGAATTATTTGTTCTTATAAGAAATATTACCGGGAACTCATGAGTTTACTACCATCTTGGGAGGTGGTGAGTATTTTATAATTGTGATGAAATCTCAAAGAGGCATCCTATATTTCATGATTAAAGGAATAAAAACCATAGTATTTCATTAAAGGTCAAGCCAAGTAATTTTAAATTATAAATAATGGATTTATATAAGGTAATTTAATCATTGGTTATGGATCCTAGTAATGGGAAGGAATCAAATATATTCTATAAAAGTAGGAATCTGAGTCCACATGGTTTTTTGTATTTGAGTAGGGCTTTCATTGTGGGTTGTCTCTTTTGTTGGTCCATTATTTTAGTAGTTGAAGATTCGTTTCAAATCCATAATGTCACAGGAGTTTTGAATAATTTGAAAACCCATAGAAAAAAATGAAATAATAATATCTTCTTATAGACACACTAATTACACATTGAAGAAAAGTTTATGTGACTTTTTTTATAAGATTGAGCCTTATGAGGAATCCTACATATCTAGTTTTACGTAAGAATAAAATCTATTATACTTCACTATGTCACCAAATCTATATAATAACGAGGAATGTTGGTAGAACCATAAGATGTGGGCCTTATGAGCTAGACTAATTTATATTTCAATGGGCATAAACCATGGTGGAGTCCTACGTAACATAGCTAACCTATATCCAATGATGTATAATGATTTAGGACAATTAGAGATCTATTTTACCATCAATGAATGAATAATGTTATCAGGGAATTAGAAAGTTTTAATAGGTGTGTAACCCTATTCCATTATGACCATTCCTCATATGAAGGTTAGATTCCTGGAAGAAAGACTCATGGTTAAGGTTTTACATGGTTTTCAGGTACATATCTTAGTTTATAGGCATGGAAAGGATGAAATGTCTAAAAATGTATGCCAGACATCTAAAAAATATCTTCACATACCCATGGTTTTCTACTTGATATTTCTGGTTTGTATGAGGATACCTTCTTGATATATATGTTGCTGTCATTACATTCCCTTGGGATATTTCATGGTCTATTAGAAATGTGTGAGAGTATTCATAATAACTAAGCTAAAATGTCTAATAGTTCTAGCAAGATCTACATAATAATGTTGAGATCATTTATATAAATAAGGATGACATGCCCAAGGGTCCTCAAATGGCCTAACTGATGTGTATAAGGGACTTCCAAAAAATAAGGATAAATTATCCCTGGGTCATCGCATGATATTTTGAAAATTTAAGGGGGGGTTTGAGTGAAATCAGAAGACATGACCACATAATTTGGCATGACTTCCTGGACATGTCTAAGGGACAAATAATGAAATAGGATTCCATATCAAATTGTTTTTACATGATATTCCTGTCAGGTCTAGGGGACATTCCGTATTCCATAATGACATTTCCAAGGTCCTTCTCATAATCTACACAACATGTTTGAGGGTATTCTCATTAATGAATATCACTTGTCCAAATATTATCATATTATCTTCCCTATACGATTTGTGGTATACTTATCATATAATATGATATTTAAATGACTCATCATGTGATAAATGAATATATCACATGAAATGTGTTACCCCATTCATTAATATTAGTGTGTATACCTTCTCATGGATCGCTATTCATTTTCACCAATCATCAAATGAATCTTTAAATGTATGTTTAGTGTTTTCATATCGAGGCATCATGTATTAAAGCTCACATGACAATGATTCTTCATGAGATTCAGATGTAATTCTATATATTCATTGTGTGATCGATGAGATGGTCAATAAAAGTGCATAAACCTTATATGGAATCAAGTATTCTACTCACCAGATATTTCAGGTGGATGAATATTAAAAATTCATAATCCACTAATCCAGAATCTCTTATCTTACCAATGTGTCCCTCTATTAATTCATGTGTATAATGGGATGCTACAAGCATCACTTCCTCATATATATTATGAATTTAAAAATAATAAATTCACATATAATTTCCTTAATCATTGGATGAAATATATTAATCACATCATATGAATAGTCTGTATGATGTCACAGACGTCATCCTTTCACATGTGATAAATAAATACCACATGATCACTCTTTCATTGCTAGTTTACATGAACCCATGAAATGTTAATTGTAATTAGAGAGTTTAGTAACTATGTTATATGAATTTTTGGTGATCCATTAAGGATTTATAAATCCATATAAGGGCATCCTAAGATCTTTTTTAATTCATTTTATCATGTAATGACTTAAAATAAATGATTTAACATGGTTTTTTATGTAAGACATGATGATTGCATGGATAAAAATTCAGATGGATGTAGCATATATATATTATATGTTGTTCTCATCATAATATTGCATGTATGGGGAAATTCATAATTCAATCATGATGGCCTAACATACAATTATATTCCATGGATGAAATCTCTAGGGCCACATGTAGACTTTTTCAGGCCGATGGTTTACATGATCACAAGCACAAGGCTATAGGGAGGAATCACAAGTTCAAAAGACTCCACATCAAGGATATATGGGGGAGTCACCAGGAATATGAGGAGTCATGTGATTAGGTTACAATAACCTATCATGTGGTTTTATACCATGGTACATGCATGAATTTTATAACAGAATCATATTTTACCTCATCACCTGATGTTCATAGCATGATTTGTTCATATAATGGATTTCATGTTAATGTGACTTTATGTGGGTATCATGATATGCAATTTCAATCATATATATAATCCATCTTAATATAGTATCCTTCACCTCATTATCTTCCCATATTTTCCCTTATTTGTTTTCATCGCTTTCCCCTATAAAACATGTTCGTATCCTATTTTTAAAAGTGGAATAGTGTATTAAATATGTAATTTTGGGTCAAGGATGATGTATCTTGGAATGGTGGAGGTTCTATGTGCCTCAAGTGAAGGTTATAGGAATATATACATAACCAACATAACGTGAATTATATTATATCACATAATGGATATTAATGACCAGACAAAATTATTTATATAGAAAAACACATCACAAATATTTTTTTTCTTTGTAGAATCACATTAATGGTCTAATGATATCAAACGAATTGTTCATAGATAATCATAGGGAATATATATATGAAATATTGAATGTAATGTTGTAAATAATGATTGGTAATCAATGAAGGATATGCAACATTTTTCATGTGAGGTGTTGTGATGTTAGTCTGTGTTCATGTGATCATCATCACTTGATCTTGTGCCCCGTATAGTTATCATGATGTCTTATTTTGATTAATTGATTGGATTTAGTTAGCATTCCTTTTGATGAATCAAATAAATTTTCTGATCACTCATACATAGGGTGGGTTCATGTGGACTATAGAATTCCTGAATTATATTAGTGGATACACAATTAGTGTGATCCTTATAAATTATCATGATGAATTCATGAAACATTTTGGGCATGTAAATTACTGCATTTATGTTGGATAAATATTTTAATAATTGATCAGGAAGGTAGAACACCTGAGATTGATCACTATAGGTGCATATCATTGCATTGTTCATGCTCTTGGATTTTCTAAGACCCCACATCGAATTTTTATGTATAGATCTTGTTTTGGGTTTTTAAGGAAACATGAATATATGGACATTTTTTTAGTATGTTCCATGTACCCCTGAGAATATTCCTTATGCCCGGTTGTCACGAGTAGCTGTGTACTGGTCCTGTGGACCACCTAATGCAGGTGAAGGTTGAGGCTAGTACATATTGTGTGCATTAAATTAACATACCGTGTACTTTTCTTTTTATTTGATTAATCAGGTCAGGGTTGTGTCTTATCTTTAGAAGCCTTTTCTTCCTCCAGTGTCTTGTATATGTGAGCTACATATGACCAATTATCTTCAAGCACCACCCATTCCTCCATTAAATATTCGATTGAGGTGTTGTCGGGTGTGTTGGATTCCTAATATTTATTTCTCACCTTCCCTAGATCTTCCCTTCTTGATTTTTCCTCTTTTTGGAGTTATCCATTGTCGAGCATTTTTTATCTTTTGGTATATCTATGACGTTATAGGACCATTAAATGGTCAACGTTCAAGAGTGTTTATCATTCAATGCTGAGTAAGGTGGTTTGTTTCCTTTCAGTGTTAGTCTTTTAGTTATATATGTCATATTTATGATTAACCATGATTCTCGTATTTTTTATTTAGGAGTTGAACCCGAATATCATCTTTATTTAGATTTATTGATAGATTATGGTTTTTTGTTAATACATTAGGCTAAATTTCTATTATATGGGACATACCATGGGTGTATTTCTATGTTTGAATTTTTATGGCCATTTGGTCCATGTTGCCTATCAGGGAGACCTTGTTTCCTTTCCATTCTTGTTAGGGTGAATTTTATTTCTTGTTGCTTCTTTTTAAGTGATTGTGTTACTAATTGTACCTACATTGACATGTAGTAGTTGTCATTATATTAGGATTATGGATATCATTTTTTATGATTATATTACATTGGGATGTAAGAACCTAGTGTAGTTGGCCTATAAGGGTAATTGACATTGAGGGATTCACCAGAGTGTCTGTTATATTAAATTGTGAGACCATAGGAGGGATTGATGGGGAGATATTTCTCAGAGTTTCTATATTATACCCTTACGAGACCACATTTTTAATGGAAGTTTAGTGATTCCTCAAAGATTCCGTAGTTTATCATTAAAATACCACATGGGAAATGGACGTTGAGTGCTTTCTCAGAGAGTATTTGGCTTTTTGATACAAAATTGGTTGGACTGTGTGATACATCCCATAGGATCATTATATATTTAATTATTTGATTATATGTTAAACTATAGGGGTTAGACTGTGAGAACATTCCCAGGGGGTTTGTGTGAATGATTGATTGATTGTGATGAACCTACCAAGACAGAGCACAATGATGGACTTAGTCTTACTTGATTGATAGACGGTATTATGAGACATCTATTTTATATTACACATGGGATATAGAACATAGTAATGATCTCTAGATTTAACAATTCAATGGATTTAATAATTATTAAATCAAAATGAATGTAATTGGAAAATGTAGGATTGTTTACATCCGAGTACTTACTTTTTTATTACATGATTTTCTAAATTTCCTGCTATATATATATTCAATGACAGTTAGGTACAAATATTTTGGTGGTTTTCTACTAGGATTCATCTCACACCCAATTTGGGTCATGCTTTTCATCACAAACAGATTATATGGTTGCAGATATAGATTAGGGAAATCTCCCTTCTACATCAGGTACATGATTGTTGTTGGATTTGGAGAGAAAGGGTCTAATCTGAGGATTGTGATACTGTTGGAATAATTTACTCTTTTTAGTACATTAGTTTTAGTATTTTATTTCCAATATTTTGACTTGTTTGGATTGATTTCTAGATAATTGTGATATGCATCATTATATATATGTATGTTGCAGTTGTTATTACTATCAGTCTTCCATTGTTTACTTTGTAGTATGGTAATGATACTTTTGTTGTTGTTTATTATTGTTATTCCATTGTGTTTCTTTGACAATGAGAGAAAAATTTCCCTACTATCACACCCAAGGACCATGCTTCTTTCCAGTGACATCTAGAATTCAGGGAAATGTGATTGAGGCCATGTGACCAACAGGCTACGGGGAACCTTTGGGCAACACCCATAATTAGGATGTTACAAAGTGGTATCAAAGGGGTTTTCTTTTCTTCATTGTCATAAAATTTAGAGAATATAGACACGAATAATAAGAAATTGGTAGTTAGTAATTAGTTTTTCCCAGGAGTATCTACCCAGTGTAATGGGAAATTTTATGTCACCTCCAATATTGAAATTTTTCTAGTTTTTTAATTATTACAGTTGTTTTGATTTTACCATTTGAGGATTCACTTGTTTTTCCCTATTATCATTGATATTATTGTGGTTTCATTTATGTTGCAACCCGATGAGATGAGTGTATGCCATCTCATGCATCATATAGTCACTCGATAGAGATCACATGACATGCATTCTTGTCAAGACATTTAGGGTGCATTACTGATAGCATGCTATTGTGATAGAAGTTGTTAAAAATATGCACGTTTTTTTGATAGATTCCATGATAGAATACAAACTATTTTGATAGTGTATTGGAATGTGTAAATTTTCAATTGGATGGATGCCAAATTTTGGTCCCTGAGGTGTTATGGCCCCTCTTGGATCAGAATTTGGGGGATCATGTTTGAAATAATTAAAGAATTTGGACAATTTATGATTTAAATGAGGTTTTAGAACATTGATTTGTGGGATTATGGGATCTCATGGGTTGGAATTGTTCATTCCATAAACTAAATTTTAGGTTTTTAAAGGTTCCAGATATGTTTTAGAATCCTACGATGTGGAAACCCAAACAACATGGTGTGTAGTTTTATGAACACACACCATGTGTTCTTCTGTTCTAGAAGTTTTATTTTATCTACACTTCATGTAAAATATGTACATGTCGTGTAGTCTTTAACCATGTTACTGACTATATGAGCAGAGACATGGAGTTGTGTGACTTTGGTTGAACAGTTAGTGTACTGGGTGTACACATTGTTCTAAAGAGTCTATGTATCACACCATGTGACGAACAACATGTGTAGATAAAACACAGTTCATACACATCGTGTCCCATTATTACATGTCATGTAGAGATGAACATGTGACTAGTGACACAACCAATTGGAACTTAAGTTTTACACTCCATGATTAGGGTGAACATGTCATGTAGTTTACCCATGAGATAAATGTGTTATTTGGATGTGTAGAACAACTATTATAGGAGGAAAAAAATACATGTACAGACCATTTAAAAGGAGGAATATGTTGTTTGTATGGGTGTTACACGACCATGTTTGGACGAGGTACCTTCCTATGTTGAAACCTAATTGAAAATGTCATGTGAAGTGTATACACATCGTGCAATCTAGTTTTGAAATACATGAATTCTTTTCTCAAGTTTCTTTCTTACACTTATATTTTTTATTCATTGATAGTATTGAAATGAGGTGTATGATTATCCATGAAGAGTCATTCCATCGTGATGTCCTATGGTTTTATGCTAGAAATGAGGAAATGATCAGACACCACAAATGGTAGGACATGTAATACATATAGATCCTCTTGTCGTGTATGTCTTGAAACAAGCTATTATACAGGACAAAGGTGATGATGAAATATTCTGAGAAGTCTTCATGATGTTTTTGTAGACCTACCTGGGAGCACCGCATCCATCCCTATCTATGGCATAGTTGACGCGGGTTTTTAAGCAGTATCATCCTCCAACATTCTTAGGGGATGGAGGACCTCAGGCAGTATAGTCATTATTAGAATCCATGTTTCCTATATTCAATCATATCAATACACCTCTGGAGAATAGGTTGAATCTATCAACCTATGTTCTTTGAGATACCACTAAGAGATGGTGGGATGTGATATCATAGGTGGAACTCAAATGAGTTATTCATTGGTTTGAGTCCGACCAGACCTTCTATGTCTATTTCATTTCATTGAACATGAGGGATAATCAATCATGGGAGTTCATGGGTCTGGAACTATGTACTTTTTCAGTCATAGAGTATTTTATGTCTTCTCAGAGCTGTAGCCCTTCACACCCATTCTTAGTATTGATGAGTTATTTCAGAGCAGGAATTTTTAAGAGAGTCTCAGACATGACATCTGAGCCTAGGTGAACATCATGAGGTTGATTTCCACATCATTGATAGTAAAGCAAGTGCCGATCAACGAGCATAATCTGAGGAAATATGGTCCATCCTCTACCTTTTTTCATGGTTTCTTCACAATCATCCAGTGATAGTGGTTTTTCTATGACTCCACGTTCAGTAGAACGACCACCAGTTTCTCATCATTCTAGGATCTGGAGTCTGTCCGAACATTTATCCTAAGGAGGAAGTCGTATCCATGGTAGCCAGCCTGCTGGTTTCCAATGATAGCATAGTGGGTCCACTCAAGGTAGCTATGTAGGGTCATAGGGCAATGATATATGTCAAACTTTTGAAGTAGAAAAAAAACCATCCAGAGACGGATCCCATATCTCTACAGTTAGAGGTATGATTCTAGTTGCCTAATTTTTAGATTCTTCTCTTTTTGATACAGGGTCTTCCCATAGTTTAATATATGTTGTCATATTGGGGTTCCTCGAGATCTATATCAATTATTCTGTGGAATTCATGATGCTAGACACTCCGTTGGGAATTAAGATGATTAGTGTATGTCAGTGCATGGAGATACATATTGAGATAGGTGGGTGTAACTTATTATGGGAACTCTATGTCAAAGAGATGACATGCTTCAATATCAATCTCAAAATGAATTGGTTAGTTTACTATGAAGACTTTTTTGAATGCTAACACCATAGGGTGAGTTTTACATCACTAGAGGGAGGTCCATTTCTACAAAATTGTCAATGGGATTTCCAGTCTAGAAGAAAAGGACTTGAGGATCTTATTTTGTGTGGAATTATATCCTCGATTTCAATTTTATATATGGATGTACATGGGACTTCATATATGGACTTTCCATTAGTGGATAATCATTTCTGATATGTCTTTCAAAACAAATTTTAGTTTTTACCTATGAACTGAGAGGTATATTTATCTATTGAGCTTATTCTAGGAGTGACACTAGTGTTTATTCATCGATATAGAATGCCTACATGAGAGTACAAGAGCTCAAGAAGTAGTTATATGAGTTGTATGAATAGGGTTTAAGCCGACCCTTTACTTCTCCTAGGGTTTCTCCTATCCTTTTTATGTAGAAGTAATATGGTACCCTCAAGAATTTTCTTGGATTATCAGAAGCTGAACCAGTTTACAGTCAAGAAACGATATCCCATGATGATAATTGATGTCATTTTTGATCAACATTTAAGTGCCTTAGTGTTATCAATGATTGACTTGAGATATGGTTATCATCAGTTGCATGTTATACCATCAGATATACAACTTATAGCCTTTCAGGGTAGGTATGGTTTATACAAGTACGTGGTTATGTTGTTGGGTCTCACAAATGCGCCAGTGGTTTTCAAGGTACTGATTAACTGAGTGGTCTATCCTTACATGGACTCTTTTGTGATTGTCTTTTTTTGAATGATATCATATTGTACTCTAATACTCGACATGACCACGCCACCAATCTTGAGATCATTTTTATTATGCTGAGAAAGAATCAGTTATATGCTAAGATATCAAAATTTCACTTTTTGATGGAGGAGATTCACTTCTTGGGTCGTGTCATTTCAGAGATAGGAGTATAAGTAGACATTGAGAATGTGAGAGAATAGTTTCCTGGGAGCAGCTGAAAAACATCTATGAGGTATAGAGTTTTCTAGGGCTAGATGGATACTATAGATCCTCTATATTTAACATTCCATGCTTAATAGAGCAACTGAAGGGATTGACTATGAAGGGTGAAAAGTACTAGTGGACTGATTCTAGTGATTCATCCTTTCATTATCTGAATAGGAGATTGAATTCAGTACTGATACTAATTTTTCGGATGTCGGGAAAGAGTTATATTGTTTACTGTGATGCATTTAGTATAAGACTGGTAGTAGTGCTTATGAAAGGGGAAAGAGTCATTGCATACAGGTCTTGTAAGTTGAGGCCACATGGGAGGAATTACCAGATGCATGATCTCATGTAGGTTGTCGTTGTCCATGCTTTGCACTTTTGGAGACATTATCGTTGGGGGTGAGAATTTTGGCATGTTCCCTGACCAAAAAAGTCTCATGTATATATTTTCAGTGAGTGACCTTAATTTGAGATAATGAAAGGTGGGTTAAGAACCTTACGTATTTTGATTTAGATATTTCCTATACTCTTGGGAAAGGAAACATAGTGGCTAATGTTTTTTGTAGAAGGAGTCATATACATGCAGTTCAGGAGGCCAGCAGTGAGTGACACCTTCTGGATTTTTTCTCTAAGATGAATTTGGAGTATTATGATATGAAGGGGATGACGATTCATTCTTCTTTAGTGGGTACCTATACACTTTTGGAGTGAGTATGGACGAGGCATTTATCATATTACGATGGCCAGGTCCTACGAGAGAGAGTGTCAGACGAGGACCCTACTTCTTAGTGGATCGTAGACGAGGATGATGTCTTGAATTTTTATGGGTGAATATGGGTTTCAGTAGACATATGCTAAGAGATTTTTCAATATTTTCATTCCTCAGCATGGGCAGTTCATCCTGGTGTCTTCAAGATGAATTAAGAATTACACCGTCAGTGTTGGTGACTAGGTATGTAGAGGGATGTTTCTAGTTTTGTTATGAGATGTTCCACCAGTTAGTAGGTGAAGGCAGAGCATCAGCAACAACAAGGTATTTTACAGTAGTTACCTATTCTCGAGTGGAAGTGGCATGATTTTGTGATGGATTTTTTGATATGTTTACGAAGGTCACCTTGATGTAATTATATTGTATTTTTTGTTATTGATAGACTCATGAAGGATTCACAATTCATTTCGATTAAGGAAACAATTAGTGTTGATGAGAATGAAGTATGTACATCCCTGAAATTTTACAGTTGCATGGGGTGATTCACTTTATCATTTTAGACATGGTTTCCTGGTTTAATTATCATGTCTTCATGGGAATACATAGGTATTTTTGTACACATGTAATAAGGAGTATAGCTTCCCATCCCCAAATTGATGTCCTGTTCGAGCACATGATTCTAGTGATGGAGTATATGCTTAGATCATATGTCCTAGATTTCTGTGGTTCTTGGGAGAGACACATACACTTAATGGAGTTTTCTATAATATCAATAATCAAGTAATTATTCAAATAGAACCTTATCATGCTTTGTACAGTAGGCAATACCTATAACAACTATATTGAATAGAGGTTGGAGAGGAAGCTATGCTAGGACTTTTTTTGACTAGGAGACCACTGCGCAGCTGGAGTTGACTCAGAAGAGCATGACTACTACAATATCTCTCCATAAATCTTATGTTAATCAACTGAGAAAGAATTTAGAGTTAGAGGTCGGAGATTAGATTTTATTGTTTGTCACACTGAGGATGGTATATTGGAGGATTAGAAGATAGGTAAAGCTTCTGTAGAAGTGCATCAGGATGTTTGAGGATTTGGAGAGGGTCAGGCTTGTTTCCCATCTGTTGTACTTACCTCAGAGGTACTAGGATATGCATGACATATTCCAATTTTTTCAGCTACAGAACTACTTTTCGGACACGTATCATGGTTTTCAACCTAAGGAGGTTGATTTGGAGGTGGATGCATCCTGTGAGTTGAAACCTATTCGGATTGTGGATAAAAACATGAAGGTTCTCCACTTCTGATCAGTTCCTCTATTACGGGTGATATGGTAGCACAAGTGAGTACTGGATGAGACATGGGATAGTGACATTGACATATGATCATAGTGGCCCGACTTTTTTTTACTTTTCTTCTTTACCACCCTTAGAAGATAAATTCTGAGACAAATTTCTTTAAGGTGGGTGTTTGTAAGACCTCAGATCTTCAATTCAGGTATGGATATTGTTTCCGGTTGTTTTGAGGAAAAATAATGATTTGGAAATTTTTTGAGTACATGTTATATACCCCTGAGTATATACAGTGTACCTGGATGCAATGGGTAGCCATGTATTGGACGTGTAATGGCTAAGTATGTGGCCATATGGACTGCCTAAAGTGGGGGCCGATTGAGTCTACTGCAGGGAATGTACATTAAATGAACACACAATGTACATTTTTTGTTATTTGATTAATTAGACTGGGGTCTCATCTCATCTCTAAACCCCCTTTCTTATCCCCGTGCCATGTACTAGAGACTGACATATAACCAATTTTCATAGAACGCCTCTCATTCCTCTATCTGAGCTTTGAATGAGTCATTACTGGGTGTGTTGGATTCCAACCTATGAGTTCTATCATTCCTTAGAGCCCCTATTCTTGATATCTGCTCTTTCTTATGTTATCCAAGTGTTAACATTTTGACTTTTTTTATCTACTATGTTCTAGGCTGATTCAAGGGTTGTCATTCAAGAGTGTTCATCATACGACATTGAGGTATGTCATTTGTTTCCTTTCAAAGTTTGTCTTGATTTATATATGCCAAATTTATTATTACCCACGATTCGAGTATTTTGGGTTAAGGATTTGAACAATGATATCATGTGCCTTATATTGATTGATATATTAAGGGTATTAATGGATATATTATGCTAAATTGAATGTTTAGGGGACACATTGTGGGTTTGTTTCATTATTTTAATGATTATAGTCATTTGGTCAAGGTTTCCTAGGAGGTGGACCATGTTTCCTTGCCTTGATTGTTATGTTGGAAATGATTACTTGTTTCTGCATGTTAAATGACAATGTAATGAACTATAGCTTTTTATCCATGTTTTATTTGAGATTACATTGGGAAACTGGATATATTTTGTGTAAAACTGAATTAAAAAGGGAAGTGAGAACCTTTTGTAGTTCGATCATTGCGTGAATTGACATTGATGGCTTCCCCAGTGTGTGTGTTATATTACATTATAAGACCATAGGGGGAATTGATAGTGAGTGGTCCCTAAGAGTGTATATATTATAAGGTTACAAGACCACAAGGGAAATGGATTTTGAGTTCTTCCTAGAAGATTTTATAGTTTATCGTTAAAAGACCATATGGGGAATTGACGGTGAGTGATTCCTCAGATAGTCTTTGATGTTGTGAGACCAAAGTGGATAGACTGTGTGTGGTTTCCTAGAGGATTTTTATATCTTTATTGACTAGATGATATATTAATACAAAGTTGTTAGACTATGATGACATTCCCAAAGGATTGTGAGTGACTAATTGATTTATTTTGATGAGCCTTCCAAGCCATAACACAAGCTTGGACTCATTCTTACTTGATTGAAAATAGTCTTTTATGAAATCTTTTTTCTTTTACACAGGGGACACAGAGCTTAGACAAGATCATGGGATTCAATTATTGAATTGTTTGAATAATTCATGAATGTAAATTAATGTAATTTGAAACTGTAGGATTATTTAATTTTGATTAAATTTTATTTATTGATTCATTTTTCATATTTCATACTGTATATATTCACTGATAGATAGGCTCAAATATTCATATGGTTGGATATAGGGATTCACCTCACAACCTGTTTGGGTCATGATTTTAGACCAAAATAGATTATATGGTTGAAATTTTAGATAAGGTAATGTGGCCTTCTATATCACGCACTTGATAGCTGTTGGAGCTGGAGAGAATGGGACCATGCTGAGGCATGCAATGTTGTTGGAGTTTTTTATTGCTTTTAGTACTTTGGTTTTACTATTGTATTTCTAGAATTGTGACTTGTTTAGATGATATATATGATACTTGTGTCATGCATCCTTATATATATATATATGTATGTATGCTGCATTTGTCAGTACTATCAATCATCCATTATTTACATTGTTGTTTGTTATTTCTGCTTCCATTGTTGTTAATTTTAGTTATTCTGATGTGTTTCTCTGCCAATGAGGTCATAGTTTCCCCACTATCACATGCAAGGACCTCTCTGCTAGTTGGAATCATCTGGCATTCGGGGAAATGCGCTTGAGGCCATGGGACCAACTATGTATGGGGCACTATGGGGAAACACCTTGAACCATGACATTATAATTATCACTAGTCTTGGTGTCTATTTCCCTAAGCACATCTAAAAATATATAAGTGGAAAATGTTAAATAATATGGCCCATAGTGATCCAATATTGAATATTTTCTTGATAAAGAAGTTGAAGACTTATATATATTTTATTAAAGAGAAATGATACATATACCATATAAGTAATCCCCCATTGTATTATTTTTTTGTATGGACTAAAAATGAGTAGCTGGAGAACTCTTCTCACTATCTAGAATCGTATTCTAGGGTATGATCATATTCTTCAATAGTATTGACATGTGTTGTTAGGCTCATCCATTACATTTTTTATAGACAAAAAATCTCTACTCTTATTGTGTTTTCACATTTTGACACACCCGCCCCTTAAGACATGTGATGGTTCTCTTTTTTAAGTCTCGGGCATGGTTCAACCGACACTAACCTGAGGCCCGATTGAGCCAGTAATCATGCTCGCCTTGTATGGAACATTTTTATATATAGTGGCAGAAATATAAAAAAAATATAAAATTATAAGTCAAAAGTCTGAATATTTGGAAAAACTAATTCTCCCTTATAAAATGATTTATAATCTATAACCTTTATTCTTTAGGACTAAATCTCTACAGTTTAATAAGGGCCTCTCATGAAATTTTTTTTGGGTTTAACACATCACAAAACCCTAATAGAATTTTTCTTCATATATATTTATGGGTTATATAAATGTTATATATATATGCATATTGGATACATTGTTGTTATATAAATATATAAATTAGTTTTATTTAAATTTTTTTTAATAACATGAAAAAATCATTTAATGTTAAATTACTTATTTTACAAAAAACAAATTTTTTGTGTTTATTATGTTGTTATAAAAGTAAATTAAATTTATAAATATTGATAAATATTTTAAATTATATATTTATATCATGTATAAACAATTTAATGAATTATAATCTATTAAGTTAATGTTATTATGAATAGAATATGACTAATTTAATTTTATGATTTTTTAAAAAAAATACACAAAATTAGTTTTTATTTCTTTTGAATTATGATATTATAATTATTTTATAACTTATATAAATTAATTGATGATTAAATATAATTTCTCTAATAATCATTTCAATATTATCACATGGAGAACTTTTTAATATTTATGAAGTGATCTATTTTCCATTGAATAGTTAAAATTATATTGTTTTAAAAACTGTCATTTCTCTTGCATAATTAATGTATATCAAATGTTCCTTTATGATTTTAATTTAATATTAATGTTAAATAAGTATCATTGAGTTAAAATTAATATTATTAATTAAAAATAATCTATATTATAATTTTTTCTGGTATAGGTTTATTAGTGTTATTCATAATATTTTTTTTTCTAAATTCTATTTATATGCAAGTAAGGTGTTTCATTATCAGGAATTTTGACTAATTTAATTTTATTATTTAAATAATGAAATATTTTAATTATATAGTCAAATATAAATTCATAATTTCATTTGATGGTTTTTACAGGGAAATTAATGAATGTAAATTATGTATTCTATTTCAAAATGGTTTTTCTAAAAATAGGGTTTTGATTCTTTTATCTCGATTATTTAAAGTTAATTTCAAAATCATATAGAACAAGAAATTTAAAATGGACTTTCAAATTTTGAATCATCATATAAAATATTTTAATGAGGTCAATTTTATTTTTGGTCATTTTAAATAGTATCTTCGACAAAAAAAGTCACACTATGGTAAAATGGTAAATCATGTAGACCTTGGATAAAAAAAGTGACGAGGGAAACAAATATTCTCAAAATAGATAATGTATGAATTTATTTCAAACCTAATCACTTTATTCTTTTAAATTTTTTGTTTTTGGTAAAATTTTATGAAAAAACCTTTATATTTTTTAATTCTAATTAAGAATGTAACGTCTATCCTCTTCCTCATTTGTAAAAGGACACACCTCTTCTCTTTTCAAAATAATAAATGAGACCCTTATCTAGACTAATTCTATATATAATCAATTTCTAATGTCACTCTGTACATCATTAATGTCTTTTTATCTAATAATACACACATTATATGGCCAAATGTGTAATCCTAAAGAGGGTTTTTGGAGAATATAGAAACCAATTAACTATGTGTTTTTAATTTAATTATTCATTTATTATCTTAGAAAATTATAAAATTTTAAAATATAATAAAATAAATGTCTCCCAAATATTTAGATGTTATAATTTATATTTCATTATCATTTTCATCAACTATTCCACAAAATGGGAAATTGAACCATGACATGTGTGCATAGAGGACTACCACATCATGAACCAATGTAATTAATTTTCCATCACAATATCTCAAGAGTGTATATAATGATTTATTTAATATGTATATATAGATATTATATACGTGAAATAATTAGAAATGTGAAAATATAATATATCTTCTATTGTATTAACTTTCCAATAATTGGGAAATGACTATTTTTTCCAGGCATACATGTGGACTATGACCTCCATGAAATGATGTGATTTCTTTATCATCACCACATCACCCATCTAGTTAATACATGTGTAAATAAATTTATTTTCAAATATTAATGTTTTAATAATTATTTTTTAATAATAAAATGATACATATATTATTTCCTTCATGTTCAATGATGAATTGATAAGGTACTCATGTGTATGGATGGACTACCATATCCACGATATATCACAGTTCAATGAAACTAACCACCTTTAATGGATTGTAATAAAATAATAATAATTGTTTAAAAATTTAATTTGTACAATTATTATGATATTAGAAATGATATAAATAAGATCCATTTGATCATATTCAACCTAACTAATTCATTAGGGATATATAATTTGAATATTCTCAAAATTTACAATGTGGGCTTTATCGATAAATTAAATAAGTATTAAATGTATATAATAGAAATAATATTAATAATAAATTTTAAAAAACTATTCAGAAATTAAATATATATCATAAGTTTATTATTCAAGAAAATTTGGAATATATATGAAAAGAATAACCAATGAGAAGGGACACATTGACTAAATTTACTTTTATTGAGGCATAATAAAAATTTACAACATATTTTGTTGTTTGTGGTGTACATTATACCATATTGGCGTATTTTATCATTCATCTAGGGAAATTAACATGGATTATGAATCATTTTATATTTATCTATTACAATTATATTTTGATTCAACTGTTTCTAAGGTTTTAAGGGACACATTTTGTTAAAACATTATTTTTAAATTCATATTGATTAATTTCCTAAATAATTTTTCTCTTTGTCCAAACTCTTAATATTATTATATATATAAATATATATTTGCAAAAAATAATTATAATGGAAATATTTGGTCTATATTTATGTTATGTTATGGTTTGGAAAAGTATTTTTTTATCTATTTATAAAAAACATTTTAAATTTCTTTTAAAAAATAAAAATATTGAATATTCTTTTATAATTTATACAGTTTGATCACATTCTTTTTACATCGTAAATAATATTTTCATGTAATATTCTTTTACAGGTAATCATAGTTATCTTAAAGCAAAATAATTTTCAAAGTTTGTCTCATTTTGTATATCATAAATGCAGTCTTTCAAGGAAAGGTTGTTTTGAGGGTTAAAAGTTTTTGGTGTTATGGTTCAAAAGTGTTTAAAAAGGATTTATTATGAAATTTTGCAAGAATAATATCTTTCATTCATTATATGGTAAACACCCATTAAATTGTATATGGGTTGATCTTGATACATCTTATACAATGGTTGATCCCCATTATACTTATATGACGACTACTCTTGTTATTGATATCCACTTCATTGGGAAATCCTTCATATCTTTAATGGCATGATTGGGGGTGTTAACCTATAATGATTGTCCTATGTATTTAATTGGGATTATTTTATTTATGAAACAAGTGTTAATGGATTAATATAATAACTTCATATGATACTTAATAAGGTTTTTTTATTTTGAATTTTAATTGGTTTCTATGATTAAAAATTATGATTTCTATGTTTATATTATTTAGGTTTCATTATGTAATAAAAATAAAGAAAGGGAAAAACTAAATATTGTTTGTAATTTTTACTTGAAATAATATTTTTATTTGATTTATATCATTAAAAATATTCTTTTTCCCATCCCATATTTTAAAATATCATTTATAGGGTTTAAATATGTGTTGGAACAAAGGTGTATTAATGTTTAATATCCGGATGATTTGTCTAAAAACCATGTTACATTTTAATATATTTTTATTTTAGGAGATATATATTATAAGTGGAAGAGATAAAATTTTAATATGTGGTTTTTTATGAAATATTTATTAAATAATTCCATATAAATCAAAATATAATAGCTACTTGACACGTATTAAAAATTATTCTTTTCTAAAAACTAATTATTATGTATTTATTAAAGAAATTTATTTATAAAATGAAATTTATAATATATTATTCATGATTATTATTGACATATATAAGAACAATGAATCGATAAATATGATAAAAAATATTATAGAAATACTACAATAGAATAAACACTATAAAAATAAATTATTCTCAATTAAATTCAAATCAATACAACTCAAATTTTAAGATAAATTTTATTTATTTATAATTTATAAATAAATAACATCATATATAACTGTGATAAATTTTAAAATAATTTGTTGGATATTTTGATATACTTAGAGCATATTTATTATACAGTTTAAACAGTATTTATTAAAATTTGTAACCAAAAATCAATCTTTTTTATTTCATCCATAAAACAAGTGTATAAAATATTAAAATGTAAAACATAGATTTGTCAGTTATAGAACCGAAAGTGAAATTTTTTAATACTAAATACATAAAGTAAATATCATACCAACAAATAGTAGGATCTTGATGTACATTTCCTATCTAGTAAAACCCCAATGGCATACTCATTAAGTAAAAATAAAATAAATATAGATATATTAGAAAATAATAAAATATGAAATTACTCTTTTTTATATATAAAAACTAATTTTTTATCATTCATATAGAAGAACTTAAAATTATTTCAAAATCTATCACAAAAATATAAAACCAACATGATATTTGGTATATATTAAGATAACATTAAAAATATTCCAATTATTCATTTATATATATATGTTATATTCCAATATATTCTTGATATCAACCATATTTGATTAATATGACAACACATCTTTTTTTGTATACGTAAAAATTTATTAATTTAATTTTTTTTAACATTATAGACAGTACATGCCTTGATTTAGCACATTATCAGATCCATTCTGAAATATTTTATAATAATAAATTAATATAAAATCAACCATATTGATTTTTTCAAAATCATATTATATGTTTTGGAAAATTTCAATACTTAATTTTTGGGCTCATGAAGTTTTAATTATTTCATAAATATATATTTCGATTATTAGATATCTAAAAATATGATTTCATGAGTAGTGTAGAAAATTTTAATAATATAAAAATCTCATGAAAAAGTAATTAATAATGTTTCTAATGAAAAATATCAATGTATATATTTTAAAATTAAAATATATTTTATTATTGAAAATTATATTTCAAAAATTCGAGCTTTATATATAAAGATTTCATACACAATAAAAATCTAGTTGTGGAAAATTATTTATTATATTTATTTTATATACAAATAGAATTTTCTACAAATCATATGTGATAAAAATCCCTAAAAACATTCAATGACTCCTAATATTATTACCATTGCAATGGCCTCCTCATAAACAA
The DNA here is from genome assembly GCA_963277665.1 of Viscum album. Taxonomy (NCBI): domain Eukaryota; kingdom Viridiplantae; phylum Streptophyta; class Magnoliopsida; order Santalales; family Viscaceae; genus Viscum; species Viscum album. The sequence continues at coordinate 785,876,655 of OY728156.1, read as the reverse complement.
TAAATTCATCATTTCATTTTACCTTTATTGGCTTATGTATCCTCATTCAGTGGGATCAAGCCTTCATCATAATTCCTAATATTATAAACCCATAATTTTCCATTTTTTTATAAATTATATTCCTGAATAACTTTTTCCAAATCCATAATTATATACAAATAGTTTATCACTTCATTTATTGATAAACCCAACTTCATTCACTCATGAATTCATCTATGGTTTTCTGTTAAATTTATGAACTAAATCTAAAAAACATGGTAATGTTTATATATCAATATACATTTCAACCTTATTTTTAAAATGGATTGTCCACTAAGGATTTAATATTCATGGGAGACACACTCTCAGTTTATAATATTTCATGAAAGCATTCTTCATAGAAAAATTTTAATTCATAATTTTCTTTAGACATAAAATATTAATCATATCTCAAAATTATCATTGAATCATCATGGCTATATATATAATTTATTTTATTAGTAAATGTTTCAATATAATAAAATTAATCAAAATTTATTCATCAATTATACTTAAATATTTATTGAAAATACTACAATACTTCAATCTAGTGAAATAACTTAGTATAATTCCATGAATTCAATTTGAATGAAATTTAAGAATATTATAATTTTTATTCGTGATATAAACCGTACATCAAAAAGAAAACGCAAGTACCCATATTTTTTTTTCTATTATTATATATCTCATAGCATGGTTTCATTAAAAAATTTCTTATTTGATCTTGGATAATGAAATAGAATGATGTACTAAGAGCATTATCACAAAAATAAAAATTCAAAATATGTGCATGTAACATGTTTCTTGTAATTTAATGAATTTTCCTATATCTCAATTCATCCAAAATATTATTTTGACAAATTATAAGGGAATATAATTTATATTTAATACATATTTTTAAATAAATAATTTATAATTTACATAAAAATTCTACTCAATGGTCACATCTTAAGGAAATCATTTTGACTTATTTTTCATTGTGGATATTAAAAAAACATAAATTCTTAATGAGATTCATAAATAAAAAAAATATTAAACAATTGAGAATATTGAAAAATATTCTAAAAACATACATTCATATAAGGAATTTTGTTATATAATTCTTAAAATATCCATTTAGATTAGATCCTAGAGTGAATATGTAGAAACCATATTTATTATATTGAAATAATATTTCTATTTCATTCAAATTTTATATGATTTACATTGAAACTGTTAATTAATCATTACATTATAGAAATAAGAAATCTAATTCATCAAAATAATTTTTAAATTAATAAATATTTCCATTTCAGAGTTGTCTATAACAAATCCAATATTCTTATATTTCAATATTTGAATAGTTGATATTTTTATAACTCAATGATATTGGATGAAAGTCCAAACATTATAGAATATAGCTATTGAAAATATATGGGGTTTAACATTATATAGAAAAATTTATTATATAAAATATTTATAAATGAACAATCATTAAAATGATCATAAACCATTATTAGTTCAAGGTAAAAGACTTTAATATAATATATGATTTATTTTTTTGGATTTATTCAACTTTTAAGAAATATCCACTTTTAAAAATATTTTCTAAATAATTATATCACAATGTTTAATTTTATATATCATGTTCTAGAATGAATTTAAATTTAATAAATATCAAATAATGTTTCTATTTGTATCCATAATCTATATGAAATTTTGAATTTCAATTTTTGAATTCAATATTATATGAACACCAATAAAATATTTTTTATGGAACTCTTTCAGTCATGTGTCTTAAAATTTCTATAATTTGCGAATAAATTATTACTCAAATTTTTGATAATTTTTTAGAAATATAGGACTTATTAGATGTAAATATTTTGGTGGTTTAAATAAGAAATTAGTACCGTAAAGTATAGATATGCTAATAATTAAACACATAGTAATATACATTCTATTATTATTTGAACTTCGACAAATTAATTTTTTTAAATCATTATATGTACACAATCACTTTGTAATCATGGGTTTTCTTTTAAAAATATTTTATTTATAAATTATTTTATAGAATATTTTCTACCAATGATAAAACTCATAATAAAAAAATTTAATGGTATTAATTTCAGTTAATAGATCACCAATTCTATTATAATTTACATCAAATGCTTTTGTAGCTTTATGCAATTTATGTTTACATCTTACGCTGATTAGATAATATAAAATTATAAAAATAATAGAATCATTAAATATTTTAATAGAAATACATTAATTAATTAAATTATCTCATCAATTATGAAACAATAATCATTAATCTCATTAAAATAATAACATCATGATTTATATATTGGTGTTAATAATGATTTTACCATAATATATTGATATATAAAATATATATGACCATATTGGTATGATATATGAACATGAAAATTACATCATTTAGTATATTCCATATTTGTCAATAATTATTCATTTATATTACTTTTTCCTTTAATTTTGTGGCGTAATTTACTACTCACAGTTTATTTATTTCCTCTTCTATTTTACATGGGGAATGTACAATATTGTATTCCCTAGATTATTATATTAGTAAAATGTTTTATCCTTTTCATATAAAATAATATTTTTAAGTTGTAAAAATTTATTTTATAAATCTCTTTCATTAATTATAAAATATATTTATATTTCCTCAATTTCAGAATATTCATCTCTTTAATTTGAAAAATATGATATTAATTCATTAGATCAATCAATAAATATTTATTTATACTCTTCTTTATCCTTTGATGTGGTCGGTATGAAATAAATATTATAGATATCTTATTACAATTTTTAATAAACATCATATTCATAAATAATTAGTGTTCCAATGAAGTCATTCCTTTTTAGATCATTAAATATTGTGGATATAATAATTACAATGGAGATGCCACTCCATATTATTTATGGACATATTAATTAGTTGGAATCATTATATAATTATGGTTCTCTATATCCTTTATATGACATATTATTTAATATATTCTTCAACCACCCATTAATATAAGTAATACATTATACATTATAGTTAATAAAGGTGGAAACATTTAATTTAATGTTAATTAACCTTAAGTTACTCACATTTTTAGTTTATTTATATGAAAAAGAATTTTTCCCACATATCATATATAATATCACATTGAAAACCATGATTGTTCTCATTAAGATAAAATTCATAGTTGATATGAATCATTCAAATAAAATATAGTTAATAGTGTTCATCTTGATCAATTCTCAAATATTCAAATTCACCAATAGGATATTTATAGAATTTAATAAAAATCATCTAAACTCGTAACACAATATTTTTTTAGATAGTCATTTTTATTGTCATATTAAAAATAACATCCCCATTAATAAAATGTTTTTATACCATATACCTAGTGTTTCATTACTTATTCGATTTCAATAACAAAAGAACATATTAATGATTAACTAACTAATGTAGATAATTAAAATCCATTCACGGATACAATGAATTTTCATGGCATTGTTTCAATTTTTCTTAGGATAGAAATGAATTGAACAGTTGAATAAAAAATTATAAAAATTTAAACTATTAGATTGTTCACCATTTAGATAATCCTTACGTTATGTAAACACTCTTTTATTGACATATTCAGAAAGAATATAAAAACTTAAATTACATAAAATAATATCATTTTATTATGGTTCATGGATTATAAGAAACATCATATACTCCACTCCACCAAAAGCAAATAAATTTTTTATACTTTTATTTAGATTATATTAATAGTTATACCATATATGATTGTAAAATGATAATATATAGTTTCATGGAAATTTAAAAATTATTTTTTAGATGGATCTTCCTCACAAGTCCAGTTTAAGATCTTACATGTATAATAAGCCTTAGAATTATATAATCAATAAATCATACAACATTTATATATTTGAAATCCAAATGTATCATTCCTAGTTTTAGTTCGTAATTGATACATAATGAATACTATCAAAAGGAAAGATATATATCCTTGTTAATAATATGAATATATCTACAAAAATATATTAATATTAAAGGTGGAAAATAAAAATAAATATACTATTTCTATCATTTCATTATCCCATTTCAATCATACTAGACAAATAAATGTATAACATAGTTTACATTATAATAAAAATATTTAAATAATAGTTTTTATTTTATTAATATCATATATAATATTATATACATATATATATCTATTATATTATCATTATATTAAGAATAAAAAAATATTATCCATCAAGTAATTTGTCAAAAACAATCATTGATCTTTACCTTCAAAAAAAATTCAAACCCATTACTCTTATTTCATTCTTAAATAATAGATTGTAATTACATAAATGGAATATTTAAAAATCATGCCTTATAAAAGGTAAAACATAATAGTGGATAAATAATTTCATATAAAAAAAAGATTCAGTGAGAATATATAAAATTTAATATCTTCTTAATACATATAAATTTATTTAATAAAGATGTCATAAATAATTTGTTTCCAATATAAAAGGCATTCCCTATGGTACATAAAAATTCTATGTGTATTTATATTTACCAATTTTATTGATTTTATAGTTGGAAATAAATTAAAAGTAAATATGTATGATTTTAATGTCAAAATTTACGATACCATAAATTTTATACATATTTCATAGATGAAAATTAGTAAATAGTTTTAAATGTGTATTATAAATATAGGTATACATGATATTATTCCATATTAAAATATATAATACATGTGATTTATATTAGTTTCATAAAATTTGTATGATCCAATAATTTGAAATCATAAATAATGTATTATAAACTTATATAGTTCAATGAATATATGGGAGGTACATTTCTATATACAAATTTCTAAAAATGTTCACATTTCTTCAAGATAAAATTTAATAAACTAGTTACAATTATTCCACATTTGGAATCATAATAAAGAATTAATAAATAGTCAAGACATCACATAATTAAAATTCATTGGTAAATTAAACATCTGATACTAGAAATATCATAACACCGAATACATGAGAATTCACCATCTGGGATTAATGTAGACTAGTTTTCTTAGTTGGTGATTGATGTGTTTAATACATGTATTCACGTTATATTTCAATTGATTATTCATTTATATTGTTTTTATTCTTATTGGAGTTTCATAGAATCCAATGTATAATGGAATATATTGAATTCTAAAATAATGTTCTAGTAATTTTTGAATATGTTGTGATGATATTGCAGAAAAAATGTTATGTGAATAATTCTCATAAAATTTCCCTAAAAATAATCATGTCTATTAAATAGGTAAACAAAAAGTCCATTGATGAACCAATAATTAGAACCAAATTAGGGTTCAAATGATCTTGTCATTATTCACAAAAAATATGATGTCATATAAAAAAAATTTGGATAATTATTTTTTTCAGATGCTGAAATATATATAGGGGAATAATATGATGCTTTTATAAAATATGGTATGGGATATAGGAAAAATATTTTGAAATTTATTTTCATAGTTCTGTTGTGATATGAAAGAAATTTAATAAAAAAAATTCTTATTATATTTAAAATATTTCAAGATTTCAGTCAAAAAAAGTATATCTGATATTTAAATGCCTAGTAGATATTTTAGAGTTATTAGGTTTCAATTTTATTCTATGGTTGATCTATAATAAACATGTAATGACATAATAAATAATGATATAGTTTATTTTCTTATATATAAAATATGGGTTTCACTAGAGAATTATTGATTATGATTTATGTATTATTAGATAGATCATTATTGATTCGAAGGGATGAGTTTTTGAGTGGATGAAAACTATTCACATATTTAGTGATATTATTATTATTATATAGAGATAAAGAAAATCATATATTATTGATCAGGATTATTATAATTCATTACTCGTGTTATATTACAATTTAATTTATGTAACATGTGAGATTCGTGATGATTCTAAAGATATATCCTATAATGAGATCATGAAAATATCAGTGTCCTTAAAATTATTCATTATAAGTAAGATAAATACAATTTGAAATTGTATCTTAACTATCTAGTAATAATGATATGAAAGTCTTAATTAATTGGATAAACATTTATATTACATTATTATTTGTGATTATTTTAAAATATTATTTTTATGATAAATATACAGGATGAGTGGATGATCCTATCATCTATGATATTAGGGGGGAATGTTTTAATAGAAATATTTTTTCGAGCATTGATTCACACCACCACATAGTGATCTATATATATAATTATAACTGCAATAAACACTAATAATATACAGAATATATTTATAGAGAAACATGAATACCATTTTGATTTATGGAAACCTAGTTGAGTGGATATTTATTATTGGTGATTGGGCGATATACCACTTCCTATATGCTAATCAAATCTTTTCAAATAGTACACCCCATTAATGAAATGTGAAATCATTGAATATCTAATAAAACATATATTCCAAAAAAAATCTTACATTACATTAATTTTAAACACAATGATAACAATCAATGTGATGAATATGAGTAATGATGATCAGGAGCAATAAATATTGGATTCAAGTTCTTTTTTTATATTTATTAAAAAAATAATATTTTTTTTATTTTCTAAAAACTGTTTTACAGAAATGTGAGAACCAACAAACAACAGCTATGAAGATCCATAAGAGGGCCATCCAAGGAACCAATTCAATAGCTAAACCCACCTAAAATCCAAAAAAACGAACCCAATAGAAACAACCATTAACAAGATGGTGAGGGAACCCATTACAAAACTTACCCTCTAAAAACACAACCACAAACCCATCATGAGAAGACCGCCTCCAAGGGCCAACAACACCTCACCAACCTTCACCTAGAACCACCACTATCGCCACTGGGAGAGTATTTTAGATCACCTACATTCCAGCTCAAGTCCTAACCCCATCACACCCCCATCCTCATCATCGGAACCTTTGGAATCCATGGTAGGACAAGAAGAAAAAATATAGTGGACCAAAAAATACGCACCAGATCTGCACCGAACTAAAATGCAAACCCACACTCGATCCATGATGGGGGCTGACCGAAGGGGAGATGTTCATAAAAAACACACAAAATATACAGATCGACCGAGAGGACTAGTAAGGGGACATATCCTAATCAAATCTTTCTGGAGGTCACCTTTTATGATAGAAAATTTACCTGGAAAGTGGATGGCCCCATTCTGATTCCAACCAATTAAAACATGTCGCACTAAACAAGAACAAGAAATATAAAAATGTACGTCCATGTGCCCCTAGTATTCTCAAGGTCACCCTCTACAACCTCTTAGTGACTAGGGAAGAAGAAAAAGTCCATAGGGGATAGTATTGAAGAAAGGGAGGTGAATTTGTCCTAAGAGAAGGAGTAGAGACCTGTAAAACAGTTAATCAAATGAGGATTATTGCAGATCTTATTATCTGTGAAACCATGGCATAATCTACACCCTCAGGCCATAACCTACAAATAAATTCTTCTTTTCGATTTATGAAAATTAAAAAAAATCAAATGATAAAATAATTACTATGGGAAATGTTGAGAATATATTCTTTAATATATTGAATTATATTAAATAGTTATAAATGTCACTAAATTTCATAATGTTTGATCTAACTAAAATAAATCAAACACATTTCTAACATCTCCTTTCTACATTTAATAACTCTATGTGAGTAGTTATACTCTTAGGAAAATATTAATTATTAATATATTTTCTGGTAATGTTCATCACATCATTATTGTACTGTACACTAAAATAATAATATATAATACAAAAATATTTTAAATATATTACAAAGACCATCATAGACATTAAAAAATAGAGTAGAGAAGTCGGAATGAAAAACTGGGCAATCCTAAAGAGTATTAGAGAATTAATAGTCGTCGGTTAGTTGAAACCAATCCGTGGATTGATTTTTGGATATAGAGGATACTACATCAACTATTAAAAATTGTGATATGGGTAATGATATATTAAATAAACATTTTTATATCAGATAGAATCTATTAAGAAGAGATAATAGGGAAATGTTTTTTCAGTATAGTTAGGGTACGAACTTCAAGAATTTATTGGTTTTCTCAGATCATATCATATATACAAGAATGTAAAAATTCTAATATTCCTATTTGATTATAGGATTATTTAACGATTTCTTGTCAAAAATATTTAAAAGGGTAATATAGAATAAATAAAAAATTAATATATTTAGAGCCTTGAAGATACATACATTTTCATAGAAACTCATAATCATTTCTATGGAGTTATTCATGAAATATTTCAAGATTGCTATTTTGGAAAATATATAAATAAATTATAAAATAATAATATATTATATACACTCATAATGAATAATAATTACCTATATAAATTTATTAACATAGTATTTTATGGGGTATTCATTAAAAAATGGTCAGTTTAATCCAATTTTCCATCTATAAAACATATATGGTTATCTTAAAAATAACTTTTAATTTATATTATGTTTGGGGGATCATTTTAAAAATATTTTTAGACATTAGTTGATTTATAATACTATTAAAAACTATATGATCACTAAAATTCATATATATAAATTAATATAATTTATCCCAAGAATAATTTGATTTTCCCTATTATAATAACTATCAAACTTGTAATAATAATTGACTGTTTTTCTATTATTACTAGATTTATGGTTCATTACATTAGGGTTATAGAGAAATTCACTTCTCATATAATTTAAAAATCCTTCCTAAAACACCAACATAGTTTCTCAAATAAATAATATATGTCATAAACCAGCCTTATTGATGCATAATTGTTTTTTATAATACAATTATCTTAAAATAATTTGTACACCTTTGATAGCTTCTCTCAAAAAAAATTTGAATTTAAAATAATAGGGATAAAAAATTAATATATTATTAGTTAAATGTATTCGTTATTTTTTTGGAATAAGAATAAAAATATCATGAAAATTAATCTAAAGGTTTTATATTCTCCAAATTCAATCAATAATTCATGATAACTGAACAGTAAATTTTCAAAAAAAGTCATTTTATGCTTCAATTATATATTATCTTCAAAAATGATTTTTATTCATTTTTTGAATGAATTATGTTATTAACATATATGAAATTTAGTAATTTTATTATATAAAATGTAATTTTTTTTGAAATAATTCTATACAAATTAACTTATGGGGATATATTTATATTTTATTAAAATTATAGGTTTTTAGTGACTAGTTAAAATATATATTTTTATAAAACAATCATATAATTTCATTAAATCGTGTAAATAAAATTCCAATTAAATTTATTATTTTATCTTTTGGTGACATATGATCTATGTAATTTATTGTAATAATATTTATTTTATTTAAATAAACAATTTTCATTTATTTCGTATGAATCTATTTCTGTGCTTACAATCACATTTATTAGAAACTTGTTTTAATACATATTGCCTTTAAAATTTATTTAAATAATTTATACCATAATGGAGTATATTTATGGAGTATTTATATATAATATGTCATTAAATATTAATTTAAATTATTATAATTATTTTATTAGTCATAGAGTTATTATAAAGTCATAGTTTCTATAAAAATTTATTTTTTCAGACCAATGTCTTTTTGTTAGACGTTTTGAGTCTACATTTGAATTAAATTATTCAAATTCAATAAATTTAATCATTAAAAATGGATTATATATTTGGGATCATGATTTAGAATTAATGTAAATATACTCCCTTATTTTTTATTCATTATTAGTAGTAACTATAATATATAATTATCAACACGTTATGATTAAATCATGTAACAATGATTGAAAATAATATCATACGGAAAAATCATTAACCCTAACCATTGCATTTAACTAATTTTATGGATTTAATAGATCAATTTCTATACATTCCTTGAATATATGGCCACTTTTGGATATATTTCTATAATTATATCCCATATAATATATAATTAAAAGATAAATTAAAAGGTAACATTACTAACTGTAATAACTCTAATCTATGGAAAAAATTATTTAGTTATAAATATTAATTTTAAATATATGGTTTGATAATATTTTATTATCTCTAATATATTTTAATGTAATAATTATCATAAACTCTTATGAAATGCTAAAATATTATTTATTATATAATTACAAAAATAAATTATGGAATTTAGAAATGTTCAAAGTAACATTTATTGAATTAATTGTTGTTTCTCATGAAATTTCTAGATAGAGAAAATAATTTTTGATGTTTTATAGGATTATATTCTAGTTAAATTTCTATCATGTTGTATTCAATGTAAAAATAAATGATTACGTAAAGAAATGATATCATTGATATTATATATTATATAATATTTTATTAACTGATTTTAAATTAACAAAAATTCACTATTATTCCATGTGATATCTATATGTACGAAAATATTGACCATGGTCAATTTATTTGTAAGTTATCCATTTATAGTAACTATCATGGAACCTATAGATTAAAATCATTGTTATCATTATAATTGACACAAATTGTTAATGTTGGATAAAACCTAATGATAATGGTAAAAACCACATCAAAACAAGTCCAAATATAAGTTTATAATAAAATTTGTAACCATAATACTCCAATTCAAAAACAATAGTTTGGATCCTTTGAAAGTTGAATTTTTATTATAATATTATAATTAATAAATTCCCAATGTTTAACTCCCTAGTCATATAAAAGGTTACATCCTCTACTTTGTTCTTCACTCATGAAAAGCCTTTTGGTTATATAAACACCCACGAAAAAATACCTTAAATCCCATAGAATTTACCAATGTAATTTTTTGTTATAAATTATACTTATGATGGTTTTTGGTGTAATCAAAAACAGGTTGTCTGAGGATGTTGTATCATTCTTAACCGAGTGTTTCTATTTTATTTATTATTCACCTTCATCAAATATTTTTAAAATAATATGATATAATAAAAAATTAACTCTCATATAATATCATTTTTAGGGGAATGGATTATTCTATATTCATCTCCTCCCTGTAAAATGGGAAAATAAAAAATTATTCATGTTTATAGCATACTAATGAATTAGGAACCAACATAATTGGTTTTTTATCTCCAGTCCACGTAGATATTTTTAATAAATAATTTAATACATATATATTTATATTATAATCATGAAAAATTTTACATTCTAAAAATATTAAATATCATATACCTACTTACTTTTATATTCATTTAAAAATGATAATATCATTTTTGTATACTTTGATTAAGTTCTTTGTGTGGCGATGCGAATATTTTTTTAACCACATCACATGAAAAAGATATATAAGTTTATTTTAATAAATAATATAAAATTTATGTCATAATTATCATTATGGAATTATAAAATAATTGTTATGTGTAACCTCTTTATCTAGGTGCCACAAATATTGCTGCCACATTGCATATCACCACATGATAATTGTTGCACCTCATGTATAATAGATGAATTTGAAAAGAAAAATGGTTCAATTGAGGTACATGGAGTGACAATATACTCTTTAAATAATAATGAAACTATTGAAAATATGATGAATAATAACACAATTATAGTTTCCAACAAATATGTTCAGATAATAAATTATCCAAAAACCTATAAATACATACAACCTTGAAGATAAATAAGCTAGGTATTATAAGTGTTTAGTGTCATATAAACCCCCAAAATATGATGAAAATTAATTATAAAAAATGGGTCCTCATATCATCTCTAGTCCCCTCATCCATGAAACATCCAAAATCTTGATTTATCCCTCTAGAATTTGGCCTCTCCCCTTATCATGGACTACAACTATATGTTATTCATGGGTATCTAGAGGTGGTATGATCTAGGAGTGATTGAAATGTAGTATACCATCATATATGGTGACTAAATAAATTTAAATTTCATTGCATTATATTTATTAGTACTGAAGAAGGATATACACATATTAAATAAAATAGGATTTATAATATAACATTATTCAATTAACTACAAATCCAAATGTGTTCCAAATGATACTTAAAACCATCATTTCTAATTCGACTCATGTTGATCATATGATCAATATATGAAAATGGACCCAAAACACTATAAAAAAAACATGAATACAAGTATCAAACCCATGGTTTTGAATCCCTTAAAACCATCCATTCCTTAGTATAAACCATACATAAAAAACATTTTACCATGTTTTAGAACACCATTACTAACTCATGTTCCTCGATGTCGACTACCATTACTAATATTGTTACCGTAGTATGGAAATCGATGACCAATACCCGAAACGATTTAATTAGAATTAATTTTAAACTTCTAAAACATGACATTTTAACACACAATATCAAGGGTGTGGTTTTTCATTCCAATACATTCTCATGGTTCATTCCTCCTAATACTTGCCATTAAATTGATAATAGTTATATTATAAAATTTATTCACAAAAATCTATTTATAATATGTCAAAACCATTTTATAACATAAACATGATCCCTATAACCATTTACCACTTTTCTCGTTAATTGTATGAATGCTCATTTAACATAAAAAATAATCAAAACCAAACAATCTATATGTTCACATGCATAAAAAAATTACAATTGGTTAATTCTCCTTAATAATTTTACCTATCCATTTAACAACTCACATAAAATTATCAATGGAGTGACATACCCCATAGCAATCCCTTGGACTAGTTCACTCATCAACAATTGATTTAGTGGGATTTTTGAGATGTCAAACAAATCATTTAGACAACACATTTGAAATACCTTATGGAAGAACCCATTTTAATGTGGAATATCATAAATTTTAAACCACATATAATTACATAAACTTCAATCCCATGGAAAATATCATGTAAACCACCATCCTCAAGATCAAATACATATACTCACCCATCCTTACCACTATATTTGATCTAAAACTTATGCTATCCAAAAATATAAGGATTCCCTAGTAAAATTATGATTCAGGAGAATCAGACTAGTTAAAAACATTCCAACAAGGTTCTTCTCTAAAATAAAATAATGGTGATTTGTGGATTCCCCTTGATATTTGATTTGAAACCATTGCCACTTAAAATGAAAAATAATCAAAGGATTATCAACCATGGTGTTGTTTTGTGTTATTTATTTAGATCCATAACTAATAGAGAAATTATAGGGAATAAAATAGATTAAGAAATCTAAAATCACTATGGAAACGATAGAAAAAGTCATGATTTTTTTAGATGCATGGTTTTATATCATGATTGGACAAACAATATTTCTTACGTGTGGAAACATCTATTCTAGAGGGTTCTATGCCACATGGTTTGGATTATATACCAACAGAACTTGAAAAACCATGTGAGGGATATGTTCTTTCTTCAATCCATGGGGACTAGTTGGTACGGTCTCCTAGTGCACATCTCATGTATAACCTAAATTGAGAACTATTTTTTATCCATTCACTATATAGAAACTTTTAGGGATTTTCAATATCTCAAACCATCCCATAAATTCCCAATACCCTCACATTCTTGAAAATAATTTCATTAAACAAAAAAATGGAGTACAACTAAAATTAAAAAACATAACTTATTCGATGTTCATTATCATAAAACCTCCCAACCATATTATAGATCATCTATGAGCTGCACTTCCATTCACCACTAGGCCTCTACAGTAAAAACATCTTCATATAGGGAATGTAGATCTATCCCCATCTTCCTTATTTCCCCCTTTAGGTGGACATTATAAAATTGATGTCACAATAAATTCATGACCATACATTCAGTAATCATCTTATTATAATCCACAATTTATATCATATTCTCCTCAATGGAATCATTAGTCTCAAAATCCGCATCATCAACATGAATCCCATGATAAATTTCTAGGTGATGTCGTCAATGTAGGGATATATGAGTAAATCATTCATTGAATATTTACTCTCTAGAAGAGACAATAATTATTCGAATGGTTTTATCCAATACAAAATCTTAAATGTTCCCACATACATAGGATATAACATATCCTTCTTATATATCCAATGATTCCACATCCTTGGAGACAGAAGATGTAAAACTAGATCAACCTTTATAATCACAATAGGTCAATGATGTCGACATATATAGGACTTCATTATACATTGTGGGATATCCATACACTTCCATATACACTGAACTACTCCAATATATCCACTACATGACTTAGTTCCAAGAACCCCCACCATCCTTATACCATGAAACACAATGGAGATCTATATAAACTACCATATTGGACCACATATGGTTCCATTTTAAAGTCACTTGATTTTTATTTTTATTGGTGAACTCAATAATTGCTATGTGCTTCTCAAATGTCTCAAATAATTTTGGATTAATTCTCTACACATGTCTTTTAGCTCAAGGACAATAAATTATAATATTTTATCTCTCTATAGGTGAAAATTTGTTATCAATGGCACTTGAGTACCAAGAGTCTTCTATAACTCTATACAAAATCTAAAAGTAAAACATAGATAATGATCCAAAACTAGAGTCAGTGTAACCCTATTCATATAGACTATCTTTCGGACTTATATGTAATCCATTTGATCCACCAAAAAATTAGCACTACTCGACATGAAATGTAAAAAATTCAAAAAAATGATACACAACCACTTAAATAATTTCATTTATTTGAGTCATCCTTATAAGGACAGCAACAAAATTCATTGAAACATCATTCCACTTCCATTTCCGAATGGTAAATTTCTATAAGATAATATTGGAATGCGGATAATTATTCATATTTACTATAATTTATATAATAATCTCACAAATCCGTAAATCCATTATTTTCATTCCCCTCCTCTAATACTATTGGTGGATATCATGTTACATGTTTTTTAATCTAGGGTGCACCTTTCACATTGAGTAATGATACTCACTAAACAACACTAACTACATATAATTAGGTGTAACAACTTGAACATCAACTTCTATGATATCACCATTATCAATGACAAAATATGTTTTAATCTCCCCACCATAAATGTTATCCCACAAAAATAGAATCATTGGATTATAATACTATCTCAAATTCATATAAATTTGAATAAAGAGCTTGATTGATACATGTACAATGGCCATCTATTCACTTTCTTCATGAACATATATTTACATCTTATTGATGTGGGAAATAATTATATAAAAAAATATAGTATCATAAACCATTTAATTATTTTCCTTATAGCTCAAAAAAAATCCAGAATTGTTTTTACTTATCCCATTAAATATTATATATTAATATCAAAATACTACATATAATCAACTAATATTAACATATAATTATTTATATTATGCTGGTAAAATATGTATTTAAGGATCTTATGATCTGTAATGATAGTACACTTTTACCCCAGAAGATAATTCGTCCACCACATTAAGTCAGAAACCACATTGTAAGACTCAAGATCATGAATAGGGTAGTTTCATTCATGTTTAATAAACATCCATGATTAGTATTCTATGACTCAATCTCCCTATATTAATACTAACCCATTTTTAATCAATGATTCCTCACAAAATATAGTTACTTTTGACCTTTTTTGGGTATGATCAGAAATATTGTTGTTGTAAAATGGTTTAGTAGGTTCAAGAATGAAATCACACAAGCATCATCCTACCCAAAAAACATGCATTTCTTGTTATACCCTAATACCAGTTCTTCAATGAAAGATATTTTCTTGAAGAATCATATGAAATAACCATCCATCCCCCTAAAACTATTAAAATAAAAATAATTCATGTGTTTCTTCAATTAAATATTAGCTTGAACCCTATCAAAGTACACTAAAAACATTACTCAGAAATGATGATTCCTAGGACCAGTCCCCTACCGATCCAAAAGTTACATTTTGATATCATGGAATTTAGCCAATTTTATATCAGTGTACTCAAGATGACGTCAGGATATTGGAAATGATGATCTTGAGTATATGAGTACACCAATATATCCTCAGCAAATAGAACAAAAAACTAATCTATAAATGGTTGAATGAGAATGCTAATCTAGCACACAACTATAAAATGATTGTTCTTAAAACTTAATGACATTATCAAGAACTCATTCAACCCATACCTACTTCTCAATGATGTATGTTTTATATCTAATGGTCTCACCCTTAGATGATAATTCTATAATCCCTACTCAATTTTTTGGAAAATAATAGAACACCACAAAAAATAAATGAGTTCAACAATACCGATAAGAAAATAATAGTTCCTATCATTAATCTAATTTTATATCTTTTAGTCAACACAAGACTACAATATTCCATTATCCTTATTAGAAAACAATATTTAAGGACCATAATGTTATGTTCTCACACATATAAACCATTTTCCAACCAACTCTTATAAATGATTAGAAATCACTTGACTTGCTTATTGTCACATTATATATAGTGGGATTCAAAGTAGCTTATCCCATAGAATCAACTCAATCATTAACTTAAACCCTCTCACGTGGAAGACCCAAAGAGTCCATAGGAAACACGTCTTGAAACCAGTCCTCTACTTGAGGGAAGTAACCATGCTTCACCCCTCCATTATCAATCATAAATAATTCCATCAAGGCAATGATCATGAATTATTTTTGATGAATTTAACTTTCAAGTCCTTTTTTGATATTTCAATCCCTATGATGGAAATAATATTAACCTCTAGAAATGATAATCCCACTATAATATAGTTATACTTATTGTAAGCTTGGTATATAACCAATAGGTCTATTCATAATATTAGTTAATATTCTAAAAGGTCGTGTGTGAAAATTTACCTATGGAGGTGGTAGCCACCAACCTCAAGAAAACACACAATTAAAAGTAATATGAACACTAACAACACCACTAATTATGTTTAGATTAATATTACCCCAACCATGTATTCCATTATCTAATAAAAAATTTCAAAATATTCATTGATATAAATGAATGTGAGGATCATTTATAAAATAAATTACTAGATTCTGTAGAAGTTACCAGAATTGTAATATGATCCATCAATGGCCCATCCATACCACCAATAAAAATATTCTAAACCACATGAAACAATTTTATTCCCGTACTTTGGGATCCGATCTGAATTCCATGTGCTACACTACACTACCCTTGTGAAAGTTATCAAAATAAATCATAATAATATAAAAATATATACAACTAGATCGTCCAAATGATCCCACTATTATATCCCTAAAATCCCTATTCATATTCCCCAGATAAATTATATCCTAATAACCCACCTATGAAAACCTATTCAAATGTATGATATTAAATTTTGACATAGTCTCACACCTGAGACCATCCTAGAAAAAGTGTAACATAGATACCTAAAAAACAATCAATACTGGAACAGAGCACTGAATTTATAATATGTGGCTGAAATAATACACTATTTTCACATATATTTTTAGTTTAACATAATAATCATGAAGGATTTATCCTGTGTCAGTGTCACTGGGAAGAAATTCTCTAAGAACACCCCTTGGATGTTCTTATACCACATTCCTTATATTCATTATTTCTAGACACACATGGAACATCAGTTGTTCATTAGACCGAATAACATAATCACCAGAACCTTAACTTGTTTCACTATCAGGGTCTCGATGTGTTCTAGAATCATTTAATCTAGAACAGTTCTTAACTCTACTACATTGGGACCATAATCTAGAGAAAACATTTCAATGATTTACAATTGAAACTCTATAATCATATAAAAAAAATTTATAGCATCCTACCTAATCACTCTCACAATAAATAGAATAATATAAATAAATTTATAATAGATCTACACTACAAATTCAGTTGAGAATTCAAAGGATTCATTTCCAACTACCAAAGCGGAATTCTCATTAATATCTTCATGTATCCTTACTGGTAGGCTTCATTATGGTGGAATCCCAATATAATTCAAACTGATCATGTTAGGGTACATAACATATACTTACCACATATTAAATTAAAATAAGGCTCAATAGTAGGAATAAAAATTCCACTTCGCAGACTATATCCCAAACTATATAATTGCTTCCAAATCACTACTATTAACCATCCCTATAATGGGCCATAGATAACATAGGGTAAACATAAATTAATTTAACAACAACTAAATTGATAGTAGTTTAGTAAATATAAATATTAAAAACAATTTCAATTTCGAAAATTGGTACCATTTTATACATTTTAATTTACAAAAATTTAATATAATCAATTTTTATCTTCATTATTTGGAATAATTAAAAAAAATGACAATATAAAAATAATTTTTATTTCCCATAACTCACTATAAATTCGTTTTAGTGAATGCTTAATATGATTTTGGATTCATAAAACATATATTTATTTGATGATTTATGAATATATAATAAAACATAAATGTGGACTAATAGAAAACATCAAGAATGAAAATCCCACATTAGGAACACTGGTTTCCTAAAGCACATGGGTCGGATACTCCATTGAATAAAATACATTACAAGGCAAGAAATATTATAGTATTCAATATATCATTCCTAGTTAGCAATGAAGACAAACTAAAAAAATCATTTTGTAAAAATTGGTAACATATTAGCTTTGTTCCAAAGAAATAAGATCCCTGGTGTAACAAACTGTCCTGAGTTAATCTGAACCCTATCACACGACCCAATAGGTCATATACCAAAAGGGAATTCCAAATCTCCACACACTATAAACAAGCATCTCGGTGTTGAACCAGAAAAAATAGGGATTGAATTCACCAAACCTATTAAAATACACTGAATAAATGTACTAAACAAAAAGGAACAATAGAAGAGGAATGAGAAATATATTCTATAAAAATAACGAATACAACTAAAATAAAAAACTGAAAAGTTATCTTAGACTCCATTACATGTACAACAATAATGGACTAAAAAAACATCTACTCCAAATGATGTTATTAGAAAATTCCAACAATCACCAGCTACCCGACCAGTTGACATGATCTTAACCACCTCAGTGTGGCGCTATTCCAGTCCCTACAGTGGAAGAAAAACAAAGTTATATGAACCCCAGAAGAGGTTTGTAGGGTGTGAGTTAATAGGATCAGTAGGATACCACATAGTTTCTCTATATCCATTCTCTATATAACAATTATAGTATTATCATTTTATGTAAAAACATGTAATGATACGTAATTAATCAGTTTTTTTGAAAACATGGTAAACATTTCCATTTTACCAAAGTTATATAAATGAGTATGTATATCAATTTCAAAGCACAATTTTTTATATCACTTTCCATAAGCATAAACATGTATATCATGACAATCATAGAATGCCAACCTATACAAAATAGAAGAAAAACTATCAAGTCCTTAGCGAATACTAATGGTCTAGGCCACAGAATAATCATACCATAATAATAAAGTCAAGAAAAAGTAATCCTAAAAAACATGGCTAAGAAGAAGAGTAATAATCCATCCATAACACCCCCCCCCCAATTTCAATGATAGTACCATAGATCGATAGGCCTAGAAAATAAGGGAATTTCCCATGATAAACCCTATTATAATAAAAAACATATTATTTACTCAAGATAGTCCTTCTACCTAAGTATCCAAGGAAACACTTGTTCTTATTTTCATAAATCCATTTCAAAACCATTACATAATCAATTTAAGTGCCTTAATATACCCCATTTAATTAAATTTATCAAAAACCAAGGAAAACCCATTTTTTGTTGAAAAATGTTTTCAAAACACAAAAAAAAATCATGCTAATATCAATATACAAAATATTTTATAAATCAAAATAATCATCTTCATTAATGTAAGTTTGAGATAGAGTCACCTGCCTTGAAACTTAGTTCGCACAAACCCGTATTGGAAACCAATAATAATGAAACCCAACAACATTGACAGTGGCCCTTGAGGATGAACACCTTCTATACCATGATTAATGAAGTAAAAGGCCTCCAAAATAAGATATTATAATGGATCAAGAAAATACCATAAATAAAACATCAAACATAGATCAACGGATCCAATAAACATAAGATAGGGTTCTACCATGATCAATCATGTTGAAAGACCTGAAGTAACACTTACTCGAGTAGACATATTGTGGAGGCAATGAAGAACCAAAGTAAATGAGATCGATCAGATAGGAGAGGGGCCTTTGAATATTACATAGGAAGAGTTATTGTTTAGGAGAAAAGTGGTTGAGGAAGAAAGGACCAAGAATAACTTCCAAATGTGTTACTTAAGACTGGGTGTGAGACGATTCAATATGTGTAACCCCTAGTCACATTGTGAAGTCATCTCTAGATAGGTATGCAAAAAAACTAGTTACCTCAAGAAAAAACTCGTATTTTTTCATATCATTTCTTGTAATCCCTTATCATGATGTGTACCCTTTCACAGCGTGATCCCCCCCATTCATGACTTTTATACCGCAACTATTACATGATGTGTGCCATCGTAACATGGTTTGTACATTCTCTACAACTTGTTTAAAATAAAAAATAACACTTCAATTTATATTTAACAATAATAAAATTTAGAGAGAGGTAAAACCATACCGTATAAAGTTAATGATGTTTTCATAAACTCCCCACCATAAATACATTACATTTCTGGAAGGCCGTGTTTTTGGAAAGATATGATTCCACTGCTCCCTCATCAATTATTCTCATTCAAAAGTATCATGAGAATTTATTCCTTGTTTCCATAGGACATTGACCAATGGAATCAATTACCCATGCATGATTTTTACGTGACTGTCAATGATCTCAACTTTTTTATCTAGAACCAAAGCATTAGGATACAACTCAATTTCATCCCAACTCAGAATTTTCATGTAATCAGGGTGATATTTCATTAGTTATGATATGCAGAAAACATCATGAATAACAATTAAAAGTACAGGAAATTCTAACTGATAAGAATCATGTCGAGCCAATTCGTAACCTCAAATGGTCCCACATATCTCATAGTCAAATTTCACTAATTTCTATGCTAACGGTGACGCAAACAAAGAGGACTTTCATGAAAACCTATTCACCCACAAATAACTCCAATGGTTGATACCACAAATCTAGATATGATTTTCTCAATAGAAATGTAACCATACATCATCATACATCTTGAATCTATGCAGACATTTATTGAACCAAATATGTCCCAACTAGAGATACTTGACCCACCTCATCCCTACAAAGTGTTGAACTTCACGGGAGACCAAAATATTACTTGAAAGGATCCATTTATCACTGACCATTAACTATTTTTTAAAACAATCTCAACCAGTCCTTGATGGAAATCCCATTATCCTCTGAAATCCAGGTCATATGTGTGATTAATATCCTCTAAAACCTGAATAACGCACTCTATTTCACCACCAATATGTGGATGATAATATGTGCTCAACATAATATGATTTACCATAGACTATAAGAGAATCCTACAGAATATAGAGGAAACCAATCATTCCTATCCAAAATAATAGAAGAAGGACTCCCATGTAAACTCACAATCTCCAACACATACATCGTACCTAGATCATAAACATTAGTGGTGTCTTTGATCACAATAAAAAAAGCAGTCTTCATTAACCGATAAACCACCAACCAGATAGCATTTTTCCTTTAGGGTTTCCAAGGAAACACAACAAAAAATCCATGGATACATCATCCAATTTCCAAACTAGAACTAGAAGAGGATAAAAATACATAAGGTTTCAAGTGTAGTGCCTGTATTTATTGGATGGTGTAACAGTGATACATAAGCTTTTTGAGGCCATGCTTCATACTTGGCCACCAGAATCATCTCCTCTTCCTGTAATACATCTTTTTAGTTCCCAAATTAATGGACTATAAAGTGTTTTTACAATCAAACAAGACATAAATATTTATTGCACTAGGAAGACAGCTCACTACCCTATGTGAAGCACACCATGTAAATATAGAGACCAACCCGAAATTGTATCTCCACTATAAATTCATTCTCAAGTCTTTTGAAATTCTTCATCCTAATACTGAACTAGAAAGATGGACTATAGGAGAGATGAAGATAATAGAAAAATGGTTAAAACCATTTCCGATGCTTCTTTCTGATCATATAGGTGAAACTGAGTGACAATCCACATAAGTTTCCATTCTTCCTTCAGTTCGATAACAACATATAGGGGTAAAAACCTTTCTAAGAGCGTCTGCAGCTATATTCTCTACTCTTGGGTGTTATGTTATATCAAAGTTAAACATATGACTATTTTCTACCCATCAAATTTTTATATGTTTCATTTACTTCTATGAAAAGATATAACATAGACTCTTTTGATCATAAAAGACTGAGAACATTTCCCAAAAAAGATAGTGTTTCCACAAAATTATGTGTATGCATCAATGCATGATGATCTAAATCCAGAGTGGAGTAATTTTTTATATGTTAGAAACTGAATAGAGTTGTATGCTACCATTTGTCCATCCTTCATAATCAAAAATTCTAAAACAACACTTGAATAGTCACAAATCACAACATATCCCTTATCTGGGTCAGGTATGATCCAAATATTATATTATTTTAGAATCCTTATCAATTCATTGAATGAAGACTGGGACGCATAACCCATGTTAATTTCACCTCTTTCTTAGTAATATTATTCAATTTTTGTGCCAGTTTAGATAATTCCTTGACAAACCGTCAGTAGTATCTAGCATGACCAGGGAAGCTTCACATCTCAAAAACATTTTGTGGTTCCATCCATGAAAAAATAGCCCTTACCTTTTCTATCTCAACTGAAAACCCATTCATATAAGTTTTGTGTCTTTAGAACATCACTTCGTGAATCCAGAAACATTATTTAGAAAGTTTTCCATACAAATATTTATTCATTGTAATTTCTAGAAGAATACTCAGATAGTTTTCATGCACACTCTCATACATTTAATAAAAACAATATCATCTATGAAAACTAACAAAAAAGTGTTTAGATATGACTTGAGTAACCCATTCATCAAATCTATACAAACTAAAAGAGAGTTGGTTATACTCAAAGGAATCACAATATATTACGAATTGAAATAGCTGCTCTTGAACGATAACTTCGGAAAATTAGACTCCTAAACTCTGAGCGGATGATAAACTGATAGAAGATCGAACTTCAAAAACCACCATTCCCCTTCAATTGATCAAAAAAATCTTACACATGAGGAAAATTATATTTTTTCTTCATAGTTACTTGGTTTTTCATTCGATTTTCCACAAAAAATTGGTGTGAACCATAATCATTCATGGCACAGAGCATATGGACTTCCCACAGTGAAACTCTAGGGATAACAAAACCTTTTTCCAATAAGTCATCCTACTAATTCTTGTTCACTTCCATCTCTTAATGTGATATACAATAAGAGGGTATCAATATAAATATCATTCCATTCACCAGATCAAGTGTAAGCTCTACCCCAACCTCTCCTTCTAGAGAAAGACTGGAGAAATCGTCCGGGTAAATGTTAGGAAAGCATTGAACGACCATGGGAATACTATAAAAATAATAAAAACCAACATGATCAAATAAAACAATAGATAGGACACTATTGAGCACCAGCTCAGAAGGCCCAGCAAAACCAAATCTATGATCCCACCCTCCCCGAGACACACAAGAGCTTCTATCGGTAGTAATAAATGAAATACTCAAATGATAGAAATCAACCTCATAATGTTGAGTGATTAACCAATCTATACTGATGAGGAATTCAATAAAATCTATACCAAGAATGAGAAACTCCCAAACCAACGTTGTATTAGATATTGTTAACAAACAAGAAGAAAACCTAAACTATTTTTCATTCCTCATACCAATAGGTGTTTAAAACTCCAATTAAAAGGATATATGTTCTACTAGAACTTTTAGAACATCAGCAATACATGTAGATATATATTTTTGTGAGGCACCAGAAGGAAATTTCTACAAAAGAAGATATATGGGTAGTACCTCTCATTGTTTCTTGATGAACATAAACTTCCCATAGACACTTATCTATTATGTAGAAATGCATCACTCCTGAGGCCAGTGGCTAGAACAATGTAGTCTTTGATGCTTCTGATAGCACCATAGAAGCATTTGGAGTTGATGAACCTTGACCATAATGAGGCATAGTCAAAGAATGATAGAAGTGTTTTAAGTGACCAAGGTGTTGAAAACTATTTCATATATTGGTGTGTATTGTACAATACATCTGGTGTGTCCTCTATTTCTACACTGAAAGATTGTTAGAGGGAATCTTCCAACTACAAAAAATGGTCTGAAAGAGGGTCACAACTAAGACCCACCTCCACCACCTCAAAAAAAGTAATGAAAAATTATATTCTTCCCTTACATGCCAAGGAATCATCCGCACGATGTAAGAGAATAGGTGGAAAATACTCAATTTACATTCATATTCATAACTTATATCATTGTTTTATCTATTATATCCACATATGTAGAAAGATTCAGCATAAACACATGAGTTATTATATCCGGTCACAAACCATGAAGGCATATATGTGCATTTATATAGTCATTCTTTATCACATCCAGGAAAAAATAGGCAAGCTCAACAAAGGGGTTGGTGTATGCCAACACCGAACTCTCTCCCTTCTACAATGATAAGAACTCCAATGAATTTTAAAATATTAGTGACTCTGGACAAAACTTCTCAAATAACAGGGGTTGAAACCCTCTCAATCTAACCAACGGGTTTTTCTATCTAAACTATAGAGTCCCACTTACGCTTGTCAGAAACCTCGAGTCTTAACACTGCACACTTCACCATGATATACTTAGGTGACATTATGAAGTCTATGACTTGATCGATCCTGTCCAGCCAACCCTTTATATCGTGAGGATTAGTCATTCCTTTAAGGGTTGATGTCTTATCACACATGACCTCCTATGATTGATTTATGTCTACTAAAACTCCATGTTTACCTCAACAAAAACGTTCTGAACCCTTGGTACATCCTGATCAATGGAAGAAACTTCTCATATGATCATATCAATGAGGTTCTGAACTATATGTGGGTGCCCATCAAGGGCATCTACTACACCTTCCTCAAGATCTTATGGAAGATTTATCAGAGTCATACTAATCTATACCAAAACATATGAATGATCAGATAGTAGAAATAATCATAGATCAAACTAGAAAAATAATAAGTATAAATTGATATTTTTAAAACAAAACCAAATACTAAAGACACACTTCCCAATATCCCTTGGAAACATGAGTCTCATTACAATGACAGTTTTCCATGGAGTCATCGCAACATACCTCTCAAGTCCTGACAATACTATCTCTTGTATGATATATGTTGTAAGAAATGGATTCTTGATATGAGACCACCTATGATACCAAAATGTAGTAAACCAACCCGGGTTCCCTATAAACCCGGCACCCGAACCAATCTATCACATCCCTGAAGGGTGTTACTGATCCCCCATGGGCTAGCGACAAGAACCTGAGCATTAAATAAGATAACATAGGTAATGATTTGACCCAAACTGATCAAATACATCGCATATATTTACTATGAAATGATATATGGATGAAAAAGAACATATATATTCTAGAACTATAATAAAAATTGGTAATAAACAACTAAAAATGTAGATAAAAATCAATCACATGTCCAAATACATGTGACTAAAAACCAATAAACTACATTAAATTATATAAAAGATGAACTCCCTCCATCTACCCAACCAGCTGTAATGAACATTGCCACCTCATTGTGGTGCCTTGCCTTTAAGTACATTAAATGTTATTCAATGGTATACGCACCACCAAAGAGGGGAACACGTTCTAAGATAGAATGCTCTATTGGATCCTACATAGGTGATTCATATACAGTGTCTATATTAAAATTCATGAAGCCTCATTTTATGTAAAAACGTGTATTGATAGGAAGTAAAGTAGTTTTATAAAAAAACATGGTAAACATTTCCCTTTTTCCACAGTTATATATAAAAGATGTTATATTAATTTCAGAGAACTTTTTCTCACATCACATCCCACAAGAATAAATAGGCATATCAATGATAGAACATAAAGACAACCAATACAATACTAATGAATAGGTATCACAATGCCAAGTAATACCATACGTCTTGGCCACAGAAAACATGCTCTGTAATAATAAAGTGTAAAAAAATGGATCCTAGAACAACAAGCCATAGATGAATATGAATACACTTGATTAGACCCCCAAAAATATCAATATCGGGACCTTAGAACAATGGTCCTAAGAAATAAAAACAATCCCCAAGACAAAACACATTGATATTGACAAATAATGGATAATTTCATCAAGATAAACCTTCCACAGAAGTACCCTAGTTATCTGATGTTCTTATTTTCATAAATCCATTTCAAAACCAATTCACAATACATTCCAATACATTTAAAATAACTCTTTTTGTTCAATTTTTTAAAAACTATGGAAAAAATATTTTTTCATTGAAAACATATTTCATCACACATAATAGAATCATACTAATTTCAATTTACAAAATTGTTTATAAATCCAAACAATCAAGTTAATCAACATGGTCTTGATACGAAACCACCTACATTAAAACTCTAGTGACACACACCCGTATTGGAAACCACCAACAATGAAACTCAACAACATGAAAAAGGACCACATGGAAGAATGCCCACCACACTATTGACAATGATGGAAAAGGCCTCTAAAATGATATCTCAAAACTTATCAAGAATAAACCAAGAAGAAAACATCCAAATTATATCAATGGATCTGATAATTCAAAGCTAGGAAACTACCGCGATCAATCACGATGAAATACTATAAAGAACACTTACCCAAAGAGATGCATCACAGACTCAAAAAGGATATAATGTTGATCGGATCATTCCGAAAGGAGAGGTGCCACTAAAAATCACCTAGGAAGAGTTATCAATTGAGATCCAAAATGTTTGAGAAGAATGGTCCATAAAAAACATTACAAACATGACTGGATCCAAGGCACAGTCCGAGTGACGACATGTAACCCCTGGTCATGTTGTGAAGTCCGTGATGGATAAGTACATTGAAAGACCCATTTCCTCAGGTTAGAAACTAACATTTTGTCATGTGACTTTTCTTAATACCTATTCATGACATGTAACCTTCCATAGTGTGATTCCCCCATTCACTAATTGTGTCCATCAACTAGTAGATGGAACATTCCATCGTTACATGACATGTACCTACTCTGGAGCCGATAAAATATCCTTAAAATCCACTCATAATGACTTTGATCCAAAAGGGAACACAGAAAGAGGAAAAAATTTATTTGATCAAGGTAATGAGATTTTACACCCAGGATGAAGTTCCACATGATATTAAGTATTCCACCCTATACATCATATGCTGAAGAATAGTAGTAATTGCTAATAGGGTACATGGGAAGTGTTTAAACACATTACTAATTTGGGAAAATATTAAAGACCTGATAAAGTAAAACAATGTTATTTTGGTAAAATAACCATTTATCATATAATTAATTCCCTAAATTGGGATAATTCCTACAACTAAAAAAATAATATTTTTATTCCATAGAATTTTCATGTGTCACACAGACCCCCAAATTAGGATGCAATGTAAATGTCAAAAATAGGTCCTAATATACATTTTGACCCCTCTTTTATGAACCATCTGTATCCCAAATCAAATATCAAGTATTGAGTATTGTTCATTATTGTTGACAATAACCAAATAGTCATCTTAGGTACAAAATGATGGCATGGGTAGTGTGTGAGTACAACTTATTAAACCACCAAAAATGGTTTCTTAACAAATATCAAGCCGATAACATTATTTTTTAAAGTATAAATTTTGTATAGAAAATAACTAAAAAATAGTTTTCATGGTTTAAATTTTATTAAATAACAACATTTACCAACATATTCCAAATTATACCTGATTGCATGATGCCTAATTCAGTAGACACCATTCATAAAATCAACATACAAAAAGTATTATGAAATACTATACAAGTTGCATCAGTATATGTATCAAATCAATGGTCTAGAATTTAATGAACAACACCCATTACTCATTTTGGATCATCATGAAAGAAATACTTACGTTTATGTGGGACCCCAAGACTAACACCCATTACACGATGTTGATTTCCATGAAAATCAACATTAACATGGTTTTGACCTCCATGTCCAATATCGAAAAAATTCCCCAAAAATAATTTCCATTGTCCAAAACATGACCATTATAACAAACAATATCAAGGATTCCCATATTCATTTTAAAAAAATCTTGTTGTTGGTTTTTCATAATTCATGTAATAATTTTCATAAATAGACATTTTTATAATTTAACCATAACAACAACCAAAAAACATACATTCAAACCATTTTATAACAATTAAATTACCCTTATAACATCTAATCAGATTTCAACCTAATTATTTTAAAAAAATATATGTTCCATGTTATTCCAAAGAACAATTTCCACCAAATTAACCATATGAACAAAATATATATTTTTTAATCTCATAAAACCATTTGTTTCCTCATTTATCAACTAACGCCAATTTATAGGAATGTTTACCACCCATTGGTGGACCATAGTCCTGTGTTATCATTATTAATGGATCCAACCTGATCCATGAGAGGATCAAAAAATAATTTAGATGTATAATTTATCATCCAAAAATGACAATTAAATTACACAATTAAACCTAACATATTAAAAAAACAGCATACATAAGAATAAATAGAAAACTAATGGAGTGAACATATACACCACCTACCTCATGATCATAGAAATGTAATCACATGGCCTCGAATATTGATTTTAACTCAACTGATCCCCAAAAAATTATTTGGATTCCATTTAAAATGTAGGGTATAAGATATTTAGAATATGGAAAACAACCTAATATGATTATTCTAGGAGTGAAAATAATTATTACTGGTAGAATCTATCAAATAATCACTTTGCTATCGATGGATCCAAAAAAGAACTAGGATCGATGGAGAATCATCCTTAGAGAGAATTTGATTTATTAATTTGGAAACCTAATTAATAGAGGTTTAAGGGGGTGAATATAGTTTAAGAACAATTATGTTTACAAGGGATAACTATAACATACTCCACTGTTATGGGGAACATGGTAAGATTACAACATTTTCTAAACCATGGGCCAACCCTATTAAACTCTCAATCCATGAGGGGGCCAGGATGCATGGTATCAATTTGACAATAACATGATTTTAAAACCAATTTTCCGGTATTGTGTCTACCTTTACTCATGGCGTCCATAATAAAAAAAATTTGGGCCACTACAAAAATTTAACTCTAACCATGCACCGGTTTTAAACCATGTATTAAATGCCAAATTTTCTACCATTCAAAATCACAATCCCACTAGGGGGACATCGCATTCCCCTCACTTATTCAGTGAGAATTTAATGATATATTAAGAATTAGAAAAAATAAATTATAAATAAAACATACCACACATGAATTTTGGGATATTACAGATGATCATTCCATCATGATCGTTTAAAAATTAAAATGTTACTCATTGGTATGTATATATTACCTTCTATATAATTATAATAAAATTAAATTTTTATAACAATATTTTATGGATGGTCTGAAAAAGATGATTTATAAAAAAAGATAATAATTTCATCATTATTATTATGCATATGATGGATCAATTTCCTCTTTTTCTATATCCAAACAATTGATGTCATTTTTGACATATAACCTGAATATGTTTACAACATCTAATGTGAATGTTATTTAATATGTAATTTAATATAAATTTTTATTATGTAAAAAATATATATTTTAATCATTAAAATTATTCGTATGAAATTACTTAATGAATATATGTTTATTATTAAGGATAATAAAAAATGTATGTTATAAGATAGACATGATGTAATAGGTTTCATAACCTAATATCTTTTCTTGGGTTCTATTATATCTCATTGTCATTGATACTCGTAGATTATTTTTTTAGAAGAATCTTATTAGATAAGGTTTTATTTAAAAAAATTATGTGGATTTCTATTTTTTACACACAATCACCTCATTGAGTAATTCAAATTATGATAATTGTATAGATTTCATAAATAAATATTCTTTAATTGGGCTCTCAAACATCGTTATAGCTTATATTATGATAATATTCCATTTAAAAAAGACAAATTTATATATATATTATTTATTTCAAAATTTTCTGTATTTATTTAAATTTTTTATTAATAATATTTTGAATGATTAATTCTCAAATTATGATAACACCTATGTAAGGGTTCTTCAGATAAAATATTCTTCTTTGGAAAACATTTTCTATTATACACCAATATTATTATAAGATGTGTATATACGTCTCTTATGATTTTTTATATCCCAAATATCTTTGTTTTTAAGGTATTTAATTTTTCATTTTTATTTAATTAATTCATGGGTGTTATTATTCGATCATTTTTAATATTATACCGGTTTATTTCATTATTTCATCATTATTTGGGATCTTTTATGTTAAAGAAACCACTAGGGGGAATTATTTGTTCATTATATAATAAAAATAATATATTTCCACATCATATGGTTTTTTCAATAAATTAAATTTCTTATGATCAGTATGTACTCTTTATTTAATTAGGATATTAAAATCATGTTCTAAGGAAAATCGGAAATGTTTTTCTACTCGATCATGATTTTTTCTCTTCCATATACTTATAATCCAAATAAAATTAATGGAACATTTTTATATTATCAATAATTGTATTTAATACTTTTTTTACTGATGTTAAACTTTATAAAATAATCTAAAAGGAATTATCCTAACATTTTACTAATGAGGAGAAATTTTTTATTTATAAAATTTTAAAACTAATCAATTTTTTTACGTACTTTTAATGAATAGAATCTACCAACATTATGAAAACTCATTGATTTTATTCTACATTTATGTTTCTAAATTATTTATTTCATATAAAATAATTTTCCAAAAGTTATGGACATATCTATTTATTAAAAATATATTTCAAATTTAAAAGGTCATTATCCAATAAATTTTAACCTTTTATGGTGTTTATAATCATCATTAAAAACAAAAATTTAACTCTCAAATATAAATATATTATAATGGAAAAATTATTGTTATTTATCAAAATTATTTATGATAATTTGTAATGTGTAAACTATTGGAATTAAATATTTTTGTTATTTATATAACGACAGTTCTTAAATAAGGTATGTTGATTACGTTGTATTTTTTATTCACAAGACAAATGAAAAATAACTTACTATGAGATTTTTGTTACCTAAAATTATATATCCACTTGATTTATTAGTTGAACTCCTGATAAATGAATAATGG
The DNA here is from genome assembly GCA_963277665.1 of Viscum album. Lineage (NCBI taxonomy): Eukaryota > Viridiplantae > Streptophyta > Magnoliopsida > Santalales > Viscaceae > Viscum > Viscum album. The sequence goes on along the minus strand of OY728156.1, from coordinate 785,845,181 downwards.
ATAGACTTATTAAATCATTTTTAGGAATATACATAACAATATTTTAACATTTCATGGCATAAGGCCTTGATGGTAATTTTGAAATGTCCAACCATATGAATTCCATCATTATTAAATTAGTTATTAAGGTAATTTTAATTTTTTAAATGTTGTAATATTAATCAATATGTTTCATGAAACATTATTATTTATATATAATCAATTGAACCTTAATTAGTAATTTTATATTTTTCTTCATGCTAAGGATAATGATTAAATTCAACATGATTTTGTATATTTCACATGGAATATTTATTATGCCTCATTTACCCCTGATATCATCCATTGTATGTAACCATTTCAGAGCATATTACCTAACACTTACATTTTCCCTTTCCCTTGGATAGAATTATTGAATCATTGAATGAGTGAAATTTTTTTTAATTTTTTTCTCTCTATTTTATAATTTATTTCAAATGTAATTTTTGAATAATTTATGTATATAGTTATTTAAGAATTCTAAAATTTTCAATATTCTATGATGTGATCACTTTTATCTTTTTATATTGTTATAATAACGACTCATGATCTGGGATAATACATTTGGGGTTCATATGATTGGTATCATATCTCCTTTAGTTGAATCCTTATGAACTAAATTTACAAAAAAAATAAATTATAGATAATTACGTTTTGACATCCTTTTTGTATATTTCTATGACTATGATAACAAACCAAAATTTTTTTTAGGTAGAGATCATGTGGTATTCCTAGAAATTAATCTATGTATGGATAGTGAATGTGGATATAGTTTTGACAAGGATGCATCTTTTGGTAATAATCAAAAAAAATTGTGTCGTTCATATCTTGGAAATCATTCTATTGTGAGCTTACTGTGCCTGTAATAAGCACCAAATTTTACCCAATCGAGGTATTTTTTTTGATAATTAACAATTTTGTTGAAAAACATTATGATATATTATAAAAGGTGATGGATATGAATTTAATTTGAAGAAAATGTTTCATCTATTGAATATAATATGTCAAGATTACAAAATCCTAGAAATGTTTATATTATTTCATAATATGATTATTGTTTCTCGTACACTTATTTTCTCTTTTAGGCTATATCTAAAACATGGATTAATGATGTTAATAGAGAATGTGAAGGACATGGAAATAATTTTGACAAGTAAAATTATACATTTACTATAGAGAAATATATTTTCATTTTGACTAATTATATATAATGATATATGGTTAAAAAGTTAATCATATACAACTCTCAATGTCACTATGATATATAACGATATTGTTTTCTTTGAAATGTAATAGTGGAAACTATCGATGAAAGAAGAATCAATTTCCATCATTCTATAAATGTTGAATGAGATGTCACAGTTAATGTCTTAATACAAGTGGAATATGTTTTCTATCCTGATATAAAGGACATAATGCAATTAATTTTCTATGATTTTAATTTTTTATTAATGTAGTAAAAGGGAATTATCCATTTCAATTATAAAATTAAATGGTTAAATCTCACCCTATGGAAGGACCAACAATATTAAAATTATTGAAGTTGAAGGATTGAATTATTTATATATTAGTATTTAATAATAATTTTTCATATGTGTTATTTCAATTATATTTTGGACTTATGAATCATGAAACATCTATGAATTGTTTGTGAGATGTTTTATTTATTTATTTTATTAAATATGTTGAATTTAACTGAAAAATAGAAAATTTACTTAATGATAAGGATATAATTTATGGAAAACAACTTAATGGGGGAAAGATAGACCTTAATATGTGCATGGTATTATAATGATAATTTAATTTTTGAATAAATGGTTTATTGGAATTGATGAAGTAAATTATATTGTATTGTTGTCCATGAAAATGATAAGTGATTTGGTTTAAAATATAATTATAATGTTGTTTATTGAATTTTTTGATTCATTGAATAAATTAGAGAATATTAGATTTTATTTAATGAAAAAGGATATACTATATTTTTTACATTTTTATATTTTTATTGAGGTGTTATGGTGAAGAAGGTATTCCAAAATTTGGTATGTGAATTTTAGAGGTACATTGTATTATATAAGGAATAATGTCAAATTAATACTTATAATATTAGTGACCTTAATTAAATATATTAATGACTTTATTTTCTCAGACATATTATTGATATATTTTATGAAAATATATTTTTGGAATCCATTAATATGAAAATTGGATGTAACTATAAGGGTTTAAGAGTGTAATGTATTGTATTGGATACTTTTTTCTAACCGGTTTGGGTTTGGTAAATATTTAGAGACATTTGGGAAGATGTTCCACTCTTATATTGGTCTCATGTTCTGTTAAAAGTATATTTTAGTCTTTTAGGAACAAAAAATCCATCATTGATATTCATTTCATAGAGTACAAAATGAATTGTAAATTGATCAAAGTACAAAAGAAGATGGAAATTGTCTTTATAAAATGAATTGATATTAGGTAATACTATTTTAATTTTCTTTATCAAGATAGATAATGAATCCATAAACTATTTGAAATAGTTTTTGAAATAAATTTTTTATATATTTGCCATCATTTCCAATAAATTAATGGCATTTTCTCAAATTAAATACTTATGGATTTGTATCCATTAAAATTATACCAACCATGTTCTATCACACACTCTATTCATCATTGTAAATCTTTTTTCTTCCACATGATCATGTTTTCAATTCAAAATAATGTAAAATTATTAAGAAAGGTAGTTTTGGTATATTTTAGATGACAATAATAATTCCCTTTCCATATTTTTGTATATTATTTTATTAACCCATTTTGTGATGTAGGGTTTCATTAAATGTACATAAAAAGTCAAACCCTTTATTAAAATTATCAATTTAAAATTATAAGGTCCCATTTTATTTGTTATTGTATAATATATCATGATATTATTTTATAATATATATTTCTTGAAATAATTTTATTTCATGGATATCATGTGTCACATACAACAAAGACTTTAACCAAAAAGAGATATACTACTAAAATATTATAATTTAAAAAATTCCATTAAAATTGGACATATTAATAGGAATAACCATACCATGAAAAATACCTCAAATAATTTAATATATTATAACATTATTTGTTAATCCATTATATATACATGATCAATTTTATTTAAGGTAATTTTATTCTTTATAAATATAAATTCTTAAATTTTTTTTTTATATTTTTAGTATGTGGACAATATAATCAATTTAATACAATTTTAATGATGGGTTTACTCTAAAAATATATCTATTGAGATATCATCATTTCAATATTTTTATATGGTAAAATTATTGTATTTTTATGATAATATTGTTTTTTAATGAATAATAAAACATATAGATTTTTTAAAACATTATATTCATTTAATTAAATCGTCTAATTTCATGTATGATTATATTTTCACTTCTTTAGAGGTACATAAGAACCTAGTTATTTATATAAATCAAAATAATTTCATTTTAATTAGAATTTTTTATAATATTTCTATAAATTTTCTTTATGCTAAAAAAATTCACTAAAATGATTTTAATGACAATTTTTTTTCAATTAAATCAATTAAAATAACACCTAATATGAAATTTTTTGGAAAAATTTACAAATTATATATCTATATATATTAATTTAAATGAATATAATTTTGATTTCAAGTCAATGATTTAATATAATGCCATATTTAGAATCATGAGGTAGAAATTTTTTTAAGGGACCCATTCGTTTTTTGATATTTGGAATAGTGACTATAGTAAATAATTATCACCCCAACAAGGGTATATATTGAAATTATGATTGAAAAAAATAGGAAAATGGTTAAAAAAATTACTCAAAATATTCCTTTATCATATTTAATTATAATATATTTTGAAATTTCCATCCATGTCTCAAATATATGGACACATTATGCATTATTTTCTCGAGTTTGACCATTAAAATATTTAAGTAAAAGTTTAAGGAATAATTGTACTTCCGTTCTTTTAATTTTTATAATATATTGTGATAAGGAAATAACATATGTGTAGTTATATATAATCATTTTATGGATAAATAATGTTTTTTATCAAGGTAATTATTTCCTACTTTTTATTAATGAAATAATTATTTTAAATTGTTATTTAACAGAAATATATTATTTATTAAATTAATAAAAAAATTAAATTATATTATAAAAATTAATATAATATAAATTTATTGAAATATTATGTTTCATAATTTTTTGGGATAAATATAAAATCATAGGGATATTTTAATGCTAATCATTTTTTTATTGTCAAAATTCGGTTTACGTGTTTCTTGAGCCCAATTTTACAATCACATACTAAAAACAAGAGAAGCACAAAATTAGAGATCCCAACAAACACAGATTTAGACATCATAATAACCATACTCATCTCCACATCCCATGAATGATTCATCTTCTCCGGAAGCCGTATACGATTCTCATTGTGGCGATCTCTAGTAGCTTTCCCTTTAAACCCAACTCCAAACTGATCAAGCATTGGTGGTTCTGGTGATGTCGTTTTGACCACGCTACCATTCTTAAAAGCCATGGTCACCTCACTATTCCACTTTGAGGCATATCTAGTCTGGATCAGCCACATAAGGCATGAATAATCTCTCCTTGGTCGTCTTCTTGGATTAGAAGAAAAAGGCCCCTCAGCGTAGCCAATTTATGATTCCCACTTTTAAAAACATCATTAAAGGAGCGACCAATAGGGACACTCAAATTTTCCTTACCTCCCCTAGAAATCTCCCTTCTGTTACCAATTTTCTCCCCTAAACCCAAAATAGAACTCCCTACATAGTTTTCCCTCTATTGATCTGGAGTTTTATTCTAAATTAAAGGTGGATGTTCACCCTCTATAATCAGCCTCCCCGCATATGTGGCATGTACCTCCTTCATGCCACAACCATCCTGAAGATCCTCCACCATCAGAGTGGAGCTCCTAGTCACATTGCGGCTGTCTTCCACAGACAATACTATAGGAAGGTGCCCCATATCAATAGCCTGTTGGTCCTCCATATCCTCATCTCCAACCATAGCAGTAACATCTTCCAATACTTTAACCAACTACCTGTCAAGGACCTCCTCACCATCATCCCATACTCCAAGACCAGCCTCCTCCAGTTCTGCAACCAACATACCATCTGAAAGTCCATCAAAACTGTTACTCAGTGAAGGAATGGGAGCAGCCAATAGATCCCGACCTCTAGAATCCTTAGCACACAGTAGGGAAACTACCTCCACTGAATTCAAATCCCTTCCATCCCCAACCTTTCCACCACTCAAACTACCCATAGAGTTAGTAGAAGCTCCAGTGTCCATCCTAAACCTATGAAATATCTCATCAACTTCTGTATTATTCTTATGTCTCTTACCATCAGAAGCTCCAGAATCGCTTCTTCTCTCAAAGGAAACCTTATGAGACCCAACATTTTTTCCTCTCAAAGATGGACTAGCCACATTAGTACACATCCCTCTATCAGTAGGTCATATCAACTTCTGGTCCCAACTCAACTCCAAGTCTGCTTCCAAAAAATTACCATTATAAGTGCTCATAGGGGCAGGCTTCTCATAGCAACGGATCCCCCTTGACCGTGGAGGATGTCCCCTACGACATACCTCTGCCGAATGAACCAGCCTCCAACAAGAACCATAGAACTCGGTACAATATTCAAACACAATATGAACAATATTTATTATGGTCCATTTATTTCCCAATTTTCATTTTAAATAACTATGTTGACACCTAAATGGTAAAAATGTTGGTAACACCTTAATTATCAAAAAATATTAATGATTGTTAAAAATAGTTTTTGGATAATATAAACTTGAAAAATATTTATTATCTTTTGTAATTTAAATCCATACTCTTCCAATCATAAATTAATATCATTTTTAAATTTATTTCGAGGATAATTGATTTATATTAAGTTAGTATTTTACAATTTTCAAATATCACCCCTCCCCATAGTAAAAATAGACGACCACATATTTAATTTTCTCCATAGTTTAAAATATTTTTAGTTATTCCAATACTATAAAAAATAAATTCATTCCTTATATTAACAAATACCATATGTATATTTTTAATTAGAAACCCCTCCTTGGTAGAAATTTGGTGTAAAACAAAATAGGTAGTATGTAGAAGATGTATCATTCAAAACCAAACAATTTTGTTCGGTTTTTATATCTACCTATTATTAATCATATTAAAACATGATTATATAATAATATAATTACATCCCATAGATCAAAAAAATAATTGGTGAGGGAATACACTTTTCTATATCCTCACCAATCAAATAGAAAATAATACTTTCATTTGTGATTGTGATGGACTACAACCTCATGAATTAATTTAATTAGTTATCCATCACCACATATGAAATATATTTTTTATGATTTATTTAATATATATATATATATATATATTAGTCAAGAATAATTATCATTCTATAAATGTAATATGTTATATAATTTCATAAATTTACTTTCATTTAATCATGGATATGTTGTTTACGCATATGTGTGGATTTCAACCTCTATCAAGTGATTTAATTCATTTTTTTGGCCACATCACATTAATTATAAATATAATTTTATTTAGTTAATTAATATTATATTTATTTTATAATTTATATTATTTATGTATAATATAATACTAATGTATTTAAAATTATTATCTTTGATAAATAGAAATATTACCTATGTGTATGTATGGATTACTATCTTCATGATTGTAATATATATTATTTTTCATAACAATGTTTCAGGGAACATCTTAAATGTATAATTTATGGATAAAAATATTTATTAAGTCAATATTATTATTTTAATGATGCTGGAATAGTGTCCAGTTATACAATATTCATACCATCAAAGTCATTTAGTATATACAAACTGAATCTTCTAAAAATGTATTATGTGAACTTGATTTATTATATAATTAAATTTATCATGGTGTTACAAAAACTAAAATGTATAAGAAAATTGAATATGGTTCTAACCACTTAAATAATGAACATGTTTTTATTAATCATCAAGATAAATAATGTATGTGACAATTTGGACTTGAGGTGAGGCGTTTAAAAACTCAATTTATATTTTATTTAATTATATTACTTGTTTATTGACATTATTTTTGTATGATTGTATGTATACTGACATTTGATTAGTTTATTTGGTAACACAAATTATTTTATTTTATTTTTTTACATATCTAACAAGAAATTTTTTCTTTGAATAATTTTTACAATAACCATTGTGATGATTTTATAACTCGATATTCTATTATTGGATAATATACCACACAATATTATTTTGATATATGATTATGTGTTAAAGTAACTTTTATTGATTTATGTTTTCTCAACTTTTTTATTTACTTTTATTTTTCTAAAAATCTCTCCATTGATAAATTATAAAAACAATGATATGAAATTTTTAGTGGTTCATCCTATAAAACTGTCTTTTTTAGAAGTTTATGTTACAAAACTATCCTATTTAATGATATGTATCTACTAAACCATTTATAAATTATATCATGATTCTGTTTATATTTATTCAAATAAATTTTTCATTCAAATTTATTGCTTTAATAGAAATTATAATTCAAATTTCTCCTATGTGTTATGTGATTATTTCGTAATCTCATCATTCATAAATATTCTTACGTTAATCTATCTCCTGGTGGAATTATTTTATGTTTCTATAATTAAACAAATAGACTATATTCTCCTCGTTTTCTTGTATAAATTAAAAAATTACCTTCCACTTTCAAATCATTAACTACAAATGATACTGAAATCATGTTTTAAGGAAAACTGACATTGATTTTCAACTCACTCTGTAATCTTTTTCTTTCATTTACATGATATATATAAAAATATTTATGGAATATATTTAAAATTATCAAATTATTTATCAATGAAATTTTTACCCATATAATTTTATTAAAAAATTGATTAAAAAGAATATTCATATCATTTTATGAATGAGTCTCTTTAGGACTTTTTGGAAAAATGTGATAGGAATCATGGTTTTATCATAATTTTAATGAATTTAATTTCCTTTTATCATGACTTCTCATTGATTTAAAGCATAAATTATAATTTTCTAAAATAATTTTCAATTAAAATGGTTTATTTTTTTGTGAATTTAATTATAGATCATTACAAAGTGAAATGTATATATTCCTCAAAAATTATTTAGTGATATTTTTATTTTAATTTAATTAAGAAACAATAATACCATTTAATTATAAATTAGGAATATGTTTTAATGATTAATTATTTATTTCATTTTTGGATAGTGTATGGTGTATTTTTAAATGGAGTCTATTTTCATTTTGTATGCTAGTTCATTGAATATAGTCTTTTTCTTAATAATAAATATTAATTAAGTGGTATTTTTATTCAAATGATTTTAACGTTAGACTTATTAAATGATGTGTGGGGACCATAATTCAACCTTATTATGATTAATTGGTGGGTATCATGAGAGAAACTAATTTTCTAGGCTTATTTAATTGGTTTTTCGGGTATAACTACTTATTATTTAAAATTCATTAGAATAGGCATCGATGGTATATTTCAAATGTCTGAATTAATTCATTCCATAATTATAAAATTAGTTAATAATATATTTGTGATAATTTTAATAGTTATTATTTCAATTGATATGATTTACAATCATGTTATTATTAATATTTTATCAGTTTATCTTCATTTAATCCATCCATTTATTTCTTCATTACCATGTCAATGATTAAATGGATTATTATTTTAGTGATTTACCATTCAAAATTGAATATTATATACAGAATCAAGATATCTTCTACTATACATTCCCATTACTAAGAATATGAGATCACCAAAATGATGGTTACTTTCCCAATGATATGAATAAGAAATCATTTAATAAGTTGAATGATTCAAAATATTTACATTAACTCTATTTTATATAAAATTTATAATCTAAAATGTGAATAATTTGATTATCAGGTTCATCAAAACTACGATATTATTATGTTCATTGGGATATGGTCACATTTATCTTATGTTAATGTAATAAAGGAGACACTAGCACTGGTCTACTATAGATAGGTTCATTATACTTATTTTCTTTAAAAAATACATTTGTTTTATAAATAAGGAAATTAAAATCATATTTAATTTTAGTGATACATGATACAAAAATTAATATGATAATACAATTTAATTTTATTGTAAAATAGAAAATATATTGTTAACACTTAAATTTGATAATCATAGCCCAAAACCATATGTTGTAGAGTAATTTTTTATATAAATATAACAATTATTATCAATAATATATTCTATGTGACATAAATATTTCATATAATAATATTACCTAATTTTATTGTAATATTTAGTATATATCATAACAGTACGTGGCCCATAACAATAATGGATTTATTTCTTTGTATACTAGATACATAATCCGTTAATTTCATGAATGGTCTTCAATATCGGCTATAATGTTATCCTTAAATAATATAGGAAATAAACATACCATACATAGAACCTTTCAAAATAACCTTGGGAAAGGAATCATAAGAAAATGTAATCACAGATGCTCATTAAGGGTAAACATAAGAGTTATATTCTAATGATTATATTAGATAATAAGTTAAGAATAAGGTTATGATGACATTATTATAACATAATATAATCATATGCAATCTATCCAAGATCATTACTCATAAATAGATTTATAAGTGGTTTTCATCATCGTCATCATCATCATATTGTTTTATTTATTGATGTCAAGCAGAATCAAAGAAGGGAACACCAAAGATGAAAGTAAGCCCATCACCCCCCCCCATTATCCCAGCCTTATCTAAGGAGGACTAAAATAATGTAGAATGAGTTCATCTTCCTTTATATAATTGATCCCCTCTGCCTTGATGCTAACTATATTGTGAAGAAACACCTTCACTGTGCTGGAAACATCCACTAAAGCCAAGTTTTCAGCAACCTTGTTCCCCTCCCTCCATGAATGAAGCACCAAGGCATTACTATTAAGAATCTTTCTGCATTTTCAGATAACATATAAAATAGTCCAAGGCACGTCTCTGTAACGTTTCAAGGCATTGTGGACAATCATAGAGTCTTTCTACACTTAAAAAATTTCTAACCCTTATTTATTATATAACACAAGACCAATCTGCATCGCTAATGCCTATTCTTGAAGGGAAGACCCCAGACCAAATTTGGATGAGAATGCCAAGTAGACTGATCCACTACTATCTCGCACCACACTGCCTTCTCGTTCATACCCCAACACGTAAGAAACGTATGTGTTTATCATAAATCATGAGGAAGAAATCTGCCAGCCTACCCATTCACCCATCCTATTACTGGATGTAGGGACCACTCCACCACCTGACTGAAATCTATTCATAGATGGCGCATTCTTCCAGGATCCAACAACCTTATTAATATCAATCCATAAATTCCAAGAAGATGTGATGATAGTCTGGAGTGTCACCTTCCCTACCTCATGCATCGACCTGTTACGTGTGTTTAAAATACACCAGCACCCCACATACATCACCACTGAATGCACCTCCCGCTCCTAGACCTCATCCCCTATACCTTCGAACCATCTGTTAACATAGGGCCGTCTATCCCCAGTCATGGTATGGAATTCCATTTATTTCTCGAGAACCTTCAATACCTCACTGGCTGATTCTCTTCCCAAAAATAGATGTGCAGTGGATTCCTCACTATGAATAGTACAACACATACACTTGGAGGCCAGATGAATACCACACCAACGTTCATTGTCATCAGTTAGGATATTTTCGTACTGTATCCTCCATTTAAGGAAGTAATACATTGTGGGAATATTGTTCACATAAATAATCTTGTCCCACCCTCCATTCTATACCTGGCCATGTACAATGTGGAAATATTCTTTGGATGAGAAAAGAAACGATGAGGAATCAGTGAAGGCACACTAGTCCCCCTTTTCATTCAGCTCGATGAGAGGAAATATCTCATGCTGCTCCTTAACGAACATTGTGTCAACAAATGTAGGAAACCTATTCTCTTTTTGGAAGGGGATCTCGGGTACCTGACAGCCTGGGTACCAGAGTATTGATCTATACCAATTCTAGTTCTAGAATGTGTCTTCACCTTTCCCCACTATCCATCATGAAAAATGTTGTATAACATAAATAATGGGGGCATCCATCGACCAAATCGGGGATAAATGTTCATTCCCCTCGTCCTGAAGGCAAGATGCATACCTATGCATGATAATTCCACACAGCGTACAACGTTCCAGCACACTCCAAGCTAGCCTCTCTTGTATGTAGTAAAGGGTATATTTGAGGTTCCCCACATTAATGCCTCCCTCACACACTGGCTTCACCATTTTACCCCAAGAAACCCAGTACCTTCTGCCCTCCTAACCTGAATCCCACATAAAATTTTCCAGCATCCTCTCAATGGATATGAACACTCCTTTCAGAACCTTGATGCATGAAAGACCGTGAATAGGAGAAGCCACCAGGACACTGTTGACAAGGGAGATCCTACCACCAAAAGAAAAAAATTTATTCTTCCAGTTCAACACCCTATCAGTGATATTTGAAATAAGGTCATCAAAGTCTCCAATCCAAAGATGCTTTTCCAATATAGGAGCTCTAAGATAAGACAATGGGAACTCACCCATCTATATACATAGAAGCATGCTGATAGTCTCCACCCTCACAGTGGAACACTTTTTAGAAATAAAGAATTCAATCTTTCACTTTTTGAAAATCTGGCCACTCCATCGAGAATACTAACCCCGAACTTTATTCGTATTATTTATTTATCTACACCCAGCATTAAGGAACAAAATAGAGTCGTCTGCAAACATGAGGTGAGAGATGGCCGGATCCTTCATCTGATGACAGTACTGAACAATCCCCCCTTCATTGATACTCCTTTGAATTATCCTACTCAAAACATCCTACATAAGAATGAACAGAGAAGACGATATGGGATTCCCTTGTCGTTGGCCTCTAATGGCCTTGAAGAAGACATAAGATATTACAATGAATGAGATAGAATACCATGAATAAGTGATGAAGAGAAATATGATATCGACATTCCAGGGATAAAATATCATACTAGAAATGACTCTGATAAGGAATATCCATTCGACCCTATCATATTCCTTGCTAATATCCAGATTAATGATCATTTTCGATCCACATGTTTTGAAGCCAATATCGCTGACCATATCATGAGCTAGGGCGATTTCTTCCTATATCTAATTACCTTTAATAAACCCGTGTTGTTCCAAGGAAGCCCATATGGTGATATGCATCTCAATCCTAGAGTTATTGATACATTCCAAAAATTTGTATAGGACAGTTCCCATGATCACTAGGTGGTAATTCTAGATTGAAGTTGGGCTCTTGGTCTTAGGAAGTAGAACCATGGTGGGGGTTGAAGCAACCCGAGGTAAGATTCTGGCCCGAAAGAAGTCCTGGATGGCTGTAATGAGATCTTTCTTCACTATCTCATAAGAGTTCCTATAGAAAGAGGCTAAAAATCCATCAGACCCTGCACTACTATCCGGTTCAGCTTTATAAGGCTTTGCATAATCTCATGTACTTCTGGCACAGCTCCCAAGATTGTATTAGTTTGTTCCGACACTACTTTAGGGACCACCTCTAAGAATTATGGGCATCCCAAAGGATAACCATTGGGAAAACTCTCTAAAGGACTGACCAAAAGATCCTAAAAGTGTGTTGTCCAATCCTCTGACTATAACCCTATCATCTGTGTACGAACCATCCTCCCACTGAATTTTTGGATTCATTGTTCTTTAACTCTCATTAATACATTCATGAAAGAATGTGGTATTACTGTCTCCCTCTCTAAGACATTCGATCCAAGCCCCTTCTCTGTACATCCATTCTTTCGTTAGGATCAGTTCCTTAATAATACCTTTCTTCTCTGAAAGATCCTCTTACACCTGATCCTCCCATGCCTTCTATAAACTATTCTCGAGGTGCTCAACCACTTTCTGGACTTCATTAAGCACCGAGTCTGGAAGAAAAAGGCCTTTAGACCTTTCAGTGAGCTTAATTTTCAGCCTTTGTAGTTTTCAGTGCAAGATTTTTCACATGTTGCCTTAAATGGGGCCTACCCATTCATAGCTAACAGAATCATGATAACCTAGGATATCCACCCAGTACTGGATGTACATATACCACTCTTTATGGCCTTGATAATCCTTAAGTGTGACAAGGAGTGGGGAATGAAATGAGATTCCCTTAACAAGATTCTCTACCTTTGTGCTGGAAAAGGACAATATAAGATGAATATTGGCCATGTAGCGGTCCAATATCCCCCACCACTTATAGTGACCCTACTGATTATTACACCACTAAGATTTATCACCCACAAAGAAACATATCTGAGAGCCCCTTAGCATCCCTGAATTTGGAAAATTCATGAATTTTCCTCCTAGGAAACTGTCCCCTACACTTCCTTTCAACCGGATCCACCACCACGTTAAAGTCCCCCGAACTATCCACAGGTTAGGGCCTGGGTCAAAGGAACTGAGGTCCTTCCACAAGTTCGCATGAACATTAATGTCATAGCTCCCATACACAAAAGAAGCATAAAATGAAGAGGGTACATGGGATACTTTGAAATTTATAAACTGATCCCATGCTTGAATCAAATCCACCACTCACCACTTACTCGAGAAAATCCAAATGTACTGGTTAACTGTGTCCACCTACATGTGTCCATGCATTTTCAGCTTCCTGGGGAACTCCCCAATCCTGGAGGATTTCTGTTTATGTTCATGTATGGCCACATGAGAAGTATTATGGCTGGATATTTATTAGGCCAGGATGTCAGATTTAACATGGCCACCAATCCCATGAGCATTCAAGATGATCATTAGAATCATATAAAAATTGAGTGCCCTGGGACTGGCTCCAGAGCATGTAGCCTTTCCAAAATGGTAGGTTTTCCTCCCTTGTTTCATCCTGATCATGGATCTAGTACACACACCCAACTCCTGGAGCACCACCCTACTAGGAGTAACTGAATTTCCCTTCACCCTAAGCCACTCTTCCTCTTGTAACCAGGCATGGAAAAAGACCCCTCTATCCTCGTACCCACTAAACATGGAGAAGAAGAGGCTATGAAATACTGGGGGAAAGCACACATAGGTGAGTAGGATTCTCTAAAGACCACTCTTGAGTCCCGATACAACACCAGCAAGACCCACCTTAAGAAATCTTGATTATAAAGTTGATGCTATCATATGATCGTATCCAAATTGATGAAAAAAATCCCGAAAATTTGATTATATAGATGAAAATACCTTTATGATATCATTTAATCATTTAATTGAAATAATTATAAAAAATATGATTTTATTTGGTAAAATTTAACTACCAATTCCTATAATATTAATAAAATATTATTTCATAAAGGTAAACCTGAAAACACATTTTAGATTCATTAAATTGACTAATTTTCTATTACAGTAGAAATATACACCCATATTGTATATGTTAAAATTGAGCATTACACTCACACTTTAACAAAAAACATATTTTTCAGAGAAAGTTTCATTAAAAATATTCAATTAATTCATTTTAAATAAGATAAATGTTAATTAAAACATATAGTTGAAAATAATTTATATATAAGTGATAACATCTATAACTGTTTTTTAATATTTTGAATTTGGATGAAATTTTTTAATAACCACAAAGTAAATAATATCATATTTTCATGAAAACATTTTTCGTAATAATTTTTTTTACCAAATTAACAAAAATGGGAACTATTAAAAAAATAATAGTAACTACTAGAGAATACTAAAATAGATCAGTTTTAATGTATTTGATCTATCTAATTTCCCGCACATTAAATTTATTATACACACTAAAAAAAGAAATGAGATTGTAACATTAATAATTTACCAGTTTTCATGCCTTGAATTGTACACATTAAAATTTACTATATAATAAATACACATTTTGATAAATATATAACATTACACTATTATTATATTACATATTATAAATTATTTTTTTATAATTTATAATTATCATTTTATCGATAATTTTTTAATTTAAATGATCATTATTGGGAAACATTATACATTTTTATTAGAGGTTTTCATTTGATTATACTAGTATAGGAATATTTTTCTTGGTTTAAACTTATTTATAATAACAATCCCAAAAAAAATTATAATATTTATTTATTATATATACCTCTTTAATCACTCATGTAAAGCGGTGATGAGATATTATTTTTTCTGACAATGTGAATTTTACTTTTTATATGTGCATAAGTGATGTTTTCACTCAACAATATATGGTACAAAATAAATAAAAAATGTAAGTCACCTAGAAATAATAGTTGTAATACAATTTACATCATATTAATTGAATAATTATATCCTTATTTTAATCCTTTAAAAGTATAACTGAAATCTGGATCACATCACTTTCTAGAGATGCCAGACCACACAATTGCATAAGAATCATTATTATTTTGAAACTGATTGAAATGTAAGATGTTAGATAATATATTATTATTATAGATGAATAATAATTTCAAAAATAACTAGTATACACAATAAATATATGATAATAATTGACCATGATTTATGGTGGTGTAAAGTTAATCATATCACTGCATGGATGTGGGTTTTCCACTAATGGCATAGTCATTTACAGTTTTAAGTAAATCAGTTTGGAAATGACTAAAACATGCTCAGGATAAATATTCATTATATAAATGGTCTAATTTAAATATTTTTTAATGTATTACATTGACTTGGGGGAGGTATAAAAAAATTTAAAGTACTTGATTAATAGGTCTTCCACTCCCTTTAAAAGCCCCCATTACAATACACATTATGTCTTGAAAGGAAGGTATTAAAATGAAAATGGAACCAATATGACATGGGGTTGGATTATAGGGATTCATTAAATAAGTTATTATCCTATAAAAAATTATTATGATTTTTAAGTAGGATAAGAGATATTGTATCCTTTTTATTGGAGGGAGAGGACACACATTGAAAATTTCAACTGACTAAAATAAACTAATGTGTTACTCATCATAATTGGCACTGAAATAAAAAATAATAATTCAATAAAATAAGTATTATAATAAAATCATAAATCAAAAATTATAAATTTTTTATATATTTTAATCATCGTCTCTTAAGTTAAACTCAATGTAAATATGTTTTATCTTTAACCAGAATAATTTTATTTATGTTTATACATTTAATTAGAAAAATTTATATTCCCCATATTATATAATAATTAATATTAAAAATAAAAATATTGATTCCATTTTAAAAAATTAATTTTCTATTTTTTGGAAATAATCATTTTAAATTAATTGCACAACAAGCAACAAAATTATTTTTTAAAAATATAAATTATTATGAATACATTTGGGTTAACATTTAAACAATTACATTTGAAAACAATTTAATGAAAATTAAAATACATTTGTGAATGTAATATGAAAAAAATTATTTAATTCAATGATTAATATATATTTATATAATTTATTAAGTTGAAAATATTTTTTAAAGATAAAAATTTATTTCTTATATTAAAAAATCCCTTTTATCTATATAATACATTCACTATAACTTCATAATATTTTAAAACAAATTAATTAATGTCATACAAATGTAAAAAAAATAATTTATTCCGTCCTATTAATAGCCACTAATCCAATTTGTAGGTAATAATTGGTAAATTTTTTAAAAATATTTTAATAGCATATTGTGGACGGTTTAAGCTTGCTGTTATGTGTAAACAAATATATCGAGGAAATTAAATTTATTTAAAGAGAATTGAATCAGAAAATATAGGGTTGTTACATTATTTCCCTATTATTATATCTTCTATCTCAAAATTTCACCTCTTTTAGAGAAACAAATGGGGATACTCTTAACTCGTCACATCTTGTGGTTCCTATAATTATTTCTAAAATTTATAGGATCCCCACCAAAATAATGTGAAAGAGAGAGGTATTATTTCTAGGAACATTAGTTCAATGATTTAGAAACTCCACAAATATTTCCGTATAAGATTGAACATTCTATATTTGAGTCACATTATAGTTTCGAAAATTTGAAGGATCACTTATGTACTTCCTCAGGATAGATAT
The DNA here is from genome assembly GCA_963277665.1 of Viscum album. Classification (NCBI taxonomy): domain Eukaryota; kingdom Viridiplantae; phylum Streptophyta; class Magnoliopsida; order Santalales; family Viscaceae; genus Viscum; species Viscum album. Next base: position 785,827,943 of record OY728156.1, on the reverse strand, counting down.
ATGGAACACACCATAAACTTAAGGGAGATTTAGTGAATATCCATGATCTAAAAACAATCCATATGTGATAATTAATTTGAAAGGGATCACTATATATATGGCTTGACATTCATTTATATTTATTATCATAAACAACCTTTAAAAATATATTCATAGGAATTCCTATTCATGAAATGCGAACTGTATATCTCATAGATGATTTTCAACAAAACATTTTTTTTCATTTTATTTGAAATTGATTTTTATAAGCATTAAATTTATGTGTAAATGGAAATAATGGGATATTGTAATTATAGTAGTATGATTTCGAATTTGTATAATCGAATGGTAATATTACCCATTATATATAGAAATTATGATTATATCTAAAATAATATATATATGTCTCTAAGTTCATATACCTCTTAGATTCAATTGAATATATTTTCTTTATAATATAATTTTATATCATATATATATCATTCATTATATAGTTTTTTTATTTTGATTTCATCCTTAAAGTGATTCCATATACTATGACTATTCAATGATAATAGTAACACTTTTTTAAAAACAATAATTTTTTTAACTATATTATGAAATAGAAGAATGAAATTTTCTTTGAAATTTATAATGAATTTTTCATCTACTATAAATCAATATTGTGATTAACATTATTCCATGTAAATAATTTAATTTATGAAATTTTCGAATACAACAATATTCGATCAAATATTAATATCTAATTGTCTTTTCATCTTCATGATCCCATGTTTAATCATATCTCTTTTTTTCTCTAAATTGCATACATAATTAGTGTTGTTCAATTTTGTATCATTGTCTCTCTAGTGTCGTGTAACTAGATAGGTTATTCATTAGAGGAAATGTTATCTTTCACAACTATTTTTTATTTGTTAGTTCATGTGATGGGAAAAAACAACATCCTTAATAAAAACACATGGAATATGTCTTGAACTTTTGGAAGGTAGGGTGAAATAACTAAATTGTATGCAATAAATCTAATTTATAAATAATATTCAAAGTCTTAATATACCTTTCATAGATATTTCCTCTCTAATAAAATCCATTGATCCATTCACCTGGTCACACATTCAAGAAAATATGATCTCTTAAATTAAATTAATTATTCATCTTCTAATTAGCTAAATAGATCTTCTATAAACATTGGGAAACAATGATATGATAATTACTATATCAATTTTTTAGTTATCACATTAATCAGTTCTAGAACAAGTTGTTTCACTTCCCCAACATCATCCACATTGTTTTTTATATGGAATATTTTACCATATAGTAATTCATAATGTTTTATTACAATGGATTAATGGAAAATATTATTTTATAAAAATTATAGTAATTATAGATTTTTGTCCCATGTTCCATGGATTTCTTCTGGGAATGACGTCATCATGAACTATAGTGTTCAAATTTTTCTTTTGGACATCAAATCAATTTGATGATGGTGGGTGAAGAAAAAATTTAACCATGAGTTTAAATCCATTATATGAGTCCCCTAAACATTTAAAGTGAATGACCATCAAATTATTATACAATTGATATAGTTAAATAATGATGCTTCCTTACTTATTGAATATACATCATGCAACATAGAAATGTGGTACACCCTCAAATGTTTCATAGAAACCTGTAAAATTTGAATGAAAATTAAACATAACAAATATTTATTAATTTTTTATATTTTTCATTGGAATTATAGTAATAATTTCCCTTGTCATATTGTCCCTCTTCCAGATTTATATAAGGTCTCAATTCATAACACCCTTAAAATGTATCCTATCACTATTTACATGTTATTACCACATTGTTATTGATTCATAGAGTAGAATCCAATACTATCCAATACTACTTAATATATATATATATTTATATATTACATTTTCTATAACGAAAACAATAGTTTCATTAGTTTGAAAAATTTTAATGTTATTGGAAGACTACATACATACAGAAATTGTATTTCAAAAAATAATCTACCATATAAAAATATTTTAATAACCCTATTAGTTATTAAATATTATCATTGAAAACTACACATTATCATCTTCTAGGTTATCTAGGGAATAGAATGAAAATAAGGTTTAGATTATATTCTTATAAAAGAGTATCATATAAAAGAATATTTATAACAGAAGCCTAGAAAAATTATTTGGAAGGATCATACGAATAATCAATATCCGTAATCAATAGAAACTAATGGATTAGTAAATACATAAAATAAATTGGATAAAATTAATAATGTATATCATTCTAATAAAGTGAATGTTATTATAAATCCAAATATGATATCAAACATCTATGAAAATATACATTATAATATTTGAATGGGTTATACAACAAAAACCGGCCTTTTTCCAATGAATATTATAACGAGAAAAAATTAGCTACGTATTGGAATTAAAACAATATATAATGGTGGTGTATTGGAACATTTCATTTACATCATGTTTTGATATCCAAATTTATAAATTTACTAATATTGTGATCAATGCTTTTTGTTTTCCATGTTTTCATTTTTTATTATAGATTCAAAATAACCATAATTTTACTTGATGATGTGTTCATGTTATTAATTTATTCATTCCATATCCATTTTCCATATATATTTAATGAAATATTCTCCAGTATGATATACCTTATTGATAAACATAGTCACCTTTATTTTATTTCAATTACCTATGAAGAAAAGTGAAAAAAAGTAATTATTTTAGGGATATGGTGGAAGGGATAATAATGTTTATCAATAAATTTGTATTGTATCTTAAATTTTGAGATGTAATTTATATAAGTATTTTTTCTTCCAATAAAAGTAAACTATTATATTTTTCAATGAATCTTTTTTGTTTTTCCAATATATTAATATAAATATTGAATTGATATTTCAAGAGTTTGGAATGTTACTATCGGTATCATAAAATGTTTAGTGCAAACATTGGGTACTAAATATAAATGATCTTTACAACAATTCACAAGTTTCAGAACCCACCCCCCATGATTTATATATAATTATATAGAAATCATGTTTGAAATTGTATTTTAAAACTCAATATATATATATATGTTAATGTGTATTTTATTATGGTAAGATAGGGACAAACATGAGGAATGGTAAATAAGTTAAAAACATTAATCCATGTGGTAATATTCAAAATAATAATGATAATTAATCTTGACTAGAAGAAAATTAGATAATTACCATATTTGGTAAATTTTAGAAGGTTATGAAATATAATATTTAACATTTTGGAATTTATGTTGATATGCATCTTGGTTTAATTATATTGGACCACATTATGTATTAAAAACATCCATAATTTAGTGGAACTAATAACCCATTAGAATATGAATAATATATTAAATCCCTGAAGAAGTTACTTCTCACTTTATAAAGTATCTAAATGGAAAAAGTAATTATAGTGGTTTATCATCTACAGGGATATTAATAGAAATGGTGGTTACAAAGTCAAAAAAGGGGAAGGTGAGAGAAATTTAATGTAATAGTGAACATTAATGGTGTAATTAAATGAAAAATATATTTATAAGGAATAATGATAAGAAATGAAATTATTTTTCCTTAATCATTGAATAATGGATGAAAATTTTTATTATTATAAGGATAATATTACATGGTTTTCTAGGATTATTGTAGAAAATATAAATAAATAAGAAGTATTTATTTATCTTCTATTTTATGGGTTAATGTTGTGATTCCAAATTGACATGGTCTCTCAATAAAATTTATTATATGATTATGTATTATGTAGTGAAAATAAGGTTTAAAGGGTGTTCTCATGAACCAATTTATTGAAGGTAAATTAGGAGACAAAGAGCTTGACAGAGCATAATAGGATGAACAATGTGGAAAATGGGACAAAATGAAGTATAGGATTTCCCAAATCTGATAACAGTTAATTAAAACACCATTGGGATATTAGGAAGGGAATAACATTTCTTAAATGTGTAGAGAAATAGGAAACCAAGCTCAAAAAATGTATCGATGTGGAATTATAAATTTAGGTTCAATGTTTTAACAATGGTTTGAAGGGGTATTATGTGATCTAATTTCTAAAGCATCATGTAAATTTAACGTAATAATGAAAATGGATAAAAATAATATTATAAGATCACCTTAGATAATATCGATGTTCATAATAATGGAATTTTGGGTAAATTGATCATCTCAAAAAATTTTGATAATGTGTTTATAGAAATCATCACAATAATTTAAATATTATATTTTGTTTTTCCAAAAGTAGTTTAATTTTTTTTTTGAAATCGCATAATGGATTTATCAATATAGATAAAAATTTCAAATTTAATAGAAATAAAAAAAATTCAGGTAGTTCAAATTATGATTCATTGGTGTAATAATTTTTTTTTAAACTTCATAATTATACCCATGTTTGACTTCTATGTGGCTCAATTAATGTATTAGATTTCAATTAATACAATAAAATTTTATTTCAAAAGATATTAAATTATTTTTCTAGAATGTGAGGTGAAATATTTTTGACTCTTTTGGGGGACCAATATCATCTAAATATTTTTATGGTCTTCCCCCTAGACCTCTCCATTATTAAATTTTCTAAAATGATAATGATCAAAGGTGATCTACAAATGATAAATGTATCCCTATAATAGAATATGTATCCTTTTTGGAAAATAATATCAAGGATATTCTATAATAATTACATAGTAATTCACTAGATCATGAGGTTGAGTTCTCTATTATTATAATTTAGCATCCCAGTTCTACATCTATGATCCATATTAGAATGGACTCAGTAAAAATTGTGGAGTTAAAAAGGACAACTACATTATTTTTGTGATATAAGATTTATATAGGCAAGTGTTTCAGCATGAAGACCGATGTTCTATTAATGAAAAAATGGATGGGTCTAAGAGATTTGATATCAATTATAATAAGATTTAATCCATTACTATAAATAGTATATATAATTTCCCTTCATTAAATAATTATTTTATTATCATAAATGATGAAAATACATTCCAATGATCATTCTTTACTCTGGTTATCAATATGTATGGGTATCAAATGATGTTATACCAAAAATTAAATATTTCACAATATATTTAAATTACGTTTTTATGGGAATTTCATATGGATTTACTACCACATAATCCATAATTATAGATATTATGTACAAAGTGATCGTGATTTATATTCACATGTTTCAGGGGGTTTTGAAATAACCTATTATTATGTACTATTAGATCTTTGAAGATCATGAGAGATTTTTACAAATTGTACTAGATGCACTCATACAAAATTAATTCTTCATAAAGTATGTTATTTGTGACATTTTTCTCAACAATGTTTTTTTTCAATGAAATTTTTTCTTAATGTGTGGAAGATATGTTGCTCCATCCTTATAAACCATAATAAAAAAATAGAAAAATATAGATATCTATGTTATATGTATTCAATGTTTATGTAACATTCTATATAAATAAAGAATAATACATTTTCATATTTATTAATATTGGGGAATTAAATATTAATTTTACTTTAATGGGGTTTCTATGTTTGATAGAATACCCAAAATGCGACAACGAGTTACTTTGAAATCTTACGTTGCACAGTAATAATATAATAATATTATTTTAAATGGTAGTTAACACGTAGCCGTTGTATTGGTGGAAATGAATATAAATTAGTAAAACATGATTATATATGTTTGTTAAATATTTTTATATTTATCTAATAAAATATAAAGTCTTTAAATAATAAAATAATTCAATTTTAGGCGTAGATACTCTAATATTCACTGAAAGGCCAATTTATCTCCTTTTGATGGAGAACCTTGTTTAAAAATATTTTTGGTCACTCTTATACATTCTATTGGACTAAATAATTTTTTTTTTAGAATTGGGACATCAAAATTTACTTTGTGTATGTTTTTGTTATTTTTTCGATAAAGTTCATTTTTAATGAATAAGTGAAAAATGTTGTATTTTAATTCAAAACCTCATTTTTATATGATATCTTTTTATTATTAGATTATCTTTTGAAATTGGTTTTAAAGATAAATTAGAATATATTGTTACCATTAAATCCAATGGTGGTCATCGTAATTAATTTCACGTTGAAATTGGAATTAAATAAGTGTCAATCTTTTGATTGATATTGTTTCATAAAAACATGATATCTGTTTTAACAACGGGAAATAATTATTAAAATATTTAACACAACTTATATGTATTAATTTTGTAAAATAGCCATCATTTTTGAATTCTGAATATCAAATATAGCTCAGGGTGATTTTTTGGTATTTTTTTGAAAAACTTCAAATTTTTGAGGAATAGTGAAACCACTAAGTGGTAGTTAAAAACTGATTATTCATTTAAATGAAACATTACCACTTCTGTGAATTGAATTTCAAAAATCCAACATACATGTTTTTCAATAGTAAGTAAAATTTGGTTCAATGGGATGAAATTATTTGTTTGGTGAATAGTAACTTTTAAGTTTTATTAATCGCGATTAAAGGTAATTAGTGTAATTTAAGGTAAAAATAATGTTATAATAATATAAAACTACCTTTACACTTGTCTTACACTTATTATATGATTCATTTCAGACAATTACAATCAATTTGTCTATTTTTAGGACCCCATGAATCCACTTGGGTAAGATAATGACATTAAGACCTTTTATTTAAAGTAAAAATTAAAATGTCACAAACATGTATTGTTTTACTAAATAAATGTTTACATCAAGTTATATAATTTATATATTTGACTATAAATATTCATCAGAAATATAAAAATATTTCCTACAACATGGTATTTTTTTTAATAATTTTTAGACATCAAATAATAAAATTATTTATGGCACAATGATGATGTAGTGTTTACGTCATTAATGAATGATTTAAATAAATAAGAAGATAATGTTTAGAATAATATCTAACACTTTTCTAATTTATATTGGATGATTTTATTTCGAACATGGGCCACCTTATATTTGACATTAATTATTTTTGGACCTCTAGAAACCAAAAATCATTATATAATAAAAAAATAGTTTCATGCTTTCCAAAAGAACCCCACCTCTCCCTTATAAAATGACACCACTTCCTACCCATTTCACACATATCTCATGCCCTTTGGCTCGTCCAAAATCTAATCAAATAAGCTCCCAATATCCCTATCTTCATCATAGAAGCCTCACCTTAGGCAGAAAGCTCTTCAAGAATCCTTTTTGGTTCAAACCAAGGGGAGTTACCTGATTTAAAGGTAATGTCTTTTCTTATGTTCTTTTGATTTATTTTTCTACTCCAACCCCCTAAAATATTTTTATTCCTTTATTTCATAACAAACCCAGTATATTTTATATACTGTGATATTTTTATGTCATGTATTTGAGCGACACATATACACACCTCCATATAATGGTTAAAGAACATACTGTTTCTTCAGATGACGAATTACTGCCTCACGAAATGATGATTGTTCAATATTCTCATAACACATTGCATGGTGTCCATTAAGATGTCACTATATTTATATATGATATATTTTATGTTTTTGTTTTACTTATACTTCTGTATTTTTTGTTTATGGAATACCATTATGGTTTCCATAATGGATAAACACGACACTTTCATTTTTGGAAGTGCGGACTACCACCCCTCAGAGCGTTTTGAATCATTAATACCATATGTGGGATGTATAAAGGATAGAGTTAATAATATTATATATTATATTATAATAGAATTATAATGTACCTTTATATCATTGTGATTTCATTCCATTAAATATAAAATAGAAATGAAAGTACCGTTCATGCGTACATACGGCTTACCGTCTCCGTGAACGGTGCATTTCATTTCTTACCTATAAATGTTATGTAACATTATAAATGCATGTATATACTAGATATATATGATATATATTATATACAGATAATTAATATAATTCTCGACATAATGGATAATTTACTACATGAATAACATGAAATTATAAGAAGTTTATTGTTGATTCAAGTACCAAAGATCGACAAAACGACTGTTATTAACCTAAATGATTACATAATGTTCATAACTTGGTAATAACTAATATAAATCGAATAGTGAACTTGAAAAAGGTTCCCAATAAAGTATAAATTAACTTTAGTATATTATTCAAGAGAATAAATAATGATCGAGTCAAGTCGGACACGAGGTAAGGGACTTCGTCTCAATCTCCTTTCATTGAGGAAAATTTTGTTCTAATACAAGACTTTCATTTATACGATGTATAGAAACCTATTAATTTTCATTTAATTAAAAGGGAATACTTTTCTTCTAAGCGTTTTACTAAATGAAAAAAAAATGAATATTTCTTTTATCATATGCGGTGACAATGACCTTTTCTGCCGCCGCGATTACTACTTGATCTTTCGCTTCCTTAACAAGATGTAATGTTTTACAAGGAAAATAAATACCATATAATATTTTATGTATTTTGGTATTGAATATGGTTTTGATAATGTATTTTTTATATCAATATATTTAAATGATATATTGTGATTGAAATGTAGAAATTTTTTCTTTCGATTATATTTGTTTTATGTCTTAATATTTTTTAATGGTTCTTGGACATTTGACGGGTGGTTATGTGAAAAACCAAATGATGGGTGGTGCTGTGAATATGAGGAAATGTGGTTACGTTATAACCTAAAATTCATTGGGTATAAGAGTCAGCCGTATGGTTATTCTATTTAGTGATATGTGTAGAATTCGAATGTATTGTTATTCAATTTATGTATTTTTATGTCCCATGTTACATTTATATGTTATGTGTTCTTTATATGGGTTTTTTTGGTAATATTTTTGTTACAAAAGGGTATGAAATTTTCTTTTATTCAGTGAAGAGTATTTACTAATTCATAAAGTCGAAAAGTATTACTGATGATAATGTATTCATGGTAAACATGTTGTTTTAAAAAACTAGAAGTTTTCCTTCCTTGTGTATCCCATACTGAGCTTTTTTAGGCCCACCCCATGTTTTAGAAATGTTTTTTATAGGAAAAAATGAGGAATAGGGTCAAGGATGGGATCAAGGAAAAGTCATGTTGTCTTAAACATGGAAGTAGACATGACACTTTTTTCAATAGTTCATGTTTTGTAAAAAAAATGGAAACTATTAAGAAGTGTCTACATTGTAATATTTTGAGATATAATAGTTATGTCCTAATTATCTAAAACACTAAAGCTGAAAAGATCCTCAATGTTAATTATTCATTTAATTCAATATTATGTTATTTTTTAAGGATGGGTCCTTATTGTTCGTATCAGAGGTCGGTTTAGACAACTTTAGGACATAGAAAATTGTTAAATTTATGATCATAAATTAATTTATGGTATGAATGATATAACAAAGAATTTAATAATTACCATGTTTCTTCCCCTAAGATATTTCTGTGTTCAAAATGGTTTTTCACAGAGGAAACATGGAAGATATGTTGGGATGACATGAGGAGGAAGGAAACCGTCCGAATCAGCAACCAGAGATGGTCGGAATCAGAATTGAGCAGTTTACTGTAGTGATGTCTCAGTTGAATCAGATGATAAATTGTGGTTGTGTTACTAATGATATTTTGGTTTATTTTAAAAGTAAATAGGATCATGTAGGTCATTTAAGGGTTATCTTGAAAATATTAAAAGGAAAGAAACTGTGTGTAAAATTCAGAAAGTGTGAGTTTTGGTTACAAAAAATTTCTTTCCTTGGTCACATTGTTTCAAAAAAAATGTAATAATTCTTGATCCTCCTAAAACAAAAGTTGTTGAAGAATGGCCAAGACAAAAAAATATTACTGGTATCTGTAGTTTTCTTGGTTTATAAGGTTATTACTAGAGGTTTGTTGAAAAATTTTCATGGCTATCTAGTCCAATGACTAAGTTAACTCGAAAAGGTGTTAAGTTCATCTGGAAAAATGAATGTGATGATTGTTTTCAAGAATTGAAAGGATGTTTGGTGAATGCCCCAGTTTTGGGACTTCCATCCAGAAATGGTGATTTTTTTTATATACAGTGATTCTTCGTTGAATGGACTTGGTTGTGTCCTAATGAATAATGATCAATTATTTGCTTATGCTTCACGTCAGTTGAAAACTCAGGAGTTAAATTACCCTACATATGATTTGGAATTAGTTGTTTTTTTGCTGAACAAATTTGGAGGCATCATTTGTATGGAGTAAAGTGTTAAATATATATCGAAGACAAATTTTTATAGTTTATATTCACTATGAAATAATTGAACATGATACAGAAGAGATGGATGGAATTAATCAAGGATTGCGACTGTACAATTCATTACCATCCGGGAAATGCAAATAAAGTGGATGATGCTTCGAGTCGAAAAATTAATGATTCATTAACCATGCTATGTTTGTAATGAGATCACTTTTTTTTTTATTGGATGAACTTTGGCATAAAATTTTTTGGTACATGAAGTTCTTATGTTTTGTTTCAGGTGTCAGATAGATGATCTCTATCAGATAGAATTATGCAAGCACAGAAGAAAGACAGTGAGTTGCAGAAAATGATAGAGCTGGTTCATAAGGGTATGTTTCCTGAATTTATCATTGATAATGATTTTGTTTTGAGGTTTGGTAATAGATTATGTGTGCCTTGTGATTCATAGTTAAAGAATGTGTTGTTATGTGAGGCCCATAGTTCCCCGTTTTCAGTTCATCCTAGTAATACTAAGATGTACAATGATCTGTAGGAGTATAACTGGTGGGATGGAATGAAAAGATATATTGATGATTTTACTATGAAGTGTTTAACTTGTAAACAGGTTAAAGAAGAGAAATAGTTACCGAAAGGGATGCTTCAGTCTTTACCAGTGCCCGAGTGGAAATGGGAAAATATATCCATGGACTTTGTTGTTGGATTATAAAATACATCTCAAGGTAATAATGAAATCTGGTTTATTGTTGATTGATTGACTAAATCTGCTCATTTCCATCCAATTTGAGATACATTCACTCTAAATCAACTTTCTCGGTTGTATGTTAAAGAGATATTCTGGATTCATGTAGTTTCCCTCGCCATTGTATCTGATCGTGATCCTAGTTTTACTTCTTTCTTTTGGAAATGCCTTCAGAAGTCGTTGGGTACTGAATTAAATTTTAGTTCAACATTTCACCCGCAATCAGATGGGAAGTCATAACAAACAATTCATACCATGGAGGATATGTTACGTGATTTTATGATGGATTACCAGGGAAGATGGGACCATCATTTTTCTTTGGATGAATTTTCTTATAACAACAGTTTTCATTCCAGTATACAGATGGCTCCGTTTGAGTCATTATATGGTAAAAGATGTCGAAATCCAGTTTCTTTGGGATGAAGTAGGGGAAATGAAGCTCATGGGACCAGAATTGGTAGAAGAGATGGCAGAAAATGTTCAGTTGATTCAGAAGAACATGAGAACAGCTCAGAATAGTTAGAAAAGTTGTGCAGATAACCGAAGGACGGATCTATCATTGGAGGTAGGTGATCTTGTTTTTCTCAACAATTCTCCATGGAAAAGAGTGATGCTTTTTGGAAAGAAGGTAAATTTGACTCCAAGGTTCATTGGACCTTATAAAATCCTAGAGAAATTTTGATTAGTTTTATACAAAGTGTATTTACCTCAATGTTTGTCCATGGTACACAATGTTTTTCATGTTTCGATGTTGAGAAAGTATATGCCAGATCCATCTCTTGTTTTGAGCCCAGAGGTAGTTCAGTTGGAAGAGAATCTCTCTTATGAAGAACAACCATCCCATATTATTGACCGAAGAGAGAAAGTATTGCGAAATAAGGTAATTTATCAGGTGAAGGTTTTATGGAAAAACCATACATTTGAAAAGGCAACGTGGGAATCTGAAAATACTATGAGGGATAAATACCCCCACTTATATTGATAAGTGAATAAAATTGTGAGATTGAAATTCCCAAAAGGTTGGAAGGATGTAACATCCCAGGTAAATAAAGAATAAGTAATTTTCATATTTTTTAATATTTTATAATTAAATAAGAATTTTACATTAAAGGGGTTTCTATGTTCGATAGATTACCTGATATGCAACAACGAGTTTCTTTGAAATCTTACGTTGCTCAATAAAAATATAATATTATTATTTTACTTGGTAGTTAACATGTATCCATTTTATTGGAAAAAATGAATATAACTAACTAAAATATGATTATATATGTTTGTTAAGTATTTTTACATTTATCCAATAAATTTTAAAGGCTTAAAATAAGAAAGAAATTCAATTTTAGGAATAGATACTCTAATATTCACTAAATGGTCGATTTGTCACCTTTTGATGGAGAACCCCCTTTAAAAATAGTTTTGGTCACTCTTATACATTTTATTGGACTAAATAAAACCCTTCATTAGAATCGGGGCCTCAAAATTTACTTTGTGTATGTTTTTGTTATTTTTTCGATAAAGATCATTTTTAATGAATAAGTGAAAAATGTTGTATTTTAATTCAAAACCTCATTTCTATCTAATTTATTTATATGATTAGATTATCTTTGGAAATTGGTTTTAAATTTAAATTAGAATTTATTTTTACCATTTAATCTAATGGAGGTTATTGGAATTAATTTCACTTTGAAATTAGACTTAAACAAGTGTCAATACTTTGATACATATTGTTTCTTAAAAACATGCTATATGTTTTGAAAAAAAGAATTAATTATTAATTTAATTAATTCAACTTCTATGTTTAAATTTTTTTAAATTGACATCATTTTTGAATTCAGAATATCAAATATATCTTAGGGTGAATTTTTGGTATTTTTCGGAAAAATATAAATTTTTGATGAATATTGAAACCACTAAGCGGTAGTTAAAAAACTGATTTTTTGTTTAAATGAAAATTTACCACTTCCGTGAATTTAATGTCAAAAATATGACATATATGGTTTCATTAGTATATAAAATGTGGTTGAATAGGGTGAACATATTTTTTTGGTCAATAATAACTTTTAAGTTTTATTAATCACGATTAAAGTTAATTAATATAATTTAAGGTAAAAGTAATGTTATAATAATATGAAAATACCTTTACACTTGTCCTACACTGATTGGATGAGTCATGTCCGACCATTAAAATCAATGGGACCATTTTTCGGACCCCATATAGCCACTTGAGTAAGATAATGACATTTATACCTTTTAATTAAACTAAAAAATAAAAATGTCACCAACATGTATTATTTTACTAAAACAATATTTACATGGGGATATATAATTGATATATTTTACTATAAATATTCAATAGAAATATAAAAATATTTCCCACAACATTTTAATTTTTTAATAATTTTTAGACATCAAATAAATAATATTTTTTATGAGACAATGATGATGTAGTGTTTACATCATTAAATGAATGATTAAAATAGATAAGAAGATAATGTTTAGAATAATATCCAAAAATTATTCAATTATTATTGGATGATTTTATTTTGAACATGGTCCACCTTATCTTTTACTTTAATAATTTTTTGACCTTTGGAAACCAAAAATCATTATATAATAAAATAATAGTTTCGGGCTTTCCAAAATAGCCCCTCCTCTCCCTTTTAAAAGACCCACTTACTACAAATTAAACACACTTATAAAGGCCTTTTGATTTCCCAAAATCTACTAAACTAAACTCCCAATATCCCTCTATTCATCCTAGAATCCTTACCATAGTCAGAAATCTCTTCAAAAAACCCTTTTGATTCAAACCAAGGGGAGTTACCCGATTCAAAGGTAATGTCTTCTCTTATGTTCTTTTGTTTTATTTTGCTTCTCCAACACCCTAAACTCTTATTATTCCTTTATTTTGTAACAAAAACAGTATCTTATATATAATATGATGTTTATCTGATATGAATTTGAGCTACACATTCACACACCTCTGTCTAATGGTTAAAGAACATATTGTTTCTGTGGATGGAGAATTACTGCCTCACGAAATGATTATTGTTCAATATTCACTTAACACCTTTCATGGTGTCCATTAAGATGTCACTTTATTTATATATTATATATATTGTCTTTATTTTTTCCTTATGCTTCATTATTTTTCATTTCTGCCTTACCTTTATGGTTTCTATAATAGATAAACGTGATAATTTCATTTTTTGGAAGTGTGGACTACTGCCCCTCAATGTGTTGTGAATCGTTAATGCCATATGTGGGATGTATAAAGGATGGGGTTAATAATATTAGATATGATATTATACTGGAATTATAATTTATCTTTATATCATTTTTATTTCATTCAATTAAATACAAAATATTAATGAAAGTAGCATTCATGCGTACGTACGGCTTACCGTCTCCATGAACAGTGCATTTCAATTATTACCTCTAAATGTTATGTAAACATATAAATGCATGTATATAATGGATATATATGATATATATGATATCTAGATAACGAATATAATTCTGGAGATAATAAATATTTTACCACATGAACAAATTGTAATTATAATAATTTTATTGTTGACCCAAGTACCAAAGATCGACAAAACGACCATTATTAACATAAATGATTACGTAATGTTCATAACATGGTAATAAGTGATATAAAAGGAATAAATAACATGAAAAATGTTATTAAGAATGTAGAAATTATCTTTAGTTTATTATTCAGTATATTAAAGAACTATTGAGTCATGTTGGACACGAGGTAAGGGAATTCGTCTCAATCTCCTTCCATTGAGGGATATTTTGTTCTAATATAAGACTTTCTTTTATACGATGTATAAACACCTTTTAATTTTCATTTCATTCAAAGAGAATATTTTACTATGAAGTGTTTTACTAAACGACAAAAAGGAATGTTTCTTTTAATGTACGTGGTGACAACGGCCTTTTCCTCTGCTGTGAGTACTACTTGATCATTGGCTTCCTTAACAAGCCATAATGTTTTTAAAAGAAAATAAATACCATATACTATTTTATGTATTTTGGTATTGAAAATTGTTTTGATAATGTATTTTTTATGTCAATATATTTATGTGATATATTGTAATTGAAATTTTGAAATGTTTTCTATCCATTATATTTGTTTTATGTCTTATGAATTTGTAATGGTACTCGGACATTTGACGGGTTGTTACATGATAAACCAAATGATGGGTGGTGCCTTAAATACCATGACGGGTGGTTACATTATAACCTCCAATGCATTTTGTATAGAATTCGGCCAAATGGCTCTTCCATTTTGTGATATGTGTGGAAGTCGAACGTATGGTTATTCCATTTATGTATGTTTATGTCCCGAGTTACCATTATATGTTATGTGTTATTTATATGGGTTTTATGGTAATATTTTGGTTACAAATTGGTAAGAAATTATCTTTATTCAGTGAAGAGTATTTACTACTTCATAAAGGTGAAAAGTATTACTTATGATAAAGTATTTATGGTCTACATTTTATTTTGAACATCTAACAGTTTTCATTATTTGTGTATCCCTTACTGAGATTTTTATGCTGACCCCATGTTTTTGAAATGTTTTTCACTATACATAATGTAGAATAGGGTCAAGGATGAGATGAAAGAATATTCATGCTACCTTAAACATGGAACTAGACTGGAAACTTTTTTTCAAGAGTTTATGTTGGGTAAAAAAATGGAAACTGTGTAGAAGTGTCTACATTGTAATCTTTTGAGATATAATAGTTATGTCCTAATTCTCTTAAAATCTAAACCTAAAAAGATCCTCAATATGAATTATTCATTTAATTAAAGATTAAGTAATGTTTTAAGGCTTGGTCGTTATATTTTATCTCGTTACTATCTACAATAAATTCAATATTTCATCTAGTTGGATAACATGTTATCCAAGTTGACATTTTTGGGGATTAAATTTAAATGGTTAATAGAATGTGCGGAATGTATTAAAGATATAATGAGAATAATGGATAAGGAATTTTTAATTAATATACTGTCATGTAATGTTTGTTTTGTAATATATAGTGATTCATTAATGATATCGAATTGTTGTATACATATGTAGAATAATATAATGATTTATTTGAATTAATAAAAATGAAAATCTATGAATAGAACTCACCAACTCATGACCTTCAGTATTAATTTATAATTGTTACATGAAAAATATTGATATAGCACTTATACATTGAAATATGTGACATATATAAAAATATATTGATTTAAAATAATATATTCTCTTAGAGGGGACTCAAAATGACGTATAGAATATGGTTTAAACTACGTTGTGAAAATAATTTCATGATAAATTATCACTATGCTAAGGAGAAGTATGTGGCTAATGCATTGAGAAATAGAAAACTTATATTTATGACTATGATGAGTATTCATAAGTTAATTATATATATATATATATATATATCTTTTAATGATGGATATTGTGACTTTTAGGAAAGGGGTTTTATCATTCTATTCCCATGAAATTAGTAAACTGTATTTATCAGTACATATAGAAAAAAACAAATAGGATAATGTTTACATATAATTGATGATTAATGTATTAAATAGTTATAAATGTATAGACATATACTATAAATATGTAGTGTTGAATTATTGGAATAGGTTATGTGTTCCATTTATATAATAGTTAAATAATAGAACTATTAGATGAGGCATGTAGCTCTAATTTCTCTGTTGGTTATGGTAGCATAAGGATGTAAAGTGGTTTATGTAAAAACATCTATTGGGATTCTATGATTTGAATAATTTTGGATACAACATTTAGGTTATTAGTATTCGTTAAGGTTAAGGTTGAATCCTAACATCATAAGAGATCCATGGAATCTCATCCTATAACTATTTGAAATTTGGGAAATGGTATAATGGAATTTCCACCAAATTAGTAAAGACTAAAATGATAAACAATGGAATATTGGTAATTTATGATAACTTTTCTATGTATCCTCATATAATATCAATTATACAATAAATAATAAATGATTTACATTTATGGATTTAAATCAAAGAATTATTATGACATTATGGGTAGCCTATTTGATTGTATTTGAGCATGAACCTCGATTCACATTTAAATTATCTAATACTATTCAAATGTATTTCAATACTGTGATACTTATTTAAAATTTCTATCGTCCCAAGAATAATGGGAATTTTAAATGATCTATAAGTACATTAGAAGACATGTTATGGTTATGTTCTCTTGGACCCCCCAAACTGTAGGATCTATATCTAACCATGGTGGAATTTTTCTATAATAATAACTTCCATTTTTGCATCCATATAACAACATATGATGAATTTTATGGAAATAGGATCCATGATTGATGAAGTTAAAATTTTAATATATTTTATAATATAATTCAATGTTTATAATCCCACCATAATGTTATTGTATGGTTAATTGTCACATTTTTTGGTTTTAGTGTTATTTTGATCCTAAATGTGAAAAATGACTAATTCTGGATTTTAGACAGTTTTTTACAACAAGGGTATTTTGGTAATTTAAAATTAAATATTTTTCCAAATTTTGTGATTTAATTTTTTATAATCCTGATTTTATTTCCTTCAACTTTTTCTGCTGACCAAAAGATGATTCGGCCATCTAAAGAGCCTAAAAATTCAATGAAGTTGGACATTTTTTCGGGAGGACTCTCTGGACCCCATATTCATAACAGAACCACAGTTAAGTCTACACACCTCCAAATTAGATGATTCTACATGATGATGTAAGAGGACCCAAGGATGCATTTATATAATAAATTCCATGGCGTTTGGAATCCATTATGAGGGACATTGAAAGGCATATTTATGAAGGATCCTTCCTTGAACGTGCATACACAAAAACAAAACCATCAATAATAAATTTATAAATCCTTCTAGGAATTTCCAATGGAGTGAATATTTCGTGGCTAGATATAGGAGAAATAATGGAACAACATTAAAGAAGGATCAATTTCCCAATTCTATCATTACGGAGGCCTTAATGCGGTTAAATTTGGAGAAGATTTTGGAGCCAAATTTTAACCCCCATGACTATTAAAATGTACACCCTCTTCATTCCAAATAGTGGGAATAATAGTTTCCATTTTTGTGTAGTATATATATTTTCTTTTCTTCTGTAGTATATTTATAATGTATTAATTTATATTATTCTTCTTATTAATACCTCATTCTTCCATTTTTTATTTTATGAGTTTCTTCCACCGTATTCTCTTCTAACTCCCTGAGAATGGGGAATGAACTACAATGTTTGTCAAAGGGGGAGAATGGTGTTTTATTGAGATACATTGTACTTAAATTTTAATCTCATTATTTAATTTTGAGGATTTTGTTGGTGGTTAAATTTATTATGGTGTGCGATTTCCCCATATTCTCTACCACTGAGTTCTTCTTCTCACTCTATATTTATCCTTCCCTTCAGAATCTATGTCATGCATACGATAGAGTATGGATTGGGTAGTGATGGTCAGAAAAGATATATCCTAGATAACATTAGGAAGATAATTTCCCCACTTGCAGAGATCTCAGTGTTGGGTAAATAACATTTCAAATAAGAGGGTGTAGTGTGATAGATCTTGATCACTACATTGAATTGATATTTAGAATATTTTAATAAATGATGATATAAACCATTATGATCCCCCAAGAAAAAATGTCTTCTTTCTTCTTTTTAAATCATAGTTTTTTTCATTAAATATATATATATATATATTCATATTTTATGAATATTTCCAACTCATATTTATATTATATATTAGTTGGAAATTAAATAGGAAAAGAGAATTTTGGTGTTGTATAAGTTCTCTCCTTGAGACCGACCCTGGGAGTTCACTATATTGCATTCTTAGGTAAATAATAATTTGATCAGGGATCTATGAAAAATTCCCACGCATCAAATTGTCACCGTTTTTGGGGAGATGCAACACTTGTACAAACCATATTTCATAAAAAAACAAAAAAAATAAGAAAGTTCAAAAACAAAAAAAATTGTTTATGATGTATTTAAATGGTGATTATTCTACATGGACTGACTAATTTTAGGTTCCAGAAGAATATTAAAATGATATTGATGCTTATTTTCAAAGGATTATTGTAGTCGTGGAAAAAGTGGATAGTCAAATAGAGTTTATTGCTGAATATGTACATGCATGTCAAGAGCAACCTGAACCAGATCCTAAGCCAGATCCTGAACCAAAACTAGTGATGGATGAGATTTCAACAATAATTTTTTATGTTAATGAACCTGAGGTGGATGAGAAAGAGTTAATAATAGAACTAATCATATCATTTCATACTCAACCATTTCTTGAGAAGGTCCTTGATGTACACATTCCAGCTGATGCCTTTATGGGAGATCAACTTTTTTTGAAAGATTCTTGGAATCACTTTCATGATGATAACCTGAAACTTGATTTTCCCATGCTTGATAATGAACAATCTGTTCTTTTTGACCTCAATATTTATTTGGATGATGAATAAGAATATGCACCTGCTGAGATGAAGTTTCCAATGGTCATGTCAGAAGAAATAAATTTCCAATCTGACTTTCTTGAAAGGGAAGATTTCATTATTTATTCGTAATGTTTTAATTTTATTCAACCTGAATTGTTTTCTGACTTCTCATTTCCTGAAATTTTTTATACAGCAAAAATGGATCAGGCCTTGGATTTTTATGATTAGAACACCAACATGGTGGTAATCGAGGAAGAATAGCCATAGAAACTGGTGGGGTGCGACTACCTCCTCTACATCATCTTTATTATAATATGGAAGAGGACACCACATAATTTCACAGGGAGCACCCCTATTTTATATTCCCTCCCAATGTAGTTCTTAAATTTTATATGTATTCTTTCTTGATGGTTGGGAACATTATTATATTCTTTGGGGTTCTCCACTCTCAGCGTCTACTGATGGAAACTGGGAAAAGTCACATGTGGTGGTTTATCTCAAAGAAACCACACCCACCTTCTGATTGGGGATAATCCACTACAACTGCCTAACTAGGGGCAGTAAAACACTAGCATCTGCTTGGGGGGCCAAACCAAGCATTATCTTTTTTTCAATCCCCTTCCTATTTAATTTTATTTATTTTTCTTATGTCTTTTCATTTCATTCTTGTAGTTTTAAGGTGGTAGAAGTTAAGAGATTAACTCAAGGTTGCCACTGAAAAATAAATCAGGTTGCGTCTTTCCTTTCCTTATTTCTTTTCTACCCAATTTAAATTTAGTGTGAACAAAATTATTTATCTGATTTTAACTAAAATGAGGTTAGTTAATGGAATATGTTTTGTAGAGGTATTTCAACCCACATTAACAATTTTTTGTGTTCTTTTTTTCAAGTTATTTGTTTTAATTGTTTTGGTGTGTTTTTATGAATCTAAAGCTAAATCAAATACTTGGGAAAATTCAAACCATCTTGGTATTTTTGGAATATTTTTAGATTTGAATATTTGAGTGTTTAAATTATTTATGAATGTATTTTGTTTCTAATTTCTGATCTTTTCATTTGATGATGTTCGATTGACTATGAAACTCATGTGCACTAGTGCTGTCTAAATTTAATATCATGCCCAAACCGAGAGGTTTACAAACCTATTTTACATATTATTATATTTTACATTTTCTTGAGAGTCTTGAGGCATGTTGTGTGATCTATAACTTTCTATTTTTCTTTTTTTCAAAGCTGTTAGAGTTCATAGAATGTGTCAAGTATGATTGAGGCATCACTTTGAAAGTCCATGTTGCATTAAACTCTTATTTTGGCATACCATTACACCTGACCTTCATTAATACCCTAGTATCCATGAAATTCCTTTTTAGTCAGCCACATTACAATCCATTTATCCCTTTCCATCCTTCTCTATAAGATAAATTCATGATTATTGGTGAACTCAAGAGTGAGGGAGGGAGAAGATGGGCTGTATTTTTCATTCCTGAAGAATCTTTTTTTGCATAATTGAAAGAGTTACCATATTTATTACTTCATGGCTGGAGGAAATTTCATTATTGAAATATGGATGTGTATCCCAAAATATCATTACACATATTGGCTAGGTGTTCACTAATATTTGAAGATCCAAAGCTTCCTCTCTTTTCCTTAAAAACATGATTTTGAAGAGAAATCCAAATCTGAATTCATGCTAAAACAATGCTACAAATGGGGACAATAGGGATGAAAATCCATGATGATAAAATTCTATGTGTGATATTCTAGAACGAAGTGGTGTTTGTATGTGATTAATTTGTGAACTGATTAAGGAGCACACCATTCTTGAGAAAAACTGTTTTCATGCATTTACTTCACATTAGAGCTTAACTGGCCCCATTCTACCTCAGATGTTATTACATTTTAATCCTGCCAACCCTCATCCTCAGAATAACCCATGAAAAAATACATCATGGTTGAAACATTTTTGACTCTTTGAAGTAGAGATATTAAAAGGATAGAAAGCCTATGGAGATCACACATGTTTGTGGGAATGAGAAAAAATACAGATTAAAATATATTAGAGTGATGAGGGAAATATTTTTTCGGGGAGGTAAGTACGACATGCATGTGAGGATTAACATGATATTGAACGAATTCATATTATTTTTGAGGAGTTCTGAAATTATTATCCATGTAAAGAGGCATGATATTTTTTCTGATATGATAATGGAGCTATGTTGTCATTTATGCTTTGAGAAGTTTGTTTTTGACCATGGTCTAGGATGATTTCCCAAGAGTGCAATGTTTAAGTGTGGGGAGTGATGAAGCTCCAATTTTCATATATTTTATATCGTAATTCATTGTTTATATTCCCACCATAGTGTTATTTTATGGGTAATTGTCACATTTTTAGGTTTTAATGTTATTTTGAACTTAAATGTGAAAAACACCAAATTCTGGATTTTATATAGATTTTTACAGCAAGGGTATTTTTGTCAATTATCATTAAATATTTGTCCAAATTTTGTGATAAATGATTTTTAGAATCTTGATATTATTTCATTAATCTTTGTTTTCTGATCCAGGAGATGATTCGACCATCTAAAGGGCTGAAAAATTCAATGAAGTTGGACATTTTTTTGGGCGGACTGTGTGGACACCACTTTCATAAAGGAAACCCAATTTGGACTAAACACCTCAAAATTAGATTATTCTACTTAGAGATGTACAAGTACTTGAGTAAGAGTTTATAAAAAAAATTCATGGCATTTTGAATCTATTATGAGGGACACTGAACGACATATTTATGAAGGAACCTTCCTAGAACCAGCTTAGAGAAAAAAACTTTCAATAATAAATTCCTAAATCCTTCTAAGAGGATCCAATGGATCTAAAATTTTGTGTCTTGATGGAGGGGAAGTAATGGAACAAAATTAAAGCAGGAATAATTTCCCAATCATATCATTATTGATTTCTTTAATGTGCCTACAATCATAGAAGATTCTGGAGCCAAATTTTGAACCCCTTGAATATAAAAATATACACCCTCATCATTCCAAAGGGTGGGAAAAGTAGTTTCCATTTTTGTTTAGTTTAATATTGTCTTCTCTTCTGTTGTATATTTTCAATGTTTTAATTTATATTATTATTCTTCTTCATACCTCATTCTTCCATTTTTTCTTTTATGAGTTTCTCCCACCACATTCTATTCTAACTCCATGAGATTGGGGAACTAACCTCGATATTTGTTTGAGGGGGAGAATGGTGGTTGATTGAGTTTTATTTTACTTAAATTTAAATATCTTTATTTAATTCTAAGGATTTAGTTGGTGTTTAAATTTATTATGGTCTGTGATTGCCCCATTTTCTCTACCACCAAGTTGTTCTTCTCATTCAGCATTTATCCTTGCCTTCACTATCTAATTCATGCATACGATGGAGTATGGCTTGGTTAGTGATGGTCAGAAAAGTAATATCCTAGCTGAATTTAGGAAGATTATTTCCCCACATGCAGAGATCATGGTGTTGGGTATAAAACATTTCTAATAATAGGGTGTAGTGTGATATATCTTGATCGCTACATTCAATTTATATTATTAGTGTGCTACGTATGATTTAAAAGAAACTCATTGTTGCGTATTGGGTATGCCATCGGACTTAGCATTCCCTTTAAAGTGATATTAACATGTTATTCACAAATATTTATAAATATGAAAATTTCATATTCTTTATTTACCTGGGATGTTACATCCTTCCCCCCTTTTGGGAATTTAGTCCTCGCAATCTTAAAATTGGGCTCGAAATCTTCATTGAAAGCCCCAAATTAGAAAAAGAGAAAATTAAACTATCACTTTAAAAGAAAGAAAGAAAAATCCAAAGGTCACCAGAGATAACAGTTACAAGGATTCCATGAAAAAATGGATATGGAAGAGAAAACAAAGGGTCATGTACTAATGGAGAGTGATAGAAAATATGTCTAGGAGAAATTTAACTACCAGAAAATCACAAACTTGTGATTGGTTAAATGGTATTTGATTCTCCAGTAAGAAAATTCCACAGAAAATGTTTTTGTTTTAAGTTACTTTTCATTGAGGAATTTATTGATGAGCTTAACTAAATCATAAGGAATCATACTTACTTGTCATTTAGACTTTCGTCTCTTACTATACTTCTTACACATACTCATATTTTCTCCAAAATATGAGTATTTAGGATGACTTGTTCACATTAAGAGCTATATAATCAACTTGTTGAGAATTACCTAATCCAAAAAAGATGAACTATATATTTACCATGTCTTTAGACCTTAACCGAAACCAAAATTGTTAGTACAAGATTAGATAATCCCCAAAGAAGATAATCTTTCACAAAAAACTACTCTTAATTTACAAATTTTGTCCAACAAACCCAAAGATCATCAAAGACCATTCCATAAACATATGTCCATAAAAATTTTCAAATTAATCCAAACTAAGATTGAAACCAAAATCTCTAAAGGATTTAATGACATAGTCTTCCAAGTTAATTATTAATAGTTATCTCAAAATAACATTAGTTACTCTTAATGTCTCATACTGAAAAGTAATTAACGTAATCATATATCCACTATGATAGGTTAATAATTTCAATGGATAACCCAAAATCAACTCATTCCTAATTCATAAGATCATCTAAATAAAAGTAATTAGTCATACTAACTAGGGACTTCACGTAGTCTAGTGGAAGGTGATAAATACAACTAGTACATTGGTTGTGGGTTCGATTCCCGCAGTTTCATCCGACGTGACGTGTTGTCACATGGTTTGTGTGTTGTCCATTTTTAAAAACTACATAATGTTATAAAATTCCCAAAATGTGATAAATTTACCCAAAATAACCATAACATATTTTAACCACAAAGATTATCTAATAAATTTTCTTTCGCTTCCCAAAATGTAATAACCTCTAATTACCTAAAATTCAAGGATCATATAAACCCAAATGGTTCTTTATTGCAATATCCACAAAAGAAAAGATAATTAGTCCTTGAATAAAATTTTCATATATTAATCAACATGGTTACACATACTATAAATAATCTTTTAATGTAGTCTCATCATCAAAGGATCCTTAATAATTTTAAGAATTTGACCTTCCTAAAATCTACCATAACTCTTGAATCCCTTATATGTTGACTTCTTACTTCTTCAAAATTCTTCATGATCCATTTTCCATTCGTTTCCTACTTATTATAAAATAATTATTTCCAACAAACAAAATCATGAATCATATCCTATGATTCAATAATAGGAAAACATATGTTAGGAAATAATCTATACCTTTCATTGGACATGGTCAGTTTCTTCATCCTCAATTAGAATGGCATTAGGTATTGGTAAATGAATATTTATACAATCTTGGTGATTCCATTCCCAAAACATCTTCATATAACATGTGTTTGCATAATGACCATGCACAACACATTTAAAACATTCAATTGATCCTTCATAATGAACTTATTTCCCTTTCCTAGAGTCAACTAGATGCTTTCTTTTTCCATGGTAGGTTCTTGCTTTATGACCTTCATTTCCACATCTATAGAATATTTATGTCCCTTTGAATCATTTTCCTATGTCTTTCTTTCCACATATTTGACACATAGGTTTTTGAACATACATACTTTTATGATTATTTCCTGAACATCCATAGGGATTTGTTTTCTGCATATATGATGCCTTATAAAAATCACTAAGATCCAGTTGGTCAATAATGACTCCAGATTGTTGGTTTAGAATAACCTCAAGAGTTATTATTGCAGCAACCATATCATTCAGTTTCTCTTGTAGAAAACTATCACAGTTTTCATCACATTTGTTGTTACATTGGTGCGTGCTAGATCCAGCCATTTAGTGAAACC
Source organism: Viscum album (assembly GCA_963277665.1). Lineage (NCBI taxonomy): Eukaryota > Viridiplantae > Streptophyta > Magnoliopsida > Santalales > Viscaceae > Viscum > Viscum album. The sequence goes on along the minus strand of OY728156.1, from coordinate 785,802,604 downwards.
AAAAAGGTCACTATGATTATATTAGTAAAATCATCGTATAATATCTTTTGAGGAGGGTAAATACTAATATATATTTATTCATGTTATCTTAAACTCATTCACTTTAAAAAATAACTATGACTCTTTCTAAAATCCTAACCATTATGGCAATGTCAGTTGGGCTTAAAGAATTCCTGAACCATTAATATTATTTAAACAGGCATCTGATACCAACTATAAGGACCCGGCCATAAAACATTACATAATCATGAGTTAAATGAATAATTCACATTGAGGATATTTTCAGGTTTAGAGTTTTAGATAATTAAGACATAACTATTACATCTTAATAATAAAAAAGTATACACATCTACTCAGTTTCAATTTTTTTTCACAAAATAAAAACTCTTAAACAAAATAGCCATGTCTAGTTTCATGTTTTAGACAGCATGAAATTTCCTCGATCCCATATTTTACCCTATTCGACTTTATGTACTCTGAAAAACATTTCAATAACTTGGAATTAGCATAAAAACCTCAGTGAGGGATACACAAAGGAAAAAAATAAAGTAAACATTAAATCATCAATATATACAAAACATAATCTTTTTAACATACATCAGGAAATCATAATATTTATGAATAACTCATAGAAATCATAAGACATAAAGGTAACTTGAGAAATTCATAACATTCTTACATAGGGAGTAACCCTCATTGTTATATTTGGAATCACCATCACAGTATATTCCCTAAATCTCTAGGTAGAAATCTTTGAGTTTAACTCCTTCACGTTACCCATTGCATTGGAGATCTATCTCGGGCTCACCTGTAATTAGTTTATCATGGAACCACACGACATCATAAACAATGCCCAAGATTCATAACATAATCATATCATATAAAACATGCATAAAAAACATAACATTCCCACATTTCAATCACAAGATATCAATACAACAAATTGATATAATCAAAACATTATCAAAACAAATTTCCATACAAAAATAAATGAAAAGTAAATCATGGTATTTATTTTTTATTTTAAAAAAAGTTATGGGTTGTAGAGGTACCCGAAACACAAATAATGGTCACCATGGTAGAGAAGTCTTTGTCACCGCATACGTAATACAAAATCATTGCTTTTTTCATTTATTAAAATGCTTTGTGTAGAAATATTCTTTTTAAATGAAATAAAAAATAAAAAGGTTTTATTATATAACTAATAAAATATGGTCGTATATAAATTGAAGTATGCCTCAACAAAAGGAGATTGAGACAATGTCCCTTACTATGACAGTCCCCTTAGATTAAGGATAAATCAATTACATAATTATATGTGAAAAATATAAATACACCCAATATAAGTGTATATTAAGTGTAAAATAATCAAAGTTCATCCAAAAATATTCATTGTACGAAATAATCAAGAAGTAGGGGTTTAACCCAAAGAATTGAAGCTGGGTTAATAAGTTGTCTTACAGAAATCTGATAGCCTTTAAAATACATAAAATGAGTTTATGAGATATAAAAATGGTATCTCATCACTTAGAAATACAATTTATAGTAATAACGATATATAAGAACATATCCCAACATTAAGAAGATGTAAATTGCAAGACCTAACAAAAATAATTCTTTTAAAAATAAGAGGGTGAAAGGTTCCCATACCAATTTGGGTAACTTTTGAAACGTACAACCCAAGAGAGAAGGACTATAAAATTTTACTGTAAATACCCATAAATGAAATTATATTACACAAATAGTAGAATAATGGTATGTATATACACCACTCAAAAGAGATAGTGACAAATATTGCATTAATCTCACGGGAATAAATAGTGAGAGAAAAACCCCTTACCTCGTTGTAATAATTTGATTCATATGACCATAATATAATAAGAACCAAATGAATCATAGAATAAATGGTTGTACACAATAAACCACACGCAATAAATAATTGGCAAACAATGGAAATCTCGTGGAATTAAAAGTGAGAAAAGAAATCCCCTGGCCTCATGTCCGAATTGTCTTATTTGGTTCCTTATATTCCTGAATAATAAACCCTGGACAATTTATAATTTCTTAAGGAAATCCTTTAATGTTTATTATTCCATTAATATCACATATTATCATGTTGTAATAATAATCTTATTATGTGAGATCATATCATACGTTTTGTCGATGTTCGGTACATGAGTCAAAAATGAACTTGTTTGAAGAGAATTGTCCATTTTGTTATAAGTACATCATCTCTGGAATGGTGTTAATGATTTAAATATCTTATATATCCAGTATATATGTATTTAATAATATTCCATATTGTTTGGAGATAATAATTGAAATGTACTGATCATGGAGACGGTAGGTCGTACATACACATGAACACTATTTTCATTTTTTTCATATTAAAGGATTTAGAACTAAATAAGACATATATATATTATAATTCCAGTATAATATATATTTTATATAGGTAACATAAGTTCATCAATTACATTATTTTTAAATTCCATGTTTGTCATGAATGAGACACATAACCTGAGGGGGCGGTAGTCCACACTTCCTCAAATGAAATTAGCGTAGTTCCACAACATGAAAAGCATAACGATGTGATTTAAAAATAAAATTAAGAAGAATTAATAAATAAATAAATAAATACCATATATATCATATATAAATACATTTAAATCATAATGGGAACCATTAAAGGTGTTAAAAAAAGATTGAACATTTATCGTTTGGGGAGACAGTAATTCACCACCCACAGAAATAATATGTTCATTAACCATTAGATGTAGTTGTGTGTAAGTGTAGGTAGAATAATTATCATAAAAACATCCTAGTATATTTAGGATACTAGTGTTATTATGGGATAAAATAATAAAAATATGGGGTTGAGTGAAGAAGGAAAATAAAATAAAGAAACTCTAGAGAAGACATTACCTCTAAATCAGCAACTCTTTTTGATTTGAGGAAAAGGGTTCATTGGAAAGGATTATTCCCAAAGTGAGGATTTTAAAAGTAATAGTGTAATGTGGAGAGATAATATGAGCAAAGTTTGGACAATCTAAGGGCTTGAGAGGTGTGGGTAAGGGGGTAGAGGTGGGCATTTTATAAGAGGGGGGAGAGTCACTTTTGGAATGTCTTGAAATGTAACTTTATTTTAAGATGATTTTCTGATTTTAAAGATCCCATAATGATATATTTAGAGGATAAAGTGACAAGGGTTCTCAATTCACCCATCCAATAAGTTTTCATTAAGTTAAAGTCTTAGATTTTACCTTATCTTTCCATTTTATTTAAATCATTCATTAATGAGGTAATCATTTAATCATCATGGTGTAATAAATAAATTTATTTATTTAATTTCTAAAATTTATAAAAAAAATATTAGGATGAAGGAAATGTTTTTATCTTTTCAGTGACTATTTATAGTATAATATATCATTTATCTAAAAAATATTAAAATTGTTTTACTTAAGATATACAAATCGTTCTTATATTTCTCTTCTTTTTAAAAAAATAATGTCATAAATGTCACTATTACAGCCATGTGACTACATGTGACTTTATGTTTGGTACAAATCTTCCCATGTTAGGCCATGAATAAAAAAAATGGATTTGGATACATGTCTGGGTAATTTTATATTATTATGATATTATTTTATTACCCTTAACTACCCGATTACTTATTAATCAGGATAATTAAAGATAATTACTGTCGTTAATATTCATAATGTCAAAGTCAAAAGTGTCTTAAATAAACAATTTAGAGATTTTTATTACAAATATGGAATCCATTTTACCAAATTCCAAACACAGAATTTGAAGTAATTAATTTAAAAATAATTCCCATTGTCAAAACCAAAGAAGAGTTTTTACGAAGTAAAATTTATCAAAACATTCACTTGTTTTTACATCCAATTGAAAAGTGAAATTACATACAATGAAAAAAATTGTATTAAGTGATAAAAAAATAATTCAATTACACTTTTAAACCAATTAAAAGGACAATCTAACTATATAATTAAATTATATGAAAAAGCAATTTTAAAATAAACTGTAGTATTTTTCACTATTAATTGAAAAGGAACATTTGTCAAGAAATACCAAATATTTATCCAAAGTAAATTTGATATTCCAAATTCAAAAATGATATCCATTTTACCAAATTAAAAACATAGAAGATGCATTAATTAATTTTATAATTAATTCCCACAATCAAAACAAATAATGTTATTTTAAGAAACAATATCTATCAAAAGATTGACACTTGTTTATATCGAATTTCAAAGTGAAATTAATTCCAATGACCACCATTGGATTAAATGGTAAAAATATATTTTTCTACAATTTAAAACTATTTAAAAAGATAATCTAACCATAAAAATAAATTTCAATAAAAATAGGTTATGAATTAAAATACAGCATTTTTCACTAAAATGAACATTATCGGAAAAATAACAAAACATTACAAAAAGTACATTTTTATGTCCCAATTCTAAAGTAGGGTTTTACTTTTTCAAATATAACATATAAAATTGAAAAAAGTATTTTTAAATACGGTTCTCCATGTAAAGGTGGTTAATCGATCTTCTAAAGGATATTAGAATATTTATTCTTAAAATTGGATTCATCTTCATTTTAAGCCTATATCATTTATTGGGTAATTGTTAAAATAATTATAACCATATATAATAATTTTTTACTTAGTTTTGTTCATTTCCTCCATTAAAATAGTTAGGCATTAACTGTAGCGGTCTGGAATTACTTCCAGTGGATTGTAATTGATACCTATTAGGGCACTTCATGGGCGGCTACACCCCCTGGGTGGGACACACCACCATCCCCAATGGCAGCCATTTCCTCATGAAGCCCTTGGGTGGAGAGCCAGGCTTTTTCCAATGCTCACATGTGAGAGTTCCTAAGGATCAAATACATTCGTACCTCATTTGCCTCTGATACCAACTCTAGAGACCCAAAGCTTTATGTACATGGAATTTACAATAAATTTGAAAAACACTTAATACATAACAAAAACCAACACTCAAGGACAGTAAAAGTTTAGTGTCTTTGGAGACATGGAATATAAACTCCTAATCATGATGAAAGATCATCATCATCTCCCATAAAAATATTACCCTTTTATTACCTTACTTAAAACAATTCATTAAATCCTAGGGAAAAGAAAACATATAAAGGGTGATCTGAAATTCTCAGTAAGAGAAAACATAGAGAACATAAAACAATCCATAAACATTTGAAAAGTAAAAAACTTGAACATAAAATTTAAACATCAAAATATTGAGCAAAGACATAAATATTTGAAGTATGTAAGAAATATATCATAATGGAACATCAATCATGATAAAATATAATCGGAATAAAACATGTAATTGTGGAAACCATTCAGCACATGTTATGATTTCCATAGTAGCCAAGGCATTTCTTCCAAGACCATCTTAGTGGACAAAGTCCCTTTCGGAATCGAGTTCACTCCTCATTTCTGTCCTGTAACACTGATCCAGATTAACTCACCATTCCAGTCATGTCTATCTAATGAGGTATAAATCTTTACCCAATGCATTGGAGGGAGATATAGGCCCCAACCTTCTCATTTTAAAATCATTTTTTCGTGTTCCACAATATAAACATAAATCATTCATCATAACCCAAGAATAAAATGGGGTTCATAAATATCATTCGATCATAACATAATCCATACAAAAAAATTGAATATCATTTCATCATTAGAAAATTGAAACCAGGTAAATCCTAGAGACACGATACTTGAATCATACAGATGTGAAATAATGTCATCTTAGATGAAAATGGTTTTGATAAAACACTTGAAATGAATTCTTGAGGAAAATAACCTTTTTTCTTCAAAATAATTTTATTTTCAAAAAATGTCATTCAATTTTAAAATAAAAGAATTTTATTGGAAATAGTCATTAAATCTTTTGGATGAAGCTTCATGAAAATAAGGATTTATAAAACTGTAAAAACCCTTTCATGCCTTATACATTAAAAAAACATTTTTCTCGTACTTTTGTCGGAAAAGTCAAAAAGTACTTTGTAGGGTAAACAAAAGAAATATTCCTTCCATACCATGGGGTAAAAGTAAAAATGGGTAAAAAGTACTTTAAACATACATGAATACACTTTTATAAAACATGGACATGGATGATAGCAATATCCCTAGTAAATATTTACGAATAAGCAATCTCGGATAAAAATGAGATTTACAAAATTATCCCTTACCTTAGGTCTGATATGCTTCGTACGTATCCGAACCTCCTGTATAATGATTTAAATACTTTCATTGAATTATTAAAGAATCATATTCATTGTTATGAAATCATATATGTTTCGATTATGACTTTATATTACTTGTTATTTTGTAAATTCCATGTTAAAGCAGCGTTTTGGGTAAAATCATTTCATTTATCGTATGTGGTTCGACTTGTCGTTCATGATATTATTACTTAAATCCAGATTTAAATAATTAAAAAATTTAAAAAATGATTTATATATAATATATATTCATCATATAAATATATATATTATAGATCGATAAAAGAAAAGAAATACACCGTTCATGGAGACGGTAGGACGTACGTACGCATGAACGCTGTTTTCGTTTCCTTATTGAATTGAATGAAACTAAATAGATGACATACATATATATATACATAAATAAACTAGCATTATTCTTTAATATATTTCATTATTATTCATTATATAAACTTTATGATCATTCATTTAAAGTTAACATGGAGAATTAATCTCATCGCGTCGTGGAGACGGTTTTCCGTACGTACGCATGAGCGATGATATCATTCCCATAATTATTGAATTGAAATGGAGTGTATGGTATAATATATAAAAATAATTATGATGTTATAATAACCACATATAATTTATCATTACGCCATTATACCCATCCATTTATGGTGTTGGTGCAAAAAAAAATTCACCGCGGCGTGGAGACGGTATTCCGTACGTACGCACGCATAGTGATTTTGTTTTCCGTAGGATGGATAGATGGTGAAATAGGGTTGTTTCATAATTATAATTACATATCAGTATATGATTTATACTGATTTTATTACTTCATAATGAAACAACTAAATAAGAATAAGTGTAAGAAGAAATAAAGTTGAAAGATTCGGTAACAGACATTGCCTCTTCTTTGAAGTGCCTCTTTGAGACCTCCTCTCAGGGAACTAAAATTGGCCTTTGAAGAAGACAAGAACCTCTAGGATGTTTCTATGGAAGTGAATAAAAGAAGTTTTCTGGGGTTTCCAAGCTTGAAGGCTCAATGTGGTGTGAGGAAGATAGGGGGTGGTGGCCTTTTATAAGGGAGGAGCGGGGCACCTTTGGAAAAACTAAAAATATTATTTTATTATAAAGTCATATTCTATTTTTAATAGCCCCCAATTGATTTACATCGAAGCTAATGTAGGGATGGGTCGAAATCCTTTCATACAATAGAATTTATACATGTTTAGGTTTCTATTTTAACCTTATCATATACATTTAACCTTAAGTTAAATAATTTTACTTTTACCATGTCTTCGTGTTTTCTTACACTATAAGCATAATAAACTTACTATAACAAGCCAAACGAACCCCAAGTTGTTTATTATTAATATATATATCCTTATATAAGTCAATTGGCCGAACCCTATATTTTTAAGAATAAAATAACAATTTATAATATAATATTTTTTTAAAAAACTATTTTATGTCATTTTTGACACTATTTGGTAATTGATTATTGTGAAACTCATAACAGAATTATTAGTTCAAAAAAAGTTAATTAGATAAAAAAAACATGTCAGATTAACCTGTAAAATTATTTAAAATCATAAAAGGACTTAAATTACATTTTTTTTGGTATTTATAACATCAATTATGTCAATATTGTATTAATATGATAATTACTGCATCATCTTTGTGTCATAAATAAATTAAATTATTTAATGTCTAAAAATTAAAAATAAATTCAAATTATGTAGAAAATATTTTTATATTTCTAATTAATATTTATAGTCTAATTTATCTTATGTATAACCCAATATTAAAAATTTTTTAGTTATTAAACTTGTTTTTAACCTTTTTAACCCTTCTTTAAATTAATTAATAACAAATGTCCAAATCAAATCCAAGTGGATCTAAATGGTCATATTTTATTCCTAAGGTTTTTTTTGGTCGAATTACACTTATCAAATAGAATTAGGACCTGTGTTAGGTTAATAAGATTATTATTTTGTACCCTTAAATATCCTATTTACTTTTAACCGTGGTAAATAAAAGTAAAAAGTAACTATTCACCAAAAATTATTTTCATCTCAATGAACCAAATTTTAGGCCTTGATATTAATCGTGTCTCTCGGATTTTTGAAATTAAATTCACAGAAGTGGTAAAATTTAATTTAAATAAAAAAGTCAGTTTTTTTAACTACCACTAAGTGGTTTCAGTATTCATCGAAAATTGAAGATTTTCAGAAAAATACAAAAAATTCAGCCTAAGAATTATTTGATATTCCAAATTCAAAATTTATGTCTATTTTTCCAAATTCATAACATATAATTGGCAGTAATTAATTTTAAATTTAATTCCCGTTATCAAAACAAATAGCGTGTTTTTATGAATCAAAAACAATCAAAAGATTGATACTTGTTTATATCCAATTTGAAATTGAAATTAATTACAATGAACAAAATTGGATTAAATGGTAAAAATATATTTTAATTACACTTTAAAACCAATTGAAAAGATAATCTAACAATATAAATTATTGCGATGAAAAAAGTTGGTTTTAATTAAAATATAGCGTGTTTTTACTATTTATTAAAATAATAAAGTTATCCGAATAATATGAAAAATTAATCCAAAGTAATTTTTTATATCCTAATTCCAAAGAAGAATTTTATTCTGTCAAATTGAAGTTATAGACATGTCAATAACATTATTTATGGTGGGTGCTTCATCAAAAGGTGGGAAAATTGCAATTTTTGAAAAATACATATTTTACAGGAAAAATTTATTTTTTTCTCATACCATATTCTAGAAAATGTGTCTGATGAATAATAATGTTATAAAAATCATGATTTAGTTAATAATATTCATAACAGCTAGCCCATAATAATATTATAACAATATATCATTGTTTAGTGAATCCTGGTATTGCGTAAAACACACGCTATCGAGGAAGGTCGCGATTTGCGTGTAATGCAAGCCAAGTCAGGGTTGCGTGTTGTGTAAGACTCCTCCATTGTTTCGTATAACAGAATCCAACCATTTTTCATTTATACATGGAATATATATATATATATATATATTAAATCAATGATTCTAAGAATAACTACTATCAAAATTGTGTGTATCATGATCCATGAATAGTGTTGTGTATACTGCAAGCTCATGCGGTGTTGCGTATAGTGCAATGAAATCTTGTTGTAGCTTACAACAGAAGACGAAAATGAAATTAAAATAATATTTTTCATAAAATCTCAGGGTGTTACATTCTACCCCCCATAAAATGAATTTCTCCCTTGAAATTCATCGGGGTTATAAATCGTTTACTATTTATAGAAACCCACATCGTAAAAAGGAATAATAAAAATAAATTTAAAAAACTAAAGTATGAAATGTAACAATTACCCAATGAAACTCATCATCTGGGTTTCCATATAGGAGAACATAGGTGAAAATATGGATATGGGAGAAAAATCTAACCAGCAAGTTCTGATGGAGAGTGGTAGAGAACATGGCTATGAAAAATCCATCAATCACAAATCTATCGATTTGTGATGATCTAAGGTACCATCTGATTCATTGGATATAAGGGAACTAGGGAAAAAAATTTGGGTTTCAAGATCATTTCCCTAATGTTGATGAAATTATAATTAGAAGAAATACTTTCGTGATTTTGGTACAGTCTCACCGTTGGTCGTTCTTTGGACAATTTACACTTCATCTCTTAATGAAATGAAGTTGAATTTGTCATTCATTAAGTGTTAGCAGATCATGTGATAGAATGATGGGTCATTCCATCTGTCTGAAACAAAAGTTTAGAATAGTTAAATACATAAGCCCATCTATAGTGAGATTAATCATATGTGGTTCATAAAATGGACATATACTTCATATATCATACTGCTTAATATAATGAAACTAGTTTCTACTTAATAGGGCCTTCATGTAGGCCAGTGATAGGGGATAAAGGCATGTCGCACTTCAATTGTGTGTTCGATTCCTACAGCCTTATCCGACGTGACGGGTTGTCGCTCGTCCTACAGGTTGTCCTTTTTCTAAAACTACATTATAAATAATATCGAAAAAAAATCTTGCCTTAATCAATACTAACTTATTCCCAACATAATTCATTCCAATATTTAGGCTTATCCAAAATTTATATGTCCAATCTCATAGTATAAATAAAACGATTACATGAAATGTCATCAACTAAGCATGTGAATACCAACATTTTTCCCCCATATATCTTGTTGGTCACATTACAATCATGTGAATACCTTAATCACATATTTTCTTGAAAAATGAATACCCATTATACCTTAGTAAAAACATGAATTCTATCAAAATTTAACTCTTTCCACATGCCAAAATCCAAAAAATCTATAATATCAATCCATGATATAACCTTCTCCTTATATCAGTCATGAGATCATGAATACTATCAAACATTTAATTTCCTCCTTATCCCTTCATTATGCGCATATCATCTACTTTCCAAAAATATCTGAATAACCTCTCATGGTTACTGGTACCATTCATCATACTCATTCAAAACATAACTAAAGAAAACATTTTAACAATCCTTAGATGTCTCTTTATTCCATAGTACCATGAGATTACTTATACAACATTACTCTTGATAAACATGTAATCATTCCAATAACTACTTAATCCATTGATCGAGCTTCAACAATTCTTTCATCTCACATGTCATTTGTAGTCTCTTCATCATCATCAACATAAATACTACCCATACGACATTACCGATTATCTTCATGATACTTTCCCTTAGGGCATTGGTTTTCATAATGATTATACATTCCACATTTAAAACATTTAACCATTATTGATATCGTAGCAATACCATTATCCTTATCCATGATGTTAACTGAACCTTTTCCTTTGCACATACTGGCTTTGTGTCCTTCTTTTCCAAACCCTAAGCATCTTCTAGTTCCTTTGAAACATTATCCTTGATGCCTCTTCCCACATGATTTACATAGGGGAAATTGAACTTTCATTCCTTTATGATCATCATGAAACTCCATCATTCTCTTATTAGCTGAGTCAGGAAACTTACCAAATTTGAGTTTATTGATCAAATTATGAGATTTATGATTCGACATAATAATGATGTTTAGACTTCCAAATACCATTTAATTTGGTTTCTCATGAAGAATATCATTCCATTATCCAGCATATCCTCCGTTATCTTGGATCTTCTTGGTTCCAGCCATTTTCAAAAACCCAAAAAGAATAGTGTGAGAGGAAAAAATCATAATAAAGGGGGAGTAACTTCAATATATAACATCTTAGGTTTAATATAATATTGTTAATGTAATTATAGGACTATAACCTATACATATACTTAACCTTAGGGAAATCACTAGACATACCGTAGAAATATCTCCAGGGATATCACTAAAGTTTTCGCACCCTAGTTTCTAAAGGTTGACTAAACCTCTCCTCTGATACCAAATGTAGCGGTTTGGAATTACTTCCAGTGGACTATAATTGATACCTATTAGGGTACTCCATGGGAGGCTACACCCCCTGGACGGGACACACCACCATCCCCAGTGGTATCCAATTACTCATGAATCCCTTGGGCAGAGAGCCATGCTTCGTCCAACACTCACATGTGATAGTTCCCAAGGATCGGATACATTCCTATCTCCTTTGCCTCTGATACCAACTGTAGAGACCCAAATCTTGACGTACATGGTCTTTACAATACATTTTCGGAACACTTAATACATAACAAAAACCAACACTCAAGGACCGTAAAAGTTTAGTGTATTTGGAAACATGGAATATAAACTCTTAATCATGTTGAATGATCTTCAACATATCCCATAATGATCTTCCCCTATTTGTTACCTTACCTAAAACCGTTCATTAAATCTTGGGGAAAAGAAAATATATAAAGGGTGAGCTCGAATGTTCAGTAAAGGAAAACATAGAGAACATAAAACATTCCATAAACATTTGAAAAGAAAAAACATGAACATAAAATTTAAACATCAAAATCTTGAGCAAAGACATAAATCTTTGATGTACGTAAGGCATATATCATAATGGAAAATCAATCATGATAAAATTTAATGGTAATAAAACATGTAATTATGGCAACCATTCATAAAATGTTATGATTTCCATAGTAGCCAAGGAATTTCTGCCAAGACCATCTTAGTGGAAAAAGTCCCTTTTTTAATCGATTTCACTCCTCGTTTCAGTCCTGTAACACTGAACCAGATTAAATTACCGTTCCAGCCATGTCCATCTCTTGAGATATAAATCTTTACCCAATGCATTGGTAGGCTATATTGTCCCCACCCATCTCATATTGAAATAATTCTTTCGTGTGCCACAATATAAACATAAATCATTCATCATAACCCAAGAATAAAGTGGGTTTCATAAACATCATTGCATCATAACGTAATCCATAAAAAAAATTGGATGTCATTTCATCATTAGAAAAGTGGAACCATGTAAATCATAGAGACATGATACTTGAAACATAAACATGTGAAATAATTTCATCTTAGATGAAAATGGTTTTGATAAAAAACTTGAAATGAATTCTTAAGGAAAATATCCTTTTTTCATCAAAATCATTTTCTTTTCACAAAATGTCATTCAATCTTAAAAGAAAATAATTTTTTTTTTAAATATTCATGAAATATTTTGGAGAAAGCTTCATGAAAATAAGGCTTTATAAAACCTTAAAACCCTTTTCCTGCCGTATACGTTAAAAAAACATTCTTCTCGTACTTTTGTCTCAAAAGTAAAAAAATACATTGTAGGGTAAACAGAAGAAAGATTCCTTCCATACCATGGGTTAATAGTAAAAATGAGTAAATAGGACTTTAAACATACATGAATTCACTTTTATAAATCATGGACATGGATGATAGAAATAACCCTAGTAAATACTTACGTATAAGCAATCTCGGATAAAAATGAAATTTGCAAAATTATCCGTTACCTTAGGTCCGATATGCTTCATACGTATATGAACATCCTGTAAAATTATTTAAATAATGTCATTTAATTATTAAATAATAAAATTCATTGTTATGATATCATATATGTTTCATTAATGACATTATATTACCCGTTCTTTTTTAAATTCCATGTTAAAGCAGCGTTTTGGGTAATATCATTTCATTTATCGTATGAGTTTCGACTTGTCGTTCTTGATATTATTACTAATATAATGATTAACATAATTAAAGAATTTAAAACATGATTTATATATAATATATATTCATCATATAAATATATATATTATAGATCTATAAAAGCAATGAAATACATCGTTCATGGAGACGGTAGGCCGTACGTACGCATGAACGCTGTTTTCGTTTCCTTATTTAATTGAATGAAACTAAATAGATGACATACATATATATATATACATAAATCCAGTAGCATTATTATTTCATATATTTCATTATTATTCATTATATAAACTTTATGATCATTCATGTATGGTTAACATGGAGAATGAATCTCATCGCGTCGTGGAGATGGTAGTCCGTACATACGCACGAGGGATGATATCGTTCCCATGATTATTGAATATAATTGGAGTGGATGGTATAATATATCAGAATTAGTATGATGTTATAAAAACCATATATAGTTATTCTTTTCACCATTATACCCAGCCATTTACGGTGTTGGTGGAAAAACACATTTCACCACGGTGTGGAGACGGTATTTCGTACGTACGCACGCGTGGTGATTTAGTTTTCCGTAGGATGGATAGATGGTGAAATAGAGTTGTTTCATACTTATAATAAAATATCAGAAAATGATTTATACTAATGTTATTACTTAATAATTAAAAAACTAAAGAAGAAGAAGTGTAAGAAGAAATAATGTTGAAAGAATCGGTAACGGACCTTACCTCTTCTTTGAAGCGCCTCTTTGAGACCTCCTCTTAGGGCACTAAAATTGGTCTTTGAAGAAAACAAGAACCTCTAGGATGTTCTTATGGAAGTGGAGAAGTTAATTTGGCAGGGTTTTTCCCTGCATGAAGGCTCAAAGTGGTGTGAGGAAGAGAGGGAGTAGGTGCCCTTTTATAAGGGAGGAGAGGGGCACCTTTGGAAAACTAAAAATATTATTTTATTATAAAGTCATATTCGGTTTTTAATAGCTCCAAATTTATTTATTACGAAGCTAATGTTGGTATGGGTAGAAATCCTCTCATCCAATATAATTTAGACAAGTTTATGTTTCTCTTTTAACCTTATCAATTAGGTTTAACCTTAAGATAAATAATTTTACTTTTACCGTGTCTTCTTGTTTTCTTACACTATAAGGTTAATAAACACATTATAAAAAGAGAAAATAACCCCAAGTTGTTTATTATTAATATATATAACCATATCTAATTCATTTGACACAACCCTATATTTTTATGAATAAAATAACAATTAATTATATAATATTTGTTTTAAAAACTATTTAATGTGAATTTTGACACTATTTGGAAATTGATTTTTGTGAAAATCATAATAGAAATATTATTTCAAAAAAAGTTAATTAAATCAACATAAACATGTCATATTAACCTATAAAATTAGTCAAACTCATAAAAATACTCAAATTACATTTTTTGGTTATTTATAACATCAATTATGTCAATATTGTATTAATAAGATAATTACTACATCATATTTGTGTCAAAAATAAATTAAATTATATAATCTCTAAAAATGAAAAATAAAATACCATTATGTAGAAAATCTTTTTATCTTTGTAATTAATATTTATAGTATAATTTATCTTATGTATAACCCAATATTAAAAATGTTTTAGTTATTAAACTTGTTTTTAACCATTTTATCCCTTCTTTAAATAAATTAATAATAAATGTCCTAATCTAATCCATGTGGATCTAAATGGTCATATTTTATTTATAAGGTTGTTTTTGGTCGAATTACACTTATAAAATAGAATTAATACATGTGTTAGGGTAATAATATTTTTATTTTGTACCCTTAAATATCATATTTACTTTTAACCGTGGTAAATAAAAGTAAAAAGTAACTATTCACCAAAAATTATTTTCATCTCATTGAACCACATTTTAGGCCTTGATATTAACCACGTCTCTTAGATTTCTGAAATTAAATTCACATAAGTGGTAAAATTTAATTTAAATTAATAAAAAAGTCAGTTTTTTAACTACTACTAAGTGGTTTCACTATTCATCGAAAATTGAAGTTTTTCAGAAAAATACCAAAAATTCAGCTTAAAATTATTTGGTATTCTGAATTAAAAATTTATGTCTATTTTTCTAAATTCATAACATATAAGTGGCATTAATTAATTTTAAATTTATTTCCCGTTAGTAAAACAAATAGCGAGTTTTTATGAAACAAAAACAATCAAAAGATTGATACTTGTTTATATCCATTTTCAAAGTGAAATTAATTCAAATGAACAACATTGGATTAAATGGTAAAAATATATTTTATATCACTTTAAAACCAATTAAAAAGATAATCAATCCATATAAATTATTGTGATGGAAAAATTGTTTTTAATTAAAATATCGTGTGTTTTTACTATTCATTAAAATATGAAAGTTATCAGAATAATATGAAAAATTAATCCAAAGTAAATTTTTATATCCTGATTCCAAAAAAGAATTTTATTTTGTCAAATTGAACTTAGAGACATGTCAAAACCAATATTTGAGGTGGATGCATCATTAAAAGATGGGGAAACTGCAATTTTTAAAAAATACATATTTTACACAAAAAATTTATTTTGTTCTCATAGCATATTCAAGAAAATTTGTAAGATGAATAATAATGTTATTAAATTAAAAATGTAGTTAATACTATTCATAACGTCTAGTCTGTAATAATACTATAACAATATATCGTTGTTTAGTGAATCCTGATATTGCGTACAACACACGCTATCGAGGAAAGTCGTGACTGCGTGTAATGCATGCCAAGTCAGGGTTGTGTGTTGTGGAAGACTTATCTGTTGTTTCTTATAACAATAATCCAACCATATTTCATTTATACATTGAATATATATATATATATACACACAATGTTTCTTAGAATAACTATTATCAAAATTGTGTGTAACATGATCCAAGAATAGTGTTGTTTATACAGAAAACTCATACGGTGTTGCAGATAGCGCAAGGTAATCTTGTTGTAGATTACAACACAAGACATCAATGAAATTAAAATTAAATTTTTCATAAGATCTTGGGGTGTTACATTAAATTCCATTTAAAATAATAATATTATATTTTTAGTGTGAAATGTATGATTTTAAAGAAACTCATTCTTGTGTATTGGGTACGCCATCGAACATTGCATTCCCTTTAAAGTGATATTAACATTTTATTCAAAAATATTAATAAATATGAAAATTTCATATTCTTTATTTACCTGTGATGTTACATTTTATCCCATTTTTATTTTACCCTTGTTTTCAAGGGAATATTCTTTTCACTTTTCAAATCAGTCATTTTTCAAACCCTTTTTATCGTGTAAGTTCAATGATTCTTTTTACCTTGTATGACCTGTACTGATTTTGTCACATTCATTTAAATTTATTTTAACTAGATGTTATATAATGTTTATTACTAATGAAAATATTTTAAAAATTGATTTTATTAAATAGTATATTCAAATGGTTTTTCAATATAAAAGGATATATTCATGAAATTTTTTTAAGTATCCATTTTTCAGTATTTACGTTCCTCAACGACAATAAACATTTTTTCACTCCACATGGAGTATGTTTTATTGACACCATCATTAATATTACTATGTATGTTTTATGATTGATTTTGAAAAAGATATTATTCACATTCACATTCTTGATTTCTTTTTCCCCATAAAATATACAATCTCTTATGATCATTGAACATTGAATTTTCCCATAATTATCCATTTCATTTACCATAGAAATTTCTATTTCATAAATAGTATACCAATTCACATATGGTGAATACTTCGATAATTATTTTTTTATTTGGGTAAATATTGATAATTTTTTATCTTTTACTCTAAACAGATATTTGATCAGGCATATTGTTAAATAAATTATTTGTTATTTGAGGAATGTTTTGGAAGGGTACGACATGGTTGGAGCCTAACACATACCATTTATTCTTCATTATTCACATGGGATGAGTAATTTTTGTAGCCTCCTTAGGTAGTTTTTACCCTACATTTTGTAAACTGTATTGTGAAAGGCCTTAATAGTAAAGCTATCATGTTGCAAGGAAATATGGAATGAAATTATAAGGTATTTCCATAATTTATATTCAGTTTTTATTCATCAAATATTTTTTTTTTGAAATATATATGGGTTATTTTATTTTTTTATTTTTGTTATTATTTATCCTTGAGGTTTTGTGTCGACATTTCAATGGATACATTTCGTTATCATTTTATTAACACAGATAGAATGTCTTTCACTTCCTTACTATGTTATATTGAAATTTTGTTGTCTAGATATTTGAATGTAATGCTCTATCTATTAATTTCATTTCCATTTTAATTTATTCTTATAGATACATTATTTTGTCTTCTTTACTTATGCTTTCTGAGCATTTGAGCTCAACCTTATTATGTTTCATTCCCCATGTATCAAAGTAGTATAATATGAAAGATACTAAGATATTTAATAAATGGATTAGAGTTACCATTAATTATAATTATTTTAAATTTTGTTAAAAGAAAAAAATTAGTAATTTTTGTATACTTTTTAATAAAATACTCATGGATGTATCTAATTTACCAAGACTACTAAACTGATCGTCCTTTCTGGACTTGATTCATTGTAATCATGCCAGTGTACATTGTAGCAGACACCGACTATAGGAAACCAGGGGATGGGTCTATATAATTATTTACAAAAGTTTGTTAAATTCTTTCTCTTTCTTCCAATAATTTTTATGGGATTAAAATGAAAATAAATCCAATTTTAATCTTAAAAAACTCTAATATTTTTAAAAAATAGTTTTACCAGCAATGGATAGAAAATCATTTTTAATTCTAAAATTTTTAATTTTTATAAATTCTATATGATAGATTAATCTTCTTCTTTTAGAGAGGTTCATACAAAATTTATTTTTGTTGAATTTTTTATTTTTTATGATAATATTGATTTTTTATCGAATAGTGAAAATACAACATTTTTATTCAAAACATATTTTAGTTATGATTAATTTATATAAGTTGTCCTATTAATTTGTTTTAATATATAATTAATTAAAATTTTATCATTTAATCCAATGTAGTAAATTAAAATCAATTTCAAATTGATATTGGATATAAAAGCATTCTCAGCTTTTAAACTTTTTTACTTTACAAACTAGTTTCCTCAATCCGTCGATGGGATTATTTTTTAAATTAATTTTAGTCTCTTATTTGAATTTAATTTTAAAAAATAGATATACATGGTTTTAATTAATATGATATATTTTATCTAATAGGCTCAAAAAAATTCTTCATGAATAGTTACTATAGTATTTTATTTACCACGGTTAAAGGTAAAACATGTCATTAAAGGGATAAATGATTTTGTAATAATATAAAACTACCCTAATACATATCTTAATTTTATAGGATAAGTTATTTTCTACCAATTCAATACTTCATAAAAAATTCTGGCATTTGGAAGCCACTTGGGTGGGATTATGACATTAATAACATTATATTTAATGTAAAGATAGATATGTTTTAAACATGTCTCCTATTACTAAAAGAAATTTAATATGGGGTTATACAAGTACTATATAATGTTAAAAATAGTACCTATAAATATAAAAATATTTCCAAAGTCATGATATTTATTTATAATTTTTAGACATTAAATTATCAAATTAAACTTTAACACAATGATAATGTAGCAATATATTTATTAAAGGATGTCTCAAATAAATAATATAAATAATATTAAAATAAATATAAATTTCAATATTTTTTCCGTAAAATAAATTTATGGATTAATTCTACATGTTATTGACGTGTTAATGTGTTTTTTAGATGGAATTGTGTTTTTATGATTTTTAAAAAAGTCATTTGTGGAATAGAGTCAAAATTTGCATAATTCAAATCTTGAAATATATAATATTTAATTAAATGATGTTAATTTTCTAAAAAATCTATTTTTTTGGAAAAATATTTTATATAAGTCTAGAAATTTTATTAATTACTCTTTAATTTGTTTTTACCAGTTATTGTATTATTGTAACTCTCAAAGTCTAATATACTTTATATAAAATTTTAAGAGTAAAAATGGGTTATAACAAAATGATATGGATTAAAAAATATAAAAAATTAAATTTTAATTATCTAATTCCTATTATACCCAAAATCATCATATTTACTATTTAAACCATTTTTGGACTATTATGATTTGAAAAATAATTTATATTAATTTAATACTTTTAATAATTTGAATAATTCCCCTCTACACTCTTATAAAATGGATCTCATTCCTCTCTATTTATCACCATTCAAAAACCATTTTTATCATCTATTAATTACCCAAAACCCTTAATATAATACCTTATTCTATCTTAAATGCCTTATTTTATTCCAAACATCCTGTATTGAGGTGATAAGGTGTTAAGAAAGTTTACCGTCCGAAGGAAAGCTGATATTCAATTTTAGTGTTTCTATTTTATTCTTCATTCAGTTCTTTTAAATAATCTTCAATCATAATTAAATAACAAATCCAATATCCTCAATATAATGAGATATTATTATTTTAATATCTTCACCTAAATCCATCTCAAATTTCATCAAATTTTAAATGAACATTTCACTATGCGTTTGACGGACTACCGCATCTTGAATCGATATAGTCTATTTTTCATTACATTCTTTAAAAACTGGTTATAATTATTGAATATTTATTTATATATTATTTACATAAATTTTTTACCATTAGATGATAATTATATATCAATTATATTCTTAAATTCCATACAGAAAAAATGATAATGTTGTTCGTGTGAATGTGTTAACTCTCACCTTCACGAAGCGATGTAAAGAATTTTTATTCACCAAGTCACATGTATGATATATCTATAAGTATAATTAAATTATTTTTATTATTTTAATAATATTATTATCATTATATAAATTTAATGTAATAATTAACTTATTTCCATAATGTTTAATGAATAATGGAAACATTATTGATACGTCCGAAAGAACTACTGTCTCCATGATTGGCACGTTGTTCACTTTTTTACCATAAATATATTCTCTAATTTAAAAGTACAATTGAAGTAATAAAGTGATTTTTATTTAAGGAATATTATTTTGGATATGAGTGACATTTGACCACAAGGACTATTGACATCATAAAAAGATTCTTTTTAACTCATGTTCTTAATATTGACAAAGCATCCGACATGAACTTAAGTAATTATGAAATTTTTATAACATGGTAGTTAGTGATATAAAAGGAATAATAAATATAAAAAAGGTTCTAAAGAAAGTAATAATTAACCTATGATTATAATTCTTGAATATAACAATTGTATGTGATGATTCGGACTCGAGGTAAGTGACTTTTTAACAAATCACCTAGTTTCAATGATTTTATGATTTATTCTTATAAATCATTTTATTTAATGTCCATGATTCCAAAATGGTTTTATGTATATATTTATATGGAAATTACTGTTTTTATATTTTATTTCCTTCATTAATTTTCTATGTGTTATATGGAAAATTCATTTAGAATTATTCTTTTTAAGTATTTTCATTGTTTTTTAATGATGGATTGTTCTTTTCAATAACATTGAATTTTTTACATATATTCCATGAAAGGAATTTCTCACATTAATTTACAATCATGTATTGATGTTTAATTTACATTTTTACATTTTTATTTAAAAATACATTTTTCATTTATTATTGTGCATTTTGTAAAGATTAAATGAGGTTTCAAAGTAGAAATTCTATTTTTCGATTATGTCCTATTTATTTGTTATGATTATGTTATGGTTTTAGAGAAGTTTTTATATATATGGGTGGTTTCATGATAAAACAATTGTGGGTGAGCTAGTGATAGGTCTTCAATTTATTGGTTAATATGATGAAGTTAAATAGTATGGTTTCTCTTAAGAGATTTAGGGAATATATTGTGGTGTGTTTTCTAAACATAACCTTGATGGTATCTCCCTATGTAGATGTGAAAGATATAATGTAAGTATGATATGTATTCAACATGTTACCATTATGATTTATTATTTTTAAGAGTTTTTTAATGAATCTTATGTTTTCATGAGGTTTGTTAAATAGATAGTCTTTTATGGGAAAAGATTATGATTTTTTAAAAATGTTTTCGTGAGTTTAATATATTCATGGACAAATGGTTTCATTCCTTCTTTTATATCGCTTACAAAGATTTTTTTTCACATCCCCTGTTTTTTTATTTTTTTCCACATGGTATATGTATGGGTAAAATAAATTAATAAGTAAATATGAATGCTATGTATACTTCTATCTAGAAAAAAAATCATGTTTCAAAAAGTTTTATCTTGTGAAAAAAATGGATATTTCATAAAAAGTATCTACATGGTAATTTCTCATTTGTTATGTAATAGTTATGGTATAATTATTTAAATGTAATCCTAAAAATATATTCAATTTTAATTAATGAATAATATCCAGATTTTTTAATGTTTAATATTAGGGCCTTATAGTTGTTATTATAGTTTGATTAAGACTACTTTAGGGACTAGAAGTTTTGGTTAAACTTATGGTAAGATTCTATATGTATTCTTTCAGTTAAAACCTAGTTCTCTATTTTTTAAAATCAATGAAAATCAGTTAAAAATAGAATGTGTAGGATATTTGACAACATTATTATTTCTTACTGATTACATTCTTATAATATTTATTTAAAATTTCGGTTTGGTTGATTCAGAAACTTTTCCTAATATACAACTCGCTTGCAAATAGTTGTATCATATCTCAGACCCCTCCTTTATACCTCGATACAATCATGGATCATGTGTAGTTTTCAATAATAACCAATTTCATCAATATTCTCATATTTTAACAAAAATGTTCAAAATTATTAAGCAAAGTTCAGATATTTTACATTATCACACGATTTTGATGCATATTATGATTTTGAATAAGTTACCGAAGAGGGATACATTTGTGCATCATATTTATACTTCTATTAAAATATAATATTTCATAAAATACTTGTGGACTTTTAAAAGGACCATTGATTAAAGGTTTCAAGTCAAAATCAGTATGAATGGTTTATTAAAATAATATATTATCAAATGTATTGAAATTATATATCATCCATAATTATTTTACAAACTATATTTTTGTGAACACCCATATGTACCATCATGTAAAAGGTGTATTTGGATAAAGGAATCATGTGATATTGAAGAATGTCTATATCAATGATGCAATTTATAGAACTTCTATCTACATGAAAAAAATTATTATGAACCCTGATGGACACCATGATCAAGGTATGACATTCATTCTTTTGGAAGAGTCCTATTAACTCATATGGTTGTAAAATAAAAAAATATCAATATATATAAAACTTCATTAATTAATATGTTGAGTTTATTATGAGTTTTGATAAAAATGAGAGGTATTAGATAACCTTTGAGGTTATAACATGTTATGGTTTTTGTAGTCTTATAAAAATATACAACCCACAAGATGGGTGACAACATGTTGCATTTAGAAAGGGTAGGAGAATAAAACCCACAACCTAAGGGTGAAAAGGCATTATTACTTACCACTATCCTATGTGAAGTCCCTGTTTAGTATGTCGATTTCATTTTATTTAAAAAATATGATGAAAAAATAATTATTATTTTTTTGGAAAAATTATATTTTAACAAATAAATATAATTGTTATTGGAAAATGATTTATGGATTAAGTGACGAATGTAATTTTGTGAGATTTTCAATATTTTAGGGACTTTATATAATTAATTTAAATAGAATACTATGGGACATTAATTTATGAGTAATGATTGAATTATATTTTTTAAGAATACGTGATTAAATTGTGGACTTATAGTGATTTAGGTTATTTATGTAAATTATTAACCTATCTTAGTGAATATGTTTTTAAGAGAATTTTGTTTTGTTATTAGACATCAAGAGTAATTGATGTTTTTTGGAGAGAAATGATAGAACTTATCTTGGATGATTATGTGATAAAATAATTTTGATTTATTATGATACAATGTTAGTCTAAAATTTATGTGATTAATTTTAAAGAAATTGATTTGTTTTATAGTTAATATTGTAGTTTGGGAATTACTGTTGAATTTTATAGGATGAATTAGTTTTTCATTATATAATGTTTATTCATTTTATGTTAATTTTTTTTCTTCTAATAAGAATTTTGGTTGTGGTTAATGTCTAAATGTAGGAGAATTATATAGTTAATATTTTTTGGATTATTGGACTCTTTATAAGTTGATTCTAGTTCATCAATCATTTATAATTCATCTTGAAAACTCATCGTTTGGTAGAAAATATGTTTTATGACAGAAGATTACTATAGGAAGGAACTCTACATCTGAAGTAAGTATATTTCTTTTTATTCATACTCTATGTTGTGAAATAATTAATCAAATCTGTAGAAAGGATATTTAAAAATCCATTTAATTTTCCTACAATGAAATCAAATACCTTTTAACCCATCACAAATATGTGGCATTAGGATTGTTAACATTATCCTAGCTATGTTTTCTATGACTCTCCATATGAACGTGATTGTTAGTTTTTTCTTCCATAACTATGTTTTATTACATGTAACCCTAGTGTTTTTTATCTTGGATGAACTTTTTACTTCTCTTTATTTATTTTAATGTTGAGTTTTATTGACACTTTTTTCAATGTGGGATTTTGATGAAGTAATTTTGAAATTTGAAACATTAGTTTCAAATAGAAAATTTCAAATTGGAATGATGCAATTTCCCAATGTGGGAAGGATAAAAAATCCCATTAAAATTTAGAATAACAAATTATTATATCTACAAATATTTATGAATTAGAAATTAATTTTACATTAAAGGTAATTCATTTACTGATAGCGTACCCAATATGAAACAATGGGTTTATGCGAAATCATACATTTCACACAAGATTAAGAAATATCAAAAAATAGTAAATTATTAATATTATTAAATTAAATAGATATAAAAGACTAGTTTTTTTATTAACATGAATGAAAAAAACTAATAATATTATTTTTACACATGTTTGTTAAATGTTATTACATTTGTACAAAAAATGACTGGCTTCAAATAAAAATAAATTCAATTTTAAGGGAAAAATATCTAATATTTTTAAAAGTTAGTTTCCCCACCTATTGGTGGTGAAAACTTTGTAACTATAAATTTGGATAGTTTTAAAAATCATATTTGAAAAATTAAACTTCTTCTATGGAAGTGTTAAATCAAAATTTTCTTTTGTTAAATTTTTGGTATTTTATTTCTAATATTAATTTTTAATGAATAGTTGAAATATTGTATTTAAATTTAAAACTTCTAATATGTGTGATTTATTTATATTATTACTATATTATTTTAATTGGTTTTAATGTATAAAGAATATTTATTTCATTTAAACTAATGTAGTTCATTGGAATTAATTTCAAATTTAAATTGGAAACTAAATGTATGTGAACTTTTAAACCTTTTTTACAATAAAAACTTGTTTCCTCAATCTGTCATCAGCATTAATTTTTAAATTAATTTTTGTCACCTCTGTGAATTGAATATTATAAAATGTACTTACATGTTAGTAATTACTATGAAAAAATTTATTTAATAGGATCAAAGAAATTTTTGGTTAATAATTATATCAGGTTTTTATTTACCACGGTTAAAGGTAAATCATATAATTAAAGGTAAAGATAATATTCTAATAATATAGAATTTCTATAAAACATGGATTAATATTATTTAATGACTAATTTTATACTAATAAAAAAATATTTTTGGATATTTTGGTCTTTGGAGGAATTATGTGTGTGATTATGACATTAATAATATTTTATTTAAAGTAAAAACAAAGATGTCATACACAAGCCTTTTATTCCAAAAATGTTACTATGGGGTAATATAATTTATATCTTCTACAATTAATAGACAACAATAATATAAAAATATTACCTAAATCATGATAAATTATTTAAAATATTTATTCCTAAATAGTTAAATTTACTTATGACATAATGAAGACGGAGTAATAGATTTATTAAGGGAAGAATCAAATAAATAATTTCAATAATACTAATTTAAAAAATAATTGAAATATTTGATGACATTAACACATTTTATATATGAAATAGAAATGTTATTGATGTGTTAAAGTAGGTTATTTAATGTAATCAAATGGTTATGATTTTTTAAAAAGTCAGGTAATGAAAAGTGTTAGAATTGATATAATTAATATCTTAAAATATATAATATTTATTTAAGTGATATAAAATTTCTAAAAAATCGATTATTCAGACAAATAACTTATATAATAATAAAAATTCATTAATTACTCGTTAATTGGTCATTCTTCATGTGATGGTATTTATTTAAACTCTCAATGTGTAACTTTCATGATAAAATGGATTCATTTAAAAGGGGTTAATATAAAATGATAAGGATTGAAAAATATTCAAAAAGTCACTAATTTTAATTGGATGATGGGGATTTGATAGAAATATATATATCTTATAAATACATATTTTTGGTACCATTAATAATATTAAATTATCTTATATTAATTTAATACTTTTTGATAATTCCAAGAGTGCCCACCCCTCTCCTAAAAAAGGGTACACATTCCTAAGTATTACTGACACATTGGAAACCATTTGATTCAGATAAGATCTTCCGAAAATCCTTCCATGAATACCTCCTCACAACCTAGAGAACTTTTTGTAGGAAGAACCACCGTCTTATAAGTGTTGTGGTGTTATTAAAGGTGATCATCTGAATGAAAGGTAATGTTTTTATTAAGGGTTTATATTTTATTACTTCTTCCACTTTTATTAAATATAACTCATCCTTGTTGAAAAACTAACTCCATTGAATTAAATGTATGGATATTATAATAATTTAATATCATCAGCTAAATAAATTTTATGTTTTATCAAAAGGGAAATGATCATTCATTCATGTGTACGCCGGACAACCATCTAGCTAACCGATATAGTTCATTTTTCATTACCGTCCATCAAGACTGGTAATAATGTAGGAATTATAGTTTATATAATATTTTACTGACAATTTTATCATTATAAAATAATAATATACCAATTATGTCCTTACATTCCATACCCATTAAAATGAAAATTTTGTTCATGCATATGTGTGAACTATCACATTCATGAAGCGATGTGAGACATTTTTATTCACCACATTACTTGAATGATATATATAAGTATTACGAAATTATTATAATTATGTTAAAAATGTTTTTATCATCAATAATGATAATATTATAATTACATTATTTCCATAATGATCAATTAAAAATGGAATCATTACTTATGTATGCGTACGACCTACCGTCTCCATGATTATAACATTGTTTATTTTTTATGTTAAATAAATGGTTTTATTTAAATTTATAATTAATGAATAAAAATTAGTATTATTTAATGAATATTATTCTAGAGATTATGGACCTATGAACACATGGACTATTGAGGTCATACCTTTTTCATTTTCAACTCAAGTACTGTATTTTGACAAAGTATCTTACATGAACATAAATAATTATATAATTTTTATAACAAGGTAATGAGTGATATAAAAGGAATGATGAAAATAAAAATGTAACTAAAATAATATAAAGTATCCTATGTATATTAATTAGGATTATAAGGATTTTGTGTGATGATTTGGACCCGAGGTAAAAGAAATTTTAACTGACAACCTAGTTTTACTATTTTGATGCTTTTATCTTATAAATATTTATATTTAATTTTCACGTTACCAAAATGGTTTTATATATTTATATATATTGGTGTGGATTTTTTAATATGTTAATTCTTGTAAAAAGTTTTAATGTTGTGTGGGACACTTTTTTATCAAAAATCTTCTTTGTAAATTTTTTAATTTTTATCTAGAAATGGATTTTTTATTTCAATAATGTGGAATTTTTTTAATCATATACAAAATGAATGGAATTACAATATTTAATTCAACTATCATGTATTGATGTATATGTTAAAAATTTACATTCTTATTTTAAAATAATGTGTTTTCATTTAAAGTGTGTGACATGTAAATATGAAATGTTATTTCAATGTGGAAATGTTATTTTTCAATTGTATGATTTTTATGTGATATGATTATGTAATGGTTCATGATCATTTTTATTTTTATTTATGGTTCCATGATAACTGAGTTTGGGTGAGCCCGTGATATCTCTCTAATTAATTGGTTAATGACATAGAGTTAAATGGTATATTTTCTACTAAGAGATTTAGGAAATATCCTTTAATGGGTATTCCAAATGTAACAACGATGTTTACTACCTATGTAGCTATGGAAGCAAAAATGTAAGTATGATATGGATTGTAAAAGTGTTCATTATGATTTATGATTTATAATATGTTTTATAGGAATCTTATTATTTCATGAGGTATGTTATAGAGTATATGCTTTTTTGGGTGAAAAGTTTGATTTTATAAAAAAAATCGCGAGTTCAAAATATCCCTAGACTAAGGGTTTGATTCTTTATTTTATATCCCTTACTAGTTTTTTGTTGTCAATTATATGTTTATGTAATTTTTTTCATGGGGTATAAGGATGATTAATATAGTGTATGAAATCAAGATGAATTTTATTATGATTTCAATCAAGAAAAAAATGCTGTTTTAAAGAGCTTTATCCTGTCAAAAAAATTGATAGTGAGTAGAAGTGCCTACTTTTTAATATTGGTGTTAAATTTTAATAGTTATGGATAATTTATCTGAAACACTAAACCACAAATATACTCAAAAGGAATTTTTTAATTAACTCGTGATTATTGAACGTTTAAGGTTGGGGCCTTATTTAAATGAACTAATATACATATATGTTTTTTTTGTTTAAATTAATCGAGTCTGATTATAAGAATGTCCATGGACATTTGGGGTTATCCTTGAGATAGGAGAATCTGTTGATGGTTTGTGTTTTCAAGGGGAATCTATTTTTTTGGTTGTCTATAAGATAAATACAAATCATGAATAATTTACACACAATGTATTGGTCACCATCCATATTCCCTGAGTTTCTCTTATATCATGGAAATATTAAATGGAATTCAAGTATTAAATTTCATGAAATTGATTCATATCGAGAATATGATTAAAATCGTTTACTAGTAACAGGGCTGATGCCATGAACAATTACAAGGTTTAAAAGAATTTCATGATGTGATTATGGTTATTAATTTATAAGGTTCCCTGTAGATTTCATGGACATGTATTACATGTGATGAGATTACACACCTGAATATGATTCACAATGTGAAATGGTAAAAACAATATTTTTTTACGAGGTGACATGTTTGACATATTTTTTGGTTTTTTGGATTCTGTTGTGTCGTATAGGGAGTCATGTCTGGAAATTATTGTTATCTATATTTTTTAATCACTACAAGAATCATTATTTTTGCATTCATTTAAATTCAATTACTCTTCTATATAGGATCTATACGAAGTGTTTTTAGAGACCCCCACTCATTTTTTGTTGTTTCTTTAGACCATTGGTCACTGTTGTGGTTATAATTATTTTTTATGGGTTATTAATCCATTTTTTTCATCATCATTGTTTATCTTGGTACATAAACTTCTCTTGGTTTATGGAAGAGTTATTATATGATAAAAAATTTATTGATAATTTATAAAACCATAGTAGGAAAATCCTAAATATCATTACCCCTAATTTATTTCTGTAGTGGCATTTGATTTTCTATGAGGTATGTTGTGTTCCATTCTCTCCACCAACTACTTTTCTTGTTGGATATATTCTGTGATATGAGGATTGATTCCATGACATCAATTATTATCTTATTTTCTCTATTATTATTGGATCCCATTATAGTTGTATACAACCTCTCTTTAAGTTCGGTTGTTCAATCTCTAGAATATGTTGGATAAAAAATATTTTTCTAATTTAGAAAAACCATTTTATAAATGAAATGTCATTATTGTTTTATTGAGTTGTATGTGAGTGGAAATGGGGTTATTTGGAAAATATGATTCCCCTTATTTCAAAAAAAGATTTGGTATCTACAATTAATTTTAAAATAGACATCTAAAATGGTTCCCAAAACATAGTTTGGATGAATTTTTTCGGAAAACATAGCAGATTATAATTCTTGGGAACTTAGGTAGAAATTCTAGTAATCAGCCACATCTGTTGAATCTACTAGGGGCTTCAGTCATGGGGGGGGGGGTACCCTTCTCCATATGAATTTTGTTATATGTTCTCGATAGAAACTCTTGGAAGGTTCAATTTCTAGGTTGTCCCCTTACTCTCAAAATTTGATGCATATATCTATCGACTAGATATGTGCAATTTTCTATGTCTAGTTATGATTTGACTAGTATACTGAATTATATTAAACATTGGTATGATGATACCTATTCATTTTCAGGAAATTTTTTATGTTTTACTAACATCGATTTTATGTGATATGTGATACATGTTTTGATTTTATTTGACTACTTTTTTATATAAACAATTCATAAAAAAAATTACCTAAATTATTTTTGAAATGTGGAAAGGGGGGAAATTGAAGGTAATAAAAATATTTTGATATGAAATCTATTTAACTGTGATTCATGCCCTGTATTATTTAATTTTTATCATGATTGTATTTTTTTCATATATACATTATATGTATCACCTGGGTGGGATCCTACTAATCCTCTTTATGTCACACACTATGTACTCTTTCATATGTGTGTATAAATTTATATGTATTTTGATGCAAATAAAGTCAAGGTTCTACAATGAGTTGGTGAAATTTCTATTAGATGAGCAAGGATAGCTAGTAGTGTGATTATGAGGGATTTCCCATTCTAAAACATGGAGATTCTGGTTTCTTTTTGTTTTTATTTTTTGTTTTTAAAAATGTATCATAGATTATTTAATCTACTTTTGGGTTATACTACATTCTATTTTCCCTTATGGATATGACATATAAATTTGATTTATTAATCTACTATTTATTATCATTGTGTGTGTAAAAATATTCTTTGATGTATGCTTCAGATTAGAAAAAATTTCTCCTTATAGATGTTCTTGATGTCTCAGTGCTAGTTTCTAAAATATGGGGATTGGGAATTCCCATCAGATTTGAGGAAATTTGGGTTAGGTACAATTTTTATATGGTTTATTGGTTTATAGTGTCATGTTTTGGTCTAAAATGGTTGTATGTTTATAGACTTCCTTTTCGTGCGATGTTTAATACAATGGTGATAGGATTTTTGGAATTTGAGAAGGTTGTTTCGATGTGTACCTGTATATCTCTAATATTAATGAAACTATATATTCCATGGTATGTTGGGAATTGTGTTTCATTTTTTTAGTTTTTAATGTCAATCGTAGTTTTTTATTACGAGTTTATTGTTTGAACTATTCTAATCTTGTTGTCTGGCCATTTAATCTTCTTTACTGTGAAAAATCATACCTATAAGGCATCTTCCATGGGTTCATCAGTAGGGTTCATCGATACTCCTCATAGGAATCTAAGTGTCTAATAAAATCTTATCAATGATACATTGATGTAATTTCATTTTATTGACCCAAAATGTGCCGCATGTACATTACATGGTTATTGTGGTTTATCTAGGAGATGTAAGATAAAATGATCGAGCATAATATTTAATATATTAAAAGACACCATAATATATGGGTATTACTAATCCTTAATAGGAGGAGCACTCACTTGATAAGATCGATTAGCTCATTGAATCTTTAATACACCTGAGTCTATGAAGGTGAACAATTTCACATTTAGAATTGATGTTCCAAGAACGTGATGGTGGGATTCCATGATATAGATGGATATAAATGTGGTCTTTAAATAGTTGGGATACATGTATCTCTTTATCTTGAAATTTTTTTCAATGAAATAGAGGATGGAAATTTAACTAGAGTTACTCTTCTTATGTAATTGGGAGAATTGAGTGCCATTATACACAAATCAGTTTACTGATATAATTTTTTTTAAAAAAAATGTAATATGAAACGGTCAGATGAAGGATTAGATGTACCTAAATGGGTTTTAACTAGATATCATCATGTATGTATTTATGTTGAATCATTCAACAAATATGAATATGATAGATCGAGAGATGATTGTATAGATGAATTTTTAAGGAATGGTTTTTTAATTTTCCCCTTATCATTAATCCCTTTTTTGCTTTAGTTGTACACGAGGTAAAAAGTGGAATTGTAATGATCATTGTAAGATTTGTGGTGGTGGTTCTATGTGTCATGAAAACTATGTATATTCAATTACAACTAGTTTAGTTCCCAGAAAATGATACTAATTTTCAACAGATGGGAAAACCTAGAATTATTGTTTTACACCTATATTTATATGAATTAGTTTTAGATGTTTGGTAATTTTAAAATTTCCATCTAGGTGATTTCTATGCCTCATTATTGTTGGGGTATTCCTCTCCAATGGAAACTATAGTGTAGTAAAATTCATCAAATACAATAAATCTCCAGAAATAGGGTTCTCGAGTGAATCACATTCAGGGATTAGATGACTCTCCAGAAAATGTTAAATTGTGTCCATTGAGAGTGTGAGGAATAATAATTATTTCATATTAAATATAGATTTCTTTAATTGATGATGGTTCTACCCACTCATTCACTTATATCCATTTTTTTATATTTTCAAACATCCAATGAATCTCATTTTCTTTTATTATGGAATTAATTACACATATTGGGAAGATAAAATAGAATGGGTTTTCATTTCCTTCTTGGTCCTTATCGATAGTAGATTTGGTGTTAGTTTTTTATTTCCTCATTCATGATCTATACATGTTGGACTTCATCAAAAATATGGATTAGCATGACACTAAACAGGATTAAGTTGATGTATATCATTAGTGCGTCTCATTTCAAGCTTCAAATGTTATAACATGGTTGTTTCTAAAATGGTGGGTTCTGAGGATATGATATGCATGATCATCCAACCTAGAGCATTAGAGTTTTCTATCTATTGTGGTAGGTTATCCTGCACAAATTTCACCCATTTTTTTCTTCCCTATATTTTTTTTGGATTTTTTAACTTTTCTCCCTAGTTTTATATCGGGAATTCCACTTGAAAATGATGTGGATTTTATGATTTATTTGGTTTTTGGTACATAAGGAAATTTGATACCTTCGTATGGTAAGGAACCATATACATAAAAGAGGTAAATATTTAGTGGGATGAGCATATTAAAACTCATATTGTTCTTCGACGTTTTTTTATATTGGAATATCCTTTTATATCATTCTATAACGCATATGTTTCACTCTAATTATGTTTATAATATCAAATGTTGAATAAGGTAACTATTACGAATCAGTATCCTTTTCCTTTTGTTGGTGTTTTTTAAATCAGTTAATGAGGGAATCTGGTTTTTGTATATTGATCCTCTGCCTAGTTGTTGCACCCCTGGATGGAGGCATGTAGCCCTTTTATGCCTTTTTACGTGTTTAAAGGGCGTGGGATGTGTTGGGAAGAGGATGGGTGAGTATGGAATGGTCTTGAATAAGTTTGGAGTATTTTCTATGGGAGATCGGTTTGAGCACAATTAGGGGAAACCGTGCAGGTTATCCAGGAAACCGTGATGGGGTGTATAGTAGCCTTCGCACGGCCTGTGTACAGTTTGCCAAACCGTGCCATGAAACTGTGTGGACCCCTCCTCTCGAGGTAGTAACGTGCAGATGGATAGCGCACCATTTTTCAAGCCATGCGGTCTAACCGTGCGACCACTTAAAGTAAGGGATTTAAATCTGGGCTCCCTCTGGCTTGACCTAAAACACTTCAAACTTCCTCCCAGTTGAGCCTCACTCGTGATTTTGGTTTCTCAGGGGTTGAGGGTGCTCTTTCCCTCATTTGGAAGCATTTCAAAGGGTTTTCCTGGTGTTTTGATGGTGGTTTCTCATGGGGAAGGAGATCTAGAGAGGTTTCGGTGGTGCGTTCACCAATTTTGACGAGTGGTTTCTTGTGGGTTGCTTTCACTAGAACCCTAAAGGTAGGTGGATTCACTCTCCACTCCACTTTGTTAGAGATAATGTTTTTAGTAACAATTAATTTGGTTGGCTTGAAATTAATTGCGTTTTGATGTGCGAAATTGGATGGAAATCCCTTTGGGGATGGTTTGTTGATTTTTGGGGAAAAGGGATTGTTGCAAAATGCTCTGGATGTGATTTTAAAATGTGATTTTTATAATGTGTTGTTTTGTTGGATTGATTGAAATGATTATAGAAAATGGTTTTCAATAAAAAGGGATTGTTTTATTGAGAAGTGGTTTGGTATGGAATATGATTTAAGGGTGTTTTCAATAAATTTTTGATTTCTTGATGTGGATTGACATGTAAGGAAATGGTGAATTGCATATTGTTGTTGGATTGGAGGGTTACATGCTTGGTAATGGCTTCTTTTGGTTGTGTGGAAGTGTTCGGGATGTCTCACTATAAAAGGTGAATAGGATGGGTTAGAATTCCCACCGTGTTGGGTTGTCAGATAGTGGGCAGGAAGTCCCACTGTTTTGGGATGTCAGGTTGTGGGTGGGAATTTATTCTAGCTGAAGATGGGGTGAACAAGTTTGGCAAGAAATCCCATCATTAAGGTTTCTTTTTTATTGTGTTTCTTTGCATAGATCGAATTTTTTGTGGAAATGTGAAACGGTTAAATTAGCCTCCTTGAGTGGCATGGTAGATTTGGATTCTTTGTGTGGCATGTTTGGCTCATGGCATGATTGTTTGGCACCTTGGGAATGTAACTTAAGGCCAAATAGACCTCACCGCCTCCTCCTACCAATATGGTAGGGGTGGGATGTTACAAGTGGTATCTGATTTTTCGGCCCTTTGTAGTTGATTATCAGATTTGGAGTTGACATTCATTGTCGTATATTCCTTGAGTCACGACGGTATCAAGGCATAAGAATGTCGGAACATAGAATGAATATAATAAAAGGATGTAGCTATCCCTTTTATTCTGAACTTCATGTAACTAGGGAGTTGGTAAATAAGTGTTATGGAGACACTGATAGGCATTGTATATCTCAATTTCGTGGGATTAGCCAATGAGATGAGCATGGAATTCATGGTAGAAATGACTTCCCTCTAAGATGCATATTTCATTGGGAATAATGATTTATGGGCTAAATTGAGAAATGGGTTTTCATATGTTTGAAATTGTAATGTGAATAAATTTGGTATTTTGAAAATGGAATGATTTTCAAAAATGGTGAAACACGGCAGAGGTGGAATGGTGGAAGGCCTCCTTGTGATAGTGTTGTGTAATGCGATGTGAAATAAGAATTCTTGGTTTCTACAGTAGTGAGACTCAGGGTTGTTCGTTTTATGTTTATAGAAATGGCTCTGGGTAGGCATCGTAGAGACTAATCAGATGTGTCCAATGAGAATGTGGATTCACCTAAGCCCCATGTGAACCAGCAGTTAGTTCCATGTATAGTGAAATATTTCCAAGATGTATAAAGTTGAAATATAGTAGATGAACCATGGCATGTGGATCATGCAGTTCAGATTCAGAAGAAGAATCCACCCATCATTAGGGGTGATTCAGAACTGGAATGGGCAGCGGTGTGACTATCTAGAATGAACAGAATTTTGGAATTCTTGGGGATTCTGGTTGAGTTGAAATTAAGGCTAGCAATGTATAAGCTAGAGGATCATGCTCTTCAGTGGTAGGAGTTGGTAGTCCAAGCGGGGATGAACCGGGGTATATTGTGGGAAGGCATTGAGGAATTGTTTAATAAACAATTCTACCCACATACATTCAGTATTAATCGCACAAAGGATATATTCAGTTTGAAGCAAGAGTATATGTTTGTGATAGTGTATGCAGTGATGTTTATGATCTTAGTACGATTTCCACCCGAGGTGGTGGGTAGCACATCATTGATGGAAAATATCTTTGAAGCAGGGTTAAGGAAAGATATCTGTTCAAATATAGCAGTGTTGTGTATTGGTGATTACATAGAGATGGTGAATTGACCATCGGTGGCTAAGCGGGATCTATTGGAAGCTCCAGGAAAAGGAATCATGGTGTTACCCATGGGTAATAGTGGGGATATTAAAGATGGGTTCAACTGGAGGAGGGTCACTTATTCCTAGGGTGGGAACTCTATTGTTGAACTTATGGTTGAGTTACTGGGTTTAATGGTAGAAATGATGATGTCGGTTTTGAAACATCAAACTCTTATAGGTCAAAGAAAGTGTCGAGCCTTCTTGTGTAGAGCATGTTGTATCGTTGTGGGTGAGGTTGAGCTAATTTGGAATTTTTTAATGCTTGAGATGGATGGTTATGATGTAATCTTGCTAATGGATTGGTTGGTGGTGTTTAAGACCCACATCAATTGTAATGTGCGAAAAGTGGCTTTTATGGAACACGATGGTGTTAGACATGTCTTTTGAGGAGAATGGCATGAATGGAAGGCTGGAACAGGTTTGTTGGCACCACCAGTGGGCACATTATCGTATTAGTTGGTAGTGATGTCGTTGGAACTGGTGGAGGGTGTTTAGGAAAGTGTTATTCCTGTAGTGGTGGACCAGTTTATGGATTTTTTTATAAAGAATTATTTGGGTTACCTCCCGTAAGAGAAGTGGAGTATATGATTGATCTCTTTATGGGGAACAATCCAATCTCACTTCCGTCTTACCGGATGAAACCTACTGAACTGCCGGAATTGAAAGTCATGTTAGAGGATTTAGAAAACCAAGGGTTTATCTGGCCTAGCACATCTTTGTGGGAAACACCGGTGTTGTTTGTGAAAAAGTAGGATGGAGCATTGAGGCTCTATGTTGATCAGCGTCGACTAAACCAAGTATTGATAACGAATAGATATCCACTTCCATGAATTTTTGATTTATTTCGACTAGTTGAGGGGAGACCAGTGGTTCTCCAAGATCGACCTGAGGTCAGGATATCATCAATTGCAGGTGTGGAAGGACGATATTCCTAAAAAAGTTTTTAGATGTATATATGGTCATTATGAATATGTGGTTATGCCCTTTGGTCTGACGAATGCACTAGTGATATTCACGGAATTGATGAATCATATATTTCAGTGATATCAGGATTCATTTTTCATGGTTATCGAAGGTGATATTATTTTATATTCAAGGACAAGCGTGGAGCATGAGAAGTACATTGAAATAGTTCTAGGGATCTTGAGGAATCATCAGTTGTATACCAAATTGTCAAAGAGTAAATTTTGGATACAAAAGTCTATTTTATAGGTAATTTGATTTCATAAAAGAGGCATTTTAGTGGATATAGAAAAGATGGAGGTTGTTATCTTGTGGAAACTACCAACGAATGAGTTTGAGGTATGGAGCTTCCTCGGTCTAGCTAGGTATTATCGGCATTTTGTTCGTGATTTTTCACATTTGGATTCACTGATGATAGATTTAACCAGAAAGAATGTTCCATTCCAGTGGAATGAACAGTGTCAGTAGTGGTTGGAACATCTAATGGGTCACTTTATATCAACACCAATCTTGTTTTTTCCAAAACCAGGAACATGGTATGTGGTGTATTGAGATGCATTGGGATCATGGATGGGGTGCCTTCTCATGAAAGGGAATCATGTCGTTGCATATGGATCACGATAGTTGAGGTTTCATGAGAATAACTACCCAACTCATGATTTGGAATTGGTAGAAGTAGTCCATGCATTGAATGTGTGGTGTCATTGTCCTAGCGATGAGAAATACATGGTATATACAGATCACCAGAACTTTATGAACATTTTCTCACAAATGGATTTGAACTTGAGGCAAATAAAATGGATGTAATATCTACAGATGTTGGATTTTGACTTATTGTACACATGGGAAATGAGAATTCGGTGGCAGATGCATTAAGTAGAAAATCATATGCTCAAGTGGTGAAACAGACATCAGACCAGGGGCAGTTGATGTCGGTTATAGTTGTAATGTGGTTGGAATGTGAGGACCAGGGTGATAGAGCGGTCTTCATTCTGATATTGTTGATTCCAGACATGGTTGCACTTGTTAAATAGGCCCAGATATCTTATTCTGAGTGTGTGACCATGATTTCAAAACTCAATGGTGGGGATACCATTGAGGGTTGGAAACTGAATGGAGATTTAGGTTTGTGTTTTTGGAATCGAATTGTTGTACCAGTTTCCTGTTAAGAGGATATTCCCATGGCGTATCATCATTATAGGTGGGTTGTTCATCCTGAAATTTAGAAAATGTATAATGTGTTGAAAGTGCAGTTTTTGTGGGCTGGTATGATAAGTAATGTTGTTGGGTTTGTTCCGAGATGATTGACATGACAGTAGGGAAATACAGAGCATCAGAGGCCAGTGAGAATGTTGTAGTCTTTACCAATACCTATTTGTAAGTGGGATCCAATAGGAATGGATGTTTTCATTGGTCTCCCAAGAACAGTCAAGAAGCACGATGCCATTTGGGTGATAGTGGATCGGCTAATGAAGTATGCCTATTTCATTCTAATTCTTGAATCTCATACGATGGAGGATCTATCCAAAATCTATATCTGAGATGTGGTAAAGAGGCATGGTGTTCTAGATTCAATATTATCAGATAGATATACGAGGTTTATATCTCTTTTTTATTAATATTTTCAGCAATCCTGTAACACCCCGAGATTTTATGAAAAATATTCTTTTTAATTTCACTAACGCCTTGTGTTGTACGCTACACCAAAAGGAGCTTGCACAAAACACATCCATGACTTGCCTTGCATTACACGCAATCGCGACCTTCCCTGATAGCGTGTGTAGTACGCAATACCTAGTTTCACTAAACAACGATATGCTATTAAAATGTTATTATAATTAGCCGTTATGAATAGTAATAACCACCTTTTAAAATTATAGAAATTTTAGCTCTCAAAATGGACTTCATTTTTGGATTCGTAGTATCGAATTTAGCCTAAGGTGAAATTTTGGTACTTTTCGGATAACTTTCATATTTTGATGAATAGTGAAAATTACTAAATTTTAGTTAAAAACAACTTTTTCAATCGAAATAATTAATAGTGATAAATTATTAATTTGAGTGGTTTTAAAGTATATTTAGAATATATTTTTACAATTTAATACAATGTTGTTCATTGGATGTAATTTCACATTTAAACCACACATAAACAAGTGTCAATCTTTTGATAGATATTGTTTCTTAAAAACACACTATTTATTTTAACAGCGGGATTTAATTATAAAATTAATTAATGAAACTTCTATGATATTAATTTGGTAAAATAGACTTCATTTTTTAATTCGGAATATGAAATATTTCTTAGGATGAAATTTTGGCATTGTTCTGAAAAACATCAATTTTTTATGAATAGTGAAACTACTAAGTGGTAGTTAAAAAACTGAATTTTTCATAAAACATAATTTTACCGCTTCTGTGAAGGGAATTTCAAAAATTCGAGAGACACGGTTGATGTCAGTAAGTAAAATGTGGTTCAATGAGATGAAAATAATTTTTGGTGAATAGTAACTTTTTACTTTTATTTACCACGGTTAAAAGTAAATAGGGTAATTAAGGGTAAAAATGATATTAATATTACCATAAAACATGTCCTAATCCTATTGGAAAAGTGTATCTCGACCAAAAACAACCTTAAGTGTAAAATATTATCATTTAGGCCCACTTGGATTAGATTAGGACATTTATTATTATTTAATTCAAAGAAGAGTTAAAAGAGTTAAAATCAAAGTTTATCTACTAAAACATTTTTAATATGGGGTTATACATAAGATAAATTAGACTATAAATATTAATTAGAATGATAAAAAGATTTCATACATAATGGTATTTTATTTGTAATTTTTAGACTTTAAATAATTTAATTTAATTATGACACACCAATGATGCAGTAATTACCATTTTAAGAAGAATTAACATAATTGATGTTATAAATGCCCAAATAAATGTAATTTGAGACTTTTTATGACTTAAACTAATTTTCTAGGTTAATATGACATGTTATTGTTGATTTAAGTAACTTTGTTCGAACTTATCATTCTGTTATGAATTTCATAAAAAGCATGTACCAAATAGTGTCAAAATTGACATAAATTAGTTTTTAAAACAAATATTATATTATTAATTGTTATTTTATTTCTAAAAATCTAAGGATCGGCGAAATGACTTAGATAAGGTTATATATATTAATAATAAACAATTTGGGGTTCGTTTGGATTCTTATAGTAAGTTTATTAACCTTATAGTGTAGGAACACAAGAAGACACGGTAAAAGTAAAATTATTTAACTTAATGTTAAATCTAAATGATAAGGTTAAAATAGAAACCTAAACATGTCTAAATTATATTTGATGAGAGTATTTCTACCCATCCCCACCTTAGCTTCGAAATAAATCAATTTGTAGCTATTTAAAACCGAATTTGGCTTTATAATAAAATTTATATTTTTAGTTATTCTAAAGGTGCCCCTCTCCTCCCTTATAAAAGGGCACCTCCTCCCTCTCCTCCTCACACCAATTTGAGAATTCAAGCTCGGCCAACCCATGCCAAAATCTCTTCTCCACTTCCCTAGTAGCATCCTAGAGGTCATGGGCTTCTTAAAAGACCAATTTTAGTGCCCTAAAAGGAGGTCTCAAAGAAGCACGTCAAAGAAGAGGTAATATCCATTACCGATCCTTTCCAATTTGTTTTTTCTTCAACTTCTTCTTCTTTAGATGTTTCATTATGAAGTAATAAAATAAGTATAATTCATATACTTATATGTTATTATAAGTATTAAACAGCCCTATTTAACCATATATCCATCCTACAACAAATGAAATCATCGCGCGTGCGTACGTACGGAATACCGTCTCCACGACGCGATGAGATTCATTATCCATGTTAACCATTCCAGAATGATTATAAAGTATATATAATGAATTATAATGGAATATATTACTTGGTAAATCTACTCTATTTATGTATATATATATATGTCATCTACTTACTTCCATTCAAGACAATAAGGAAAGGAAAGCAGCGTTCATTCGTACGTACGGACTATCGTCTCCATGAACGGTGTGTTTCCTTTCAATTATCTATATATTATATATATATACTGAATATATATGATATATAAATCATACATTATATTCTGGATGTATGTAAATCATGATATAAGTAATAATAATGTCAAGAACAACAAGTCCAAACACCTGCGATAAATGAGACGATTTTACCCAAAACGCTACTTTAACATGAATTTACAAAATAACGGGTAATATAAAGTCATAAGTGGACCATATATGATATAATAACAATGAATATGATTCTGGAATAAGTCAATAACATGATTTAAATCATTATACAGGAGGTTCGGACACTTACGAAGCAAATCGGACCTAAGGTAAGGGAAATATCACAATCTCATTTTTATCCGAGTTTGTTTATACTTTGAAATTTACTGGGGTGTATTTTATCATCCAAATCCATGTTTCCTCAATATTAAATATTATTCCCATCCACCTACAATGTTTTAAATCCAATTTTACCCTCCGATTCATTTTTAGTAAAGAATATGAAAGGAATATTTTTTCGTTTTTCGTACGAGGTACTTTTTGACTTTTCCGAAAAAAGTAAAAAAGAAAGTTTTTTTTAACTTATATGGAATGAATGGATTTTTAAAACATTATTTACAAGAAGCTTCCTTTTTATTTTTTCAAGTTTATTTTAAATCAACTTCTTTTAGTTTAAAATAGTATGACATGTTGAGAAAGGAAAAGTGGTTTTGAAGTAGAAAGGATATTTTCCTCAAGAATGAAGTTCAAGTGTTTTATCGAAATTATTTTCCATCTATGATAATAAAGGGTTCTGTTTTTATCCCTATTATTATTACATTTATTTGATTATGTTGTGATGGAATTATTTTTATGAATTCCTTTATCGTATATGAATTGTTTTATGATGTCATGATGTTTAAGATTCCCATTTTTGTTACATGGGTTATGTAATGATGTATGATTTATGATTTTGTGGCACACATAAGAATGGTATCATTATGAGATGGGTGGGACCTATATCTCCTTCCAATGCATTGGGTAAAGATTTTATATCTCATTAGATATACATGGCTGGAATGGTAGGTTATACCGGTTCAGTGAAACAGGACTGAAACGAGGGTGACTCGGTTCAGAAAGGGACTTTGTCCACTAAGATAGTCTTGGCAATGAGTCTTGACGAAAAAGAAATGATTCTCTATGATTATGTGTGTATGACACAATGTTTCATGTTTTATGTTATGATTATTGGGATTACATTTCACTTCTATGATTTATCCCATGTTATGATATTATGAGCTCTTTTGCAGGTTAAGATTTCCAAAAGCTATGTTCTTATTAATATGATGTGATTGATATTTCTTTTGTTTACCCTTACTAAGAATTTGAGCTCACCCTTTTATGTTTTCTTTTTCCCATGATATAAAGAAAGGTTTTTGGTAAAAAAAGGGGATGATCTTTATGGGAGATATTGAAGATCTTTCACCACGATTAGAAAATTACGTTCCGAGTTTCCAAAGACACTAAACTATTACGATCCTTGTGTGTGTGTTTTTGTTATGTAATAAGTATTCCGCAAAAGTAATGTACTGTCCATGTACGTCAGGCTTGGGGTCTCTACACTTGGTATCAGAGGAAAGGTTTAGTCAACCTTTGGAAACTAGGATGTGAGAACGTTAGTGAGATCCCTAGAAATATTTCTAAGGTATGTCTAGGGATGTCCCTAAGGATAAGTATACATATAGGATATAGTCCTAGAAATATGGTAACAATATTAGATTAAACCAAAGATGTTAGATATTGAAGTTACTCACCCTTTATTATGATTTTTGCCTCTCACACTATTCTTTTTGGGTTATAGAAAATGGTTGGAAACAAGATGATTCATGATAATGGATGATATGATGGACAATGGAATGATATTCTTCTTGAGCAACCAAATGAAATGGGATTTCGAAGTCCAAACATCATTATTATGCCGAATCGGCAATCTCATAATATGATCGACAAAGTAAAATTTGGTAAGTTTCCTGACTCGGCTAATAAGAGAAAGATGGAGTTTCATGATGATTATAGAGGAAAGAAAGTTCAATTTCCCCTATGTAAATCATGTGGGAAGAGCCATCAAGGAGAATGTTTCAAAGGGACTGGAAGATGCTTTGGGTGTGGAAAAAAAGGGCACAAAGCTAGTAAGTGCAAAGGAAAAGGTTCAGTTAACACCAGGGATGAGGATAATGGTATTTCTACGACATCAACAATGGTTAAATGTTCTAAATGTGGAATGTACGGGAATTATGCAAACCAATTCCCTAAGGGAAAGTCTCATGAAGAGAATCAGTATGGTCGTATGGGTAGTATTTATGTGGATGATGATGTAGAGACTACAAATGATATTTGAGATGAAAGAATTGTTGAATC
Organism: Viscum album; assembly: GCA_963277665.1. Classification (NCBI taxonomy): domain Eukaryota; kingdom Viridiplantae; phylum Streptophyta; class Magnoliopsida; order Santalales; family Viscaceae; genus Viscum; species Viscum album. The sequence continues at coordinate 785,759,640 of OY728156.1, read as the reverse complement.
TCAGTCAATGGTTTAAGAATGTAGTGGAATGATTACATGTTTATCATGTGTAATGTTGTATAAGTAATCTCATGCTACTATGGAATAAAGAGACATCTATGGATTGTTACACTGTTGTCTTTCCGTGAGTTTTGAAATTGTATGTTGAATGGTACCAGTAACCATGAAAGGTTATTCAGATACTTTTGGAAAGTAGATGATATGTGCATAATGAAAGGATAAGAAGATAATGATATGTTTTATTGTATTCATGATCTCATGATTGATATAAGGACTAAGTGATATCATGGTTTGAGTATATAGAATTTTGAGGATTTTGGTATGTGGAAAGTGTTAAATTTTAACTGCATTCATGTTTTCACTAAGGTTAAATGGGTATTCAGGAGAATACAAGATTAAGGCCTTTAAATGTTTGGAATGTGACCAACAAGACATATCTTATGATATATGGGGATCAACGACAGTATTAAATCTCTGGTAATCGTTTTCACTATATTATGAGAGTGGACTGCAGTATTATGGATAAGCCTAAAGATTAGAATTGATTATGTTGGACATAAGTTAGTATTGATTAAGGATAGAAGATTTTCGATATTATTGATGGGATGTTATAGTAATGTAGTTTTAGAAAAAGGACAACCTGCAGGATGGGCGAAAACCCATCACGTCGGACAAGGCTGTGGGAATCGAACCCACAACCGAAGTGCGACTGGCCTTTATCGCCTACCACTGGCCTACAGGAAGTCCCTGTTTAGTAGAAACTAGTTTTCTTATATTAAGCAGTATGATATAAGAAGTATAAGTCCATTTTAGCAACCATATATGATTAATCTCACTATAGAATGACTTATGTATATTTAATAACTTTTCCTAACCTTTTTTATTTGAGACAGATGGAATGACCCGTCATTCTATCACATGATCTGCTAACACTTCACGAATAACAAATTCAACTTAATTTATTTAAGAGATGAAGTATAAATTTTCAAGGCACGAACAACAGTGAGATTGTACCAAAATAATGTAAGTATTTATTCTAATTCAAATTCTTCAACTTTAGGGAAACTATCTTGAAAACCAAAAATGTTGTCCTAGTGATCTTATATCTGATGAATCAGATGGTACCTTAGATCGTCACAAATTTATGGATTTGTTATTGTTGGCTTTTCGATAGCCATATTCTCTACCACTCTCCATCAGAACATGATGGTTAGATTTTTTTTCCATATCCATATTTTCACCTATGTGGAAACCCCGTGATTAGTTTATTTGGGTAAACGTTACGTTTCATACTTTTGTTTTTAAAGATTGGTTTTGGTATTCCTTTTTACGATGTGGGTTTCTATTAAAGAAACTTTCGAATAGTAAACCATTTATAACCCCAACGAATTTCAAGGGCGAAATTCATTTTAAGGGGGGTAGAATGTAACACCCCGAGATTTTATGAAAAATATTCTTTTTAATTTCACTAATGTTTTTTGTTGTATGCTACAACAAAAGGAGCTTGCACAACACACATCCTTGACTTGCCTTGCATTACATGCAATCGCGACCTTCCCCGATAGCGTGTGTAGTACGCAATACCGAGTTTCACTAAACAATGATATGCTATTAAAATATTATTATAATTAGCCGTTATGAATAGTCATAACCACATTTTAAAATTTTAGCAATTTTAGCTCTCAAAATGGACTTCATTTTTGGATTCGTAGTATCGAATTTAGCCTAAGGTGAGATTTTGGTACTTTTAGGATAACTTTCATATTTTGATGAATAGTGAAAATTACTAAATTTTAGTTAAAAACAAGATTTTCAATCGAAATAATTAATAGTGATAAATTATTAATTTGAGTGGTTTTAAAGTATATTTAGAATATATTTTTACAATTTAATACAATTTTGGTCATTGGATGAAATTTCACATTTAAACCAGACATAAACAAATGTCAATCTTTTGATAGATATTGTTTCTTAAAAACACGCAATTTGTTTTAACAGCGGGATTTAATTATAAAATTAATTAATGCAACTTCTCTGATATGAATTTGGTAAAATAGACTTCATTTTTGATTTCGGAATATTTAATATTTCATAGGATGAAATTTTGGCATTGTTCTGAAAAACATCAATTTTTGATGAATAGTGAAACTACTAAGTGGTAGTTAAAAAACTGATTTTTTCATAAAACTTAATTTTACCGCTTCTGTAAATGGAATTTCAAAAATCCGAGAGACACAGTTGATATCAGTATGTAAAATTTGGTTCAATGAGATGAAAATAATTTTTGGTGAATAGTAACTTTTTAGTTTTATTTACCACGGTTAAAAGAAAATAGGGTAATTAAGGGTAAAAAATGAAATTAATATTACCGTAACACAAGTCATAATCCTATTGGACAACTGTATCTCGACCAAAAACAACCTTAAGTGTAAAATATTATCATTTAGGCCAACTTGGATTAGATTAGGACATTTATTATTATTTAATTCAAAGAAGAGTTAAAATAGTTAAAATCAATGTTTATTTACTAAAACATTTTTAATATGGAGTAATACATAAGATAAATTAGACTATAAATATTAATTACAAAGATAAAAAGATTTCATAAATAATGGTATTTTATTTTTAATTTTTATAATTTAAATAATTTAATTTATTTATGACACAACAATGATGCAGTAATTACCTTTTTAAGAAAAATTATCATAATTGATGTTATAAATGCCCAAATAAATGTAATTTGAGACTTTTTATGACTTAAACTAATTTTATAAGTTAATATGACATGTTATTGTTGATTTAAGTAACTTGGTTCTAACTTATCATTCTGTTATTAATTTCATAAAAATCATGTACCAAATAGTGTCAAAATTGACATAAATTAGTTTTTAAAAAAAATATTATATTATTAATTGTTATTTTATTCCTAAAAATCTATGGTTCTTCCAAATGACTTAGATAAGGTTATATATATTAATAATAAACAATTTGGGGTTCGTTTGGCTTCTTATAGTAAGTTTAGTAACCTTATAGTGTAAGAACACAAGAAGACACGGTAAAAGTAAAATTATTTAACTTAATGTTAAATCTAAATGATAAGGTTAAAATAGGAACCTAAACTTGTCTAAATTCTATTGGATGAGAGGATTTAGACCCATCCCTACCTTATCTTCGAAATAAATCAATTTGGAGCTATTTAAAACCGAATTTTTCTTTATAATAAAATAATATTCTTAGTTATTCCAAAGGTTCCCCTCTCCTCCCTTATAAAAGGGAACCTACTCCCTCTCCTCCTCACACCAATTTGAGCATTCAAGCTCGGCCAACCCCTACCAAAATCTCTTCTCCACTTCCCTACTATCATCCTAGAGGTTTTTTTCTTCTTTAAAGACCAATTTTAGTGCCCTAAAAGGCGGTCTCAAAGAAGCACTTCAAAGAAGAGGTAATATCCATTACCGATCCTTTCCAATTTCTTTCTTCTTCAACTTCTTCTTCCTTAGTTGTTTCATTATGAAGTAATAAAATCAGTATCATTCATATACTGATATGTTATTATATGTATTAAACAACCCTATTTAACCATCTATCCATCCAACGGAAAATGAAATCATCGCGCGTGCGTACGTACGGAATACCGTCTCCACGACGTGATAAGATTCATTATCCATGTTAACCATTCCAGAATGATTATAAAGTATATATAATGAATAATAATGGAATATATGACATGGTAAATCTACTGTATTTATGTATATATTTATATTTCATCTACTTACTTCCATTCAAGACAATAAGGAAAGGAAAGCAGCGTTCATGCGTACGTACGGACTACCGTCTCCATGAACGGTGTGTTTCCTTTCATTTATCTATCTAGTATATATATATATATACTGAATATATATGATATATAAATCATACTTTATATTCTGGAAGTAAGTAAATCATGATAAAAGTAAAAATAATTTCAAGAACAACAAGTCCAAACACCTGCGATAAATGAGACGAGTTTACCCAAAACACTACTTTAACATGAATTTACAAAAGAACGGGTAATATAAAGTCATAAGTGGACCATATATGATATAATAAAAATAAATATGATTATGGAATAAGTCAATAACATGATTTAAATCATTATACAGGAGGTTCGGACACTTACGAAGCAAATCAGACCTAAGGTAAGGGAAATATCACAATCTCATTTTTATCCGAGATTGTTTATACTTTGAAATTTACTGGGGTGTATTTTATCATCCACATCCATGTTTCCTCAATATGTAATATTATTCCCATCCACCTAAAATGGTTTAAATCCAATTTTACCCTCCGAAGAATTTTTAGTAAAGAATATGAAAAAAATATTTTTTCGTTTTTCGTACGAGGTACTTTTTGACTTTTCCGACAAAAGTAAAAAGAATGTTTTTTTAAAATATATGGCATGAATGGATTTTTAAAACATTATTTACAAGAAGCTTCCTTTAAATGTTTTCAAGTTTATTTTTAATCAACTTCTTTTAGTTTAAAATAGTATGACATGTTGAGAAAGGAAAAGTGTTTTTGAAGTAGAAAGGATATTTTCTTAAAGAATGAAGTTCAAGTGTTTTATCAAAATTATTTTCCATCTAAGATAATAAAGGGTTCTGTTTTTATCCCTATTATCATTACATTGATTTTATTATGTTTTGGTGGAATTATTTTTATGAATTCTTTTATCATATATGAATTGTTTTATGATGTCATGATGTTTAAGATTCCCATTTTTATTACATGGGTTATGTAATGATGTATGATTTATAATTTTCTGGCACACATAAGAATGGTATCATTATGAGATGGGTGGGACCTATATCTCCCTCCAATGCATTGGGTAAAGATTTTATATCTCATGAGATAGACATGGCTGGAATGGTAGGTTATACCGGTTCTGTGAAACAGGACTGAAACGAGGGTGACTCGGTTCAGAAAGGGACTTTGTCCACTAAGATAGTCTTGGAAATGAGTCTTGACTAACAAGAAATGATTCTCTATGTTTATGTGTGTATGCCACAAATTTCTTGTTTTATGTTATGATTATTGGGGTTACATTTCACTTCTATGATTTATCCCATGTTATGATATTATGATCTCTTTTGCAGGTTAAGATTTCCAAAAGCTATGTTCTTATGTAAATGATGTGATTGATATTTCTTTTGTTTACCCTTAATGAGAATTTGAGCTCACCCTTTTATGTTTTATTTTCCCCAGGATATAAAGAAAGGTTTTACGTAAAAAAAGGGGAAGATCTTTATGGGAGATATTGAAGATCTTTCACCACGATTAGAAGATTACGTTCCGAGTTTCCAAAGACACTAAACTATTACGATCCTTGTGTGTGTGTTTTTGTTATGTACTAAGTATTCCGCAAAAGTAATGTAATGTCCATGTACGTCAGGATTCATGTCTCTACAAATCCCTTAGGACATAGTATCCTATCAGCATGGCGTATCACCCTCAGATGGATAGTCAATCCGAGAGGACGATCAAAACAATGGAGGATATGTTTCATGATTGTTTCAGGGATTTTGGTGGCTTCTGGGAGGATCACCTGACGTTGGATGAGTTCTCGTACAATAATAGTAATATGGAATCTATACATATGGCTCTGTTTGAAGCGTTGTATGGTAGATTGTGTCGTTCTCCACTAAGCTGGGTGGAAATGGGTAAGTCCACAATGGTTGGACCGAGCCTTGTCCAAGAGACTACGGAGAAGATCAAGTCAATCAGGAAGAGAATAGAGAAGGCTCAGAGTCTTCAGAAATCGTATTCGGATCGTCTTCGACTGTCGTTGTCGTTTGATTGAGTGATCATGTTTTCTAGAGGATCCCTCCTAGGTTGGGACATCGTCAGTTTGGGTAGAAAAGAAAGTTATATCCGAGGTATATTGGACCTTTTGAGATTCATGAGCGGGTTTTTTATTTCGCTTATTAGTTGGATTTCCCACCTTGGTTCTATGTGGCACACAATGTGTTTCATGTATCGTAGTTGAAAAAGTATCGGCCAGATCGTGACTATGTTATTCGATCGGATTATGTTGAGCTAGAGTAGGATGCTTCATTGGTGCATGTTCCAGTGCAAGTTGTGGATAGTAATGAGAATGTTTTCTGGGCTAAAATAATCGTTCTGGTTTGGGTTTTTTAGAAGTTTTTCAAGATACAAGATAAGACATGGGAGTGGTAGAAAGTGATGGATGAGCAATGGCTTGAACTCTTTCGGCAAAGGGTCGGTTTACTACTTTCTAAGAATGGAAAGTCCGATGGTGGGGAAACTTTAGCACCCCCTGTTTGAGGTATTTAGCATTTTTTATGTGTTTTTATGTTTTTAAAGGGAATGGGATGGGTTGGGAAGTGGTTGGGTGAGTTAGGAATGGTTTTGAATATGTTTTGAGTCTTTTCGATGGGAGTAGAGTTTGAGCACGGTTAGGGGAAAATGTGCGGGTTTTCCAGGAAACTATGCAGGGGGAGATAGTAGCATTCACATGGCCTACACATGGTTTTCCAAACTGTGCAAGGAATCTATGTGGACCCTTCCATTAGAGGTATTATTCTACGCACGGATAGCACACGGTTTTTCAAACCCCGTGGTCTAACCTTGAGGCCACTTAATATAAGTTGTTTAAATCCAGGCTCTCTCTAGCTTGACTTAAACCACTCCAAACATCCTCCCACTTGAGCCTCACATGGGATTTCGGGTTCTCAAGGGTTGAGGGTGTTCTCCCAACCATTTTGGATGTCTTTCAAAGGGTTTTTGTGGTGATTTGAAGGTGGTTTCTCTAGGGTAAAGAGATTTAGAAACGTTTCGGGGGTGCGTTCGCCAATTTTGAAGAGTGGTCTCTTGTGGGTCGTTTTCACCAGAACCCAAATGGTAGGTGGCTTCTCTCTCGACTCCACTTGGTTTGAACTAATAGTTTTAGTTACAATTAATTTGGTTGGCTTGAAATTAATTGTGTTTTGATGTTCGAAATTTGATGGAAATCCCATTGGGGATAGTTTGGGGGTTTTGGGGGGAAAAGGACTTGTGGAGAAATTCTCTTGATGTGATATAAAAATGGGATTTTAAAATGAGTTCTTTTGTTGGTTTGATTAAGATGATTTAAGAAAATTGTTTTCAGTAAAAAGGGGTTGTTTTTTTGAAATGTGGTTTGGTTTGCAAAATGATTGAATGGTGTTTTAAATAAATGTTTTATTTATTGAAGTTGATTGGCATGTAATGGAAATGGTTAATTGCATATTGGTGTGGCATTGGAGGGTTACATGATTGGTTATGACTTGTGTTGGTTGTGTGGAAGCGGGTGGGAATTCTCACTATAAAAGGTTAATGGGATGGGTGGGAAGTCCCACCATTTGGGTTGTTAGGTAGTCGGCGGGAAGTCCCACTGTTTTGGGCTGTTATGTAGTGGGTGGGAAGTCCTGCTAGCTGAAGATGGGGTGAAGAAATTGGGGAGGATGTCCCACCATTATGGTTTCATTATTATGTGTTTCCATGAATATATGTATATTGTTGTGGAAAATTGAAATGGTTGAATTGGCAAAATTTCATGGCATGGTTAATTGGGCTTCCTTATGTGGCATGTATGGCTCATGGCATGATTGTTTGGCTTTCCCTGGGTTTAATTGGTTTGGGTGAGATGGCTTGGTAAGGGTGTGGTTGTATTATGGAAATGGATGCACTTGTGGTTATTTTATATAAATTTATTTATATAAATGTACTAATGGTTTTATCCTAGTGGGGTGTGTAGGGACGTCAGTTGGGAAAATCCTACTGAGTAGTTGTACTCACCCCCTGCTTTGAAAGATTAGTGTCTTTGAAAATGCTATGTATCGGGATACTGGTGAAGGTAAGGCATCTCATTGATAGTGTATCATGGAGATTCTTGAGATGTGTTGGTGGAGAAAGGAGTTTGGAGCTTGGTGTGGATCTGTGGTGGTGTCATGGATCATGGTGTTCTGCTATTTAGTGTCCACTTTATACTTTGATGTTTTATGGACATGTCTAGTTGAACGGTTTGGGGGTATGTGATGGTATGGTTAGTATTATATGGGTGGGTTTGATAGTGCATGCATATTTCATTGTTGGTTGGTTTTGTCTTAAGGGAAAATTGTTCCCAACAGTTCCTTGAAACACCAAGCATTTATTTCACGCCTTTCGCACCTTGGGCACGTTGCTTAAGGCCAAGTAGCCTCAAAACATCCTCCAGTCAATGAGGTTGGGGTGGTATGTTACACTAGTTATCATTAGCTCATAGTTCTAGAGTCAGAAATACTGATGATGACTTTTAGGATAATTTTTTTCCATTATAGGTATATTGGGATGATTTTGGTATGACTAACACTCCATCAATTTTCATTAAATTTGATGAATTAGATAAACCGTTAGTATTGAGACCCATTTTGGTATTGTTCATGGATGATGTTTTGTTTTATTTGATATAAGAGAAATATCCCAACAACTATTTATGTTTTTGTAAATCCTAAGGGGACACCGGTTTTATAAAATCATTAAAAACAAAATTTATGGATCTAATAAGACATGTTATTGGGGATTTTTATATCTAATCATGGATTATTAGCCATTCCTAAGAAGTTGAAGGTTGATTTTTCGAAGAAAAACACATAAAAAATATTTTATATTTAGGTAATCCATATACATTCAAAATTTTATCAATGTTGCATAAATTATTTATGAATGATGGGGCCACCTTTTACTGCTCGTACCAAGAATTGGGAGAAATTAATATGGGAATAAAATCATAATTCTTCTTAGAATGAGATAAAGCAACTTATGAAATCCGATACTATTCTAATATTACTGGATCATGGTAATTGGTATTTAGTTTTCGAGGATTTTTATAATGTTTTTTTGTGATTCATGTATAATAAGGATTACCATGTTGTGGGATATGATCTCTCAAGATTTTACCAAATGAAATTAATAACCCCAATCATGATTAAGATCATTATATGGTTATGTAGGAACGTAAGTATTGGAGAAACTACCTTTTGAGGAGTGGTTTGTGATATTATATGACCATAAGAGACAAAAAAAATATTTTCTTAGAAATACTATAGTCTAATTCAAAGGTGGTGGGAGGAATATAGTAAAATGCTTGAATTCAACATAGCCGAAACCTTGGGAAAATGGAATGCCAATATAAATACTCTCAATAGGAATGTAACATCACAGTTTTTTCTAGAATCGATGTAATATTGAATCCTTATGGTGATTTTTTCTCATTTTTACAATGACTCTCAATAGGATGCTTCGGGTTCATTTGATAGGTGCATAGTTATCATCATCATTCCTTTTGTATAGTTTTATAATAAATATATAGAATGATGAGTTTATAGGAACATGGGATACTTTATATTATGAGGAAACCACTAAAGGATAAGTGTACATTTAATATGATAGGGGGAGAAGTGATCATTCAAATTGAAAATGGTTGAAAACTATGAGGGATTGTTATTGGTATTTATCTTCATATTTTATTCTATATTTTTGGAAATGTTTCTTCATATCATAATAAATGTGGATTCCATTTTCCTTGGACTATAATAGTTATTCAAGATACATTCATCTAGGAATAATGATTATGTGTTATTTCATGATATGGATAATTTGGTGTCCATGTATAAAATGTGACATCCCCCATTATGTGTCCCAATGATCCACCTACTAACAGATGCAGGGAGATCATATGATGCCTTCAGGTTTTTATTAACTTCTTCATATGTAGTTTTTTAAATTGGATTTGGTTTCCATTGGAATTGAGTTTAGGATTAAGAATATATTCACAAGGTAAGAATTATATCTTAGTGGTGATTTATCAATTGACATATATAACTCACATAATTATGAAAAAGGAACTACTAATATTGATGATCCAGGTAAGTTATATGTGAAAAATATCATGATATTAATTGGGTTTCCTTCTTAATTTATTTATAGTGTTCCTCAGTTTAATTGAATTTTCTAGTAGACTCTGAAAGTGGTTATGTGGAATTTAATCAAGATTAGTATATATTATCATCCAAATGTAAATGGTCATATAAATCTTTCTATACAAATACTAGCTGATATACCATGTTCATGTGTTTCGGATTTATATGGGACTTGGGATAACCCTATTGGACTGGGTGAGTTTTCCTATAAAAAATTCATCAGTTATCAATCAGAATGCCTCCCTTTAAAGCTTTGTGTGGTATACTCTGTCATCACCTCTTTGTTGGGAAGATGTGATATAGGCCTATTTGGTGGGATCACACCACGTTAAATAAATTTCAGAAATGATTCAAGACATACATCGACATTTTCTTATCGAATATAGTTTTCAGAAATTGTATATGGATCATCAGTTTTGTCTTTTTTAGTTTTCCATTAGCAACCAAGTTTTCTTGACTATTTCCCCTATGTTGGTTCACCAATAGATTGTAATGTAGGTAATTGTGTATTCTAAATGTTTTTGATTGTACTGGTCAAATTTGGGGATTGGGAAGGATTCTTATCAGTTTTAATTTGTAGTTAATTTGATTGGAATTCATTGTGTTTTCAACATATTGTGTCTCATTAAATATAATAATGATCCCTCTCATTTTTTGAGTTAGAAAGGGATGAGTTGGAGTAATGAATTTCTATTTTGGGGAAGTTATTAAAGATTCATGAATTTTATGTGAAATTATATCATGTATTTTCATTAATGATGGGGAGTGTGTTACAGTGACATGGATTATATTCATATGATAATTTAGAGTGAGATTCCTTTGTTATGAAATAATGACCTCACCTATTTCATGAAATCATTCTTCCAAATTACTTCCATGTTAAGTAAGGTCTTATGGTGGAGGGTTTATAATATCATATTACCCACATTTAAGTATTTCTATTTACGCTTTTAATTTATATATTTATTTTAATTTGTTGGAAACTGATTGATAGGTAGATTTATCTATGTAAATTGAAATAAATATTGGTGAATTTTTTTTATAAATGGAATTTGGTTATGGGCATGTTGAAGGCCTTGAGGGGTTCTCCCAAATTTCAGAGAACTCCTGTGTTTATTTGGGTTTTCTAGTGGATTATTAGATTTAAAATTTCTAAAGAAGTAAGATATGTTGTGATCAATTTACACTCCCTATACTAGATTCCAAAAATATTTCGTAAGTGTGTTCAAAGTGTAAAAATATTTCATATCATGAAAGGAATAAACACTATGAATTTAGTTCTTATCATATAATGGTTGACGGTTATGTTTCACGAATTGGTATAATGAGTGATTGGAGTAAGAAATATATATAGATCAGGTCATGTATTGGTTTATAGGAAGAATATTTGAACTGCTACAAGGCATTAAAGGTTAAACTTGATATGTATGTTTCACATCATGAAATGATAAAATAATGATTTTAAATTAAGGTGATTATTTTTTTGAATTTTTTGATTTTCAGATTATATGATGAAAAATGTGTCTCATATATTTTAATTCTCATATTCTAAAGGTTAAAATTTATAAACATATTAATATATTTTTTATATTCATTCATGAAATTCCTCTATGACTAATGAGCTCTCCTAGTAGATTTTGGAGTCCTACAATCCTTCAAGATCACTCCACTCAATGATTTATCTTCTTTATGGTTATGGTGCATTCCTATACAGGAGTAAACTTTCTTCTATTTAAATTTCATTAATCGTGGTATACTTTCTCCACTATGTTTAATGAATCTTTGATATATGATAATAATCTTCTTAATACAATTTAGATCAGATTTTTTTGTCTTACGTATGTGGAAAACCTTTGGGTTGGTTGTGGTACGGGATGTGAATTTCATCTAGGTATGTTTTTTGTCATCTATTTCATCTTCTTTTGCTTTTTTACTAATTTTGAGATGTGACGATTTATTATAGGATCTATGTTACTGTCTTTGTGTTTTTCCTTGATTGAAGATCTCATTTCTTGTGTGTGTGACCTGAGTTTAAGGTTGGTGGGCCTATCTATATCAAAGGATAGATGAATTGTATTGATCATGATTTGATAAAATGTATTAATAATAGGATAGTTTGACTTATTAATTGATTGGTCACTATGTAAATGTGGTTTTTCTAGAAATGAGGGTTTTTCCCATTATTTCGGTGAAATATTATTGATTTTCATAGACTTGGGTATGGTATTTATGAAATAGTTTTGAAAGAATGATTTTGATGATATTATTTGGAAGACATAGGACATGGGATGTTATTGTTCATTGGGTGGAAGAATTATTAATAGGCCTCACCTATTAATAATATTGATGGTTTCACTCATGGCATGTTACTTTTATCCACAAACCCACTATTCTTGGGACTTGGTAGAGACTGTAGTAGGTCCACATCATGTGGTGTTACTCTGATCTATATCATCAACAATTTTATGAATTTTTTAATTTTAAAATAAATTAAATTTACATTATATCTTTATTATTTATCGACACTATGTTATGCTATCATCATATAAAAAACTAATATAGGTATATGCTAAAAGAAATACATTCTTAGATAGTGTTACACAAAACATTGAGATTTAATAAAGCCACAATATTTTTTTTAAAACATGACTATTATAACATAGTATTCAGGTATTAAAAAATGAATAGTAATATATAATTTTAAATATTAATTATTATATTTTAACATAATGGAATCATATTTATAATAAAAACTAAATTTTTGATAATGTTATCATATGTTTGAAAATACCATTTTCCTAAAGAAATGGGTATTATTTATTTTGAAAAAATTCATAAAATTTATTTTTTACCATTTTAGAAAACAAATTTATAATTAAAATATATTTTGAAATAAAAATTTAAAAATTATTACAGGTTGATTTTTTTTTAAGTTTCATAAAATATTTAATTATAGAAGAATATATAATAACAATAAATTTTTACAAAAAAATTACTTTTATTTTACTTATTTAGTAATTATAATTTTATTTTAATTTTTAAAAGTGCAACTAGTTAAATTATAAATTAATTAATCTAATGTAGGTCATTAGAATTAATTTTATATTGATATTTAACATAAAACACCATAAAATTTTGATCATTTTATCTATAAAATCCTAATTTCTCGTCATGTATTCAGGATTAATTTTAAATAATATTTTTCCACAATTTTTATACGAATTTCAAAAAATATAGTCTATATTTGAATTTTTTTTAATTTAAAAGGTCAAATAAAATTAATTTAATACATTTCCAAAATGAATATTTATCATAGTAAAATTTAATTATTTTGGTTAAGGTAAAAATTGGTTTACAAAGGGTAGACTAAAGAAATAAGGGTAAAATTAAAATATCCAAATGCCAAATAAACATTTTATAGATTTATTTCTACCACTCCTAATTTAATGATGCTTAATTTTTTTAATCGTGATCATTATGACATATTAAAAATGTTTGTTGAATTATCTCTATTAAATATTTACATGATCATTACCCACCCCACTTCCTCCCTTCCTCACACAATAAAACGTAATTGATTCTAAAACTACTTACCCACATATCTTAATAAAATACCTCCCCTAATTACCGAATAATTATTTTCTACATAATTCTAATCTAAGAATGAATTTATTGCAATCCTATAGAGGATACCCATAGAAGAGGTAATGTTCATCAACCTATTTTTTTATTAAATAAAAAAACCAATTTAATGGTAATTATATGCTTAATATATAATATAATCATTATCTTCCATATAATTATATTTTTGATGATATTTTTTCAACAATAAACCACTAAAACATCCATCAAATAGGTTATGAAATCATTATTTTTTTGTATAAAAGACTACCACATCGGGAACTGTTGTGGTTTTTTTCCATTACCACCTATAATTTTTTCAAATTATGATGGAAAAACTATTTATATATTATATCTATTGTATAAGTTATATTATAATATTTCTATAATTATTATATCATGAATACCTTTGGGTTTTCCATTTTGTCGTAAAATGATAATATCGTTCATTTGTATGGTAGACTACCACCTCATAAAGAGTTGTGATTCATTCATGATTAAAATGGAATGGTTTTGGATAAGTTTAATAAAACTATTTTATGTATATAAAATAAAAAATTTCTCCACTGGTATAATACAATTTACAATTCATTCTTTCAAAATGAAAATTTAATGAAAAACAGTGTTCATGCTTACATACAACCCACCATCTCCATTAATGGTGTATTTCATTTCAAATCAATCAATTTTAACTTTTTATAAATATAAATATATAATAATAATATAAAATATTAGTATCATATTTAAATTCTAGATATGATTTGGTCATGGTAAAATCAAGAGGTCAAGGAATAACATGTCAAAACATGTATTAAAAACAATGTGGTTGTTACATGAAACATATATTTAACATTTAATTGATTATAAATATGTATTATAGATTCATAAAAAAATAACATATTGTATAATATAAAATAATATGGTATTTTTAATATGTATAATAAACTTATATTTATTATATATGATTTATTTATGAGTATGGTGGAATTAAAGACATTGGGTAAGGTGTTTTATTGTATCACTTTTATTATTAAGACACTTATTTCATATTCACAACTCAGTTAATTTTTGTGGTGAATATACTTCCCAATGGAAAGATATATCATCAATCTACCACATTTTATGATAATAAATTTTTCTATTTACTTTTTTCATGGGGATTGGGACGTAAAAGTTACTCTGGAAGTAAGGTATTTTTTTTACAATATTATTTATTTGATATGTACATTATATTATGAACCTGTATTCTTAAATGTGTTGTATATAAACACAATATACATGTATTATCATGAATATATTAATCCTAATGATATTTAATGTTTCATTTTATGTTCTTCCATATTGGGGATTATAATTCAATGTCACAAAAGTGCTAAATACATTATGATAAAATTGCTTCATTTATTGGGATTGTTTTTGATAATGTATTCAACATTGATATATCATGATTATACTCAAAATAATTCACATGAAATTTCGTATCATTGAGTAATTATTGATATCATTATATTATGGTATCAATTTTTCACTCATTGGCACTAAAAATTATTATTGAAATGTTTTTCGAAATTCTTTTACATTATTTATATCTTTGAAAAAAATTAATTTTTCTATAAAAACCATTTTTTATTAAAAAATTTCAATTTTTATTAGTATATGACTATTTTTTTAAAAAAAATCAGTTATTTGTTATAAATTTTTTTTATAATTGAATCATTGTGTCTTTTTCTGATATAATTCATATTTGGATTTGACAAAATATATGAAAATAATATTCATTTAAATATGTATGAAATAAAAAATTTCTGATGTCATTATCAATAATTTCTTTTAGGATCCATAAAATTATTTAATATTTATTCTCAAGTAATTGTTTTTCAAAATTTTCTAGGTTTGAAATATTTTATTTCAATGAAAAAATTGTAATTTTCTTCATGATGTGTTCTTAATGATCTTTTAAAATTAGATTCCATCTAACATAACATTGGTTGGTTTTACCTATGACCTAAAAGGGGTATGATCCAATGATACCATTCAAATTATTTCCATTAATGATTTATTTATTTATTTAATGATATTTGTGAAATCTATTTCACTTCCATAGGGTGTACCAAGAGTCATTTCTTTTGAAACTCACATATTTTCATGAGTTACTATATGATGAAAATATTTTGAAACCTGTCTATTTTCCAAATTTTATATTATGATTAAATTTTTATGATATCAATATCATTTCATTGTCTCTAGTATGATAATTGTTTTCTCTAATCACACACATAAATATGATTTCTATTTTTATAAGAGAGTGACCTATATATCCCTACAGTGCACGGGATAAATATTTATATATCTCATGAGATAGTACTTCATTAAAAAGATAATAAACCTATTACAGTTCGATTGGGATAATACATAGAGTGAACAATATACAATATGATGGGGATGAAATGGGGACTGAACAAATATGTTCTCCTTATTACATTGAACAATATACCATGAAAATATACCATGAACTAAAAATAGATTTAAAAATAAAATCAAATCAATAGTAAAAACATATGTTCTAGAAAAAAAATATCCCCTTTGAATGATAAGAAATTCTATGATTAGTACCTCCTAGAAATATGTATGGCTATCAGAAAATTGTAATATCATACTTTAGAATAATAAATTTCATCATTACCTGATTATGAATTTTTAAAGTATGTAAAACCTTCCATGAAAATCATAAAATAATTTCTATTATTTTTATGTGAATTAAGGTGTCTAAATCTAAAATAATGACCCACACACATCCTTTTTGTGTGACTCGACCCATTCAAGACAGTCATGATAAAAATAATATTTATATAGGGAATGTTTGAATGGTTTTTTTATTATGGAGAATAGTATAGAATAAAAAAATAAAGAGCTATTGAAATATACAGAACTCAAAAGAACACTATAGAATTCCCAGTTGAGAAATAATATTTAAATTATATAATAGTTAGTTTATAAGTTAGAACATCTATTGTTGAGTGAACATGATTATTAATCCCTCAAATTGTATCAAAGGGAACATAATAAAAATGTAAATGAATAAAAATATAGAAAATAAAAATAAATTCATTCTATAAATAACATATATATGTATTAAAAATTAAATAAAAACCCCAAAGGATCCTAAAATAATATAATTTATACTCAAGTTGATATGTTAAAAATCAATTGAATGTTTTTTTAAAATACTTTTAGAAAGAATAAGGTATTTCAAAAAAAATAGTTAAATTCATTACCCATTATCCTTCTCTATTAGATATTTTCCACATAGAATTTATATGAGGTATGTTTATTCCTTCTAATCACACTCATAAATATTACATGTAATGAAATTCCTAAAAACTATATCATGTTCACAATCTCATTTATTTTCAATATTGATCCTATACATAACCATTGAGGTGTCATTACCACATTTTTTCTGAAAAGAGTATGTTGAGTAAAATAAATGGTTGTGTATTATTTTATTTTGAGTATTTTAGGGACATGAAGTCATTTAGTTTTACATGGGATGATGAAACAAAATTGATACTTAGAATATAATAACTCATTAATGTTAAATACTAATTTCAAAAATGACTATATAATTACATGACATATGGAAGTAGTTTCAGTAAAATACATTTGAAAAAAATTATATTTTTTTGTCGTATATAAATTTTATAGAATCCAAAAAAATACATGTATTATTAAAATAATAGATTTTTTTCAACTATAAAAAACTTATTAATTCAGAAAAAATATTCAAAATCTCCCACTAATTCTTACATATGTTACTCTTATAGTTGTTTCATAATTTTTATTACTTAAAGAACTGGGGAAATAGAAAAAAAAGAATAAGGAAATCATATATTTTTAATATAGATGAAAATAAGTGATTACAATGTAATATAAATGTATAAAATAATATTTTAATATGGGTATAACTAGAAAAATTAGGATATTTATAAAAAATAAATCATAAATCATAAATTTTGGTCGAAGGAATGAATATCATAACACATCTATGAACTGATGTTGGAATAATGAATCAAAAAACATCATCCATGCAATAATAACATAGAAATATGAATAAATACAAATGTATGTAATGTAATCAAAAGAATAATGGAAATATATAACAACCATAACATATGAATCCCATTGTGGGAAAAATAGTTATCTCAAGTCTATGCGAACAAACACTTTATTTCCACATATAAACTATGAGAAAAACAATTATTCCATCATGTATGTTGATAGACTCATTACATACAGACATGAATATTTCATAAGATATGAACATTAACCAATGCATTAGTGGGTGACATTGGACCCGACCTGTCTTCTTCCAAAATTTTAGTGACAGGCTACATAATTCATGTCAAGAAGAACCCATGTATAATAAATGGAGATCAGATATTTTTTATTTAAATTAAAAAACATAAGTGGAACATTTATAACTTATCCAATTATTATAACATGATATACCCAAGGATAATATATGGATATCCAAATAAACTTACAAAATTTATAGGAAAAAATAATTTATTCAATATTATAAATAATATTTTATTTACAGCTTATTGGTAAACTATATACATATATGTCTACAATTTACCTAATAAATATATATATATAGATCCCAAAGAAATACACTTCCTTCAATGAAATATAAAATAATGTTTTAAAAATTGATTTTTATTTTAAAAAAATTATTCCAATTGACATTTGATATTTAAGAAATGAAAATGAAGTTATGGATTATTTCTTTGATAGAAATGTTCATTAAGTAAATCATCTAGATAATGAATGTGGAGGGTAATATTAGAACAATATCTCTAAATAAAGCATAATATGTATAAATTGAAAATTATGTAGATATAAAATAATTTTATGAGTCTAGGAAATATTTTATTGGAATAAGTAAATGTCCTTCATCTTTTGAAATCATTTTATAATAAGTCTATTAGAAAAAATTTATAATTATAATTTATTACAAAAATTTTAAAATATAGATATAATATATTATATATAACTAAATTTTTAGTTAAAATATGAGTTCAAAATGAATGAAGAAAAGAGTCCTCAGAAAACATTTTTAATATTTTCCATAAAAGATGAAATTAAAATTCACAATCCATAGTTATTTTATAAATGGTGAAGTGAAAGATTAGAAATTTTTTCCATTGAAAAAGAAAATATATTAATAGATCCTAGAAAATGTGAAGTTTTTATCCAAAATATATTCAATAGACAATAAAACATTTCAAATTAAATGGATAGATCACCGTTTCTTTTTAAATAAATGTATATATTGCTTTTTAATACACATCATAAAATGATTGTTAAATTTAAATTTTCATATGTATTATATTGAAATATTATAAACATATAAAATATTACATATTATATTTCCTTTTAATGTAGTTTAATATTGGTGATAAATAAATTATAGACATTGATAAAAGTATTTGTTTCTATGAATGGAAGCCAATATAACCAAAATTGTAGTTTTAAATTAGAAAATTATTTATTATAGAACTATTTATTTTTATTGGGATGTAAATTAACTATATATATTAAATGAAATATTTCTATGAAAAAATACCTCAAAGAATCATTACAGAGTTTTTGGGATGATTTTTTATATTGAAATAGTAGGGTTCGATATTTTTTTGGAGTTTTAGATATATTTTTAACACGGTATGTTGAAAAAGATCCAAGATAACGAAATGCATTCATTGGAATCAATAAAAAAATTAAATAAGGAGGAACATTTCCTAGTGTTTGTCAAATTTTTGGGGTTGAAAGTTAGAAGTGGGCTGAATCATCATGGAAGATAGATTTCCATGAAGTCCTTGTAAAATTATGGAAGTGGCCTAAGATCCACAATGAATAGGTTTCATGGAGGTCATTTCTCAAATGTGTGGTTCATCATGAATGGTAATTGAGGAAGCATGAATATTTGACGTCAATCATTATGGGTATGAGAATAATTTTGAATGGGAAATTCCAATGGAGCACCGCGAAGACAGGGAGAATCACGAATGAAATGGGAGTGCATCCCAAAATGGTGATGACATGGATAGAAGCTTCTAAAATCTGAGGAAGTGATTTTTGATGGCATCTACGCCCTATATAAATGATGTGAGACTAAATGAACTCTCCAGGACTCTTGATTCATGAAGGAGATTCAAGAAGGTAGCTCTTGAGGATATTATTGGGAAGAAAGGTGGCTTGAAATTTCTATAAATTCCAACAAAAAATTGTGAGAATCCTATAATTATTGATGATTTTGAATTCCATAATAAGATGAATGAATGTTTTGATGTTCTCAAAGGCTAGTTGAACATCATAGATGATGTGATCTTTGTGATAGGTGGTTTCTTCGTGAAGGATATATGAGATTCATGAAGAAAGTGTTCTTCATGTTGGTAGTGAGAATCATCAAATTCTTGATAAGGGATTTCTTAATAAATCTATGGTAAAGTGAAATTCATCAACTGCATCAAAGTGGTAATTTAACAGAGAATTTAACTATAATCGGGGATGTATTAATTATTGAAAATAAATCAACATGTATATCAATAAACATGGTGTGAATCCTTTTCCAAGTAGTGGGAAAATTAAGTGAATGAAGGTGATCCTTTCTACTGGCAGTGATCTATCAAAATTTATTTAGGGAGTGACCCTGGGGAAGTAGTGAGATAACCATAATATTTATAAGGATAGTGACCATAGGAATAAAAGTGTCAAACCAGAATCTTGTATTTTGGTAGTGATCCTTAGTGAAATTGTATATCGGCACATCATCATTTTATGCTCCGTGAGTGTATCCCAATGAGTGTGAACAATGTAAAATTGTTCTATCTCATGAATGATTTCATTTTTGTTCATATATAGATATTAGATAAGGATAGAAGATTTTTTTTTATCAAAGAAACACAATCATAATGGGTAATTGTTTTAATCTGTCAATCCCTTATACACATCCCCTATCATGGTATTTAACCTAGTTGGGATAATAATTGGTGTTAAAGTTATAGTTTGAAAGATGTTGGTTCCCTCTCAGTAAAATGAATATAAGTTTTCAATAACAAAGGGATTATGATCTTTAAGGGAAATTTTTTTCAATCATGGAAGAATCGGATGCAACACTACCTATAATCATTATAAATGGATGTCATTACAACAGTTATGTATTGAATATAATTTATTCTTAGTAGTGTTTCATCATCAAAAGATACCCGAAGGGAATTGTATGATGTATCTAAAAGAACCAATGCATTAGGGGAGCCCAATAAAATTCAATATAAGAAAAGATTATTTCATTTAAGTCGTCGCATGCTATGTGGGAGAGATTGCTGAATATTTATGAGGGTGACTAAAAATTCAAATAATACATGATGCTGGTTCTATGGAACATGTATGAAGATCTCTTAATGCTCCCTAATGAGAATATTGATTCATTCAACGACTAGATAAATGATTTTTGGGAATTCATGCATGGTCTCTGAGAAATTATTTAATATACAATGTTTGTTCAGCACTTCATGATAAGGCTTCCACCTCAGTTCAATCCAAATATTTATATTTGGGAAGAAAAATATCAATAGGATCAAAAATTGGATAGATTTCATAGAACTATTATTGAATACCATATTATAAATGAATATAATGATTTTAGGAAAATGGATATGCCCAAATAATTTTCATTTAAGGCCATGATAAATGTCACCATTGCATATGGTTAGGAAGAAAAAGGTATGGAATATGTGACTTAACTCTTTTCCTAAAATATTTAATTATGAAAATGAATAGTTCAAAGGGAAACTCCTACATACATTATTTCAACGTGGAAAGGATGGATATCCAACTAAAAATATCCCAACAGTTTTTCATGTAGATAAAAAAAGAATATTAAATTCCCATTAAAAATTCATCATCCTACATTAATGGAATAAAAAAAATTTGGAAACATTTCATCAAAAATAAGATTTTAACTACAAAAGATGATGAGAAATTAAAATAATATGAGGCAAAAGTGTTATAGGACTGAAAGGGTAACTAAGAAAATGAAGTGGAATTTGTTGGCCAGTCATTAAGTATTACGTATCAAGAAAATCACTGGACTCTCAGTATGAAATTAAGAATGTAGACTATTCAGGAATTTAAGAAGTTTTGAATGGAATATAGAGTTCTAGAAAAAAAAAGAAACAGTCCAATAAAGATAATAAGGATGGTATAAGGATTGGTAAAAAATACAAAAGTTTAATGGTTGAAGCCATAACACAATCAGCTGCTCAAATATTGAATCTTTTTTGTAGAAATTAGAAATATAATTTTAATGAACCCAGCAGAAAACCAGCAGTACTGTATTGCATATAAGAATATACCATGCATGATATGTTACTATTGTGAAATGATAATAAACTAAATGATGTCGATTCCATAGCCAAGATAAACTAAATGGAACAAGACCATTTGAGGTAGCCATAAAAAATAAATATTCTAGATCATTATTTGATAGTATATATTTCAGGTGGTGATGATTTTGGCACATGGAAAGATAATTCTCTTTCAAAATGTAGAAAAATGTGATGAAGAAAAATTAAGGTGATCATAAGCAGCAATTCAATTTATCATCAAGTGATATGAAAATGAAAAATCATATTGTGGCATTGAAAAATGAATTGTGTCCCTCATACATCGAGGAGGATCAATATTATCAGATCATTCCGACAATGTAGTTCAAAACATGGATAAAAAGGAATAGTTCTGAACATTCAATGGTTATAGAGATTTCATTTAAAGAAAAAAAACTCATAATGGAATATGGATCATTGATAGTGCATGAACTTATAATATGAATGTAAGTAATAAAATTGTGACAAGAATCAGATGTAACTATGAAAGTACTATATGATTTGGTAATGATGACTACCTAAAACTTTTTGGCTTAGGAAAATCAAATTTTGGGGGAAAATAAATGATATGTGAGGATGTATTTGTTATTGATGTCCTTAGTCACAACATTAAAAGTGTAAGTCTACTTTGTGACTCAGCACATTCCCAAAAAAATTCAAATAAATTATCTATCATTATAGAAAAGGATGGTAAATTTATTTTTTAGGGAAACCATAAAAATGAGGAATCTCTACCTAGTATTTGGAGAAGAATATATTTTCTTTTGGACTAATGAATAGTAAAATATATTATTGAATAAATGTATTGGTCAATTGATCCAAATTTACTTGCATGATCTGGTGAAATGTGATGTTTCTCGAGACCACCCTACGATATCATGTGATCATTCACATATGTGAGAAGCTTATGAAGAAGGGAAGATAATTGAAAGTAATTATATTCAAATATAGAAAAGGTTAAAAAAATTCTTGAGTTGGTCCATATTAATGTTTGTGAACCTATTTCACCATGAGATTTTTATGGTAGGAGATATTATGTTCTCATCATTAATGATTTTATAATAATTTCATGGATTTCAATCATTTCCCACAAATATGACGTGTTCAGTTTTATAACAACATATCAAATAGAAGTTAAAATATGTGGGGCTAAAAATATTGGAAATCCAAACAGATATTGGAATAGATTTGAAAATATACCAAGTGAAGTATTATCTTAGGAAACATGGTATAATGAACAATGTTTTAGTAGTATGAACTCCATTGAAAAATGGAGTAGTTGGGGGAGAAAAAATAATTATTAAAAACAAGTAAAGAAGAATCCTCATAGAGAAATTACTTAGAGATATGTTTTGGAAAGAAGTAGTGATATTATATGTATTCAAATCAAATAGATTGATATTATGTCCATATGAAGAGAATACACCATATAAGCTACAATATGGAAGGAAGTTGAAGTTTAAGTACTTATGAGTTTTTAGAAGTAAGTGTTTAATTATAAATAAGGAGAGAGATAGGAAGTTTATATCCTATGGAGATGGAGGGATATTTATATTATACTAAATGAAAGAAAAAGAATATAAATGATTAAATAAATTGTTGGGAAAGGTATATATAAGAAATGATGTAACTATACTAGAGATGGTAAGAATATTCATAAAACACATAATAAGTCCCAGAAGGATTATAATAATTAGATAAAAATATCATAGGATGATGTAGTTCAACCATATGATTCAGAAAGAAGATTTAAATAATGAAAATAGTGATCACAACCCATTATTTACACAATTAATTAAGAGAAGAACTATAAATGATAGGTACAACATAATTGTTGATCAGACAACACCAATGCAGATATGTAGGATGAAGAATCCAAGTCCAGTATCATTATTATCACAAGACAATATTAAATCATGTGAGGAATAATCTATATATAACCAATGGGTCCATGCTTTGAATGATGGTCTTGAAAAAAGTTATATCAATCAATCATGGGAATTATTTTGATGCAAACAGATAATAATTTCATCAGGAATGATTGGGTCCTTCAAAATAATATGAATAGAGATGTCATATTTATTCAAAACAATTCATGAATATTGTGTAAAGGGTAATACCATATAGATGGTATTGATGTTAACGATACATTTTCACCTATTGGAAGGACATATAAATTAGATTATTCTTGGACATAATAGTGTAAATAAAGTTCAATGTTTTTCAGATGGATTTCCCAAGTCAATATTTTATAATGGGGTTCTGGAAGAATATGTTTATATAGTTCATCTAGATGATTTTATAATTCATGTAGATGATAATAAAATTTTTGGATGAATAAGGAATTATATGGAAAAAGTATACACCCAGAGAATTATATCCCAGGATTGATCTATTTTTGAAGTATCTAGATTTTCAGTGCGGTGCAGTTGATTACAATATCTATGTCAAGAATTAATGTAATAATATGATGATTTTGATGGTATATTTCAATGACGTAGTACTTGGTGGATCCGATGATTTTATGTTCCCTCAGTTCTCATAATTCAAGATATAGGAATTTTAAATGCCAATGATTAAAAGAAATGATGTTTTTTACTAGGTTTAGAGCTGACACAATGAAATAATGGAACAATCATCTTCCAATAAAAATATTACATGATGTTTTTGATGACTTGGAATGGATAATTCAAAGGAGTTGAATATTGTGATGGCTACTCAGATGAAACTATCATGGGGTGAGGAAGTCAATGCAGTTAGTGTAATATAATATAGGAAAGTCTGGAAAGTGTACAGTACATGATAAAAAAAATACATTATATATATTCTTATATGTCAAGAAGCATGTTATAAAATCATCCCCAAGTAAATCCAACTTATTTTTGTGTAAATAAATATTAATTATATCAATGGAAAGATGGATTTCAGTTTTTAGTACAATGAAAAATAATTGCAATAGTTAATGGACAATAAAGATGTAGATTGGTCTAGAGCATTATGTGATATGAAATCAAAATAATGTGGTGTATTCTATTTTTTTCATTGTGTATTTCATGTAAATTTATGAAATTAGATTTCATTCCATTTAGAAATTCAGAATCTCAATATGTGATGGCTACTCAATGTGAATGCAAAAATTGTGGATAAGGAAATAAATTTACAATATGGGGGATGATTTGAAGTCTTTGAATCGAATTAATTGTGATAATTAATGTGGAAGAAATCATTAAAAAATTTATTCCTTCACTAGAGTAAAATTTAAAAATAATAATAAATCATTTCATCACATAGAATGTGGAGAAAGGGCTTATGAAGCTGGATTATGTGCCTAAAAGACTACTAGATGAAGATATTCAACTGATGGACTTACCCAAAGATGCATTTGAACGACATAAACTGGATATGAGAGTTTAATCAGATGACCACACTTGAGAAAGTGTGATTTGGGGACCTCCTCTCCCTAATTTATATAAACCCCCGACCTTAAACATTACTTAATATTGACTTAAATGAATAATTCACATTGAGGATCTTTTTAGGTTTAGAGTTTTTGAGAATTAGGACATAAATATTACATCTAAAAAGTTTACAAAAATAGTCACTTCTACATAGTTTCCTTTTTTTACAAAATATGAACTCTTGAAAAGAAGAGTCATGTCTAGTTCCATGTTTAAGACAAAATGACTTTTCCTTGATTCTATCCTTGACTCTATTCCACATTATTTCCTATGAATAACATTTCAAAAAAAACATGGGATGAGCATAAAAAAGCTCAATAAGGGATACACAAAGAAGGAAAACTATTTGTTTTTCAAAACAACAAGTAAACCATGAATACATTATCAAAGTAATACTTTTCTCGTTTATGAAGTAGTAAAACCAGTTCACTGAAATAAATTCATAAGATACCCTATTGTAACCAAAAGATTACCATAAAACCCGTATAAAGAACACATAACATATAAAGATAACTTGGTACATAAACATACTTAAATGGAATAGCCATACGATCGACTTCTACACATATCACTACATACAATAGCTCTATGTCCGTCTTCCATACACCATGAATTGGAGTTTATAACGTAACAACCCGTCCTGGTATTCACGGCACCACCCTTCATTTGGTTTATCACGTAACCACCCGTCAAATTTCCAAGTACCATTATAAATTCATAACACATAAAACAATTATAAATGAAAGAAAACATTTCCACATTTCAATAACAATATATCACTTAAATATATTGACATAACAAACCAATTATCAAAACCATTTTCAATACAAAAATACATAAAAGAGTATATGGTATTTATTGAATTTTAAAAACATTATAGCTTGTTGAGGAATCCAAAGATCAAATAATACTCACGACGGCGGAAAAGGTCATTGTCACCACGTACGTTAAAATAAACATTTTTTTGTCATTTAGTAAAATGATTTGTATAAAAAGATTCCCATTGAATGAAATGAAAAGTCAAAGGTGTCTAATACAGCTTATAAAATAAAGTATTGTATTAGAACAAAATTTGCCTCAAAGAAAGGAGATTGAGATGATGTCCTTTACAGAGACGATATCCTTTGATTAAGGATAAATCAATTACATAATTATGTGTGACAGAAGAATACACCAAATATAAGTGGATATTAAGTGTAAAATAATCATAGTTTATTCACACATATTTATATAATGACATATTCAAGGAGTACAATTTTATCCAAAAGAATCAAAATTGGGTTAATAATTTCCCTTTCAAAAATTCTACAGCCAAACGGTGTCACTTCAAAATTATGAAAATTGATTTATGAGAGATAAAAAGCATATCTCATCACTTGTATACTGAATTTACAGCAATAAGTATATATGAGAACATATCCAAAAATAAGAAGATGTAAATTAAAAGACATAACAAAAAGAAGTCTTTTTAAAGAAGAGGAGGGTGAAAGGCTCCCTTACCGATCCAGGTAACATTCGAAACGTACACCCCATGAAAAAAGGGTCATACAATGAAGATGTAAATACCCATAAACTAAAGTATATTACAGAAATAATCGAATAATGGGCAGTACATACACCACACTAAAAGAAATAGTGGCAAATGTAGCATGAATCTTACGGGAATAAAAGTGAGATGAAAAAATCCTTAAGAAAACTTGACAGCCTAACAGCTCCACTTAAAACTTCCGAAAATGGATTGAAGAGATCAAATATGGTGTCTCATCATATTAAAATAATATTTACAGTAATAGGGATATAAAATAACATCCCCAAACATAAGAAATAGGATCATAAAAGAAGTGATATAAAAGAATGTACTTAAATAGAAAGAGAGAGGTAGGATATGTTACCTCAAGTCCGACTTGTCTTGTTCATTTCATTATATTCCTGAATAATAAACTAAAGTTAATTTATACTTTCTTAGGAACCTTTTTCATGTTTATTATTCCTTTTATATAACTTATTTCCATGTTATAAACATTATGTAATCATTTAAGTTAATAATGTTCGTTTTGTCGATATTTGGTGCTTAAGTCAAAAATGGACATCTTACAATTACATGATGTTCATGTGTACTAAGATTCATTATATAAAGAATGATATTCATGCTTTTGATATCATATATATCATATATATCCATCATATTCATGTATTTATAATAATATATAACATTTAGAGGTATGAAATGAAATGTACCGTTCATGGAGACGGTAAGCTGTACGTACGCATGAACGCTACTTTCATTTCTATTACGTATTTAATGGAGTGAAATAATAATTATATATAGATATATTTTAATTAAAGTATAATATCATATATAATATAGTTAACTTCATCTTTTATACGTCCCACATATGGGATTAACGAATCAAATCACTTTGAGTGGGCGGTAGTCCGCACTTCCTAAAATGAAGATATCCCATTTACCCATAATAGAAAAAATAAAGGTATGACATAAATAAAAAATACAGAAGCATAAGGAAAACATAAACATAATATATATCATATATAAATATAGTTACATCTTAATGACCACCATGAAAGGTGTTAAAAGAATATTGAACAATCATCGTTTCGTGAGGCAGAAATTCACCAACCACAGAAATAGTATGTTATTTAACCATTAGATGGGGGTGTGTGTAAGTGTAGCTATAATAAATCTCATAAAAACATCCTAGTATATTGAAGATACTGGTTTTGATACAAAATAAAGGAATATAAATAGTGTATGGGGTTGGATAAGAAAAATAAAACAAAAGAACACAAGTGAAGACATTACCTTTAATTCGGGTAACTCATCTTGGTTTGAACCAAAAGGGTTTGTTGAAGAGAATTATGCCTTAGTTAAGGATTCCAGGATGAATAGAGGGATGTGGAGAGATAAAATGATGAGGTATTTGTCGATCCAACGGCTAGAGGGGTGTGGGTAAGGTGGTACAGGTGGGGGCCTTTTATAAGAGGGAGGAGGGGCACTCTTGGAATGTCTTGAAAAGTTACTGTATTATAAAATGTTTTTCAGATATCTAAGTTACCAAAACGATATATTTCTAGGATAAGGTGATAAGGGTTCGAAATAAACAAATCCAATAGGTTTTTTATGACTGTATGTCTTAGATATTACATTATCTTTTCATTTTATTTAAATCGTTCATTAATGAGGTAATCAATGCATCATCATGGTGACATAAATAAATTAATTTATATAATTTCAGAAAATTACAAAAAAACTATCATGATGTAGGAAATCTATTTATATTTCTAATTATATTTATAGTAAAAAATATTACTTGTTTAACCCCATGTAAAAAATTGTTTTAGTAAAACAATAATTGTTTGTGACATTTTTATTTTAACTTTAAATATAAAGTTATTAATGTCATTTTCGTAACCAACTAGCTCCATGGGGTCCCCAAGTTGACCCATAGATTTATTTTGTTGTCCATGACACATCCAATAAGTTTAGGACATGTTTCAAGGTAATTTTATATTATTATAACATTATCTTTACGTTAAATTACACTAATTTTCTTTAATCACGATTAATATATCATAAAAGTTACTATTCAAAAAAATTATTTAAATCCCATTAAACCACATTTTAATTCCTAATTACAACCATGTATGTCAGATTTTTGAAATTCAACTCACAGAAGTGGTAAATTTTCAATGAAACGAAAAATCAGTTTTTAACTACCACTTAGTGGTTTCACTATTCATCAAAAAATGATGTTTTTTGAAAAATACCAAAAATTCACCCTAATCTATATTTGATATTCCGAATTCAAAAATGATTTCTATTTTACAATAATCAAAACATATAAGTTGAATTAATTAATTTAATTATTAATTCCCGCTATCAAAACAAATTGCCTGTTTTTAAGAAGCAATATCTATCAAAAGATTGACACTTGTTTAAGTCCAATTTCAATGTGAAATTAATTACAATCTCCACCGTTGGATTAAAAGGTAATAATATATTCAAATATCTCTTTAATACCAATTCAAAATATAATCTAATCATATAAATAAATTATATTAAAAATAGGTTTTGAATTAAAATACAATATTTTTTACAATTCATTAAAAAATTGACATTATTAGAAATATACCAAAAATTTACACAAAGTAAATTTTGATGTCCAGATTCAAAAGAAGGATTTTATTTTGTCATATATAATATATAAAATTTTCAGAAAGTTAATTTAAAAGGGGTTCTCCATCAAAAGGCGGTTAATCGGCCTTTTAATGAATATTAGAATATTTATGCTTAAAATTGGATTCATTCACTTTTTAACCATCTAAAATTTATTAAATAAATGTAAAAATATATCACAAGAATATATAATTATTTTGTAGTTATTTTTTTTCATTCCCGACATTACAATGGAAAGTCCTTAAATAATATTTAAAATAATATTATTTTATTATTAGAGTGCAACGTAAGATTTCTAAGAAATTCGTTGTTGCGTATGGGGTATTCAATTGAGCATAGCGTTAAATTTAAATTAACATTAAATTTTTTTCAAAAATATAGGTAAATATAAAAATGACATATTCTTTATTTACCTGGGGTGTTACATCCTTCCACCCTTTTAGGAATTGTGTCCTCGCAATTTTAAAATTAGGCTTGTAAATTTCATTGAAAGCCCCAAATCAGAAAAGGAGTCAATTAAACTATCACTTTAAATGAAATAAAGTGAAGTAAAAAGGTCACCCGAGATATCCCATAATTGGATTCCATGAAAACATGGATATGGAAGAGAAAACAAAGGGTAATGCTCTGATAGAGAGTGATAGAAAACATGATTAGGAGAAAGTTAACCCCAAGAAAATCACAAAGTAATAATGGGTTAAACGGTATTTGATTCCCCAGTAGGAAAAGATAATGTACATCATTTTTGTTTTTATGTTACTTTTCATTGAGTAATTTATTTATGAGCTTAACTAAATCATAATGAAACATACTTACTTGTCATTTAGACTCTCATCTCCTACTAGATTTCTTACACAAACACATATTTTCTCCAAAAGATGAGTATTTAGGATGACTTGTTCACATTAAGAGAGCTATAATCAACTTCTAGAGAATCACCTAATCCTAAAAAGAGAAATATATATTTCCTATGTCATTAGACCATAACCAAAATCAAAATTTTTAGGACAAGATCAGATAATCCACAAAATCATAATACTTTATAAAAAGAAAAACTACTCTTAATATCCAAAATTTGTCCAACAAAACCCAACGATCAACGAAGACCGTTCGATAAAATATTTCTCCATAAAATTATTCAAAGTGAACCAAACGAATATTGAAACCAAAATATATGAAGGATTTAATCACATAGTCTTCCAAGGTACAAATTAACATTTATCTCTAAATTACACTAGTTGCTCTTAAAGTCTCATAATGAAAAGTAATTAACCTAATCACATATCCTCTATGATAGGTTAATAATTTCCATAGATAACCCAAAATCAACTAACTATTGATTCCTAAAATAATATAACTATAAATAATTAGTCAAAATAACCAGGGACTTCACATTGTCCAGTGGTAGGCAATAAATACCAGTCGCACATTTGTTGTGGGTTCGATTCTCGCAGCTTTGTCCGACACGATGGGTTGTGACATGGTCTTCATGTTTTCCTTTTTCCATAACTATATAATTCTTAAAACATTCCCCAAAAAGAGATAAAATCCTCAATAATAACCATAACATAATTTAACCTCAATTTTACTTCATTCCTTTCATTTTCCATCT
This sequence comes from Viscum album, assembly GCA_963277665.1. NCBI lineage: Eukaryota > Viridiplantae > Streptophyta > Magnoliopsida > Santalales > Viscaceae > Viscum > Viscum album. The sequence continues at coordinate 785,728,330 of OY728156.1, read as the reverse complement.
TATACTAACCCATAATTACCTCAAAAGTAAGCATCATATAAACCCTAATGGTTACCATTAGAATTTTTACCTGAACTTCCACATCGAGTTGGTTCTCTCATACATGATTCATCATAGAACTCACCAAGGATCAAGTGGTTAATCACGACTCCTTGATATTTGGTTTAGAATAACCATGATATTCCCCATTGAATCCCTTATTTCATCCAGTCTCTTAATTAGAGAACCACCATAGTTTCCTTCAAACCCATTGTCACTTTGGTGCCTACTAGATCCATAGATTTTCTAAAACCAAAAATGTAAGTGAGGGTATAACAACATAATCATCATATACTAAAGAGGACGATGAACACTAAGATATACTTATCCATGTTATCTCAAAATCATTCCAACTTTCATAAATAATAATGGCTCTATATAATATAATAACCAGTGTGGTTATACACAACTTGTCACTTATTCTTAAACAACACTCTAACCTCTAAAGTTATCTAAACTGACCATTGATACCATCTATAAGGCCATGACGTTAATCATTACTTAATATTAAATTAAATTAATAATTCACATTGAGGATCTTCTCAGGTTTAGAGTTTTAGAGAATTAAGACAGAACTATTACATCTTAAAAGTTTACAATGTAGTCACTTCTACATAGTTTCCTTTTTTACAAAATAAGAACTCTTGAAAAGAAGAGTCATGTATAGTTCCATGTATAAGACCGCATGACTTTTCCTTGATTCCATCCATGACCATGTTACACATTATATCCTGTGAAAAACATTTCAAAAAAACATGGGATGAGCATAAAATGCTTAGTAAGGGATGCACAAAGGAGGAGAACTGTTATTTTTTCAAAATAACAAATAAACCATGAATACATTGTCAAAGTAATAATTTTCAACTTTAAGAAGTAGTAAAAACACTTCACTAAAAAAACATTACTTACCCTTTTTTAACCAAAATATTACTATAAAACCCATATAAATAAAACATAACATATAAAGGTAACTTTGGACATCCTGGTATTCATGGAACCACCCGTCATTTGGTTTATCACGTAACCACCTGTCAAATGTCCAAGTACCATTATAAATTCACAAAACATAAAACAATTATAAAGGAAAGAAAAAATTTCCACATTTCAATCACAATATATGAATTAAATATATTGACATAACAAACCCATTATCAAAACAATTTTCAATACCAAAATAAATAAAAGAGTATATGGTATTTATTTCATTCTAAAAACATTATGGCTTTTTGAGGATGCCAAAGACCAAATATTTCTCATGGCGGCGGAAAAAGTCATTTTCACCGTGAACGTTAAAATAAAAATTCCTTTTTTCGTTTAGTAAAACACTTCATAGAAAAAGATTCCCTTTAAATGAAATGAAAATTAAAAGGTGTTTTATACAGATTATAAAATAAAGTCTTGTAATAGAACAAAATATGCCTCAATGATAGTAGATTGAGATGAAGTCCCTTACAATGACGGTATCCTTTGATTAAGGATAAATCAATTACATAATTATGTTTGACAAAAGAATACACCAAATATAAGTGGATATTAAGTGTAAAAAATCAGATTTCATTCACACATATTCATAGAACAACATATTCATGGAGTACAAGTTTATCCCAAAGAATCAAAATTGGGATAAGAATTTCCCTTGCAAAAATTTGACAGCCAAACAACGTCACTTCAAAATTCATAAAAATAGTTTATGAGATATAAAAGGATATCTCATCACTTATACATTAAATTTACATCAATGAGGATATAAGAGAAAATATCCCTACATAAGAAGATGTAAATTTAAAGACATAACAAAAAGAATCATTTTTAAAGAAGAGGAGGGTGAAAGGTTCTCTTACAAATTTGGGTAACTTTCCAAATGTACACCCCATGAAAGAAGGATCATACAATGAAGATGTAAATAACCATAAATTAAATTATATTACACAAATAATACAATAATGTGTAGTAAATACACAACACAAAAGGAAATAGTGGAAAATGTAGCACGAATCTCACGGGAATAAAAGTGAGATGAAAAATCCCTTATGAAAACTCGACAGCCTAACGACCCCACATAAAACTTCTGAAAATGGATTGAAGAGATCAAATAGGGACTCCAATAATATTAACATAAAATTTAAAGTAATAGATATTTAAAATAACATCCCAAAACATAATAAATAGGAGCTTAAATGAAGTGACATAAAAGAGAGTACTTAAAAAGAAAGAGAGAGGTATGATCCCTTACCTCAAGTCCGAATTGTCTTTTCCATTTCATTATATTCATGAATAATAATCTAAAGATTATTTCTAATTTATGAAGATACTTTTAAATATTATTATTCCTTTTATATAACTTATTTCCATGTTTTAAACATTATGCAGTCATTTAAGTTAATAACGTTCGTTTTGTCGATATTTTGTACTTTAGTCAAAAATGGACTTCTTAGAATTATATGTTGTTCATGTGGTGAAAGGTTCATATTATCCAAAATTATATTCATGATTTGGATATCATATATATCATATATATCCAGAATATACATGTATTTATAATAATATATAACATTTAGAGGTAAGAAATTAAATGCACCGTTCATGGAGACGGTAAGCCGTACGTACGCATGAACGCTACTTTCATTTCTATTTTATACTTAATGGAGTGAAATCATAATTATATATAGGTATATTTTAATTCCAGTATAATATCATTTATAATATCACTAACTCCATCCTTTATACGTCCCACATATGGCATTAACAAATCAAATCACTTTGAGGGGGCGGTAGTCCGCACTTCCTAAAATGAAGATATCATGTTTACCCATAATGGACCCATAATGGTATTCCATAAATTAAAAATACAGAATCATAAAGAAAAACATAAACATAATATATATCATATATAAATGGAGTTATATCTTAATGGCCACCATGAAAGGTGTTAAAAGAAGATTGAACAATCATCGTTTCGTGAGCCAGAAATTCACCAACCACAGAAACAAAATGTTCATTAACCATTAGACGGAGGTGTGTGTAAGTGTAGCTCGAATCCTTATCATAAAAACATCCTAGTATATTGAATATACTTTTTAAAAAAAAATAAATTAAATTAAATAGTTTAGGGTGTTGGAGAAGCAAAATAAAACCAAATAACACAAGTGAATACATTACCTTTAAATCGGGTAACTCCACTTGGTTTGAACCAAAACAGTTTTATGAAGAGATTTGTTCCTAAGGTAAAGCTTCTAGGATTAACATAGGTATGTGTAGAGATACAATGGTAAGTTATTGGTCGACAAAAAGTCTTGGGAGGAGTAGGTATCGTGGTAGAGTTGGGGGCCTTTTATAAGAGGGAGGAGAGCACTGTAACACCCGAGACTTTTATGTTATATAAATCATCAAAGGAATCTTTTTCTACACAACACTTGCTTGGCTTGCTTTACACGCAATCGCGACCTTCCTCGATAGCTTGCGTCGTACGCAATACCGAGTTTCACTAAACAACAATATGCTATTAAAACTAGCCATTATGAATAGTAATAACGACTTTTTGAAATTTTATAAATTTTATTTTTCAAAATGGACTTCATTTTTGGACTCAGAATATCGAAATTATCCTAGGGTGAAATTTTGGTATTTTTCTGAAAACTTTCAATTTTTGATGAATAGTGAAACCACTAAGTGGTAGGTTAAAAACTGAATTTTGCATAAAACTTAATTTTACCGCTTCTGTGAATGAAATTTCAAAAATCCGAGAGACACGGTTAATATCAAGGACTAAAATGTGGTTCAATGAGATGAAAATAATTTTTTGGTGAATAGTAACTTTTTACTATTTTTTACCGCGGTTAATAGTAAATAGGGTAACTAAGGGTAAATATGATATTAATATTACCCTAACACATGTCCTAATTCTATTGGAAAAGTGTAATTCGACCAAAAACAAACTTAGGAATAAAATATGACCATTTAGGCCCACTTGGATTAGATTAGGACATTTATTATTAATTTATTTAAAGAAGGGTTAAAATAGTTAAAATCAAAGTTTAATAAGTAAATCATTTTTAATATAGGGTTATACATAAGATAAATTAGATTGTAAATATTCATTAGAAAGCTAAAGAGATTTCCTACATGATGGTATTTTATTTGTAATTTTTAGACATCAAATAATTTAATTTATTTATGACACAAAGATGATGCAGTAATTATCTTATTAATGAAATATTGACAAAATTGATAATATAAATACCAAAATAAATGTAATTTGAGACTTTTTATGAATTACACTAATTTTCTAGGTTACTATGATATATTAGTATTGATTTAATCAACTTGGTTCGAACATATAATTCTGTTATGACTTTCACAAAAATCATATATCAAATAGTGTCAAAATTGACACAAAATAGTTTTTAAATCAAATATTATATTATTAATTGTTATTGTATTCCTAAAAATCTAAGGTTCGGCCAAATGTCTTAGATAAGGATATATATATTAATAATAAACAATTTGGGGTTCGTTTGGAATGTTATAGTAAGTGTATTAACTATATAGTGAAAGAAAACAAAAAGACACGGTAAAAGTTAAATTAATTAACTTAGAGTTAAATCTAATTGATAAGGTTAAAATAATACCCTAAAATTGTCTAAATCCTATTGGTTGATAGGATTTCGACCCATCCCCACTTTAGCTTCGAAATAAGACCCTTTGGAACCATTATAAACCGATTTTGACTTTAATATAAAATAATATTTTGAGATATTCCTAAGGTGCCCCTCTCCTCCCTTATAAAAGGGCACCTCCTCCCCCTCCTCCTCACACCAATTTGAGCACTCAAGCTCGGCCACCACTTTCCTAGAATAATCCTAGAGGTCCTGGTCTTCTCCAAAGACCAATCTTAGTTCCTTAAGTGGAGGATTCAAAAAGGCGTTCCAAAGAAGAGGTAATATCCATTACCGATCTTTTCAATTTCTTTCTTCTTCAACTTCTTCTTCTTTAGTTGTTTCATGATAAAGTAATAACATCAGTATTACTTACATACTGATATGTTATTATAAATATGAAACAACCCTAATTCACCTTCTATCCATCCTACGGAAAAATGAAATCACCGCGCGTGCGTACGTACGGAATACCCTCTCCACGCCGTGGTGTGATCTATTTTCCACCATCACCTTACAAGGATGGGTATAATGGTGTAATCAGTAACTATATATGATTATTATTAAGTAATATTGATACTGAAATAATATATATATATACTCCAATACAATTCCACGATCATAGGAACGATATCATCACTCGTGCGTACGTACGGAATACCGTCTCCACGATGTGATGCGACTCGTTCTACATGATCTTCATTTCATAATGATTGTATAAATGAATTGAATGAATGAATATGGTATATACTACACTAATACCATTCTGGAAATGAATTATCTATAACCTAAAGATAAGAATAAGAATTTATTCGACAAAACACGCATAAGAACAAAAAGTTATAAAGACCCGAGTAACAAGTAACAATGAAATATTACTAACAAGAAGCTAATAAAATGACCATATATGATCTCATATCAATATGTATGATTCTGGAATAAGTCAATAACATTATTTAAACCATTATACAGGAGCTTCGGACACGAACAAAGCAAATCGGACCTAAGGTAAGGGAAATATCACAATCTCATTTCTATCCGAGATTGTTTATTCGTAAGTATTTATTGGGGTATATTTTATCATCCACATCCATGTTCCCTCAATATGTAATATTGTTTCCATCCACTTGAAATAGTTTAAATCCAATTATACCCTTAGGTGAGTTTTTAGTAAAGAATATGAAAGGAATCTTTTGTCGTTTTTCCGTACGAGGTACTTTTTGACTTTTCCGACAAAAGTACGAAGAATGTTTTTTTTAACTTATACAGCATGAATGGATTTTTAAAACATTACTTCAAAGAAGCTTCCTTTACAAGTTTTCAAGTTTATTTTTAATCAACTTCTTTTATTTTAAAGTTGTATGACATGTTATGAAAGGGAAAATGTTTTTGAAGAAGAAAGGATATTTTCCTCAAGAATTCAATTCAAGTGTTTTATCAAAATTATTTTCCATCTAAGATAATAAAGGGTTCTGTTTCTATCCATATTTTTACATTGGTTTGACTATGTTGTTATGGAATTATGTTTATGAATTCCTTTATCATATATGAATTGATTTATGATGTCATGATGTTTCAAGAATCCCATTTTTGTTATATGTGTTATGCGATGATGTATGTTTTATGATTATGTGGCACACATAAGAAAGGATTCATTATAAGATGGGTGGGACCTATATCTCCCTCCAATGCATTGGGTAATGATATTATATCTCATGAGATAGACATGGCTGGAACGGAAGGTTATTTCGGTTCAGTGATACAGGACTAAAACGAGGAGTGAACTCGGTTCAGAAAGGGACTTTGTCCACTAAGATAGTCTTGGCAATGAGTCATGACTAACAAGAAATGATTTTCCATGATTATGTGTGCATGCCACAAAGATTCAAGTTTTATGTTATGATTATGGGGATCTCATTTTCACATCTATGATTTATTCCATGTTAAGATATTATGATCACTTTTGCAGGTTTTAATTTTCAAAAAGATATGATATGATTTTTATTTCCTTTATTTGCCCTTGCTGAGCATTTGAGCTCACCCTTTTATGTTTTCTTTTCCCCAGGCCAGGAAGATGGATATTAAGTAGAATATGCTAAAAGGGACCCTAGATATGATGAAATAAATGGGAGACACCGTAGAAGATTTATGAACCAGTTGTTTATGTTTCCCAGTTTCTAAAGACACTATACCTATACGGTCCTTTGTGGTTTTGTCATATGTTGTAATAAGTGTGATTCAATTTTGAAGTATTAACAATGTATGTAAAGTGTGGGTCGTTATAGTTGGTATCAGAGAAAAGGTATAGTCAACCATTGGAAACTAGGATGTGAAAGCCTTAGTAAGAACCTTAAGGATAAGTCTAAGCATAGAACACAATCTTAGAAATGGCCATGAATAACCTAGGATAAGACCATAAGCATGAAAATTCTATTCTTGAATTATGTGGTTTCCTATTATAATTAGTGTTGCTCACACTATTCTTCTTGGTTTTAGTCAATGGCTGGAACCCGAAGGAACCGTGTTAATGCGGAATGCGATGGGCAATGCAATGATTGTCCCCCTGAGCAACCAAATGATATGGGAGCTGGAATGCAAAATCTTGTAGCCATGCTCACACAACTTTCTCAAGCTATGAATCATGTAGGATTTCCAAACGAACAAAGGAGGGAGCAACATTCTATTGAATCCTTCATGAGGCAGCGTCCACCATCTTTCAGCGGGTCTACTGATCCATTAGTTGCTGAACAATGGATTAGTACTACTGAAAAGATATTTTCATTTCTTCAATGTTCTGAGCATGATAAAGTCATCCTAGCAGTGTATCGTTTGGAAGGAGATGCTGATCAATGGTGGAATCTTGTTAAGAATACAAGGCAAAGGGATGAAATAGAGTCTATGGAATGGGACGAGTTCAAGAACTTATTTTTCAATAAGTACTTCCCTCGTATTCTCCGAACAAAGATGGAGAAAGAGTTCCTTGAACTGAAGCAAAGGGATGATGAATCTGTTGGTACCTATGAAGCAAATTTTACCAGACTTGCAAGGTACGCTTCTGGTATTATTATCCAACCTGAGAGTAAGATCGATCGATTCTTTAGTGGCTTAAAACCAAGTCTTCGAAGGGCGTTAGCCATAAGGGACTTCAATAGCTATGAGGAAATCGTTCGATGTGCTCTCAAAGTCGAGATGGAGATTGGAGTAACCCATCAGTCACATGGGTTTGATAAGAAGAGGAAGATGGAATTCAAAGAAAAATCTAAAGAGCACACGGAAAAGAAGATGAACTTTCCCTTATGCTCAAAGTGTTGAAAGAAACATGGAGGGAGTTGTCTTAAAGGGACAAGTAAATGTTTTAAATGTGGAAAGGAAGGTCATCGGGCATTTGAATGCCGTGATAATGGGAAGAAGATGTCTAATGATGCAAACAAAGGAAGGGATACACAGAATGAACCTGCTACACTTCAATGTTTCAAGTGCAAGGAGATGGGGCATTATGCCAATCAATGCCCAAATCCAAGGGTTGATGATGATGGTCGACGTCAACAAACTCTTAAGGCTAACGAAAAAGGAAAGTCACATGCAATTTCTATCAGCGATGTGGAGTACGATAACGATGTGGTGAAAGGTACACTTACCATCCACTCTAAAGTAGCAAATGTTTTATTTGATTCTGGATCCACCCACTCTTTTATTTCTGAAAAATTTTCTAAGGATATCACCGTATTACCTCAACAATTAGATGTTGAGTTAGCTGTGACAACACCTAATTGCACATCAATCGCATCAGAAGTTTATAATTCTTCTCCGATCGAAGTTTGTGGGAAAGTTCTTCCTGCAAATCTTGTGATCCTTCCTTTAGTGTAATTTGATGTGATTCTTGGCATGGATTGGCTTTCTCTACATGGAGCTCATATCAATTGCCAAAGAAGGGAAGTCACATTTCATATTCCAGATCAACCTACGATCGTCTATCAATGCAAGGATGAACATAACCTTCCAGTGGAAATTTCTTCCATCTTATGGGTATTGATTCCACTAAATGAAGGTTATTTATCTCAAATAGTTGGTGAGAAACTCACGATTAAGAATATGCCCATTGTACGGGAGTTTGATGATGTCTTTCCGGAGGAATTACCGGGTCTTCCACCAAATCGTGAAGTTGAGTTTTCAATAGAACTCGTACCGGGTGCTTTGCCTATTTCAAAGACACCTTATAGAATGGCCCCAATTGAGTTGCAGGAATTGAAGAAGCAACTCCAAGAGAATCTTGATAAGGGATTCATACGCCCTAGTGCGTCACCTTGGGGAGCACCTGTTCTATTTGTTAAGAAGAAAGATGGATCAATGAGACTCTGCATTGATTATCGAGAACTTAACAAGATCACTATCAAGAACAAATATCCTCTCCCACGCATTGATGACTTATTTGACCAACTACGCGGAGCTCAATACTTTTCCAATATTGATCTTCATTCAGGGTATCATCAATTAAGGGTCAAAAGGGAGGATATACCAAAGACGGCTTTCCGTACAAGGTATGGACACTATGAATTTATAGTGATGCCATTTGGTCTTACTAATGCCCCTTCTATCTTCATGGATCTAATGAATAGAGTCTTTAGAGACTATCTTGATCAATTTGTGGTAGTCTTTATAGACGATATTCTTGTTTATTCAAAGAGCAAGGAAGAGCATGAAGATCACTTGAGAAATATATTGAAGACCCTGAGAAAAGAGAAGCTTTATGCCAAATTTACCAAGTGTGAATTTTGGCTTCAAAAAGTTGCATTTTTGGGTCATATAATCTCAAAAGAGGGGATATCTGTGGATCCAGCAAAAACAGAGGTTATCGAAAGATGGTCAAGACCAACAACAGTAACTGAGATCCGAAGTTTTCTTGGTTTGGCTGGTTATTATCGACGTTTTGTAAATGATTTTTCACGATTATCTAATCCACTCACCAAGTTGACTCGGAAAGGAGTTAAGTTTGTCTGGACAGAGGAATGTGAAGAGAATTTCAAGGAGTTGAAAAGAAGGTTATCCAGTGCACCTATGCTCACACTGCCTTGTAGTGGAGAAAGGTTTGTGATCTACAGTGATGCATCCAAGAAGGGATTGGGGTGTGTTCTTATGCAAAATGATATGGTGATAGCTTATGCCTCACGACAGTTGAAAATCCATGAGAAAAATTACCCAACACATGATTTGGAGTTGGCTGCGGTAATCTTTGAATTAAAGATTTGGAGGCATTACCTTTATGGTGAAAGGTGTGATATTTATACTGATCATAAAAGTTTAAAGTATATTTTCACACAAAAGGAGATGAATATGCGCCAAAGAAGATGGTTGGAGCTGATTAAGGATTATGACTGCTCAATCCATTACCACCCTGGGAAAGCAAACAAGGTGGCAGATGCATTAAGTCGACAAGACCATGCTAGTTTATCCATGATGAGGATCACAAAAGATCCAATATTTATGGATTTACAAAGGATGGATCTTGGAATTATAATGGAAGGGGAAAAATCTTATCTTTCTCAAATGAATGTTCAACCATCTATACATGTGAAGATTAAAGAGGCACAGAAAGAAGATGTCGAGTTACAAAAGAAGGTGAGAAATGTTCCTGAATTCAACCTTGATTGTGATGGGATAATAAAGTTCAGGAATCGGGTTTGTGTTCCTCCCATCCCCGAATTAAAGAAAGAGCTTCTGGATGAGGCTCATAGTTCTTCATTCTCTATTCATCCTGGAAGCACGAAGATGTATAGGGACCTGAAAGAGTACTTCTGGTGGGATGGCATGAAAAGAGATGTTGCTGAATATGTCTCTCGATGCTTGGTTTGTCAACAAGTTAAAGCTGAGAGACAGAAGTCTAAGGGGATGTTACAACCATTACCCATACCCGAATGGAAATGGGAAAACATCACTACGGACTTTGTCACAGGACTTCCTAAAACATCCAAAGGCAATAATGCTATCTGGGTCATAGTTGATCGTCTTACAAAGTCTGCACACTTCATTGCTATTAGAGAGGATTTCTCTCTAGATCAGCTTGCCAGGATATATGTAAAGGAACTGGTAAGATTGCATGGAGTACCACTTTCTATTATATCTGATCGAGATCCGAGATTTACCTCGAAGTTCTGGCGAAGTCTTCAGCATACTCTAGATACAGAGTTGAGTTTCAGCACTCCTTATCATCCCCATACAGACGGTCAGTCTGAGAGAACAATTCAAACCCTAGAAGATATGTTGAGAGCTTGCTCTATGGATTTCAAAGGAGGTTGGGATCAACACATACCTTTGGTGGAATTTTCTTATAATAATAGCTTTCACTCCAGTATTCAGATGGCTCCTTATGAAGCTCTCTATGGATTGAAATGCAGGACTCCAACTTGCTAGGATGAAGTTGGGGAAAGAAAGCTATTAGGACCTGATCTCGTTGATGAAATGGCAGAAAAGGTCAGATCTATTCAACAACACATAAGAGCAGCTCAGAGTCGACAGAAAAGTTATGCCGACAACCGATGAAAAGACCTAGAGTTTGAAGTGGGTGATAAAGTGTTCTTACGAATATCTCCCTGGAAGAGGGTTATGAGATTTGGAAAGAAGGGGAAGTTGAGCCCTAGATATATCGGTCCTTTTGAAATACTAGATCGTGTTGGGAAGGTAGCTTACCGATTGGCGCTTCCACCGAATCTCTCTCAAGTTCACGATGTGTTCCATGTATCTCTCCTGAGAAAGTACATACCCGATCCTTCACATGTACTCAGCTCAGAAGTTGTACCGCTGGAGCAAGATCTTTCTTATGAAGAACAGCCGATAGAGATTCTGGATCGTAGCGAAAAAGTCCTACGAAACAAGACCACTCGCTTGGTGAAAGTTTTATGGAGAAACCACCAACTTGAAGAAGCTACATGGGAGCTTGAGGATATGATGAGGGAGAAGAATCCTCATTTGTTTGTTGCAAAGTGACGAATTTCGAGGGAGAAATTCTTTTTAAGGGGGGTAGAATGTAACACCCGAGACTTTTATGTTATATAAATCATCAAAGGAATCTTTTTCTACACAACACTTGCTTGGCTTGCTTTACACCCAATCGCGACCTTCCTCGATAGCTTGCGTCGTACGCAATACCGAGTTTCACTAAACAACAATATGCTATTAAAACTAGCCGTTATGAATAGTAATAACCACTTTTTGAAATTTTATAAATTTTATTTTTCAAAATGGACTTCATTTTTGGACTCAGAATATCGAAATTATCCTAGGGTGAAATTTTGGTATTTTTCTGAAAACTTTCAATTTTTGATGAATAGTGAAACCACTAAGTGGTAGGTTAAAAACTGAATTTTGCATAAAACATAATTTTACCGCTTCTGTGAATGGAATTTCAAAAATCCGAGAGACACGGTTAATATCAAGGACTAAAATGTGGTTCAATGAGATGAAAATAATTTTTTGGTGAATAGTAACTTTTTACTATTTTTTACCGCGGTTAATAGTAAATAGGGTAACTAAGGGTAAATATGATATTAATATTACCCTAACACATGTCCTAATTCTATTGGACAAGTGTAATTCGACCAAAAACAAACTTAGGAATAAAATATGACCATTTAGGCCCACTTGGATTAGATTAGGACATTTGTTATTAATTTATTTAAAGAAGGGTTAAAATAGTTAAAATCAAAGTTTAATAAGTAAATCATTTTTAATATAGGGTTATACATAAGATAAATTAGATTGTAAATATTCATTAGAAAGATAAAAAGATTTCCTACATGATGGTATTTTATTTGTAATTTTTAGACATCAAATAATTAAATTTATTTATGACACAAAGATGATGCAGTAATTATCTTATTAATGAAATATTGACAAAATTGATAATATAAATACCAAAATAAATGTAATTTGAGACTTTTTATGAATTCCACTAATTTTCTAGGTTACTATGATATATTAGTATTGATTTAATCAACTTGGTTCGAACATATAATTCTGTTATGACTTTCACAAAAATCATATATCAAATAGTGTCAAAATTGACACAAAATAGATTTTAAATCAAATATTATATTATTAATTGTTATTTTATTCCTAAAAATCTAAGGATCGGCCAAATGACTTAGATAAGGATATATATATTAATAATAAACAATTTGGGGTTCGTTTGGCATGTTATAGTAAGTGTATTAACCATATAGTGAAAGAAAACAAAAAGACACGGTAAAAGTTAAATTAATTAACTTAGAGTTAAATCTAATTGATAAGGTTAAAATAATACCCTAAACTTGTCTAAATCCTATTGGTTGATAGGATTTCGACCCATTCCCACTTTAACTTCGAAATAAGACCCTTTGGAACCATTATAAACCGATTTTGACTTTAATATAAAATAATATTTTGAGATATTCCTAAGGTGCCCCTCTCCTCCCTTATAAAAGGGCACCTCCTCCCCCTCCTCCTCACACCAATTTGAGCACTCAAGCTCGGCCAACCCCTGCCATTTTCCCTTCTACACTTCCCTAGAATAATTCTAGAGGTCCTGGTCTTCTCCAAAGACCAATCTTAGTTCCTTAAGTGGAGGATTCAAAAAGGCGTTCCAAAGAAGAGGTAATATCCATTACCGATCTTTTCAATTTCTTTCTTTTTCAACTTCTTCTTCTTTAGTTGTTTCATGATAAAGTAATAACATCAGTATTAATTACATACTAATATGTTATTATAAATATGAAACAACCCTAATTCACCTTCTATCCATCCTACGGAAAAATGAAATCACCGCGCGTGCGTACGTACGGAATACCGTCTCCACGCCGTGGTGTGATCTATTTTCCACCATCACCTTACAAGGATGGGTATAATGGTGTAATCAGTAACTATATATGATTATTATTAAGTAATATTGATACTGAAATAATATATATATATACTCCAATACAATTCCACGATCATAGGAACGATATCATCACTCGTGCGTACGTACGGAATACCGTCTCCACGATGTGATGCGACTCGTTCTACATGATCTTCATTTCATAATGATTGTATAAATGAATTGAATGAATGAATATGGTATATACTACACTAATACCATTCTGGAAATGAATTATCTATAACCTAAAGATAAGAATAAGAATTTATTCGACAAAACACGCATAAGAACAAAAAGTTATAAAGACCCGAGTAACAAGTAACAATGAAATATTACTAACAAGAAGCTAATAAAATGACCATATATGATCTCATATCAATATTTATGATTCTGGAATAAGTCAATAACATTATTTAAACCATTATACAGGAGCTTCGGACACGAACAAAGCAAATCGGACCTAAGGTAAGGGAAATATCACAATCTCATTTCTATCCGAGATTGTTTATTCGTAAGTATTTATTGGGGTATATTTTATCATCCACATACATGTTCCCTCAATATGTAATATTGTTTCCATCCACTTGAAATAGTTTAAATACAATTTTACCCTTAGGTGAGTTTTTAGTAAAGAATATGAAAGGAATCTTTTGTCGTTTTTCCGTACGAGGTACTTTTTGACTTTTCCGACAAAAGTACGAAGAATGTTTTTTTTAACTTATACGGCATGAATGGATTTTTAAAACATTACTTCAAAGAAGCTTCCTTTACAAGTTTTCAAGTTTATTTTTAATCAACTTCTTTTATTTTAAAGTTGTATGACATGTTATGAAATGGAAAATGTTTTTGAAGAAGAAAGGATATTTTCCTCAAGAATTCAATTCAAGTGTTTTATCAAAATTATTTTCCATCTAAGATAATAAAGGGTTCTGTTTCTATCCATATTTTTACATTGGTTTGACTATGTTGTGATGGAATTATGTTTATGAATTCCTTTATCATATATGAATTGATTTATGATGTCATGATGTTTCAAGAATCCCATTTTTGTTATATGTGTTATGCGATGATGTATGTTTTATGATTATGTGGCACACATAAGAAAGGATTCATTATAAGATGGGTGGGACCTATATCTCCCTCCAATGCATTGGGTAATGATATTATATCTCATGAGATAGACATGGCTGGAACGGAAGGTTATTTCGGTTCAGTGATACAGGACTGAAACGAGGAGTGAACTCGGTTCAGAAAGGGACTTTGTCCACTAAGATAGTCTTGGCAATGAGTCATTACTAACAAGAAATGATTTTCCATGATTATGTGTGCATGCCACAAAGATTCAAGTTTTATGTTATGATTATGGGGATCTCATTTTCACATCTATGATTTATTCCATGTTAAGATATTATGATCTCTTTTGCAGGTTTTAATTTTCAAAAAGATATGATATTATTTTTATTTCCTTTATTTGCCCTTGCTGAGCATTTGAGCTCACCCTTTTATGTTTTCTTTTCCCCAGGCCAGGAAGATGGATATTAAGTAGAATATGCTAAAAGGGACCCTAGATATGATGAAATAAATGGGAGACACCGTAGAAGATTTATGAACCAGTTGTTTATGTTTCCCAGTTTCTAAAGACACTATACCTATACGGTCCTTTGTGGTTTTGTCATATGTTGTAATAAGTGTTATTCAATTTTGAAGTATTAACAATGTATGTAAAGTGTGGGTCGTTATAAGCACTCTTGGAAAGTTTTGAAAAGATACATTATTATAAATTGACTTTCAGATATTAAAGGTCGTATAATTATATATTTATAGGATAAGGTTGTAAGGGTTATAAATCCATCCATCCAATAGAATTTTGGAATTTCTATGTCTTAGATTTTACATTATCTTTTCATTTTATTTAAATCGTTCATTAATGAGGTAATCCCTGAATCATCATGCTGTCATAAATAAATTAATTTATTTAATGTCTAAAATTTATAAATAAAATATCATGATGTTGGAAATATTTTTATCTTTATAATTAATAATTAGAGTAAAAAATTTGACTTGTATAACCCCATGTAAAAATTGTTTTAGTAAAATAATACTTGTTTGTGACATTTTTATTTTAACTTTAAATAAAAAGTTATTAATTTCATTTTCTTACCCTAGTGGATCCATGGGGATCCCAAGTTGACCCATGGATTTTTTTGGTCGGGCATTACACATCCAATAAGTGTAGGACATGTGTCCAAGTCATTTCATGTTATTATAACATTATCTTTACCTTAAATTACACTAATTACCTTTAATCACGATTAATAGAACATAAAAGTTACTATTCCCCAAAAAATTAGTTTAATCCCATTGAACCACATTCTACTTCCTAATTATAACCATGTATGTTGGATTTTTTAAATTAAATTCACATAAGTGGTAAATTTTCATTTAAACGAAAAATCAGTTTTTAACTACCACTTAGTGGTTTCACTATTCATCAAAAATTAATGTTTTTTAGAAAAATACCAATAATTCACGATAAGCTATATTTGATATTCCGAATTCAAAAATTATGTATATTTTACAAAATTCAAAAAATATAAGTTGCATTAATTAATTTAATAATTAATTCTCGCTGTCAAAATAAATAGTGTGTTTTTAAGAAACAATATCTATCAAAAGATTGACACTTGTTTAAGTCCAATTTCAAAGTGAAATTAATTCCAATGGCCACAATTGTATTAAATGGTAAAAATAAATTCTAATATAACTTTAAAACCAATTGAAAATATAATCTAATCATATTAATAAATTATATTAAAAAGTGGTTTTGAATTAAAATACAACATTTTTCACTATTCATTAAAAAATTGAACTTTATCCGAAAAATACCATAAATTTAGACAAATAAAATTTTGTTGTCCATATTCTAAAGAAGGATTTTATTTTGTCATATATAACATATAAAATATTCAAAAAGTTTATTTAAATGGGGTTCACCCTCAAAAGGCGGTTAATCGACCATTTAAAGAATATTAGAATATTTACGCTTAAAATTGGATTCATTTGCATTTTAACCATATAACATTTATTGAATAAATCTAAAAATATATGACAAGAATATATAATAATTTTGAAGTTAGTTTAGTTCATTCCTTCCATTACAACGGCTAGGCATTAACTACCATTTAAAATAATATTATTTTATTATTATAGTGCAACGTAAGATTTCCAAGAACATCGTTGTTTCTTATTGGGTACGCCATTGAGAAAAGCGTTCCCTTTAAATTAATATTAACATTTTATTCACAAATATAAATAAATATTAAAACGTCATATTCTTTATTTACATGGGGTGTTACAATTTATGTTGTTTTTTTTCATAATGTGGTGATCTGGGTTCTTTACCTATTGCTTACAACAATAAGGTGACCTTCACATTCTTTGAAAAAAAGGGAGATGTTTTGGCTGTTAAAAGGTAAAAAATTTATTAATCATGATAGGGGAACATATGATAGGTTTATCAGTTACATGGGGGGGTCACCACTTTTGATAATTTTGGATTTTGAAAGACCATGCAGTTCCTAGGCGACATTATTATAATTAGGTGTAATGTGGAAATAGTTCATTATTATCTGAGATAATCTTGGACATTATTTACCACTCCAATGATTGATATCCCATGAAGTGATGTATGTGGTGTTTCTAGTCTGATGATGAAAAAATTGATTAATAAATTGTTATATATCATTATAGATGAGAATATTAAATAAAGCAGATGAGTGGTTTTGGAATGAATTCATTCATTGATGAAATTTTATGCAAATATTGTTTCTCATTATTAGCATGAATCTTGTGTTCATTGAGAATATGTTTATTAAATATTTTATCAATATCAGAATAAGAAAAAGAAATTTTTTTAGAAGATAATAGATGAATTACTGATGTATGAAAATGGGATGAGTTGTTAACAAACCTAAAGGGGGATATTGTTTGTAAAAATTATAAATCGTAAAATCGTTGTGTTTTTTTGGATTATTGTGTTTGTTGAAAAAGTAGGTTCCCATTTTAATTTTCTAATTTATAGAGTTATTTTTGAGATTTTATGTTGAAAAATATCCATGAAAAATTAGTGTATTCCATTTAAGTGGTACAAAAAATTTTCTACACAAGGTGGTGCTATTTCCCATCTTTTTGAAAATATTTGGGGTCCAAAATTTATAGATTTTATCAAACATCAAGAATGTTGGATTTAAATTATGGCATTTTAAAACTATGAAAAATTCATTAGTTTTTTGAATAATATTTTTCTCAATGTTCATTTCATAGAGTTATGGTCCATCACGAACGAGCATCTCAAAATCATTAAGATTTTACTGTAATTTTTGTTTCTATAAGAAGCATCATGAATGAAAAATTCCCATGTTTCTTTGCAATGACAGTGAGAATCAAAAACTAAATAGGATATCTTAGAAAACGATTCATGACATGGATGAAAGAATCTAGAATCAGACGAAATGACTATAAATATTCCTCTAGCCCTTCAGAAAAGCAGTTATACTTAACGAAGATTCTAAGGCTCTAGATTCATGAATATGGTTCACAAAGGTAGTTCAGGTTAAAATGTTCATGAATAAATATGGTCAATGAATTATATAAATTTATACAAAAAATTATAAGCTTACTGAATTTATTGAATTTCAAAACAGCAAAAAAAGCTGACATAAAGTTGTGATCTACATCAAGGTTAGTTGAGATTTTAAAAATAAGTGAACTTTAAAAATAGTGTTTTCTTCATGAAGGATGTTTAATATTATCAAAAGTGGTTTTATTTTTGAATAATTTGATAAATATTAAATTTTTTAAAATTGATTTCCCAGTAAGACTATCGTAAAGTGATATTCATCATTTTGGTGAAAGTGGTACTTCAACAGATCATTTATCCTAAATAGAGGATGTATTCATTATTGATAATAGATGGACCTACATTTCAATATAGTTGGTTTGAATCTGTTACACTAAAGAGAATAAAAGAATAAGAATAAGGATATCCATTCCACTGGAAGTGATCCTTTCCACTGGTAGTGATCCATCAAAAAATAGTTTTATAGCTACCCTTGGGAAGTAATGAATATTCCCTATAATTTTTAAAGGAACTGAATCTGGGAATATAAGTCATCTAGTCAGAATCATGTATTTTAGTAGTGAGCCTTAGTGTATTTTTATACATCAGAACATCATCATTGTATTCTCATTGAAAGATTCCCTGTGAGGGTTAATCAAGTAATATTTTTGTGTATCATGCATGAATTCATTTTTGCTAATACATTACGATGGGAGAAGGAAACAAGTGTGTATTCTTTAATGATGAAAAAAGATCAAAGGGGTAATTGTATTATTTCCTCATACCCTAATTCACCACCTCTAATTGTTGTATTTAAAAAATATAATCTAAAAAATACTATATCATTAAATGGACTAATAAGATCATTTAATTCATAGAATGCATATGCAATTATGAAATTGTATGACCCAATGAATCGGAAATTGGTTGATGAAACTCATGTGGAATTTGTAATATTAGAATAAAAGGTTATTTATTAAAATATCATGATATAAAATTTGATATCCTTTATCATGAATGATATATTAATATTTAATTGGAATTGACTAGTGAATAAAATATATAAATGATATTTTTTTATATAAAATAAAAAATGATCCACGGAGTTGAAAATGATACAATGAAAGGCAAACATTGTTTCCATGTTAAGTAAAATTCACTCTAGGATACAGTATATAAAAAATAAATATCATAATCCCAAATTTCATAAAATTTTTATGAATATTAGAATTTATATAATTCATTTATAATTAATCTCCTCTTAAATATTTATTATATTGTTATTTATTTTAAGAATTGGTTTTGAGTTGCCTTGGTTGTTTTGAACTGGTTTCATAATTATATTGTTTTTATTTATTACTATCCAAAATTTCATCATTCCAAAATAATTTAATTTAGATTAGTTTATTGGATATTATCATTTATAGAGTAAAAATTTCATTTCATTTTTTAATATTTTGATCCATTTAGGTGAAATATGTAATAAGTATTTCTTATTGAGTTTTGACAATAAACATTTATATCGAAATTACTGAGTTAAATGTTAATGTTACCATTCCAAAACCAAAAACAACATATTATATACATTTAAAAATTAAACATTATCATTAATTATTTTCTTAGGGTCATACAGGATATTATGTTATAGAATTGTTAAATTGTGTTGTCAAACTAACTCAAAAAAATAAAGTATAATTTAATTGAGGAGTTTGATGTTGTTTATTTGTGTTATAATTATCCCATCAGCATAAAGGTGTCATATAGATATTAATAGAATGAAATATTATAATTACCAATATTTATGAGACTAATTGAATAATACAATATAATTTCATAGTATGAATAATTTTGTTTTATTCATATTTTCCTTGTTTAAGATAGTTAATTTAATAAATATTGGTTATCATTTGTATAATTAATTTGGTCTTCTATTTGATTAATGAAAAAAATTTAGTATCAGAAAAAAAATCTGTATAACTCATAACAATTATTATAACTATCCATTGAAGGAATAGATGAAATAAAATCATGAAATTGATTTTTCTATTAAATTGGGAGTCTAAACATATGTATATATGATAACATTTTTTTCTATAGAATGGTAGAAAATGAGTAATACACATTATAATTTTATAATATAAAATATGTAATAAATATTATACATATATTAAATATTACCTATTAACACCATTCTTACTATTTGGTGAATTAAAATTTAACATGTTGTGTTGTGGATTTGATAGTCCTTACAACACATGAAAGGAAGATTCATTTTTTATAATTCAAATGTTAATTTTTGATAATGAATGTATTATATTTAAATTACATACCAGTATAATAATGATACCCATTTCATTAATTTATGATTTTTATATTTTTATTTGAGGGGGGATATGTTAACATATATATTTAAATTAAGAATGGCTCGTTATAAATCTGTCTATAACTTCTTGGAATATCTCCCTTATAAAGGGAGTTAATCTATTGTTGGATGACCTTTTTAGAACCCTTGAACAACCTTAATGAGGTTAATGGTGTAGACAATATTTTTGGATATAATTTTTGAAAAAATTAAGCTTATTTGGTGAGGAAAATTATGTAGTGGAGTTCAATTTTTATATGTTAAATAAGATGGCACTGTTTTAAATTTGAAAGAAAATAATAATGGTTCTCACTCTTAATAAATGTTAATCAAATATTTTGAAATAATGTATAAGTGAAGAGATAAGCTCAATAAACACCTTAAACACCGATTACCAAACATTTTTTCAACATATTTGTGGTCCTCCATTCATCATCAAACCCAATATACCCCTTTAGTTTTTTAATAAATTAACAAGTTTTCACAGTAGTATTTTCTCTCAATATATAATAAAAAATAGTATTTATTACATAATTTGAAAAAAAATGATTCCAATTTTTGAAGTCCATTTTTTATAATAAAATTTACAAAAATTAAATAAAATTATTTTTAAATTACAAAAGGTATAACACATTAAGAATGTTTGGTGAAAATATTGAAATTTGTCCTAAATTTGAGATATTTTTTTGTATATTAAACATTATAAGAAAATTTTCAAAATTTTACTTTTTAATCTATATTTTTTGATTAAAAGTCCATAATAAATGTCTATTTAATTGTTTCTTATATTTAACCTCATAAAAGAATTTGATTTATAAATTTTTTTGACAAATTACTCATCATGAAATCAATATTTCTAGGAAAAGAAATGTAATTAACTCATACCATAAAAGGTTCCCCTACTTGGATAGTAATGTGGTAAGGGAGATAATTATGCATGAAGCTCACCTCTAATAGTTCATCAATTAGTGGCAACCATCGATGGTATAGCATACACACAATTGGAGGCATTACACTCTGACATTTGAGATAACAGGAGATAAGATTAGAACACCCAAAAACTCATGTTCATGAAAACTGTATGAGAGATCCCAAAACATAAATTTAATTTAATAAAATAAAACAAATTTAAATTAATTAATTAATTAAAAAATAAAAACATTGAAATAACAGTATATCCAAAACAACTCTCGAACATCCAAGATCTAGTAATCTTCATCACAATCAGTAACCTCTTATTATGGATGTAAAAAAATTATATATACTAAAGGTGAGCATAAGTGGTATACTCATTAGTATCCTTCCCATATCCACAAATTAAAATGATATATAATGAATGATAATCAATAGTGGATGATAGTTGATGGTAAATTTTCTAATAAAAAATTTATGATTAGTTCTTCTCATAAATAAGGCTATCTCTTATCAATTATCACATAAAGGTGAACAACAAATATAATATCAAAATAAGGCACTCCACTACCACATCCACAATGGTGTGCTATATAACCATAACATTGCATATTATTTGTTATATATCGCTAAAATTATTTCGTTCTAAAGAAACGAAATCAATTTTATCATTTCAATTTTATCGTGAATCACCTCTTCTCATCACAACAAACCATGAAACCATATCACATAATCTAATCATCTCATTCATCATTTTAACATAGTAACTTAGTAGTATTTGAGAGCCATGCCCAAATTTTATACACTATACCTCAATCCAACAAAACCTATAGTCATAATTCTTATAATTATCCACAAGCTGATATATCCTGAGATGAATGTTTTTGAAATAACCATAGGTTGTCGCATCCCACTACATGCATATATGGGAATATTGACCACAGTTTATTCAAACAAATAACACTAATTGAAGACAGTAGTGGTTCTAGAGAGGGTGTTTGGTCATCCATTCCTTGTCAACTATGATATTTAAGAGATAGCTATCAAACCTTCCAATATATTTTAGTCTCCCTACATACATGTGGGTGATCATATGAAATAATATAACAGTAAATATATAATTTTAATCATGACCATACTATGGGAATTTACATATAATTAGAATCAACTACACTTATCTTATTGTGGACACATAATAGCATCACTGGGAACTAAGTATCATAGAATAATAAAAATGATCAAGCAGTTCTTTTTAAGAAATTATTACATTCAAAATATCGCTTAACATTAATTAATTCTTGTCCCACTATTTAACATTATTAAAATTGACATTTGATGAATAACCAAGTGATGTACATTCCCTCCATGCATAATCAAACATATTCCATATTTTCAAAATATTATGACAATTTTCATTCAATTAAAGATACATCCCCATTTTCTAAAATATATATATAGTAATATCATTAAATAATTACATGTTCTCTTGAAAAAAAAATATGATATGATAAAATATATACATACACAAAAAAGAACCATATACCTCATCTATGAAGAATGGAATTAAATTAAATATAAAACCTGTTATTTGGATAATAAATAACAACATTATAAAAACATCATATATCATTATGCATAGAAATATAAAATGAAATCTTCAACACATTACATCAAGTTTATTTCCTTACATAACACTAGTATGAATATAACCATTAATCACATTGTCATTGGAATCATCTGCTATAAACAAATATTCTATTTTGCCTATATCTTTTCAACAACTATCTATCCCAGGCTTATATTATATCGTATAACAATTATCTCATATGATGTAAGCATAAAAGTAAGAATATTACACACAGTTAATATAAAATCATGAAAATAAAAATATGGCATTCATCTTTTTCTTGAAGATGATATCCCTTGGATACAAACATGTATATTAGTCAAAAACCCAATTTTATTTCCATTTTTGATTAACTAATTCGTTAATCGTAAATTAATATAATTGTTAACCTAAGAAATTGTATATTATAAAGAATTAATAATTTCAATATTCATTCAAGAATAACATCTAGTTTCAAAAACCAAAAGAATAATATTTTATTTAAAGATTCTTCATTTCAGAAAATAAATATGAATACCGACATTTCATATATTCTTCTAACCCATTACCATATGAATGAAAATTAATGTAAATATGCCTCAAGAAACATTTTATTTCCATCAAAATATAATAAGAATAGTTTCATTAAATATGAATCATTATTTTATTTTCCAACAACATAACCAATATTACATTCATAATAATTTTCATAAAATTGAAATGTCAAATACATGTATAATAGATATTATTTTCAATTAATAAATAGATATATCACAATATATAGCAAAAAAAAGATACAAATCATCATCATCTTAGGAAAATACACAATCACTACAACTATAAAACATTTCATTAGTAATCCCATTAATTATTTAATGTTTATTCAAAAATCACCCAAATAAGTGAAGCATCAATACTTTAGTAATTCACATAAAAAATATTATATGTGAAAAATCATCTAACACACATATTATTATTTATAGGTATAAGAATATAATAATAATATAACACCTCTAATAACTTATCTTTTACGAAAACTACATCACCATGATAATTTCATGATATAAATGAAAGAAAAAAAATAAGGAAATGGATAATAACTATAGTGATAATCCTCCATAGAATATAATTAAAACTATAGGAAAGAATGAGTGAAGAAAAAAAATTAAAAATATGTAATACTAAAATAAAAACACTTCAGATCAAATCTGGGAAACTGAGGATTAATACCTATTGAAAGGACATCAAAACAAACTGAAGAGACTCGCCTAAACAAATTCATTTTGCAGAAAAATAGAGGGTTTTTTTAGAACAGTGGTGTAATAAATAGATTTGCAAGAACATGAGAGGTTGATTTTTCATGGTGATAATTGGTAATTGATTTCATAAAGGGCTTCCCATTTATGACTCTCTGAAAACATGTCGCTTAATTGAAAAAATATGGATCAATTAATGTTGTGAAATTTATATTCACGTCATAATGTTTAATGGAGAAACTAACCAATATTAATCCCCTGCCATTTGACATTGTGAATAGATAGTTCACATCCTGAATCACATCATACAAATTTATTTTCCCTGACAAAATATTCTGATTTGTTCTTTAAACCAAACACTCACATCGTGAAGTGTAGTTCATTTCATGAACATTTCAATCATATTTATTGCAACTCCCAAACTCCACTAATCCATAATTATGATTCCTCTAGGAACTATGTACCTTATAACACGCAATATAACATGATAAAAGGTTGGATAAGTCTAAATTAGATATCTCTGAAACAATTCCCATTGTTAAGAATTTAAAACCAAACATAGAGTGAAAGAACAGAAAAGTGACATCTGAACAACCACCCCATGATATTCCTTTCAATAATATTTCCATCAAGGGATATCAACAATCAAAATTTGAATAAATATATAAAAACTATGATATCCAAAAAAATAACTCCTACTCATACTGTATGGGAACATCCCTCTAAATTATAGTAATGCCACAAACATTTATAGAAGAAGAGAAACCAAACAAATACACCTAAAAATTACAAAACCCCAAAAAAAGTGTCATTAATACAGTATAGAACAACATTAATTGTCTTGGGAAACTAATAAATAAATTAGAACTTATATTCCAAAGTGAAATATTCATGACCAACTTATATCTACAAGACACGAGAAATAGGAATAACACACTCATTTAACACCTTCTTATGGGGGTTTTGTATCTCTATTGGATTCCCTTTAATTTCATTCCCTCATAAAAATTTATCCTACCCAGTAAGAAATGTTAGATTCAAAATGAAGAGAATATAGAAGATGTAACACATGTAAGAAATGATTCAATTGTAATAATGATAGTTATTCATTCCAATGTTACACGTTTACATAAAAAATTCTTATATAAGTTTTCATAGATGATGATATGAAATATTTCAACGAAATTAAAAAGATACACCATAAAAATATTGGACTAATAGTATCATTAAATTATTTAATGTTATAGTATAATTGTAATGAATATGACCCAAGGAATTTTAAAATTTTGTTGATTAAACTCTTATGGGGTTTGTTATGTTTGAATAAAATGAGGATGAGAGGAAGTTCATTTCATCGACCATAAAATCTCATAATATGGAATATATTCTCATATGAGAATCAAATATTTTTTCGAATATACCATATAAATGATAATATGTTTCACAATATCAACAATTTTCCATGGAGTTAAAAATGATATAAAGAAACCCTTTCTTTATTCACCCCTTAGTCATGTGCACTATATTAATGTATATAAAAAATAGTTATTATAATGAAATATATCCTAATAATATTCCTATAATTAAAATTTTATATAGATTATTCATAATTATTCTCTTATGGTATCTCTGTTATTTTATTTTATATTACCAATGTCATATTTGAGTAAAATTTATTGTTCATAACTAGTTTTGTAATATTAGTATTTTTATTTATTAGAATAATGTTATTCCTCATTAAAAAATGTAATAAAATTAATTTTAATACTTATTTACAAATATATAAATTCAAATTATGGGATTTTTTAGTTTTCATCATTTAAGGACAAATCTATGAGAAACATGTTTCATAGATTTTTTACAAAAAAAAGTTGTATCTTAATTAATTTGATTAATATTAATGATAAAATTTTGAAACAAAATACAACTAATTATATTATCTATTGTATCATATTTTATAATTTATTTATTTTTCATATTAATTCATGATATTATTTTATATCATTATTTATTGTATTGGTCAAATAGAACTAATGAAAAACTAATAATATTTTAACTGAATATTTTTCTACAGTTTTTTTTGATATAACTAAACTATTAATATAATTATTTTTCATATTTATTTGGTGATATATCATAACTATAAATAAGTATTTATATATGTTATGAGTATTAAAATATTTAAATATTCTGAAGAAAATCGTATTAGCATACATGTTTAATAAAATAAATTTAATACTTATCTTTTCTCTTGTATATTATTAATATGCAATTCCATTTTGTCAAAAAAATCATATTTATACCTTAAAAGAAATTTTAACCCATTAAACACATTATTATAACCATCCTTTAAATTAAATGATGAACATAGTTCCATAGTTGTGGTAGTCAAGAGAAATTCATAGATGATGATTTTTTATATGGAAAAAAGAGATACCATGTAATATAATTTATAGTAATTTAATATAAAAAATTCAATTAATAAAATAATTATAATGAATACTCGATATTATTAAAATCTCTTTATGGTGGTGATGGAAAATGGATCATTTTTACCATGAAGTAGGTAGTCCACACAAACATGAATCATATTTTCATTTTTATTTATAGAAAATCTAATGGTTGTTAATGATTAAATAATAAATATAATAATATCACATTGAAATATTTATATTTATTTTATCATTTTATTGTAATGATATTTGAGGTAGGAGATATTCACATAATAAAAATTATAATGAGAATATATTGGTTAGAAAATTATGCCTCACTTCATGATTATCTATTTTTACATTGGGGTTAACCCATTGAGGGATTCCCTTTTGATATTAAAAGAGTCCTTTTATAGTGTATTTATATGTTATAGTATTCTTTTTGTAGTTTTGTGTCATGAAAATATAGTTTTGATCTAAATATAATTTAGGGTAAGAGTGTCCCTTTTTATAAGTGAAATGGGAGCTCACTTTTGAAAATTAAATTATCTTTTTAATAATTAAAAATAACCTGTAATGACTGTGCATAAAAAATTGCATGAGTCTTGATAGGGTTAATAACGTCCTCAAACGACCATTCTAAATTATTTTATAATCATGATTGAATATATTTATCACATTTTGAACCCATTTTACAACATTTTTTTAATAAAGTAACTGTTTTTGACACCATTAATTTTTCCATTATAAATAAAAATAAAATTTCCCATATTATATAATTTGTACTTATTGATTATAATAATAAAATTTATTTTATTACATAAAATTGAAAAAATTGAAAAAATTGAAAAATAGTTTATTCTAAATTCAGTAATGCATAACATATTTCAATTAAATTTTAAGATAAATATTATAATAGTTATAATAAATGAAATATAATTTTTTATTAAAGACAATATATTAAAATTTATATTATTACTTGAAAATAATATATTATTTCATAAATTATTTCTATAATTTAAATGATGTAGTTAAATATAAATATTTTCATAAAATAATTGTATTTATAAAAACAATATATTTCATAATTCTACCTAAAATCAATGTATTTTAAAAATTGAAAATATATTTCAGGACAATAATATTATTATGAGTCTAAAAAAGATATTTCATAACACAATATACTAATATATATATATATGACATACATATAAAAATATAACGCATAGTGAATACCCATTTTTATAAGAAAATATTTTTAAATATACTATTTCATCTTAATCATAATTTCAAGAAAATGAAATAATATATCATTAATAAATCTAAATAATATTTTATTCATAACATAATGTAGCAATATATTACTTTGTTTCCTTTAATAAGTATTACATCTCATAAAAACATTTATTTTTAATGAAACTAAATAACTATGTAAATTTGTAAACATTTACCTATATATATATCATATATGTCATAAATTTGATTCTATTATTCATACCAACTAATTAATAAACTTATTATAGTTGTTGAATTTCATATTTATAATTTATATTTTTATCGTGTATTAGTTTTAATTCATTTTTATCTACAGTTTATGCTATGAAACAAATTCGACATAATTATAAGAAATCAAATATTAAAATATCATGTCATATAAATGGGACCCCTATATAGATTTTTTAAAAAGTTATATATTCTAATGTAGTGGGTTTTGAGACCCATTAAATATTATTTAGAAAAATATAACTCCTTTTTAATCTTTATATTGATTCAATTGACATATATCTTCTTCATTATTCTGATATTTTTCTTATGTAGCTCGCTAGCCATATAGTTATTCAAATATAGAAACCTCCCCCGTAGACTTATTCCCAGGTAGTGATTCAACGTCAAATAGTGACAAGTTATTAATTATTTTTATAATTACATAGAAACTAATCCCGAGTTAATGTACCTACAAATGATTTATATCAAATTACAATCTTCTAGACTACCATTTTATCTCACTCAGATGTTTTCCCATCATATTTAAACATACATATTTCACATAAATAAATTATAGTCATTTTAAATAAATGAAAATAATAATAACAACACAACATTAATTTTTTAATATTGAATTTATATAATAAATTTAAAAAACATATATGAAAAATAAAACTCATTTCCCAATCAATTCAAAAATATTCCAAAATTAATTAAAATATATAATTTCAATAAATAATTAAAATATCAATAAAGATAGAAATTTTAATAAATAAATAAATAAAAATATCAAATATTATTTTTTATATTGGTAAATAAACACCTATCCAATTATCTATCTAAATTGTTATTATAGAATTCATAGAAACCATCAAAATAGATTAATTTGTGATAAACATTTAAAACTTTCTAGGGAAGGAATGAAATAGAAGTCCTTATATTATAACATCTCCGTTACCAATTTGTTAAATATCGGTCTCTATAAAATAGTATTCATAATTATAAGTAAATAAATATGTTAATTTATATTCAATAGAATCATTATAAATTTCCACCTTATCAATATATAAATTTCCATGATTAAGATTCATTTAGAACACACCCTATGTGATAAAAATAAATTTCCTCTCCATTATAATTATCGTCCACATTATGATTTTTATATAAGTCTCAATTATCATGATCATGTGTTTATTGAATTTATAGATCATAGTTGCTGACAATTATAGAATTAAAATAAAAATATCTGGCACACGTAGATAAATGATTCCTTTAAAATTTTTACTTAGGTATATTCTCCAAAAAAATAGAACTAAAATAAATTTTGATTATATTTTATATGTATGAAAATATTCCTTGGAAAAGGAATTTATGATAGAATAAACATGGAACCCTACTAGTGTGGAGCCATAAAAAGTAAATAACTATAAGTTATATATAATTTTTTCTTCCTATAGATGTATTATTTTCATTAAATTTTTGTCCAATAATTTTTATAATTATTTTTTGAAAATTGAAGGAGTTAGTGGATGTTGCAGTTTGGTCTTATGAGAACTAATCTGGATAAAGGAAATAATATTTTCATGATATATTTTATAATGCCACATTCTTAAAACATTGCTTAATCTTGAGTGAAATCTGTAATTAAAGTTGAGGATCTATTCAGGTTTAGAGATTTAGAGAATTAGGCCATAATTATTACAATACATCTCAAATATTACAAATTAGACACGTCTTCTCAGTATAAGTTTTTTTTCATAAAATAAAAACTCTTCAAAGAAAACAAGTATTATTTTCTTGATATAAATATTCTTTAATTATTCATTTCTCTTACCCTTCTTTATACCCTATGAATAATATTTCAAAATCATGGGATGAGCTTCAAAGCATAGTAATGTTTATAAAATAAAGAATGAAAATATTAGATCATCAATACATACAATACCTAAGATCATTTACATACCTCATGAAATCATAAGATTTATTAATAAAACATAGAATTCATAAATCATAAAGGTAACTTGTGTTATCCATAACATACATACATTATATCTTTCACAACTGCATAGAGAGTTACATTTGAAATACCCATCATAGTCTATTCCCTAAATATATTAGGAGAAAAATTAACATTTACCTCTTTCAAGTTACCCAATGAATTATAGATCTATCCCAGTATCACTCAACCTAGGTTTATCATGGAACCACCCATAACGTAAACATTTCCCAAGAACCATAATATAATGAAAACACATGAACAAGTATAAATAAAATATATCATTTACACATTATATTCACAATATAACATTTCACTGTATTGACATAATAAAACCATTATCAAAACAATCTTCAGTTCCAAAATACATAGAAAGTGTATATTGTATTTATTTTTCATTTAGAAATATTATGTCTTATTAAAGAATCCAAATATCAAATAATTCTCGTGGCGGAGGAAAGGTCACTGTCACCATGTACATTAACAAGATTCATTATTTTAGTAAAATTATTCATAGAAAAAAGATTCCCTTTTAATGAATTTAAAATTCAAATGGATTTATACACCGTATAAGGGATGGTCGTGTATGAAATAAAGAATGCTTCAATGAATGGTGGTTGATATGAAGTCTCTTACCAGAAGTCTGATTTGTTGTGTATGTTCTTTATTCTTCCTGAATAATAAACATATGTTAATTTATACTTGATTCAGAACATTTATTTGGTTTATAATTCCTTTTATACTAATTATTTCCTTTTTATAACAATTAGTTAATTATTTTAGTACATATCATACATTTTGTCGATTTCAGAACATGAGTCAAAAATAAACTTGTTATAATTACAAATTGTCCATGTGGTAAAAATTTCATTATCTCCATAATAGTATTAATGATTTAAATATCATATATTTCCATTATATATTTATTTATAATATTCCATAACATTTTAATATAAGAAATGAAAACCACCATTCATGGAGATAGCAAGCTGTACGTATGCATGAATGATACAATCATTTAATTTTCGTATTCAAAAAAATGATAAATAAATGATAAATAGGTATATTATAATTATATTATAATATAATATTTTATATATGTTACATAATTCAATTAACACCATATTTTATACATTCCATTTATGGCATGAACGAGTCATATCACATTGAGTGGGAAGTAGTCTTCACTTCCTCTAATGAAATTATCATATTTAACCATTATTGAATCCATAAAGGTATGAAATAAATGAAAAATAAATAATCCCAGATAAAATATAAATACAATATATATCATAGATAAATAAATTTTCATCATAATGTCCACCATGAGAGGTCATAGGAGATAATTGAACAATCATCGTTTCGTGAGGTAGTAGTTCACCATCTACAGAAACAATATGTTCTATACCCATTATATGAAGGTGTGTGTAAGTGTATTTTTAATAATTATCATAAAAACCTATTGTATTTAGGATACTGTTTTTTTTATGTGATCAATGAAAAATGATAGAAAATGGAGTAATGAAGTAGAATAATGAAAAGGAATTTTAGAGAAGACTCTACCTATTAAAACGAGTAACTCTCTTTGATTTTCCAAAATAATATCTTGAATTGCCTTCTTAATAGGGGAATGATTTTATGAGAAATAGGTGGATTTTGAGAGCTTTCTGGAGCATTGTTTGGATGAGAAATATAGAGTGAGAGTTGTGTGTAATGGGTTTGAGGTAGTGGCCTTTTATAAGAGGCAGGAGGGTCTTTATAAGAAAGTTTGACAGTATTATTTTATTATAAAATTATATTCTATTTAAAATGATCCAAAACACATTGAATTAAAATATATGATGAATATATGTCGAAATAAAATCATCCAATAATAATTGGATAGGTTTTGGAAATTTATTAATCATTATCATTTTTTAATTAACCCTTTTTTACTCTTACCATTTTCTCAAGCATTTAACACTTTTAGAATGAAAATAGTTATAAAAACATGAAAAATATTAAAATATAGAGTCATTAATAAAATTTTAGAATTATGATAACTATTTTTCTAACTCATAGCTTTTTTTAGAATTTATAATATTTAACAAAATATTTTATATTTTAAATTATGAATTTGTCGATTTTGATGCTATTCATATCATGAATTATTTAAATTCCATAACTACTTGATTGATTAGAAAAAAAAATATTAATACAAATATAACATGTATATATATTCCATAAAATTCATGTATGAAATAAAAGTAACCAAACGACAGTTTATATATCATTTATAATAACATTTACTTGAATCCTTTATTAATGAATCAATCACTACATAATTGTTGTGTCATAATTAAATTTGTTTAATTACTATCTAAAAATTACAAATAAAATACCATGATTTTGGAAATTTATTTATCATTACTCTGAATATTTATAGTCGAATATATCTCTTATATAACCCCATATAAAAATTTATTTAATAAAAGATATTGGTTTATGATATATTTTTCATAACATTAAATTAAAAATAATTAATTGTAATGTTCTTGCAATAGTGGATCCATGGGGACATAAAATCCAATAAAGGATGACCATGGTCATAAATATTTCATCTAATAGGTTGAGAAAATGTGTTAGGATAACTATATTTTATTATAATACAATTGTTTTACCTTTATTTACAAGATTTACTCTTCAACAATGCTAGATAATATATTTACTAAAGTTAATATTCATAGTGTCCAAAAATAAAATATACCAATTTAGAAATTTTTTTGACTTCATGATTAATAATAAGGAACTCATTTTTCCAAATCAAAAACACAGAAGTTACGGAAACTAATTTAAAATCAATTCCCATTTCCAAATCCAAAAAACGTATTTTTATGAAATAATAACTACCAAAAGATTAACATGTGTTTATGTCCAATTTCAAAGTGATATTACTTCCAATTACCAAAATTGGATTACATGATAAAAATATAATCTAATTAATCTTTAAAAAAATTAAAAATATAATCTAATCGTATAAATATATCAAATGAAAAGACAGTTTTGACTTAAAATGCTGTATTTTTCACTATTCATTAAAAATTGAACTTTATCAGAAAAATACCCAAAAATTTCCCAAAGTAAATTTTTAAATCCATATTCTAAAGAAGAAGTTTATTTTGTAAAATTAAATATATAGAAGTTAAAAAATATATATTTAAAAGGGGTTCTCCATTAAAAGGTGGTAAAACTGCTTATTAAAATTACAAGAGTATTTATGTTTAAAGTATGATTTATCCTCATTTTAAGCCTATAAATTTAATTGGGTAGATGAGAAAACAATTAAAAACATGTTTAATTATAATAAGGTTAGTTATGTTCATTCCCTCTAATACAATGACATGGCGTTAACTACCATTTAAAATAATAATAAAATATTATTATTATTTTTCTCAGAATGACTCTGCCTTCTGTGCAATATAAGATTTCATAGAAACCAATGGTTGTGTGTTTCGTAAGACATAGAACATAGAATACCCTTTAATGTAAAATTAATATTTAATTAAAAAATATTAATAAATATGAAAATTCCATATTCCTTTTTACCTGGGATGTTACAACCTTCACCCCTTTGGAAAATTGTATCCTCTCAATTTTATTCACTTATAAAATAAATGGGGGTATTTATCCCTCATTGTATTCTCCAATTCCCCATTGCCTCTTCAACCATATGGATATTTTAATAAAATATTTACCTGATGAATTACATTTTTATGCAACACTTTGTCTCTGCGGTCATGATTCTGGACTGGTTGTTCCTCATAATTACTATTCTCTTCCAACTGAAGTACCTCTAGAATTAAAACTTGAGATGGATTCAATATATACTTTTTCAACATTGAAACATGAAAAAAATTGTGTTCCTAAGATAAATATGGAGGTAAATCCACTCTGTATGTAATTTATCCAACTTTCTTGTAGATTTCATAGGGTCTAATGAACCTCAAACTCAGCTTTCCCTTCTAACGAAATATCAACACACTTTTCCATAGAGAAACACTAAGAAAGACATGATCACCTACCTCAATAGAAATATCCTTCCTTCAGTTATCCTAATATCATTTTTCTGTGCTCTGAGATTCCCTGATATGTTTTTATATCAACTGAACATTTTGTGCCATATCTTATTCCAATTTCGGCCTCATCAGTTTCATTTCACCTACATCATCCCAAAATGATGAATTTAGAAACCACATTCCATATAATGACTCAAATGGAGACATCTGTATACTCAAATGAAATTTATTATTATAATAAAACTCAATGAAAGAAATATGTAGTTCCGAAAATCCCTAGTAATCCATTGTGCAAGCACGTTTCATATCTTCCAATGTATGAATTGTTCATTCTTACTTCCCATTTGATTGTTAATGAAAAGGTGTGCTAAAATTTAATTCAGTACCCAATGTCTTATGAAGGCCTTTCCGAAAGTTCTAATTAAACCAAGGATCATGATCAGATACAATGGAAAGGGTAACTCTGTGTAACCTCGATATCTATTTAACATACAACTAAATAATGTTGATCTAGGAAAACGTTATCTCGAATAGGATGGAAATGAGCACATTTAGTCAATAGATCAAAATTAACCCAGATTGCATGATTACCTTGAGATGTCTTCAGTAATATCACAATTAAATCATGGGAAATATTTTCCCATTTCCACTTTGGAACTGATAAATGCTAAAGCATTCCATTCTGTAACTTTCGTACATTTTTAACCTCTTGACTGGTCAAACATCTTAGGGTAATGTCAAATGTATCTTCTTTAATTCAATCACACAAGTAATACTCTTGATGATCTCTATACATCATAGTACTTCTAGGAAGAACTAAAAAAGGAGAACTACAAGAATCACATAATAACAATTTAAATAACTTTGAATCACAAGGCACACATAATATGTTTCCAAACCTCAAAAAAAAAATCTTTATCATTGTTTAATTTAGTTAACATACCCTTCAGAATGAGCTCTACATTTTCTGCAACCCATTGTCATCTTTTGGCGCCTGATTTATTCTGTATGCTAGGGATGAGTTCAATATCACCTGAAACTAAATAGAGAAATTTACTATACCAACAACTTCTATGCCAAATATCATCAAATCTTTAATCAATGGATCTTGTTTAAAATTTAACATGTTAATGTTGTGTTACTCTTTCAGGTTAAATTGTTAGCCACTTTATTTGCCTTTCAAGACAGTAAAATATCATCCAATAATAAACCATGATTAATTCTAACCATCCCCTCTATCTCATGTTCAATTCCATATGAGTGAATATATACATTAGTATTTTGGGATCAGATTATATTTCACACTTTATTCTATACAAATTATACCTCCAAATTTTTTATGCAAAAACAAAAATATCTAATTACATATTTATTATATGGTAAATTAACTCTTCAGGTTTCATCTTATATAAAACATAAGAAATTACTTGATCATTCTGCATTAGGAAATACCCATGTCATTTAAATGAATCATCACTGTAGATAAAATACTCACCATTTCTGGAAGGCATTACCGAAACTGCACGATTCACCAATCTTTATTTCAATTACTAAAAACAATAATTGTATTTTTTTTCCCTAGATAATCGTAACACATTTTTTGAGTTAACTTTGTGAGTAGGATACATAACCATCAAAAAATTTCAACAAAATTTCATTAATAGCCTTCAAAATCAAGGAAACTATGGATATTGGTTATATATGTTGGTCTTGGCCATTATTCAACAACTCTTTTTAGTAGGATCAACAGTTATGCTATATTATTAAACAATGTGACCAAGGAATGAAGATTGTTGTAACCCAAACTCACACTTTCAGAATTTACCTTTACATTTATTTTCTGTTATTATTTCAAATATAACCCTCAAATAAAATTCATGCCCACATTTACTTTTAGAATAAACCAAAATATCATCAATAAACATGACCAAAACCATATACAATAACTCATAGAAAATTCAATTCATAAGATCCATGAATAAAATAGGTGAATTGTTTATTCCAAAAGGAATAACTACAAATTCATAATTACCATATCTAATATGAAATTTAGCCTTCAGAATCTCTGCTTCTTTTACTTTCAACTAATGGTATCCCGGCCTCATGTCAATCATCGAAAAACACTATGATCCCTAGAACTAATCAAAAAATCATTGATATGAGGCAAATGATACAAGTTCATAACATTGACGTTATTCAGGGCTCTATAATAAATGAAAATTATCATTTAATAGAATTTCTTTTTAACAAACAAGCCTGAAAAACCCCATGGTGATGTTCGAGGTCGAATAAACCTTTATCTAACAACTCTTGAAACTATTTATTTAACACTAAAAGTTCAATTTGAGATATTTGATAGGGGGTTTTGAAATTTGAATATAATCAGAAACTATGTAAATTGTACATTCAAAATCTCGATTTGGTTTAACACTAGGAAAATCATCAAGAAAATCATCAAGGTACTCATTTAGCAACGTCACATCATTAATCTGATCAATTATTTAGTGTTCAACAATATGTGCAACATAACATTCATTTCCATCTTTTACTAGTTTCTCAGCTTCTTGATATGTTATAAACCATAAGGCTTAGTTCTTGAACACTAATTTAAATACATTCTTAAAAGAAACATATTTGTCTCTACAATCAATCATAGCATTGAAAACTGAAATCCAATCCATACACGAAATAACATCAAACATTACTAGTGAAAAAATAAGGTTTGAAGGTATATTCTTTCCGTGCACTAGAAGAGGAATGTTCATATAATTTCTTTTTTTTTCTCTAAATTTTTTCTCGGTGTTTTTACCATAAGTTAAGGATTCGTATCTTGAGATGGAATTCCAAATCTGCTATAAATTCCTCATAAATATAAAAAATGTGTAGTCCTTGAATAAAACAGCACATTGGCATAATCTGAATAATCAAACAGTGTACCTGATACTAATTCATTTGACGTCCCAACATCTGCTAAACTCATTTCAAAATATTTCACCACCCCTTTTTTCATGTATTCTGACTTATTTCCTTTAGTAGAGTTATTCATTGGACAATAATTTTCATAATGATCCATTTCATTTCACTTAATACATTTTACTGACTAAAATTTAGATTTTGTTTTACTATTAACCATATCTTTTTCATTGTAATTACGAGCCTTATGTCCCATTTTACCACATTGGACGCACTAACCTGATTAAAAATGAATTCCCTAGTGTTCCCTTTACCACAATTTTAACAAAATATAAACTTAATATTCTTACCATCATACTTTTCAGAAGAATTCTACTCTTTTTTCTTCCACCTCGACCTCTTATTATGTTGCTTTTGAAAGAACGCATGATCATCGGAAAACTATATTTCCACCTTATCCACACATCGGACATGTTTTTCTTAACATATAAACTCACAAGAAGATAAAGACCTTCAATACATTAGCATTTTTCAGGAGTACAATGAATTATTTTACTATCAAGATCCCATGTGAAATTGGGATCATACCTTTCTTGTTGTGTGAATATTGCATCAAAAGTATCCACTAAGTCATCATCCTTTTTCAATTATTAGAATTATTTTTCCACCCAAAGTTGAACAACAATAGGAAAACATATTCCAAGAAACATACCATTGAATTCATCCCAATCAAGAGCATCTATATCCTCATTGTCCCTGATTATTTTAACTATCGACCACCACTAATCAGATTCACCTTCAAAACGGTAAACTAAAAGTCTAACTGTTTGATGTTCTGAACACCCCATTAGATCAATAATATTTTCTTGTGATTTATTCCACCCTTCAGCTATAAATGGGTTAGATTATCCTATTAATTATGGGTGATGTTACCTCATTAAATGCTCCACTACCGACATGTTCTTTTGTGGTTGATTTGGCTAATCTTGTGCATGGCTACCACCAAATTTTATATCCTGAATCAATTGTTCCATCACTACAACAAACTGTTCACATCATATCCTGACCATCTCATGTTTCTTATTTAGAAGGTTGTTTTCCTCTTGATGTTGCCCCATCATAGATACCCAGCTTCCAAAATAGAAAACCATTCAAAAAACATAAATATCATAAGCAAAGCATCATGGTAATATATAAATGTTTTATCACTTCAATAATACCATAAATTAATTTATGGATAATAATTTTACAATATCCTAACTGCTAAAGATGTCTGAACTGAAATCTAAATGAAACTATAAGGCCCCCACCTTAAAACGTTACTTAATATTGAGTTAAATCAAGAATTAACATTAAGGATATTTTTATGTTTATTGATTTAGATAATTAGGCAAAAACTACTACATTACATCTCAAATATTACAAAGTATACACTTCTACTTAGTATCCATTTTTTCATAAAATAATAACTCTTAAAAGAAAAGGAGATTTTGTTTCTTAATATAAATCATCGTGAATTCTTACATTATCTTACCCTTCCTTATACTGTATGAAAAACATTTCAAAAAAATGGGATTACCATAAAAATATTAGTAATGGTTATATAATAAAGAAAAGAAAACATTAGTCTATCAATACATAAAAAATAGAATCTCATTAATATACCTCATGAAATCATAAAATTTATTAATAACAAATAGAAATCATAAATCATAAAGATAACATGTGGAATAAATAAGATACACCCATTTTAGCTTTCCCAGTAATATAGGGACTTACATTTGGAATATCCATCACAGTATATTCCCTAAATCTATTAAGATAAAAAATAATACTTACCTCTATAATGTTACCCAGTGAATTAGAGAGTTATCTCAACCTCACCCACCCTATTTTTATAATAGGACCACCTATAAATGTAAAAAAAATTCAAAGAACCATAACATAATCATAACACAAGAACAAGAATAATGTAAAGATAACATTTCAATATTAAAATCACAATAAAAAATTTCACTATATTAACATAATACATCTATTCTCAAAACCATTTTCGATTACAAAACATGTAAAATGTGTATATGTTTTTTATTTTCATTTTAAAAACAATACTGCTTATTAGGGAAGCCAAATATCAAATAATTCTTATGATAGTGGAAAGGTCTTTGTCACCACGTACATTAAAAAGAAACATTATTTTTGTCATTAAGTAAATTGATTCATATAGAAAAGATTACTTTTGAATGAAATTACAAATAAAAGGGGTTTACACACCGTATAATGGAATATCATGTATAAAACAAAGTATGCCTCAATGAATGGATATTGAGATAATGCCCCTTACCTCAAGTCCGACTTGTCTTGTATGTTCCTTATTCTTGCATAATATTAAACATAAGTTAATATATACTTGATTCAGAAACCTTTTCAATTTTATTATTACGTTTATATCAATTATTACATTCCTGTAATAATTAGTTTATTATTTGAGTTCATATCTGACATTTTGCCGATGTTCGGAACAAGAGTGAAAAATGAACTTCTTATAATTAAAAACTGTCCTGGTGGTCAAAGTACCATTATCTCCATAATTGTATTGATGATTTAAATATCATAAATATCTAGTATATATGTATTTAAAATATTCAATAACATTTGAATATAAGAAATCGAAAGCATTGTTCATAGAGATGGTATGTCATACGCCCGCATGAATGCAACTTTCATTTGATTTATATTTAAAAGAATTAAAACTAAATGATAAATAGGTATATTATAATTTTTTTATAATATAATATTTTACATATGTAACATATGTTCATTAACACCATCCTTTATACATTCCATTTATGGAATTAATGAGTCATATCACTTTGAGGGAGCGGCATTCTGCTCTTCCTCAAATGGTATTATCATATTTACCTATTATGGAAACCATAATGATATGATATTACCAAAAAATAATGATATATAAAGTCAACATAAATTTATTATATATCACATATAAATATATTTTCATCATAATAGCCACTATGAGAGGTGGTAGGTGATAATTGAACAATCATCGTTTCATGAGGCAATAGTCCACCGTCCGTAGAAACAATATGTTCTTTACCAATTAGATTGAGGTGTGTGTATGTGTAGTTTGAATACGTATCATTAAATAAATCAGGTATATTGAGGATACTATTGTTTTAATGTAATATAATCAAAAGAATAAAATATGGGGTGAAGATTTAGAAAAATGGAAATGAATTTTTGAGAAGACGCTACCTTTTAAAACGTGCAAGTCTCTTTGTGTTGAGCCAAAACGCATTCTTGAATTGACTTATACCTAGGGGATAACATCTAGGAGGAATAGTTGGATCTTAAGGGCTTCTTGTAGAAGAGTTTTGATGATCTAAAGGGCTTGAGAGGTGTTTGTAATGTGTTATAGTTGGGGGAGTTTTATAAGAGGGAGGAGGGACTCGTTAAGATGGTTTGAAAGTATTATTTTATTATAAAATTATTCTCAATTTAGAAAGTACCAAAACTCATTAAATTCTAAGATACGATAAATATATGTCTAAATAAAATCATCCAATAAGAATTTTATATGATGTGGATTTTTTTTAATCCTTATCTTTTTTTATTTAACCATTTTTTACTCTTACCTTGTTATCATGTATTGAAAACTTTGAGAATCAAAATAGGTACTGAAAGATGACAAATATCCAAATAAAGAGTCATTAATAAAATTTGATACTTATGAAAACTATTTGGAAAAATATTATAATTTTTTTATTTTTATAATATTCAATAAAATAATATATATTTTATAATATTAATTATGTCAATTTTGACATTATTCAAAACATGGATTTTTAACAATCTATGGAAACATGATTGATTTGAAAAAAAATCATTAATACAAATATACGATTTAACTATAGCCAATTAAATTCATGGAAGACATCAAAAAACCAAATTACATTTATTTGAATCCTTTATTAATGAATCAATCATTGAATCATCATTGTGTCATAATTAAATTGATTTATTTAATAACTAAAAAATATAAAAAAATACCAAGATTTAAGATATCTTTTTAGATTTCTATTTACTATTTATAGTCGAAGATATCACTTATATAACCCAATATTAATAAATTAGTAAAAGATATATGTTTATTTAATTTTTTCCATAACATTAAATTAAAAGTAATTAAATGTCATTTTCACACACAAGTGGATCCATGAGGTCTTCAAACCCATGGATGCCTATGTTAGGAAATATTTAATCTAATAGGGTTAGGAAATGGGTTAGGGTAATTTTATGTTACTATAATATTATTGTTTACCATTATTTACCGTATTTAACCATTAACCATGGTAAATAAAATATTTAGTTGAGTTACTATTCATAATGTACAAAAATAAAAGGTAACAATTTTAAAAAATTGGACCTACTGATTCAAAATGTGAAAACCATTTTCCCAAATTCAAAACACAGAAGTTCCCAAAATTAATTTAAAATAAATACCCATTCTCAATACTAAAAATCATATTTTTCGAAATAATTAATACAAAAATAATGACATGTGTTTATGTCAAATATCAAAGTGAAATTACTACCAATGACCAAATCATTATTAAATAATAAAAATATAATCCAATTAAACTTAAAATTAAGAATATAACATAACCATATAAATAAATTAGATGAAAGGACAGTTTTGACTTAAAATGCATTAATTTTAGCTATTCATTAAAAATGAAATTTATCAGAAAAATAAAAAAAATACCCAAAATAAATTTTGATATCGTGTTTCTATATATGAATTTTATTTTTCAAATTAAATATATAAAAGTGACAAAAACAATATTTAAAATGGGTACTCCATCAAAAGACAGTAAAACTACCTTTAAAAAATATATGAGTATTTATGATTAAAATTGGATTCATTCTCATTTAGATCCAATAAATATTATTAGATAAATGTAAAAGCATTTAAAAAACATATTTAATAACAATATGGTTAGTTTTGTTGAATCAATCCAATATAATAGCTTGGTGTTAACTACAATTTAAAATAATAATATTATATTATTATTATTATTCTTAACATGACTCAGCCTTGTGTGCTATATAAGATTTCGGAGAAACCCATTGTTACATGTCTGGTACACCATCGAACATAGAATCCCCTATAATGTTAAATTAATATTTAAATCACAAATATTATTAAATATGAAAATGTTAATTTATTTAGTTACTTGGGATATTACAAATTTAATTTTGTTTTCAATGGACTAGTAAAAGATTTTTAGACTCACGTGAAGTGGTATTGAAAGTGAGATGGGACACTGAAAATCTATTGGCCTCAGTTTTATGAGGTACTAGATACAACATAGAAAATACTATGTCCCAGTAGGAAAGAAAGAGGTTTTTTTAAAAAAAATATTTATTTGATTAAATTTTAGATAGTATATATCAAAATAATCCCAACCATTTTTATTTGAATTTCAAAAAAGTGACAACCCCTCCATTTTCTTCTCTCTTCCCAAGATGATTCATTTGATATTTTTAGTTAATTATAGTTGTATTATTCATGGTTGATCTATATATGAAAGAGTATGGAAAATTCATATGATATTCTTTATTTCTCTATGATTTTTTCTACTCACTATCTAAAGACCCTAAATCGGGGATTGTCATAAGATTATAGAATTCATTTAGTTTTTTATGATTTATCCTAAGATCAAATATTTTAAAAATAAGTATTAAAAAGGTTGTAGGACTCTAAAAATCTAAACTATTTTAATAGAGTTTCAGGAACTATTAATTATGGGACCATAGTAAAGAGTGACTAGAAAACCATGAGTGTAATTGAATGGTGTTTTTATGTTTCATGAGAGATGAATATGAGACTTTTTTTGTGATAATATGAAATGAAAAGACTAATATATGCTCCATATATTTTTCCAATATATTTAATAACATGGAATGTAGGAATACATGTGAGAATAGTGGACTGGTTTGAATAATGGATTAGGAAATAATTGATTCTCCATAGTTATGATGTTGTATCTCAATTTTTTTGACATTTATTATCTATTAATAGTCGATTTTTTGGTGTGTTTATATTTATTCATTATTAATTTATTATGATAAAATTTTAATCATAAACAATTAATATGTAAATATATTTACATACATTGTGATATTTTATCTATTATGGTAATTTATTATATAGATTTTGATTACATGGAAGCTAGTATTATTTTTTATGGATGTTATGATGACCTATTAATTTTTTTATTAAATATTTATAAGGTCATTAATGTTTTTCAATGTCTATTAAATGATTTCATAATTTTAAATATGTCACTATGTTTACGGATGATGTTGGCTAAAATATCATTCAACTATGGTAATTATTATTTAAGTGAAAACCCATTCACCTATAAATCTTCTAAAATACTTATTCCTATTCACTTTGATATATTTTTCAAGAGAACCTTTGGGTGTGTTCTTATCTATATAATTTCCAGTCCCAATAGAAGAATGATTCTTATAATGTAAAAATAAGGACCAAGGATGTTAGTATCCAAGGTCCCAAAATTTGATGGTTGTACTGGGTGTATGAATTTATTAATAGAAAATAATATATATATACCATATCATCTATATTTTTGTGGATCGATATATTCTTTTTTAGAATTTTTGTTAGGAATTATATAAAATCTTCCCATTGGATGATATTACTCTTCATGCATTCCCTGTATGAAATCAATGTTGATAAAATTGTGTTTTATTGGGTGATGGTTACGCTTAATTGGTTAACTGTATTATTCAATTTTTATATTATACTTTTTATTTATGAGGATTTTTTATGACTTAATTAAAAATATGATGGATATTTGATATATTTTATAGTAAAACTGTTATTTTTATAGTCCATAACTTTTATTGTTGACCTTATTCTAAGAGTGTTACTTGAGGTTATGTTGATCACTAGTTTAGATGTGTTTGTAATGATCAAAACAGTAATGCAATTATTTTTTAATAAAGCTGTAT
This sequence comes from Viscum album, assembly GCA_963277665.1. Classification (NCBI taxonomy): domain Eukaryota; kingdom Viridiplantae; phylum Streptophyta; class Magnoliopsida; order Santalales; family Viscaceae; genus Viscum; species Viscum album. Next base: position 785,684,055 of record OY728156.1, on the reverse strand, counting down.
TTTCTTTTTAATTTCTATTTTGGATATTTTAGAAATGGATCTGTGTGACTAGTACTTTATAAAGCTAATATAGTTATTATTATCTAATATTTTATTGGGGAATTCATTGTTACTAGAATTTTTTTTGTTTTAATGGTTTTCCCCAGATATAATAATGATACATTTTAGGTGATTCTTTATAATATTATTCATTAATTTTTATAATTTTCACCTAGGTTTTCCAGAGTGTATAAATTTATCTTTTTAATTTGACTTAAAGTATTCATAATGCAATTACTATGATTGTAACTAATTAATATCCTTAATATTATAAAGGGATTAGTTTTTCTATAATTTTCAGTAACATGATATATATTTTTTTAAATATAATTTATTATTATAAATCTATGTGATTGAACAATGGTTCTAGTTCTTTTAATTATATTTCATGACTGTAGATATTGTAAATATATATACATAACATTAACTATATAAAAATAATATTGTCTATTTGTTTCATTTTATTACTATTTTACTCGAGAATTTTAAATAGATTAATATTGGAATAGAGAAACATTATTGAATTTATAATAGACTTGGATTGTGATCATTTTGTTATCCGTATACTTCACGGGAATTGTTTTCATAATGGGGATAGAATTATATGTATTTTAAAATAGGGCCACACAACGTAGATGAGTAATGTGGAAATAATAGTTTTATATGTAGTTCATAAATGTGAGAACATACATATATTATAGCATATGTGTTATTGACCTAATTAATTGATGAATAAACATAATACAACATTTCGGGTGGCATTCCATGGAAATATCAAATTCCAACTGGTCAAGGAAAATCCATAGGGGCTTCTAATAACTCTACAATTTCCATAAACTATATTAAAAACATGAACCCTTGAGTGGGTTTGTTGGGATTCTAACAATTCTTATATATATGAGACCCTTTAAACATATGGTGTATATATCGATTAGGGAGAAACATTTTATATTAATTGATTTCATATATAATTATAAAATTCACTAAAATAGAAATTATCAATGAGAAGAATTTTTATTTCCAAATAATTCTTCCTTGAAGCGGTCCAGTCATTTGTGAAGATGGTAGTGACAAACATTCCCCAAACTTTATACTCATAAAACCTATATTTTTCTAGTACAACATTTGGATGACATGATCAAAGAGTTCCTACTATATGAAAAAATATAATGGGATATGGGATCTAAGATTTTACTAATACAGATCATACATATTTATATAAATTGAGATGAAATTTTTATCTACCATTATTAGTGTAGGTGGTGTATATGAGGTTGAGTTATAGATCAAGTCATTATATATGAATTTTAATCATAAAAAACATACTATGAAGGTGGAAAAGAATTTAACATTTATATTTTCATGACTATAATAAAATAAACAATATGTATTATTTAAGATAATATTTCTCTTAGAGAAATATGATACAGTCAAACATGACTTTTATCTAATAAAATCAGTCTAGAGATATTAAGGATATTTATATCTCTACATTATATCTATAATGTCTATAGAGACATGTATGAGATATATTATAAAACATGATTCCAAGATATAATTTATTTTTAACCCATGATAGTAGTAGTTGAGACCAATGATGTTATACATTTTAGCAATGTATTAGTGAATTTTATATGATCTCGGGTGACCTTTTATTTCGAAAAATTATTTTTAAAAATTATAATCCAAGACATCATTTCTAATATTATCCTTGTTTATGGTTTTAATTATATGTTACAGTCATCACTAGTAATGAATATGAGTGGGTTTTCATGTAGTAAAATTTCCTGATATGTTGGATCTCACCAAGATGTTGACATATATAATGTTCAAGGATGATATTTTAATCTTCTTCCAAGAGGGTGTACTTCATTGAAGTTCCATTATAATTAAAATATGGTGGATCTATAAATAAATTATGATAATCCAAAAAATTAATATTACTTTATTTATATGGGTAAGATGATTGTATTTAACTCCAAATGGTCATATTCATGTTGTTCATTATATTTTTTACAGAAACATTGTTATGAGAACCTCATAGACTTTGAATGTGGATTGGATGTTGTTTTTTTTCATATTATTAAATATGTAAATGAAAAAAATACTACTCTAAGGTAGAAGATGTAGGATAAATAGGTAAGTGCCCCTTAGGGGAATCATATTATTAGTAATAAAGGTTATGGATTTGGCAATAATGAAACTTAATAGTAGACTACCTATAATCATTTAATGGCTCTAATATTAGTCGAAGTTGGGAAAACAAATCAATAGATCTTTTATAATATATTGTTATATAATTTCATTATAATTTCTTATTTTTACTCATTTAGATGGTGATCAGTGATTAATTTTTAAGTGTCTCATGGGGGTATTCTCTATAAATACCCACATAATGGTGTTATTCAAGGATTTTCATATCCATAAAACGTAAATTTTATTTAGTTGTAATTTTAGGAATCATTGGGATTTTTCTTTATTAGATATGTATGATTCGGATTTTATTTGTTGTAATGATTAGATGAATCTTTCAAAAGTTAAAATTGACCATTACCACTTATAAGTACAATTCAATCTTTTAAAGCTTATTTATGTGTCTTTTGAGGTGTAGTATTTGTGGATTGGTCATTAATATTCTAACCATAAGAATCTATGAGTGATTTTAGACTAATTGTTTTACAGTTTATAATTGGATTGAAATTGATTGGATAGAAAATTTACCCTCTAATTATAGTACATTTTAATGGTTATATTCCTAAGTATTAATTTAGATTACCACTTAATTGATATAGGTCAATATGATGAGTTTCATCTATTGAGATAAAGTAAATTCCATCTAACTTGTTTTATTCAATAGAGATAAGTGATTCCAATATATTGCTACCAATTTTAGAGTTTCAAGGATTCATTAACCCTAATATATATCAATGAGGGTATCATATTTGTTTATCTAATAAGGATAATGATAGATTATACTTATGTATGTATTTCATGATTTGATAAATATGATGGTCAAGAACTGCTTTTGATTTCAATGTATAAATTAACTATTAGATTAGAATTGGTAAATAATGAAGTTATTTCTGAATAATAAAATATATTAATAACATCAATTTCATCTGACATGACTTAATATTCAACATACTATTTCCATGAGTAGATGTGGTTTATTTTAATTACTCATGATATTGTTTTTCATATGAGAATTTAATTTTATTAATGTAACACATAATTATAGTATTTCATTCATCTAAATATTATATTATAGTAATATTATTCTATGATAGATTGATATAATTATACAGGTCAGAGTGTCTTTCTTGATTTCTGGAAATTGTATTTGGTATACAAAGGAATATAAAATTTATTCCAAGATCATAAATAATTATTTAATGGATTATAGAGGGTTATATATTAGGATAAATAATATAATATATAAGTATATTGGTATATTGTTAGATAGTTAAGGAATAGGTTTACTTATAAAAACAAATGTACATTTTTTATATTCATAGATTCCCCATTTTAATTGGATAATATAGAATATTCATTTGGGACTTCTCTAAATAGACTCTCATATAATGATTTAATTAGATATTTTGTTTTTTATTTATATTAGTGTAGTTATATTTATTCAAAATCATCTATAATGTATTGAACTTATACAGTCCATTCCCTTTCTAAAAAATATCATTTGAGGTATTTGGGGAAGTCAAGATGGCATATCCCCATCTCATTGAAAATTTTATGTTCTGTGAGCAGTGTATCTAGAACCGTGACATTTCCTTTTCAAAATTTCTGAAATAGTGGCCCTGAAATGGTAGAACTGAAATAGTGGCACAAAAAAAGTGGAACAGAAATAGTGGCACCAAAAACTGTGGAACTGAAACGGTGGAACCAAAATAGCGTAACAACAACGGTGGAAATTAAGTGGTGGCACAGAAACAGTGGCACCGAAATGGTTATACCATAACAGTGGCACCAAAAAAGTGGCACAACTGAAATGGGGCCATAAAAATAGTGGAAATAAAATTGGTTCACTAAAACGGTGGCATAGAAATAGTGGCACCGAAATGGTGGCATAGAAACTGTGTCACCAAAATAGTGGCACAACCCAAATGGGGGGCAAAAAAATAGTAGCAACAAAATCGTGGCACCGAAATAATGGAAAAAAATTGTAGCACCAAAATGTTGGAACTCAAATGGTGGCATATAAATATTGTATCAAAATGGAGGCACCAAAATGGAGGCCCCGAAATGGTTTCATGAACTGTGTTTTCAGAAATGTGTTATTTCATTTTCCAAACTTCCAAATTTTTCCTGATTTCCTACAGTTTCAATTTTAGATTTTCCCTTTGATGTAAAATTAATTCAAGGCCTATTAAAATGGATTTAAGGTAGATTCCAATTCCATAATTCCAATCATAGTTTTTCTTAATAGTCTAGAAGCCTTTACTGAGTCAAAACATGTGACCTTTTATATATCCGAACTTAATGGAAAATCATGAATAAATTAAAATTCTATGCTATTAAATATTCTAAAGATATTAGATATCTTCATCTCTCGTTCATCCTTTTTTTCTAGTGTGAGACACTCGAAACATTCCATCCTTCCCATAAGAGTCATGAATTCTCGTTTAGCCTTGGATCGCGCCTTCCCTGGAGTTTCTTCCTACAATATGCACACCCCGTATATTTTTGCAACCCAGAAGTGTCGATCTATCTTCCTGATAAGGTATGTTCTACCACCGTTCTTCTTAGTTTCTATCACTGAATTGCCCATTTCTATGTTATGGAATGTGATCTCCATATTTCTAAGAGTTTTTTCTTCAGATTTGGTTTGTAAAGTTTAATCATTACATACTGAGGTGGATGTAGTCATCTAGGAGAGGTTATCGTGATATGTTCTGTTGGTCGTTCTCATGCAATGAACATTTGAAACCTATTGATAAATAGGATTCATGGATTCTCTATTATTTTACATGAATCTTTAGTGCTATATTTTTTATCTTACTAGATCAAAATGGAATTGACATAATAAATATATGAACATGATAAATAAATTGGTATAGATAGTATGTCATTACCTCTTGATTTTGGTAGATAGCGTTCTATCTATGCTTGTTTTTTTTAAATTTATTTCATGATGAAAATTGGTAAAGAATTTAAAGTCAATATTATTTGTAATTTAATTGCATAAATATAAAGAGGCATGTTTTTGAATCTCATTGTTGATCTGGTAAACGTTTGATGATCGAACCGATGTTGTTTTTAATGAATATATAAACTGTCTATTTCCAGATAAATTAATTAACTTGTTAATTGATAAAATATAATTCCTAGAAGGGTTATGAGTTACCTTTTCTTGTAAATTCTAATATCATTATGGGTGGAGTGGTGAGTGATCGTTGTGTGTGAAGGCTATATTCCCTTCTTGGGGTCGTGTGTCCAGTTGATTTTTGATTGATATCTTGCTTCTTGTGTTGTGGTGTGATCCTAGGATAGTTGAGCCTATGACACATCAATATAATGTTGGGAAGGGAGGTCTTGGGTTTTGGGTAGAAATTGAAAACTAGAGTGGAAAGATTCATTGGTTTATTCCTATGTGTGTTGGGGAGGACACTGGAGATGATGAAACAGATCGGTTATGAATATTGGATGGTTGTTGAATCTTGTTGGTTGTATATCTTTTTTACTTTCCCAACTGCTTAAGGTAATATGCCTTGCTTACCCTCCTTCTAGGGGATGTTTAGATGCATACGACATGCCACATGCTTTCGTGTTTATCATCTCAAGGATGGATGTGTCTATGCACCTTTTATAGGTTTAAAAGGATCGATGGGTAGTCCATCTACTCACCATGATGATCCTATTGTGTTTGGTAGCATAGTTTTTCTTTTATAAAATGCCAATAATTATAGGAAAATAATATCTCTAGTAATAAATGATTGATTATATGATGATAACACATGGGGTTAGAGCTTGGTGTAATGCAATTATGAGTATACTATTAAAATAAACTGTATATCTTGGTTGGGATGCAAATGAAATGTAATATGGGAATTTTTATTATTTACTAAATGTTTAAAGAATTAATTTATGTAATGTGAAACTAATAAAATGGATAAAGTAACATAATGTGGCATTACAAATGGTTGTGTGCTTATAGGATACCAATTCATATTACTGATAGAGGGGATCTCGTGAGATATTATCACTAGTTGAGTCTAAGACTAGGCTATGCTCATAGTGTGGTTGTGAGTTATTGTATATTCTGTACTTTTTGTGTTTCTATAAACATCTCCAACCTATATTTTATGAAGACTAGCAGGCCATGGATTCTGAGCCTTGCGGGTGTTATCCCAAAGTTTTGATGGGTAGATGGATGGCTAACTACCCCATTTGGACGAGCTCTCTTCTATTGGTAGATATTTTTCTGGTAGGCATGCTATTTAGTTTTTCCCATATATGTGTGTAGAGATCTATAATTGATTTTGGTAATTAAAAAAAATATATTTTGGATATAATTTCCTAGATACTATTATAGTTGTAACATGTGTAGGTTTTGATGTATTGAGGATCCTTACTCGGCTTCTCGGCTAAAATGGATTAAGGCATAATATCTAACATATGAAACAGATTATGAATGTTGTGGTGGATCCATGAAACTAACTAGTTTCTTTGGTTATGTGGGTGTAGTGTTTTTGTTTCAAGAGGTTCGTGTTGTGGTGTTATACCCATATGTTTGTGGACAAGCCTTTTTAAGAGATATGCTTAGGACGTGCAATGTTTGGGTAGTGCAACATACTAGTGGGGAAGTAGTTGTTGGGTACCCTTGATATTCTTATTTTATTACATATTCTTATATGTGACACTTGGATAGAGTAGCTATGGTGATTCTAGGAACATTGTATATCTATTTATGTGATGAGTTAGATTCCCTTGTTGTTCATTGTTCTTTAGCATGCACTCTTTATTTTTGCACAAGATGCTCCGAGGAGGATCTTTCTAAGTATACCTATATACTGACCCTATGTATATAAATTGTTTTTATGTCAGAAGGAGATGGTTAGAGAATAGGATGGTTATTACTAGCATATTGTTTAAGGATCTGTTTAGGATTCTTGGTCAATGTCCTTTTACATTTTTTTTGTACTTGGAGTTTTCCCCTTTTAGTTATAGTAGATCATTCATGACATTACATATTTGTACATGGGTATTGTTTTACATTATATATTCAGATGGAGTTTATTGGTAATCTTCCAATCTTCCTCTTTTTAATGAGTTCTCTTAGAGGGAAATGACACACATTTGTGCATTTGTTATACCCACAGTGCTAGTCTCCAACACTGGGCCTACCAGAGGTGGGAATCTGGTGTCATTATCTCCCTTTAGTTATGTTTTGAATGTTTGTAATCAATGGAGACCATCAGAGACAAATTTTTTTAGTTACCCCTATGGTCTAATGCATGGACCATTAATATTATAGTGGCTACTAAAAACTGTGATACATGTGGCAGGGTAGATACCTTGGAAAGGATCATGCATCATTATTTGTTTCTATTATGTTTGAATGGTTAGACCATGGGATATGATAAACTAAAATTAATAAACTAGAAAAAATAATAAATTTTTATTATTTCATATTCTATGTTTTGGATATCAAACTATTTTTTATTTTTCAAGTATGGATCTAGGTCGACGTCCTGGTTAGGTTCACGTAGAAGTTTTCTAGTAGGATGCACTAGCAGATCACTGCATAGTAGAGGTCGACGATGAAGACACTTGGAGAATTACACTCAATGAGATTCATCACCAGAGTCTATATAATATGATGGATCCATTTCAAATGCAGTCATAGAATGAAAGTTGGAGAAGGAAGAGATAGACTTTAATTAAATATGTGATCGGAATGAGAATTGAGTGTCTTTGGTTGTGACGATGTTCTGTGGGGCAGTGTTCCAATGGTGGTTTGTTTTCATTGGGAATAGAGAGGAGTTAAGGATCCCAAGGGAGGAGTACTGAGACACGTTTAGAGTGTGGTTTATTTATTTAACTGTAAATCCGCCCAGTTCCCATTAGTTACTTACATTTCAATAGGGGAGCTCCAGTGTGCGAGAGTTCGGAATCTATTTCAGGAAAATTTTATGATATTCGTTGGACCTGTTTCTAGATGAGGACACTAGGGAGAGGAATTTTGATGAGGCATTGCATCCAGAGATCCAGTTCCAGGTCACCCTGTTTATGATGAAGAAGTATCTTGACGTATTAGCGATGTATGAATTCATCAAGAGGATCTTATCCAGAACATGATTATCATTAGAGGAAAGTAGTTTTGATTCCTCACAATGCATAATATTGGTATGGGGTTATGGTTTTTTATGGTAGATGAGTTTATGTTTGGATGGGGTAGGTCTATGCCCTCAGAATCTTGTTTCTCTAAGGGTGGTGGATCCTAGGCCAATTATTAGTGATCATGTGATTTTTTTATTGTGGAGTTTGAGGTCATTAGAAGAAAGAGTTACCCATCATTTAGAATGGTTAATGTGCATCTGGTGTTCTACTACATGTTTTTTTATTGCGGCAGTTTTAGCCAAGGAAACATTAGGAGTTTGCACCAGATCTGGATTAGAAGAGAGAAGATGGGGTAGGTTTAGGACATCCTTGGTATTATCCCACCCTTATAGATCAAATCATGGGTGTAGTGGAGGTCTTTATTAGGGTCATAGAAGACATGGAACATGTCTTGGTAAGCTTTATGTTTTATTGTAGCCATCTCCAGGTGTTCCATACATCGTTTGAAGAACCCTTTTCTTGTTTTCTATGTCATTGTATGCCATGTTTGACTCAGGAGAAATTCACTCCTTTATATCACCTACCCTTGTCCATGCATTAGAACATGGGATAGAGAGCTTTCCACTTACCCTAGTGTTGACTATTCTAGATGGAGGTTGAGCTAACAAATTTGAAGTATGTAGAGATTATGAGCTAGTATTTGGGTTGCACCACTCTTAGGGATATCTCCTATGATTACAAATATAGATATATGATTCCACACATGGCATCGATTAATTGTATTCCATTAAAGATATTGTGGATTACATCAAGAGGCAAGTGGTGTCCTTCATTGATGATAAATATCCACCGATGTTTGTTAGAGAGAGAGACCCTCAAATGGTTCGAGTACATATTTCATCATTTTAATCCTTGATGGTTGAACTGATGTTTTTTTTGTGTTTCAATAGTCTATGTTTCCCATGGTCATGGTAGAGTAACTGGATATCATTCTAGAAGAGTTTATATTGTTACCCCCATGATGGGTGATCGTGTTTGGGATCGACCTATAGCCATGTGTGTCACTTATCACTATGACTCAGTATACGATGGCGCCTTCTGAGTTGATGGATCTGTGTATATAGATTTATGGTCTATTTTAGTGCGGTTTGGTAAATCTATGTCTGTCCTTGTGGGGTGCACTGGTTTGGTTCATGATTAAAGCTGATGGTAGTTTGGGGTTGTGAATCAATTATCATCACTTGAACAATGTGGAATTCAAGAATCTTTATCATCTTCCATGTATTGTTGATTTAATCGATCAACTAAAGGGTGAAAGTTGGTTCTCGAAGATTTATTTGTGGTATTCATATCATCATATGCGAGTAAAGGATAGGGATATTCCATGGACTGCTATCTATTATCAGAATTGGCATTATGAGTTCATGGTGATGTAGTTCAGTGTGAAAAATGCACCACTAGTGTTCATGGAGTTGATTAATGTTGTGTTATGTGAGTTCCTTCATAAGTATATGGTGGTTTTATTAGATTAATTCCTTGTGTACTTCGTATTTGAGTAGGATCATGTAGATCATCTGCATGCCATTTTGGGAGTTATTTATCGATTGCAGCTATATTGGGAAGTTGATGAACTATGAGTTTTGGTCTTGAGAATTATGTTCCTTGGAGAATGTTTTATCCTAGTAGGGAGTTGTTTTGGATTCATCATTGATAGAAGAATTTGTGTCTTGTGAATCCCCCAACATATTAGCAATGTTTCAACATTTCCTTGGTGTTAGAGGCTATTACATGAGGTTCATAGTTGATTTATCTTGGGTTTTGAATCCTCTTTTAGCATTGACCAAGAATGATCAGGTGTTTGGGTAGACTAATTACTATCAGACAGCTTTCCAGTATCTGAAGGATTAGATTTTCAGTGATATGGTACTCTATCTTCTAGCAGAAGGAGTTGAGTTTGTTTTTTATTATATTCTTCACATCTTGGGCTTGGTTGTGTTCTGATGTAGTAAATACCATTCATTTCTTATAGGTCTTTGCAATTACTCCCCCAAAAGGTAACTATTCCACCCACGATCTAGAGTTGGCAATGATGGTGTTTTCTCTAAATTTGTGGATACATTACCTCATTGATGAGCCCTTTGTGGTTTTCACCAATCATAAGATCTGGAGGTGTGTTTTCTCGTAGTATGACATTAACATGCAGTATCATTTGTGGAAGTAATTCTTACAAGATTATGATTTAAAAAATATATATAAACCTAGAATGGTGAATGTTGTAGCTGATGTGCTGAGCAGGAAGTCACATAGTCAAGTAGTGCATGAATCAGATAATTCAAGGAGGGTGATGGAGAAAATTCACCATTACATCTTGATATAGGAGAAGATAGTGGTAGAGGTTGTCTTTACTATATGATGGTGTTGTCATCTCAGGTGTAATAGGTAGAAGATTCCATGTTTGGGGAACTAGTGGTGGAGGTCTAAAGAGACTAAGTTGTTTGTGGTGAGGTGCCTAAAGGTTGGTCTAAGGATGAACAATACAATGTGTTGCTTCAAGGAAGGATTATTGTTCCATTGATGATATGGGATATGGTTCTCAGGGAGTGAGATAGATCTCTTTTATATGTACATATTGTTGTGAAGAAAATGTTATGTTCCTTGACGAGTGAGTTATGGTGGCCTGGTTTGAAGCGTGAAGTTGCAGAGATTGTGTCTCGATGTTTGGGCTGCTTAAAGGTGAATGTAAGGCACCTTGTTCCTGGTGGTTTTCTCTAGCCAAAGGATGTTCCTAAGAGGAAGTGGAAGGACACCTCGATGGCCTTTGGTACCAGTTTACCTTCAGATCAGGGAGGCGATGATGCTATATAGGTGGTAGTGAATCACTTGGAGAAGTCGACCCACTTTATAGTGATCATGGAGTCATGCTCTGTAGAGGTTTTATTGAGTTAGTTTCTAGAAGAAGTTGTGAGACACCACAGATTCCTGAGGATGATATTTTTTTATCGAGACAGTCATTTTACCTCTATGGTGTCAAGAGGTTTCCAAAATGTTTTTCTATTCTTAGATATGTCTTAACACTCCTTTTCTTCCATATACGGATGGTCTGATAGAGTAGACCATATAGACTTCTGAAGACATGTTACACCATTTTGTCTGTTATTTTAGAGGTTCACGCATGAGGATTCTTCCCTTAGTAGATGTCTCTTATAATAATTGTTTTCACACCACAATCATTAGGGAAACATTTGAATCTTTGAATGTCTGACCCTCCCATTATCCATTGTGTTGAAATGGGGTGAGTGAGTAAGAAATTATCAGGCTAGAAATTGTAAAGAATAAAATGGGGGATGGTTCCGGTAAATCATGAGAGGATGAAGGTAGTATAAGATTGTAATAAATCCTATGATAATCATAGGAGTAAAATCATGGAGTTTCACACTGGGGATCACGTTTTTCTGTAGGTGACTCCCCTTCATGGGCGACGATGGTTTGGTCGTGGGAGTAAGGTTTCATCTCGGTTTGTTGGGCCTTTTGATTAGTTGGCTCGTGTTAGAGATGTGGTGTTTCTGGTTGAACTTACCCCATATATGATCTAGATACACGATGTTTTTCATGTGATGCAACTCCATAATTATCTTCATAACAACTATCATGTCATCGATTGGGGTGATTTCAATGTTGATAATGATGTGACCTTCATGGAGAAACTTTTAGATATCCATGACTACATAGAGATGTTGTTGTGCATGTATGTTATTCACATGGTTCATATCTTTTTGTGGCACGATGGTGTGGAGGGGAGTGCTTGGGAACATGAATCACAGATACATGCTTAGTACACTGAGCTATTTTATGTTTAACTCTTTCGTTGTGATGATGTTTGGTTCATGGTTGTAGAAATTTCATGGTTTTGAGATGTCTTTCTCTTATTGGTTGCCTAGAATGCTATCTTTTGAGAGGTATCTCCACCATATTAGTGTTTAGAAGTAGTTTCTGGGTTTTTGGTGGTTTTTGTGGTCCATATTGAAGCGGTCGATCTCTTTTGGTGGTGAGATCCTTGACCGGTATCTTGAAGAGTGGTTTCTCAGACCCCTTTTTCTATATCTTATCTACGGTGGTTTTTGATTCTTGAGAATGTGAATGTTCTATAAGGTATTTGATGTAATGTTGAAAACCTATTTTATTCATTCATTATGTTAAATAGAGTGTTGGTAGTGTTTGGGGAAATCAAGATGAAAAATTCCCAACTAATTTTCAAATTTTCGGTTTTGTTAATTGCTTTTCCCAAACTGGGTCATTTCCATTGCAAAGTTTCCAAAACAGTTTCCCCAAAAAAGTGGAACCGAAGTAGTGGCACCGAAGTAGTGGCTTGAAAAATGTGGATCTAAAATGGTGTTACTAAAATGGTGGAAGAGTAATGGTGGAACCAAAACGGTGGAACCAAAATGGATGAGAAAATGGAATCACGGAAAAAGTGTTAACAAAATGGTTCCCCAGAAACAATGGCAACAAAATGGGGGAACCAAAATGGTGGAATTGATATGGTGGCATAAAAATGAGGTCACCAAAATAGTTTCACGAAAATGGTTCCACCTAAATTGTGTCATGAACAATGTTTCCAAAACTATATCATTTCCTTTTCTAAATTTCTAGATTATCCCAGATTTCATACAGTTTCCCCCATTTGACATTTCCTTTGATTTAAAATGCATTAAAGGCCTTTTTTAATGGATTTTAGGACGATTAAAATCCTATAGCTCCTATCTTAATTTTTCCTAACATTTGGGATGCCTTTACTTGCACAAAATTCATGATCCTTGACAAATCCATACTTAATGGAAAATACAGTGTATCTTAAATTGATGCTCTGTTAAATTGTTTTAAGGGCCATGATATCTTAATCCCTTGTTCTCCCTTATTCTTCCCCGGTGTAATATGCTCTAAAACTTCCTTCATTATAATAAGATTTTTGTGTAGTGATATTGAATGGATTGTGTCTTCTGAGGAATTTCTTCCTACTGCATGTGCACCCCCTATTTTAGTGAAACAAGGAAGTGTTGATCCATCATTGATGTAATCTATGTTCTACTATCATTATTCAAGGTTCTTATCCATTAGTTCCTCTTTGAAATGTTATGTCAAGTGATATTCAAGCTTCTAATATAATTTTATTGTGTGTTGGTTTGTGTGGTGGTGTCTTTGTATCTTCAGGTGGATTTAGTATTCTAGGAGAGGTGATTGTGAATTTTTTGTTGGATATTCTCAGAAAAATAACATCAAAAAACTTTTTAGGTAGGGGATTCATGGAATCACTATCCTATTATGTGAAACTATATAGTTATCATGTTTTATCCTACTAGATCACAATGTAATTAAAATAAGATATATTTTAACTGGATAAATAAATTGGTATCAATCATATGTTATTACCCCTTTCTTTTTCTAGATAGTTTGATATCTATTATTTCGTTTTTTGGAATGTCATTATAGATGTAAATTGGTAAATAATGTAAATTCGGGATTAATTATAATTTAATTGGATAAAGATAAAGTGAAATTCTTTTTAATATGGTTATTGGTATAGTAAACTATAGATAATTGAATTAATGCAGTTATGAATGTTTAAATTAACCAAATAAATAAAGATAGAATAAATAACTAGCTGTATGATAAAATATAATTATTTGAAGGGTTCTAAGTTACAATCTAGATTTTAAAGGCCACGATCCTTATACTTTCCATTATGAGTGCTCGTTGTGTGTGAAGTCTATATACCTTGTATGGGGTCAAGAGCCCAGTTGCTAGTTCTTTGATTTCATGCTGCTTGTGTTATAGAGTGATCCATGTATGGCATGTCCTGGGAGACTGTTGTGGTATGTGAGGTTGGGAGTCCTAGGGTTTGCGGTATAATTTCACACCTAGAGTACTGATAATCAATGATTTATGCATGTGGTTTCGAGAAGGAAACCCGAGATGATGACACTGGTCAGTTATGAATGTTGGATTCTCGTTGAATCATGTTGTTTTTTATCTTCTATACTTTTTCCACTCTTTAAGGATGTTAGTGATTATTTCCCTCCTTTCATGGGAGGTGATGATATGAAGGGTATTCCATGTGCTTTTTATGTTTAGTTTCTTGATGATTGATGGGTCTCTACTCCTACTGTAGGTGGAAAAGGCTCAACGGGTAGTCCATCTACTCACCGTTTTGATCCCCTTGTGTTTGGTAGCATAGTTTTTCTTTTTCTAGAATTCCTATATATATGGGAATTTAATAATGGTATTAATAAATAATTTAATAAATGATTTAAATTCATAGGGTTGGAGCATGGTGGAATGTAATGATGGGGTTACATTTTAATGGAACTGTGGAACTTGGTTAGGATGCTAATGAAATGTAATGTAGAAATTGTTAAGGGATAATTAATTTTTAATGATTTAATTATCATAAAATGAAACAATGGAATATGGATAAAGTAATATAATGTGGCTCTTTAAATGCATTTGTGATTTTAGGATACCTAGTCTTAGCAGTGACAATCACAATTCCAACAGAAATTAGTTGTATTTTAGTCTAGGTCTAGGTTATGCCCATAGTTTTTTTGTCAGCTATAATATATTCTATAATTTTTTTCACTATACATGACTCCACCAAATAGATTGGGGAAACTTACACCCCATGGAATTTTTTCCCTAGGGGTGTTTTTCCAACATTCTAGTGGGAGGATGGTTGGATGGATACACCATTTCGCCCCGCTATCTTATTTTGGTAGATATTCTACTAGTAGGCACATCAGTTAGTTTTCTATATATATGTGTGTAGATGGTTATAATGGCTTTTGGTTATTCACACACATATATTATGGATATAGATTCCTATGGACTACTATTGGTGTAACATGTGTAGCCTATGATGGATTGAGGATCCATACTCAGCATATGGGGTATAACGGGTTAAGGAATAATACATGTTGTATGTTACATGTTATGTGTTATATTGGGGCTGTTATAAACTAATTTGTTACATTGGTTATGTGGTTGTAGTGGTTTATTTTCATTATGTTCATTTTGTGGTGCTATGCCCAGGTGTGTTCAAGAAAGCCTTTTTAGAGAGAGATCCTTCAAACATGTGATGTCGGGGAAAATAAGAAAACCAATAGGGAAGTTGTAGTGGGGTACCCCGGATATTCTTATTATACTATATAATCTTTTATTTGGCCCTTGGTGAGAGTAGCCATGTTCAGTCTCGTAACATAGTCGATATGTTTAGCTGATGAGTTTGTTTCACGATTTGATCAATGTGATTTGGTATGCATTATTTACTTTTTAATGAGACCATCTTTGGAGGATTATACTTAGTATACTATTATAATCCCCCTACGTATATAAACTAATTGTAGGTAACATCGATAATGTTGGAGAAAAGGCTAGTTAAACCTAGCTTTGAGTTGCAGGACCTTTTTAGGCTTCGTGGTTGATTCCATTTTACCTTTTTTTGGTACATGCAGTTTTCCCATACTAGTTGTAGTAGTTCTTGCTGAAATGGCATATGTGTACTTGGGTTTTCTTTTACTTTTCATTCATAGATGGAGTTTTTCGATGTCTTTATTATCATTATATTTTTCATTTATTCTCTTATAGGTCAATTCCCCACATCTGTGAGTTTATAATACCCTCTGTTCTAGTCACCATCCTGAGGCCTACTAGAGGCAGGACTCATGTGTCCCTATCTCCCTTCTCATATTTCATGCCTAGGAGGGGTACACAATGTAGGGAGGGGGTCATGAAATCGTCATAGTCAATCGTAGAAGTGAATATCTTGCTGATTAACTCCCGTATTTTCTTTTATATTATAATATAGAGTATGAAATCCATTCTTAATCTCATATTAAAATTATTTCATGACTATAATTTAATGTGTCCACCTAAAATTTGAATTTATTCAGACATTACATCAAAATTATAGATTTATTCTTATTTTGAATCCAAATTTCCAAATCTATTCATGCACAACACATAGAAAAACATAGTTATCTATATGTAGAACATAGATTCGAAAAATATCTATACATATGAATTACAATAAACTCAAAAAATAATTTTCAAAATACATAAAATGGTTAAAATAAATATGAAATAACATTATAAAATATTAAATCATTTAAAAATTAATTTGATATATTATTTCAAACTCAACTTCTCATAATAATAATTCATGTATTTTCTTCTCATTGTAGCAAATTTCACCTATGAAAATTCTTGTAATTGATCCCAATAAAAATTTCATCTCGTTTTTATTCCTATAAAAACTAAAATTTATTTTCTTTAGCATATACGAATATATATATATATATATATATTAATTTGACATCCTAAGAGTCATGTTTTTTATATTTAGGAATATAGTAATGTATAAAACTTCCTTCTTAGAAAAATAAAAATAAAATATTTTTCTTCATTAATTTACAATGTTATATATAGAGGATAAATATAACCAATTGAAATTGAAACGATATGATGATTCAATAAAATAAATATCATGATAAGGATAAGGAGGCTCAATTTTTCCTCCTTTGAAAATCACACCTATGAATGGAACTATTATGGAACCAAAAAATAGGTAATGTGATTGAAATTATGGAAACTAAATTATATAAAATTGAAAAAAATTGAAGTGAATAATGAATTAAGATATTTAGAAATAAATTTAATAATTATAAAACCTATATTCTAACATGAAATAATATTTTTGAAATAGTAACATTATTATTAAGAACATTATAATGCATTAAAAATAATAATTAGATAGTTTTATTATTAGAAAAATATATGTGGGTATCTAATGGAATAAAAATATGCATAATTTTCTTCAAAATATAAGTAAATATTTTTTATAAATATTTTTTAGTAAATATTTGACCCCAATAAACCATAGTAATATTTGTTGAAAGTATATTTATTTTATTTTCATAAAAACAGAATTTTATAAAAAAAATTAAAACTTCATATTAAAATTATATTTTAAAAATAATTTGTTAACCAAATTTTTTTGTATTATATTAAACATAGAATATTTATTAAAAATGATTTTAATTTTCTATATGTAATAAATTTAAACATGTAAAAATAGATTGTTCAAGGAATAAGGAATTTATTAAAATAAATAAATTGTTATATTGGGAAAATATTGTTCATTAAATTGAAGTTATTTTTTGACTATAATAATTAATATGAGCATGGTGTGATTATTTTTTTTATTTTTCTAGACAATTTGAATCATTGTAAAATTGTGAAAGATGAAAATATATGATATTTTATATTATACGTTAAATATTGGATAAATTACACATGTGATGATGTATAAATCTATTGTCTATGAATAATATGAACAATTCACTATTTATAGTCACATGAATCATCAATATTGATAGTCTTGAGAAAAAATATTTTTCAAATGACTATTTTATTCCAACCACCCACGTCGTCCCTTCATAAATACCAACCTTTTTCTATCAAACATATCCTCACATCATAAGAATAATAGCAGAAAAAACACTAACAAAATACGTCCCCAATACTCCTTTCTATGGATTGAATGATTTTTAAAAATAAAAACTCCACCACTAAATTTCATAATTCAAATTATTAGGGAGATATTAAAAGTAGAATAGTATAATCACTCAATCACTCTTTTTCATTTATATTCTGATCAATATTCAACATCTAAATCATTTAAATATATTCCATATATAATGGTATAAGGATATCAATATAATTGTTTTTTCTAAAATATTAATATATTAATTTAATGAATATTACTTATCTTCCTCTCATTTATTTTAAAATGAAAACATTCTAAATATTATAGTCATTTTACTAAATACATTGATGACATACTTCATTATACATCATTACCACCAAGAATGTTTTCAACAATCATATTATGGTCAAATATGATCACAATAATTACACACTATTAGATTCTAAATTTTATATTGTGTAAATAAAATATATATATCATATTAAGTCAATTATGATTATCTTAGTCAGAAAAACTGTTAAACGATCATACAATTAAAAAACAATTATACTATATGGAACATGTTTATTTTCGAATAATATTATTATTAAATAAACCAAATATTACTTATGTAACTAAATTCACTCCATACCATTTAACAAATGATTAATGGACCCAATTTATAGTAATTTTTATAATTACCAAGAAACTAAGGTGCCCTCAAAAGAATTTAACTATCATCCTTGAGGCAATGAAATGGGAAATATTTTATTTTAAAATTATTTAAATTGAATATATAATAAAATAAAATTAAAATTAAAATTAATATATACATGAAAATTTATTTAAATAATTTATATAATAAATTTCATTTTATTATTATATAGGTTAGAGGCTTTCACAATGTGTGTCAGGAATCAAGGTATATCGACATTTAAACAACCCACTAGTTAGTTTAGTTAATGATTAATCACTAAATACTTATCATCTTTTCCCTTATCATCAAATTAAATTTTATAATATTTTGAATATATTCTAAATAAAAATATACCAATATCATACTCCATTTATTTATTTTATACGCATATATTTTCTTGTTATCGTCTCAATTCTTTATTTTAAAAACATCCTATAAATGAGAAATTCACTATTTATTAGTTCCCTTCAAGCCCCACTCAATTAAATGTTTTAATATTATATATTTCGTATAATAACATCTATTTTTTATTGAAATATAATCTTGTTTTGTTTTGGAAAAATACAATGAGATTACCCTTTCTAAATGATAGTTACTTATTTTGTTAAAACTCCCCTTAAGTGTTTCCCTTCTATACAATCATATGAATTACTTTTATATGAGTCGTTATTTAATTAAATATATATTTATATATTATGCCTCTTTATTCAATAATTAACTTCTATAGAACATTAATTTTATCCACTATTGGGAATCATTATGGTATATCATTTGGTAATTATTGGATACATGATTATTCATCCAATTTCAATTTCATTTGTTTACCTTATATTTATTTACGAGTTCCTTATTTCTCATACATATGCACATATATATAATGATTTTATGCGTGATCCTGATATTATAAATCCCCCAAATGTATTGGGTATTATTATTAACTAATTATATACCATGCATTGTGAATGATCCCTTATCGTAACAAAATAGGATATGTTGTCTTAATCCTGATCCTTTAATATTTTTTACGATATCATACTATATATTTTTTCCAAATTTTTATAATGCCATGATATTTGGATTTTATTTTTTTTATTAAATAATTACATGTGATTTATATATTACTCCCCTTTATTATGATATTAGATTATATATATTGATTTTTATGTTATAATTTATTATCATGTTGGTTTAATTATTTTTAATTATAACTCACATGTTTGATTTTTTATCTACCCTTGGAATTATTTGAGGTTAGTATATAAAAAAAGATTATTTAAGAACTTTACTATTATAAAAATAAATAGTAATTAGTTTAGTTAAAATATTATGTGTTATGTTTTTAATCTCACAATGGCGCTTGAATATAATATGTATTGGTTATGTTCTATGAAATAATCAGTCATAAATTATTTGTTAATATTGGTATGATACATGGGTTTTTATAGATATTATAAAATAAATGTATATTTTTTATAGAATCATTTAGAAATATTTTTTAAATTGTTCTAGAATAACCATGATTTAATCATATAATATATATATTATTAAACACCTGACATTTAAAATTTATTCATTCAATATTACTATATTTCATTATTATATTTTTATTAATTTTATTGTTCTCGTCCATAATGTTCGACTATCTATTACAAAAATTAAAATAGAATAAACTATTTTAATTATGAATTTTATGGTTAACAAAATGATATATCATAATAGATTCCAAATATAATGGTGTGGGGAGTCAAAAACGAAATCATTTTACATGAAAAAATTGATGATGTTATGAATAATAACGAGAATCTAATGGGTCACCATCCTTCTCCAAATAGATAAAACGATGTAGTACATTTATTTATGAGACAATTTCCACCTACATTTATTGGATACTCTGGTCCACTAATTAATAAATATTGGATAAGTTCCACTAATAATATATTCTTTATCCTCAAATTCTCTGGGAAATATAAAGTTATATTGTAAATATATAACATGGTAGGGGATTAAAATTAGTTATGCACAATGATCCAGAAATTGATACATATAGAAGGCATCAAATCAAAAGAGTGTCATGAAACCAAGAAAATATGTTTCCCCAAAAATTTCAATTATCTATTTACTCAACAAATTTGATGGATTTATTTGAAATTAAGTAATGTTAGGATGAATCAATCAGTTCTTTTACACAAAAATGTAAATGTATTATAGTGAATGTATCTTGATATTTATCTACCTTAAATGAAATTTTTATCTTTTAATTATTGGATTAAATCATTTTCTTCCAAAAAAAAATATTGATTCATAGTTGTGACATATATTAAGAAGCTTCAGAATGTTCTCTTATATTTGATATGGTGAGTATTGATTATCAATAATTGATTGTATATGAAAAAATGAAAATAAAATTTGTCTTAGGGGGTCCAAAAGAATAATATAAACTATAAAATTAAATTAAATTTACACATGTTTTTTTCATAGAGCATGAATTAGAGAAGCTGCCGCATGGGAACATGGTGATGATTCTTGTGAATAATGATTTGGAATCAAACTATTTGATATTAGAGAGATATAAAGAAGAAAATTGTTATAATGGATGGAATAAATGCTCCAATCCACCCACGACATATAATATAATGATTTATCTAAAATAGACATAAATTCTATGTAAGTAACTGTTCTGAGACAATTATTTTTATGGAATCTTGATAATAACAAACTTTATTGCCAATAGAGAAAGTAAATACTTATATTATCTCTAATACTAAGGTGCATCATGTATATATCTTAATGATGTGTGGATCCATCATTCATTCAATACTAACGGATAATAACTTTATTTCATCTCTACATATTTTTTTCCTATCATGTTACTCTAGAAGAAATATGCATTGACCACCAAAATACATAGAGGTTAAGTTATTATTTTAATCAAAATTTGATATAATTATTTTCTATAGATCATATATATCTTCCAAAATTAAAATTTTAATAATGGTTATCCAATGAAACTCATTATACTCCCTTTAAATGAATTTTTCATTTTAAAAATCCTATATTGTATATTTTTTTAGTACCAACATTAACTATCAATAGATGGAAATCTTTATACCCATATTCTATAAAATTTAATGGATGATGAAATATAACATTAAAAACATAAATTTGATCAAGGTATATTGTTTCCTTATAAAGAGGTAGATATAGATCATATAATTGAGATAAATTAAATTACCACCGTGGAAAAATTTAACATTAACGGGGAATATATTAATGTATTACTGGAAGAGTTTTTAGGAATGTCAATAGATTTTGAGGTCAGTTATCGATTTAATAGATACCAATACAAAATTACATTTCCCAATGTCCCTATTCAATTGACTTCATATATTTGTAATCACTGAAGAATAATCATCACCACTACCTGGGAAATGTTTTAACATAACATAGTGCTTCACAAAAGTGAGCATGGGTCCTATTTTTTAAGAAGAATTATTGGTTAATGAATCAATAAATTGAATGTTTCAAAGTCAAAATGAACATTATATAGAACTATAAACCTAAAAAATTGATCACATGTTTGATCAAATATATGGAACTCATTACATCTCAAAGGTTGATCTAATGTCATAAAATAATCAATTAGATGCCAATAAATAGGATATACCAAATAATACATTTTATAAAACGTATAGCAACTTAGAGTTCATAGTGACACCGTTTAAAATAATGAATTCTCCATAAATTTTCATGGATATGATGATTAATGTTTTTATATGTTATCTTGAAACTCAATTATTGAATATATATGTGATATATTCATATGCTCCAAAAGTAATGAAGGAAATTAGATATATTTGAGTAGTGTTATCAATAAATTGATAACATATTGGTTATTTCAAAAGAATACAAAATGTGTCTTTTCTATTGATAAATATACATTTATATAACATATTATTATAATAAATACGTCATTTCTGGATTTATTAATAGAAATAGAGAATCTAGAATGACCCATAATAACATCTATAAAATAGATTTATTATTTCCTCGTCATATATTGATTTTATTAATGATTATTTAGGAAATTCAATATAATATTAAATCATATCTAACAATGTTACCTTAAATCGAGATATATTTCTCTAGACCAATGAATATGAGGAGAATTTGTGGAGTTAAAGAAGATAATAATAAGTACACCTATACTCATGATACCCTCAATACTGGAAGGATATTTGATATAGAGTAATGAATCAATAAAGTACATAGGTTGTGTACTGATGAAAATTTAATATGTGATAGCCAATGTCTTAAGATAATTTATATTTCATGTGAAAATTTATTTGGCAGAGTAAATTGATTTGTCTTTTTTAATCATTGAATTATTTATTTAGGGGAATTGATAATGTTAATAGAAGTGAGAAATATGTTCAAATCATAAAATATTGACACTAAATTCAAACAAATTGAATAGAAATATATGAAATTGAAGATTTTTAGGGAGTATAATGGACTGTTATTGCAAAACACGTTACCATTATAGAAATTTGAATAAAATGGAAATAAATTTATAAGAAAATATCACATAATATTATCTTTGATGAGGAATCAGAGGATCCAATCCAATTCAATTGGTAAATTATTAACTAGGGAATTATATAAAAATAAAAAATCCATCATTTCTATATTGAATAATCAATAATATGTTATTTAAAATATATAGAAAACTAAAATTTAGTATTTGGATGAAAAAATAATTTGTAATTTTATAATTAAGTGGAATCACTCAAAGTTCCTCACTAATGATGGATGATTTTGTATATTTGTGGAATTCATAATTTTAATGGAGGATCCTCAATTAAATAATGGTCTATTAGATTATTTTATGGGAACAACATTATATATCTACTTAGTGAGCATAAATATTTATTATTATTTATTAATGATCTATTTGCGATATAATTTAAAGAAGGATATTGGTGAATATGCATGAAATTTCATGGTATTAATACAAGTGATGGCATTAAAGAAAATATACATTGTTAAAATGACACCATTGTCCATGATAACGTAGAAATTAGGGAAAGATAACATGTATTATTTTTATCGGCCTTCTGATGAAAGCCATAGGAAATACTTCCATATATGTTGTTTAGAACTATTTTATAAATACTACACCCTAAATCATAATTCCAATAGAAATATCACCCAATAAAAAATCAAGGATATAAATTAGAGAAGTGGTGAGGTGACTTTGAAAACTAAAAAAAATTATTTTATCATGATCGGAGTTCAACACAAGTATTTTTAAAAATTCATCAATTATACTTGAAAACACTATTCAAATTCTTTATGTCATTTCACC
This sequence comes from Viscum album, assembly GCA_963277665.1. Lineage (NCBI taxonomy): Eukaryota > Viridiplantae > Streptophyta > Magnoliopsida > Santalales > Viscaceae > Viscum > Viscum album. The sequence goes on along the minus strand of OY728156.1, from coordinate 785,660,142 downwards.
CCTATAAAAATTCAAAATATAAATGTATTATCTAACCACTTGAGGGTATGTTTTGATAAAACAAAATTGACTTCATAAGAATATGGTATCAAAAGCTTGGTTTGCTATAGTGTATAAAAAATAATATATATCATTCAATAATTCATATGGAAACTTATGAAGACTTTCTTTGGTAGACAATTAATTTTAAAAAATGATGTAACGATGTTCGATACATTATGATATTTTTTCTAAAATAGATAGTAGAATTTTCTAGAAGCTCAAATTAATACTACAACACATCGATTGTACAATCTGATGAGGTATGTTTTATGATTGTAGTCATTGATGAGATATAGAACATTATGTTAGAGAGTATAGATTTTATCACATCTACTTATGGGACATATTATTGAGGTTTGAGAAGAAGGTAATGTAATATCCCAACTATATTTTTTCCTTTGTGATTATGGATTATAATAGAGTTGTGTCAAATCCATTCTCAAACCCACTAAAAATGTCTCAAGTGAGTGACATATATCAAGTTTCCCAATTAATTAAGTACATAACAAGTCCCTAAAATTTAAAAATTGTTTTGATAAGTTAACTAGATCATTACTTATCTTAAAATGAGTTATAAGTTCTGATATTTATCCATGGAGACACTACTCAAACCAATAAGAAATATCACCATAAAACAATATATTATTATAAACATATGAATCAAGAGGCAATATATGAACATGAGAAAGTAATGAAAAATAATTACCCTCAATTATTTTCATCTTACTTTCTGTAATGAAAGATTATTGATTAATTATCAAAATAATGATATAATGACCCAAAATTTAATATATATGGATTTTTTTTTATAAATCCACTTTTGTGTCATATTTAAAAATATATTCTAGTATAAAATAGAATAAATACACAATAAAACCCATTAATTTATTATTTTATAATAAAAAATCTAGATAAAAATATAAAAAATTGAAATTGATTGGAACATAACGTGATAATAAACAAGAAAATATTTTTAACATGAAAATTTGGATCTGTTTTATCTCCTCGATCAATGACACTTATGGATGAATTAATAAAATAATAAAAGATTATAAATTTAATAATTATTGTTGAAAAGGAGGAGTAAAAACATCAAATAAAGTGATATGATTGATTAATTAATGAAATAAGAGGTATTTATGGGAAGTAGGAAACATATAGTCATTGATATTATAACCATTTGAATAGTTACATGGACATTGAAAATATAAACTTGACTACTTGAATAGTAACCAAAACAATAAAATACTTAAACAAAAAATTTGTTCCTTAAAAAAATATATGGAATTTTTATTAGTATAATATTAAATAATTTATTAAAATTTTATAATATAAATATTTAGTATCATGAAACCATATTATTTTGTTTAGAAATCATATGTGTTTTATTGAAATTCTAATGCCTATACTGATAAATTTATATATTCAAAAAAATTGTTTACATTCAAAAGTTAATATTAAACAAGACTATTTGTTTTTTTATATTAAAAATAATTATATGAGATGTAGATTTTATAAAGATATGAAATTGTATAATTAATTAAATGTGATACGTATCACAAAACAGTGTTTTATTTGAAAAATAATGCATCATAATTACTAAATAATTTGGATATAATGAATTCCTTTTGTGTAATAAATATAACCATATTTTATAATGATGTTTTTTCCGATTTTATTAAATATTATGACTTATTGTTGAATAGGGAAATAACAAAAAATACAGTATTTTACATTATAAGTTAAATAAGGGATTAATTGTATTTGTGAATATGTACGACTCTATTTGATCGGTTTTAGATTCCCCAATTATTATTTATAATCAAAAAATAATCATTATTCGTAGTTTTGAGATAAAATAGTTAACTAATTAATATCATGTTATAAAACATCCATATCCTTCTAATATAAGTACAATCCATGACCACCCACCTATGATCACACATTAATCATTATAAATCATACAACGTCTTCCAAAATCTCTCCCCACTACTCTTACCAATAAATTTTTTTTTTTGGAATGACATCACATTATACATTACATTATGTATTTTTTTCGACTAAATATCATTTATTTCATTCCAAAATATGTTTTAGATTTATATTTTTAGATACATAGTTCATAACATTTACATTATAAACCTATATATTTCAATGTCAACACCTCTATTTAGTAACCAATTTCCCCACAAATACAAAATATTTTAAAAGGAAACATTCTTTATTTCAATTAATAATAATCATATAATAAAAAATGACTTATTTCACACTACCCATCATTATATTCTATGTGAAATATTTTAAAATTTTCAATGTGTACAAATAACTAAACATGAGACAAAAAAAATAAATCCATTAGTTTTGTGAAAAATTATGATTGCCCATAAAATACATGACATTACCACATTATTCATTGAGAATATTATGTAAATAATTTCTATATTAAAACAAATTTTTTGAAAATTAACATTTTAAAACCCTATGATGTATAGTTAAAACATATAATTAATATGAGCATTAATTTAATAGCACTCCTACTTATGGAGTAACGCTTATGTTTACACATGGAATAACCATCGCGGTAATTGTAATAACCCACTCATTCTCATTGTCTTGAGAACACAATGAGTAATTACCAAGCCTTAGTTGACATCCCTTAGATTCCAAAAGCTATAAATAATTTCTAAAGGTATTCAAACACCATTGGTGCCAAATTTAAAATTTTAATTATAAAATATAATCCAAAACACCACAATCCATATCAACTATATGATGCATGATCAAAATAATGACAATTCAAAAAATCTTGTATAACAAAGTGGGATAAAAAAAGTGAAATAGTTTTAGAAAATAGAAAATACCATAAAAGAAGAAGATAACTCAATGATACCCCAAAATAACTAAACGACTCCAGGCACTACCATCTCCATGCTCTACCACCACCAGATAGATCAAAAACTCAATAAGTCGTGTTAAAAACCAATTGCACCCTACCTTTTCCTAAATCAGAGAAGATGACATCTATGAAAGAATGAAAGTTCCAAAGAACGGGTTAGGATAAATCATAGTAGGATTTACCTTAATTGCTTACCTACTCATTCCTCTAGGGTATAAGTGTTTTATACATTTATATAAACCCTTTCATAAAAAATAATTTCTGAAAATGTTTTGTAACTAAATATAAACACTTCTCAAAACAAGTTATAGCTATATATAAACTAAAACCATGTGAAGCAATTTAATAGAAATAAATAATCCTGTTAAACATTAATATATTTTTTTGAAACACATTATGAATATTTCATTGGAAAACCATTAAACTCTACAGAACAACAACTACCAAAAATGCATGTATCGTTATGATAGTTACATACCCTAGAGAGGTTTCTCAATAACAAACCAAGTCATCACAAGGTAATTATTACCCATGTTCCAGTTAACCATTGTAAGTAGAAAAATTATCATATTTCAAAAATTCCTAGTAATTCAATATGAATCACACACCTTGTTTACTAAAAACCAATACAAATTTCTAACAATTTTACCTCTTCTAATAAAAAAACTTGTATCTTGAAAACATTCCAACCATAAAATTTCACAACATTAAAGAATTTAAAAAACCCATATATCTACTAGAAAAATCCTAAATAGACCAATTTTATAAAATTCATGAATATATTGGATTTAAAAATCCCCATTTAAAATAAAAAACTATGGTTTTTGACAAAAAACACTAATTTTCCACGTTTTCCACCACCTATCACTAACGAGGGTTTAACAATATTAAGTAGTTAAAAATTAAATTTGTCTCAAAAAAATTTAATTCATGCTAATCAATTCTAGAAATTGGAGATGAGAGTGAAGCCCCCCACCTTTCCCATTTTGATGAAAACCAACAACGGACGAAGAATGCTCAACAATCTAGTCAAGATTCCAAGAAACTTCCCATGATCTCTTCCCCTATCATGAAAAACACCATATATAACCATATTTTTCTTTGAAACTCCTAGATATACACACAGGGGTGTAGATATAAGAAAAGATAGATGAAATGAGGCTTAGATCTATGAAATTGTGAATAAAACGTTGAAGAACAAGCCCTTACTACATGAATATGCCTTCAATTTTCCATGTAAAGTGTTTGGATCACAACTAAATTTGTGGTATAACCTAATTTGTCCATTTTGAGAGAAAATAATTCATGTTAGCATTCTCTTGGGTTGAAATAGATGAAACTAATGGCCAAACCGAGTTAGATCCACAAATACAGGGAATTAGTTTTGGCCTTGCACAGTTTTTTCACACGGTTTGGACAAACCGTGTATTGACTATGTACCCCTATTATTCTTACCCAAAACCATCAAAAAGTACTCCAAAGTCTCCCCCAAAATCCATCATAACCTCTATCATATGAAAAGATTCTGGGAAGGGTTATATACCAAAAACTGGGGGTGCTATAATCATTCATGGATTAATCATTGTAGTTACACTTGAAAAGACCAAAACTACTGTAATTGTAATAAACATGATAATAAATTCCCATTATATCATAGGATAATAAAAATAGGTTAAATACATCCCATATTTGGATCAAACATCATAGTATATTCCCATATTCCCTTAGAAGAAACCTTATCAGTTAACCCTATCCCTTTTCACATTGAATTGAAAATCTATAACAGTCTCTCCTACCCCTAGTTTAAAAAAATAAAATGATCCTCATTATAAATTTCCACGGACCATAATATCTTACAAAAAAATTGGTTTCATAAAACATTTATTTCACAAATCATAACATATTTTAGAATATTAATACATCCCACTAAATTAAAACTAATTTTTCAAACAAAAACGGTATTATGGTTATTTGTTGAATAAATGGAGCAATATAATAAAATCTATATATCATATTATAGTTAGAGTGGTGGGAAATGAGTTCATATTCATCTATGTTAAAATATTATATATTATTGGTCTTGTATAAAAAAAATTATCACATTCCATAAAAATATTCCATTTCAAATCCTCTAAGAGAAATTATAAAGTGACATAAGTTGTCCTTTTATAATTCTATTATCTCATTAAATATATACCAATAAAATAATTTTAAATATTTAAACATGGAAAAAGAACATATTTTTAAGGGAAAATTCAAAAGGTGGATTTTGGAAGAAAAAAATCAGTATCATGAGTATGACTCATCGAGTATGTTCATTACCATCAATAAAAAAAATATTATTATTATTTATTTTCATGAGATAATTTTTCAATTTTTTTATTTTTTTATATAACTTATTAACATGTTATAAATATTATTTAATAGTATATGTTCACATCAGATGTTTCAAAAATATTTTCATCATAAGTTCAAAATAACATAAGAATGTTGATTATAATATAAGAGGCAATTGTTACGTCATATATATAATAATAATTGAATAATTATAATTTTTACACATAAATATAAATTTTAAAAATAATCATTAATGATGGATACAAAAAAAAGAACATTGTTATTATCATAGTTATGATTGGATGATTATACACATAAGTAACATTTTAACCTTTAAATGATCATTATTGAATGAAGGTATGAATAATTGTTTAGTTATAAAATGATAATAATATAATAAATAAAGTATTTTTTAGTTATTTTTACTTATAGTTATCATCCATGTGATGTGGTGCTTAGAATCAAATCATATCACTTCATGGCGGTGTTAGTCCACATTTGTTCGAGAATGATATTATCATTTTCTAGTGGATGGAAAGATAAGAACAAAAATGATATAGTATCTTTTAAAAATGATAAATATTTCCTTAATATAATTTATAAATATTAAATCTATCATTATAAACATCAGTAAATAGTGTTCAATAAACAATAATATCATCGTTTTATACTTCAGTTGTCTGTCGTACACATAATTGATTAATTAATATGCTAACTTATTGATGTTGGTGATGGATATAGGTTATTTTATTAACATAATAAAATAATAATAAATATATCATATAGTTTTTTGTTACTTTATTATAGTTATCGTTGATTTGAATAAATTATAAGAATAAAAAAACAACTACATATGGTTAAAAACAACACCACTCCAATGGAATGCCTACTTTTCTTAAATCCTTAAGACCTCTTTGACAGATATAATGAAAAAAATAATGTCATTATAAAAGGGTAAGTAATTATACTATAAACCAATACAAGACCTATAAATAAAACATTTTTTTAATTTTATTTATGATATCCCATACGTTTTGAAAATTATATTATTTTTTGGAATTTTATAACCTTTATAAATTATTAATTATTATAAAAATTTCATAAGTGTTAATTTTAGATCTACTAATTTACATTAACATTAATTGAATTAGTAAAAAACACAATTCTAATAAAATTCATTCAAATACGTATAATATTTTATTTTCAATTATAAACTCTGTCACTCAAAATAATTATTTCAAATTGTTATACTTCTAAAATATTTAAGGTCAATTTATTCTTCATTAATTGAATAACTACTTCATCAGCATTGTATAAGCATTTAAGATAATTATTTTTTCAATAAAATATAAAAATAAATCACTTTGGTTATGATAAATCATAAATATTTATAATTACTTATAATAAATCATGTCATTTAGTTAACTCCATGTTCAAATTATTATAGTTATTTAAAAAATTTTGTTTCGTTTTTGAAATTTCTCAACATAAAATATAATAAAGATAATAATCACATGAAATTGGAATTAAAATGACATATAACTGAATCATGTATGTGTATAGATGGAATTTACTCATAATATAATAGTATTGAAGGTTTTAGGGTCACTTTATAGTCTTTATCATATTATTTTTTACCATTAATTATTGGATTTCTAATTTACCATGTTAAAAAATTAATATGATTAATATTCATAATGTCTAAACATAAAATTGTCTTATTTATGAGATTTTTATAAACTGATTAAAAATATCTAATCCATTATTAAAAATTTAAAAAATTTATGTGATGTAATTTAATTTAAAATTTAAATAACACCAACATAGTAGAAAATGGTTTGTCGGAAAAATGCATTTTTAAATTATAAAATTGATTTTATAGTATATTTCGTTATGAAATTATTTAAAAAAATTAATTGTATTTTTTAAAGAAAACAAACCAATTTAATTTTGAAAATAATTAAAATAAAAAAAATTAATTTAGTAATAATTAAAAATAAAATTCCATATTTCATTAAAAATTTGGTTTTCTCATTATTAGTTGAAAAATAATACAATTAAGAAAACATTCAAAATTATTGTATAAAATTATGTTGATACAATGAATTCAAAAATTTTATATAATCAATACAATATAATTTCTAAATATTCATAAAAATAATTATATCGTTTTCTCAGAAAAATTAATAGATAATTGTTTTTAAAGAAAACACATCATTGAACAATAAAATGGATTTAATGAAATTTTATTACATATTTCTTATTAACACAGTATTTAAATTATTTTATTGGAACCTATAAATATATTTCAGAAGTTAGTTAATCGTGTTCATACATTCTAATTTAGCAGCTGGGTTATAATGGTCAAATTTAAATAAAAATATTTCACAATTAGGTTATGATTAGTGTTGCATATTTTAAATGATATCGTATTGAATGAGTCAACTAAAAAATGGTATATTAAATATTCTACATTAATGAAATTTAACCCTCATTATTTATGGACACATTATTACTAATAAATTATTGACATTTTAAAAAATATTTCTTGTAATCCCACTTCATAAAAAGTGTAAATAAAATAGCCTCTACAAATGAGGGAAATAGAAATATGAAGGTTATCTAAAATAACACATAATAATATTTAAAACTAAAAAATCATTAGAGTGAATTGAATATATATTCATAGGAGATAAAAAAATTCCAAGTATTTCATGACTATAGTAGAGAGAATGGGCATAAGGATGTTAACCATCACAAAACCATAAATATATGACGTATTAAAAGACCTTTGATTTCTCTGTAAGAAAAGTAATATATAAATATATTTCTATAAATAACCCTTACATATATTTGAGAAAATAATTTAACATATAGAATAATAACATAGGGAAATACACATACATCACATCTACAGTTTCATTCTTTATTCAATTTACCCCACTAACTAATATTTTTCACCAATAAATGAGTATTCATGATGAATTTGTAGTGCTTGAATTAGATGATTCTACTTATAATGGATTAAAAATTCCATCTAATGGTTAAAAAATAATCATATAGTGTTTATACATTAACAAAAAACACAATCGTTAGTAATAGATAAGATGGTTCTAGAAATTAATACACCATCATGAAAATAAATAAAAACATTAATCTTTAAATATAGTTTTTATATATAATGTTTAAAAAATATAATTCCATAAATAACTTCCACTAAAATTATTAAAAATATAATATTCTTACATTTAAACCCCAAAATTCGTAGGATTTCACCTCATATTATTCCCTTATATGTTTAAAATTTATCTTTAAATAGCAATACTCACTCTTAATGACTCATACTAAAAATAATAACCCCCCATCCTATAATCTCCATAATATTCTATTAATTTCCATAAATGAACGAAAACATCATAAATCAATTCCAAAATTATATTCGACTCAAAAATTAAATTCAACCTCTAATCATAAAAAATCAAAAAACAATTCTTAAACATATTTCATTCCCAAAATATTGATCGTATTTTGAAATATAATTAATATCATATTCACAAAATCATGTTCTCAATGCCATGGATATCTCTAGGATAAATTATATGTTATGAAAAAATAGAAACATCATATTTCAAATCATTTACATAATGAGAAAAAATTTATTACTAACAAGGACATAAAATTTACTACTGGATAGCAATGCACCCATGTTTCCCTTCGGTTCTAGGTTCAATCCCTTAAACCTAGTTATATGTGATGGGTTGTCACCATGGATACATGTTGTTCTTTATATAAAACTATATAACTATCATAACATTTCAATAAATATAAGTATCATCCTAATGTTTTCATTAATCCTCAAATAATTTTTAACATCTATGGTTTTCTATAAAAAAAAATTCATAAAAAATATTAAGTTAAATTACAAATATGCCCTTATAATTCCTAATATATTGTCCCAATGGTTTATTTATCCCTTTATAAGATGTCCTTAATAGAACATCTCTAAAAATTCATCACTACAACACTTTTTAATTTAATTGGTTACATAAAATAAATGATTCCAAATATTGAATATAGAACCATTGAATGAATAATAATTTCGTGTTTTATAATCTTGATAAACTATTTTAATCCATAAAGTCGTCATCAATAAAAAATGTAAACATATCCAAAAGATCATGGAATACTATATTCATAATATCAATATATGTATCTTGGGAATTTACCAACCTAATGTGATTAACCATAAACTAATAATTCCCAATGTTAGTACAAAATGATATTTTTGTAATTAAATAATCATTACACATTAGCTAATTCTTCCCAAACCATAGGTAAATTATTGATAAAATATTTATCTCCTTATAGTGGTAACTACATTATTTTATGTCCAAAAATATTTTAATGTATATTTAGAAGATTTCATGAGAATATTCTAATTATATCATTGTTTATTCTCATCATTAATATCTTCATTCGGACACTCTTATATTTAATGGCCCACTTAACTACATTAAACACACTTTAATACTTGGTCATCAAAATTGGCCTCACCACTATAACAATTTTTTTAATTTCAATTACAAGTTATATACCCCTTCTTATCACATTGAAAACGTGTTCATGAACCTATAAATAATTCCATGATGTTTAATTTACTACATTTGGAACATTTTTGTGTCTTATAACTATAAATCATAGCTGATTTCATTTATGATTCCTTCCATACTGAATGTTAGTTAATCATTTCATCCCATGTCTAGTAACCCTCAGAAAACTCCATCTCACCATTCCCATAATAATTTAAAAAAATTATATATTTTAAATTCCTGTAAAGATAAATATCTTAACTAATTGTTTTGAAATTTTGAGTGAAGTCAATTAATTTTACTATTAGTGTCTTGAATAAAATGCATCACATACATGGCCAAACATGAGATTTCAAATTCGTACGAGGCCATAGAATCTTCAATATTTTTGATGAATTAAAAAAATATCATATTGAGTTGAAAATTATAATTGAAATATTTATCTATAAAAAATATACTTAAATCATTCCATTACATAGAATCAAAATCATATCCCTATATGGTAGGCTTAAAAAACTACCCTTAGTGAGCTTCTCCTTCAAAATAATAAATGGAATTAGTTATATAGTTTGTATCTGAACAACCCGCAAAATTGAATAACATGTTTAGGTATTTCATTCTCCCATGTTCTATCATTGGTTTGTAAGATACCCATAATTCATGAGGATTTTTCCTCATAATAGTTTTCCATTATAAATGTGTTTCTTTTTATATAATACCGTTCTCTTTAAAATGGATTACACTACCATTTATAGCATTTATCACCTCATCTATCACATTAAATAACTACTCTATACAAATTATAACCATTTCTGGATTTTTGTTTTTAAATTATATTTTATTGTTTATTATTTCCTACTTCAAGTTCCCTATTTCTTCTATGGAAAACAATTATTAACATATAGTATTTTGGTGAAGAAACATTGTTTTATTCAAATTCTATATCATTTTGAATTAACTATTATGTAAAATCACATAAATCAATTCTATTAACATCATCATAACCCATTAATTTCTCTAAGCGCATATCAATGCCAACTATAAGGACCCATCCTTAAACATTAAATTATCTTGTCTCTTTATAATAGATTTAATTTAATTCATTCAAAAATTTCCTTTAGGTTTAGAGTTTTATATATTATGGTCATAACAATTACATAACAAAACCATCTATTAAAATGTAGAAACTTATATTTAGTATCTATTTTCCCACACAAAAATATTTTAAAATGTAAACTACTTTAATTTTCATGAAAAATATTAAAAAATTTCATCAAGACATCAACTTTTTCCTTACCCATCCTAAAACCCTATAAAAGTATTTTAAAAATTGGATGATCAAAAAATGATTGGTAAGGGAAATAAAAATAAAAACATTACATTATAGTGAAAATTTATCAAAACTCATAAAATAATTACCATTAAACATTATTCATTGAGAATATAAAATAAATAATTTTCATAAGAATAACATACACTTTTTTATCCATGGAATATTTTAAACCCTATATGAAGTATGGATAAATCATGTATGAAACATGAAATATATTTTCATATCAATATTACAAATGGATTAACCCTCATATTTAAATATTGAAAACACGTTATCTTTATACTAATAGTTACCATAAATTCTAGACCTGATATAACCATCACTATTATACTGGGAATATCCATCAGGCTACATTATCATAATCTCTTTAGAGAAACTTAGCTAGTTTACTCCATCGCACATTTGGAATAATCAACATTTTATATTCCTATATTCTCTTAAGATTGACAAACTAGGTTATCCTTATCTATTTATGAAATGAATTGGGGACCCATAATGAGATAACCCACCCTTTGATTATAATGAAACTAGATATCTTAATAACTAATTCCCATGAACCATAACAAATTATGTAAAATATTACAGCATAAAACATTTTTTCTATTCATAAAATACCATTTTTTGATATTGAGACATCCCATTATATTAAAAATAAATTTGAAAATAGATATTCCTCACAGAAAAATTAAATTAGGGTTTTTCTTTGAATAAGAAAATTATAAATAAACCAAACCTCAATTAATTATTAGGACAGTGGGAATGGTTTTTTACTATATATGTTAAAATAACTCATTCCTTTTGTCTTTTTAAATGAAATTAAAAACATTATGTAAAAAATTAGTTTTCCAAACCATTAAAGGAATTTAAAAAGAGACATTTAATATCAATTGTAATTGTTTTATACCAAAATTAATAAGTCTATAATGTAAATTTATAAATATTTTTGTGGAGTAAAGAAGCAGTTTTAAGGGATATAAAAATGTGATTTTAAAATATAATTTCCCTTTCCTAGAGTCTAACAGACCTTGTACAATATTTTTCATCAAGAAAAATAAAAAATTTTATTTATTTATTGACAACATTTATCATGTTCATTATTCCTATTATAAAAAATTATTATCATGTTAAAATAATTACTTAATAACTTATGTTCATGAAGGATGATTTGGTGATATTTGGTTCATAATCCCCAAATAGTTTCTATAAGATGAGTATAATAAATGTGGATATTGTTAAACCATCGTAAAAATAATTATAATGACATCATTATAATTATTATAAACCACTTATAATTTTAATACCAATCATTATATATTGTTTTGATAAACGAACTATTGTACAATCCTAGAGATAATAAGATTGAATTACCCATGAGTATCATTTCGATTATTCAACAATCATTATGGATAGAAGGTAAGTATAATTTTATCCATATATAACAATAATTATATCATAAATGTCAATTTATTTGATTATTAATATTCATATATGTCATCCATGGGATGTATTAATGGAAAATGAATCACATCGCATCATGGATGTGGTAGTCCACATGTACACACAAACGACATTATAATTTTTTAGTGAATTAAATTGGAAAAAGGTAAAATAAATATAATTTTTTATTAATGTTATGTTGGTAAAAAATAGTACATATTGAAATTATTTCTATCATTATTACCATCTGTTAGAGGTGTTGATGGAAAAAATGCATTGTCACATGAGGCAGTAGTATTTCATAGACAATAGAAACAAATTCCTACCCCAATTGATGAAAATTAGATATTTATATAGGTTTTTCCCTTAAAATAACAACATCTCCTAATATAGATGATAATGGGAATTTAATTTTTACATGGTTGATAATGATTTTAATTATTTTAATAAGAAATAAATCTAAAACATGTTATTGAAAAACTATACCTCTTCTTTGGAAAGTATATGGTTTCTAACACCTTGTGACCTCTATAATCATTATTATTCAAAACAATATGGCCTTATGAACATGTGGATGGATTATATGAATGAAATTTGTAGTTATTTTATCATCTAAATGGATTTGATGTGTGAGTAAAGGGATTATATTGAGCCCTCTTATAAGAGAGGGGTAGAGAACTCTTGTAATTTATTAAATAATTTATCTAATATAAACTAGTTTTGTGGAAAAAAATGGAAAAATATGAACGAAATATGAATATAAGATTATTATAATTAAAAATATCCTCATAATATATTTATCGGAAAATTTTGGATAATATTTTATCTATTTTTATTTAGTTTTAACCCTTCATTAAACCTTTTCTAAATTACAATAATATAAATGTTTAATACACTTTAGTGGTTAATAGTTTTTTTATAAAATTATAAAAATCCCATTAACGGCCCCTTTTTATGTCATTATCAATATCCCATTAATTTTTTCTTATATAATGTTTCTATAAATTTTATAAAATTTAGATAATTATTAGTTATTGTAACATTTAATTGAAGTAAATTCTAAAAAAATTATGTAACTTTTAGATTATTAACTTTAATAAAACAAATGAATCTGAATATAATGAATCCAAGCCTCTATATCTTGTAATTTCTAACTATAAAATTACCAGGTCACATTATTTACTTAAATTTTACTAATTTTACCATTTAAAATATTATTTATTTTACTTTCGGTTAAATGAATAATTATTATGTTAGAATTTTGTAAGCATTTAAGGTACTTATTTCTTCACTAAAAAGTAAAATTAAATTTCCATGATGAATATAAATAATTTATATTTCAATTTTTTTGTCTGAACATATCCTCTAGTTGGACCCATGTAAAAAAATATTAATGATATTAAAAAAATAGTTTGACTTCTTTCACTTTTATAAAAAACTAACAATAAAGGATATAATCACAAAAAATGGATTTAAAAATCAATATTAAATAATATTTTTATGACTATTGATGGTATTTTATCATAGAATAAAAATATGGTAATTGTTACTATCTTTTTCTAGCCCTTATCATATTATTTTTTACCCTCAATTACCTAATTTAACCTCTACCTTGTTAACAAAACTTATAATAACTAATATTGATATTGAATGAAAGTTAATGGGACTTATTATAAGGACCCATCCTTAAAACATTACACCATCTTGAATTAAATGAATATTTCACATTGAGGAACTTTTTAGGTTTAGATTTTTAGAGAATTTAGACATAACAATTACATCTCAAAAGATTACAAAGTAAACACTTCTACTGAGTTTCCATTTTATTATAAAATAAAAATTCTTAAAAAGAAACAAGTATAGTTTCATGTTTTAGATAGCAGGTCTTTCTTTGATCCCATCCTTGACCCTATTCATCATTAAGTCCTGTGGAAAACATTTTAAAAACATTGGATGAGCATAAAAAGCTCGGTAAGGGATAAAAAGAAGAAGAAAATTGTTAGTTTTTCAAAACAATAAGTAAACCACGGATACTTAATCATAAGTAATAATTTTCATCTTTATGAAGTAGTAAATACACTTCACTGAATAAAAGATCATTTCTTACCCTTTTGTAACCAAATGATCACCATAAAACCCATATAAAGAACACAGAACATATAAAGGTAACTTTGGACATAAACATAAATTAATGGAATTACCATACGACCGACTTCCACACATGTCACTAAATGGAATAATAATACAACTAACATCTATTCCCAATTCATTGAAGGTTATAACATAACCACCCGTCTGGGTTTACCACAGCACCACCATACATTTGTTTTATCACGTAACCACCCATCAAATGTCCAAGTACTATTATAAAATCATAACACATACAACAAATATAAAGATAAGAAAAAATTTCCACATTTTAATCACAATATATACTTAAATATATTGACATTAAAAAAAATTATAAAACCCAATTTCAATAACAAAATACATAATAGAAAATATTATATTTATTTTTCCATTTAAATACATTATGGCTTGTTAAGGAAGCCAAAGATCAAGTAATACTCGCGGCGGCAGAAAGGTCGTTGTCACTGTGTACATTAAAAGACACATTTATTTTTATCGTTTAGCAAAAAACATTGTATAAAAAGATTACCTTTGAATAACGTGAAATTTTAAATGTGTTTATAGAGTGTATAAAATAATGTCTTATATTAAAACAAACTATGCCTAAATGAAAGGAGATTGAGACGAAGTCCCTTACAAAGATGGTATCCTTTGATTAAGGATAAATCAATGGAATAATCATACGTGAAGAATATAAATACACCCAATATAAGTGGATATTAAGTGTAAAACAATTATAGGTCATTCACACATATTCATAGCATGACATAACCCAGAAGTAGAGGATTAACCCAAAGAATTGAAATTGGGTTATGATGTTCCCTTTCAAATACTCGACAGCCTAACGACGTCACTTTAAAATTCATAAAATGAGTTAATGAGAGAGAAAATTGTATCTCATAACATGGACATAAAATTTAAATCAATAATGATATAGAAGAACATCTCCCAACATAATAAGATGTAAACTATAATACATAACAAAAATAAGTCTTTTAAAAATAAGAGGGTGAAAGGTTCCCTTACTGATTTGGTAAGTTACGAAACATACATCAAATGAATGAAGAAACATAAAGTGTTTATTTAAATACCAATAAATGAAATTATATTACAGAAATATTATAATCATGGATTGTACATACACCACTCACAGGCGATAGTGACAAATATAGCATGAATCTCATGGAAATAAAAAGTGAGATAAAAACCCTTACCTTATTTAAATAAATCGAGTCGTATGACCAAAAGATAATAAGCAACAATGAATCACAAAATACAATGAATATAAATAGAATCATGTTAATATATATCAAATGGAAGTACAGAATACACCACATGAAACAAATAAGTGGTGAACAATGGAAATCTCACGGAATTAAAAGTGAGATAAGAAATCCCTTACAACTTGTCCGACTTAACTCGCTCGTATGTTGCATGTTCTTCCTGAATGATAAAAGTAAATTAATTTCTACTTTTTTAATAATATTCTTCAATATTATTATTCATTTTATATCACTTATTAACTTTCTATAACAATTATTTAATTATTTGAGTTCATATTGGACATTTTGTTGATGTTCAGAACTTGAGTCAAAAATGAACTTGTTATAATTATAAATTATCCATGTGGTCAATATTCCTTTATCTCCAGAATAATATTAATAAATTAGGTGTCATATATATCATATATATCTAGTATATATATGTATTTATAATAGTACATAACATTTGGAGATTAGGAGTGAAATGCACCATTCATGGAGACGTTTAGCTGTACGTATGCATGAACGCTACTTTCATTTCTATTTCATATTTTAATGAAATGAAAACATAGTGATTCAAGGGTATATTATGATTTCATAATAATATGTATTTCATATATGTTACATAATTTCATAAATTATATCTTTTATATGTTCCACGTATGGCATGAACGAGTCATATCACTTTGAGAGGGTGGTAGTCCGCACTTACTATAATTAAAATTATCACATTTACCTATTATAGAAAGAATAAAGGTATGAAATAAATGTAAAATAGAGTAGAATAATAAAAACAAAAACAATATATATATAATATATAAATACAGTGACATCTTAATGGACACCATGAGAGGCGGTAGAAGATAATTGAACAATCATCGTTACGTTAGGGAGTAATTCGTCGTCCATAGAAACATTATGTTCATCACTCATTATATGGACGTGTGTGTAATTTTAGCATGAATATGTATCATAAAAACATCCTAGTATATTTATGATACTGGTTTTGTTACAAAATAAATGAATAAAAATATTTTATGGGGTTGGAGAAGCAAAATAAAACAAAAGAACATAGGAGAAGACATTACCTTTAAATCGGGTAACTCCCCTTGGTTTGAACCAAAAGGGATTCGTGAAGTCATTTCTGCATAAGGTAAGGCTTATAAGATGAATAGAGGGATCTTGGGAGATTTTTTGAGTAGAGTTTGGACAAGACAAATAAGTTGACAAGTTTGATCAAGGGGTAGGAAGTGGGGTATTTTTATAAGGGAGAGGAGGGGCTCTTTTGGAAATCTTCCAAAAATTATTTTATTATAAAATGATTTTAGGTTTATAAAGGTCCAAAAGTAATTAAACCCAAATATAAGGTTTTCCATGTTCGAAATGAAATCATCAAATAACAATTTAACATGTTTTGGTAATTTTTTAACTTTATCTTCTTCATTATTTAAATCATTCATTAATGACGTAAACACTACGTCATCATTGAGTCATATATTATTTTTTATATTTTATGTATAGAAATTATAAAAAATTTATGATGATATTGGAAATTGATTTACCTTTCGAATTAATATTTATAGTTAAAATTATAATATATATAACCCCATGTAAAAATTGTTTTAGTAAAACAATACATGTTTGTGACATTTTTATTTTTACATTATGAAAAGTTATTATTGTCATTATCATACCCAAGTGGCTCCATGGGGCCCCCAAATTGACCCATGGATTGTATTGGTCGTCCATGATAGGTCTAATAAGGTTAGTACATGTGTCAAGGTATTTTTATAATATTTTGTTTACCTTACATTACCCTAATTACCTTTAATCGCAGTTAATAAACCTCAAAAGTTAACATACACCAAAAATTATTTCCATCCCATTGATCAAAATTTAACATAATAATGATAACCATGT
Organism: Viscum album; assembly: GCA_963277665.1. NCBI lineage: Eukaryota > Viridiplantae > Streptophyta > Magnoliopsida > Santalales > Viscaceae > Viscum > Viscum album. The sequence continues at coordinate 785,642,196 of OY728156.1, read as the reverse complement.
ATGTTAGATTTTATAAATTCAATTCACAGAAATGGATAAATTTTATTTAAATGAAAACATCAGTTTTTATCTACTACATATTGGTTTCACTATTCATCAAAAGTAGATGTTTTTCAGAAAAATACCAAAAATTCACCCTAAGCTATATTTGATATTCCAAATTGAAAAATGATGTCAATTTTACCAAATTTAAAATAGAGAAGTTTCATTAATTAATTTTATAATTAATTCCTGTTGTCAAAACAAATAGAGTGTTTTCATGAAACAATATCTTTCAAAAGATTGGGAATTGTTTATGTCAAATTTCAAAGTGAAATTAATTACAATGACCACCATTGGATTAAATGGTAAAAATATATTTTAATTAAACTTTATACCCAATTAAAAATATAATATAACCATATAAATAAACTATATTAAAATTCGGTTTTGAACTAAATTACAACATTTATCACTATTCATTAAAAATGTACTTTATCGGAAAAATACCAAAACGTTACAGAAATTAAATTTTGATGTCTTCATTATAAAGAAAGAATTTATTTTTTATACATAATAGAATTAAAAAAAGATAGATTTAAAAATGGTTATCCATCTAAAGGAGTTTCATCAACCTTTTAAAAAATATAACAATATTTATTCTTAAAATTGTATTCATTCGCATTTTAATCCTCTATCATTTATTGGTAAATGTAAAAACAATTAACAAACAAGTATAATCATATTTTAGTTGGTTTTATTCGATCTCTTCATTACAATGGATAGGTGTTAACTACCATTTAAAATAATATTATTATATTATTAGTGTGTAACGTAAGATTTCTAATAAAATTGTTTATTGCGTATAAGGTACGCTATTGAACATAACAACCCCATTAAAGTAAAATTATTATTTAATAAAAAAATATTAATAAATATGAAAATTTTATATTCTTTATTTACCTGGGATGTTACATATTTCCTCCCTTTTTGGAATTGCATCCTCACAATATTAAAATTGGGCTCAAAAACATCATTGAATTCCCCACATCGAAAAAGTAGTCAATAAAACTATCACTTTAAAAGAAATAAAGAGAATTTAAATGGTCACCTTAGTTAACCCATACTATGATTCCATGAAAACAAGGATATGAAGGAGAAACTAAGTGTCATGTTCTGATGGAGAGTGATAGAAAACATGGTTAGGAGAAAGTAAACAATCTCAAATCCACAAACTTGTGACAGGTTAAATGGTATTTGATTCCCCATCAACAAAAGTAAATAGACAATGTTTTTGTTTTAAGTAAATTTTCATTTGAGTAATTTATTTATGGGATTAACTAAAACACAAGGAAACATACTTACTTGTCATCTATACTTTCATATTTTACTATATTTCTAACACAAACTAATATTTTCTCCATACGAGGAGTATTTAGGATGAATTGTTCGCATTAAAATCACTATAATAAACTTCTAGAGAATCAAATAATCCACAATATATGAACTATAATTTTCCCATGTATTTAGCCATTAACCAAAACCGAAATTTTTAGTACAAGATCAGATAATCCCCAAAAAGGATAATCTTTTACAGAAAGAAAAAATACTCTTAATCTACCAAAATTTGTCCAAAAAAACCCAAAGTTCATCCAAGACCATTTAATAAACTTGTTTCTATAAATTTATTCAATTTAATTCAGTCTATTATCGAATATTAAAAACTCATAATTTTTTTATCACAGAGTATCACACGATACATATTAACATTTATCTCCAAATAGCATCGGCTACTCTAAAAGTCTAATACTGAAAAGTAATTAACCTAATCCCATAACCACCTAGATAGGTTAATCATTTCCATTAGTAACCCAAAATCAACCTATTCTTGTTTCATAAAATCATCTATCTAAAAAGAATTTGACAAACTAACCAGGGACTTCACTTAGTCCAGTGGTAGGTGGTAAATACTAGTCGAACTTTGGTTGTGGGTTCGATTCTTGTAGCTTCGCCCGACGCGATGGACTGTCACATGGTCAGTGTGATGTCCCTTTTCAAAATCTATATAATTTTATTATATTCCCAAAAAAACAGAAATTCATCAAAAACAATTATAACCTATTTTCACCATGAAGGTTATCTAATAAATTTTATTTTGCATCCCAAAATGTATTAACCTGTAATTTCCATAAATTCAAGGATCATATAAACCCAAATGGTTCGTTATAACTATATCCAGCAATGAAAAGATAATTATTCCTTGAATAAAATTTTCATATGTAAAACTTCATGGTTACACATACCATAAAAAGTCTTCTAATTAAATCCCCTCATCAAAAGTGCCTTAATACTTTTAAGTATTTCACCATCCTAAAATCTACCATAACTCTTGAATCCCTTATATGTTGACTTCTTACTCATTCAACATTCTTCATGATCCATTTACCATTCCTTTTCATATTATTCTGAAATACTTCTTTCCTACAAACAAAATCATGAATCATATCCTAAGATTTCAAAAATAGGAAAACATATGTTAAGAAATAATACATAACATTCATTGGTCATTGTCAGTTTCTTCATCCTCAATCGGAATAGAATTAGGTATGGGTAAACAAATATTTTTATGATCTTGGTGATCCAATTCCCAAAACAACTTCATAGGAAATATGTTTTCATAATGACCATGAACACCGCATTTAAAACATTCAATTGATCCCTTAGAATGAACTTATTTCCCATTCCTAGAGTAAACTGGATACTTCCTTTTTCCATCGCAGGTTCTTCCTTTATGACCTTAATTTCCACATCTATAACATCTTTCTGTCCCATTGAAACATTTTCCTAGATGTTTCCTTCCACATCATTGACACATAGGTTTTTTAACACACTTCTATTTATAATTATTACCTAAACTTCTGTAGGGATTTGTTTCTCACAAATATGATGCCTTATAAAAATCACTATGGTTCAGGTGATCAATCATGACTCCAGATAGTTGATTGAGAATAACCATAATGTTTCTCATTGAATATCCCATATCATTTAGTTTCTCTTTCAGAAAACCATCACATTTTTCGTCACATCCACTGTTACATTGGTGCCTACTAGATCCATCCATTTACTAAAACCAAAATGGTCAGTGTGATTATATCAGAAAAATCATCATATAATACAAAGATATAATTATTCATGTTATATTTACTCATTAACTTTATCTAAATAAAAAACTATAACTCTTTCTTAAATCCTAACCATTATAGTAGTGTAACATAGGCTTAAAGAATACCCTTACCTAAAGTTATCTAAACCAGCCTATGATACCAAATATAAGGACCCAACCTTAAAAAATTACATCATCTTTAATAAAATGAATAGTTCTCATTGAGGATCTTTTTAGTTTTATATTTTTAGAGAATTAGAACATAACTATTACATCTCAAAAGATTATAAAGTAGAAACTTCTACTCAGTTTCCATTTTTTTCATAAAAAAAACTATTAAAAAGAAACATGTATAGTTCCATGTTTTAGATAGAATTCCTTTTCCTGATCCCATCCTTGACCCTATTCATCTTTAAGTCCTATATAAAACATTTCAAAAATATCGAATGAGCATAAAAAGCTCAGTAAGGGATACAGAACGAAAGAAACTGTTAGTTTTTTTAAAAAAACAAGTAAACCATGAATACTTAATCATAAGTAATAATTTTCACATCTATGAAGTATTAAATACTATTCACATAATAAAAATTAATTTCATACCCATTTTAACCAAAAGATCACCATAAAACCCATATAAATAATACATAACATATAAAGGTAACTTGGGACATAAACATACATAAATGGAATAACCATACAGTCAACTTCAACACATGTCACTAAATGGAATAACCATATGACTGACTTCCATACCCAATGAATTGGAGGTTATAATGTAACCACCCATCCTAGTTTATCACAACACTACTCGTAATTTGTTTTATCACGTAACCACCTGTAAAATGTCCAAGTACAATTATAAAATCATAACACGTACACCAAATATAAAGGAAAGAAAACATTTCCACATTTCAATCACAATATATCACATAAATATAATGACATAAAAAATCTATTATCAAAACCATTTTCAAAAACAAAATACATAATAGAGTATATGGTAGTTATTTTTTCTTTTAAAAACATTATGGCTTGTTAATGAAGGAAAAGATCAAGTAATACTCGCGGCGGTGGAAAGGTCGTTGTCACCATGTACGTTAAAAGAAACATTCATTTTTGTCGTTCAATAAAACGCTTAATAGAAAAAGTTTCCATTTGAATGAAATGAAAATTCAAAGTTGTTTATACATAATATAATATAAAGTCTTGTATTAAAACAAAATATGCCTCAATGAAAGGAGATTGAGACAAAGTCCCTTACAAAGACTGTATCATTAGATTAAGGACAAATCAATGGAATAATCATGCGTGAAAAATATAAATACACCCAATATAAGAGGATATTAAGTGTAAAACAATAATAGGTAATTCACACATATTAATATCATGACATAATCAAGAATTAGTGGTTTAACCCAAAGAATTGAAATTGGTTAAAAAAGTTCCCTTACAAATATTCGACAGCCTAACTACGTCACTTTAAAATTCAGAAAATAAGTTGATGAGATAGAAAATGGTATCTCATCACTTGGGCATAAAATTTACATCAATAAGGATATATAATAACATATCCCATCATAATAAGATATAAACTAAATGGCATAACAAAAATAAGTCTTTTAAAAAGAAAAGGGTGAAAGGATCCCTTAATGATTTGGTAACTTACGAAACATACATCATATGAAAGAAAGGCCAGAAAGTGTTGATGTTAATACCCATAAATGAAATTATATTACACAAAGAGTATAATCATGGGTAGTAAACACACCACTCAAAGGCTATAGTGACAAATATAGAATGAATCTCACGAGAATTAAAAGTGAGATAAAAACCCCTTACCTCGTTGTAATAAATCGAGTCGTATGACCAAAATATAATAAGCACCAAATGAATCATAGAATACCATGAATATAAATATAATCATGATAATATATATCAAATTTCAGTACACAATACACCACATGAAATATATAAGTGGCTATCAATGGAATCTCAAAGAATTAAAAGTGATATAAGAAATCCCTTACCACGTGTCCAACTTTACTCAATCGTATGTTCCTTGTTCGTCCTAAATGATAAAAATAAATTAATTCCTAATTGATTAAAAATATTTTACAAATTTATTATTCCTTTTATATCACTTATTACCTTTCTATAACAATTATTTATTTATTTGAGTTCATAATGGACATTTTGTAGATGTTGGGAACTTGAGTCAAAAATGAACTAGTTATATTTATAAATTGTCCATGTGGTCAAGATCCCATTATCTCCATAATAATATTAATCATTTAGATGTAATATATATCATATATATCCACTATATATATGTATTTATAGTAGTACATAAAATTTGGTTATAAGAAATGAAATGCACTGTTCATTAAGACGATAAGTCATACGTACGCTCGAACACTACTTTCATTTCTAGTTCATATTTTAATGAAATGAAAACATAGAGATTCATGGGTATATTATAATTTCAGTATAAAATGTATTTCATATATTTTAAATATGTTCATTAATTATATCCTTTATACATTACATGTATGGGATGAATGGGTCATATCACTTTGAGGTGGCGGTAGTCCGAACGTTCTAAAATGGGATTATCGCATTTACCTATTACAGAAACCATAAAGGTATGAAATAAATGAAAAATAAAGAAGTATAAGAAATATATAAACATAATATATATCATATATAAATACATTGACATCTAATGTCCACCATGAGAGGCGGTAGGAGATAATTGAACAATCATCGTTATATGAGGCAGTAATTCACCATCCAGAGAAAACATTATGTTCTTCACCCATTAGATGGAGGTGTGTGTAAGTATAGCTAGAATACATATCATAAAAATATCCTAGAATATTTATGATACTGGTGTTGTTACAAAAGAAAGGAATAAAAAAGATTATATGGGGTTGGAGAATCAAAATAAAAAAATAAACATAAGGGAAGACATTACCTTTAAATCGGGTAACTCCCCTTGGTTTTAACCAAAAGGGTTTCTTGAAGTGCTTTCTGCCTAAGGTAAGGATACTTTAATGAAGATAAGGATCTTGGGAGCTTATTTGAGTAGATTTTGTCCAATCCAAAGGGCGTGAGAAGTGTAATAAAGGGGTAGGAAGTGGAGTCTTTTTATAATAGAGAGGAGGGGCTCTTTTGGAAAGCTCCAAAATATTATTTTATTATATATTTATTTTCGGTTTATAAAGGTCAAAAATTTATTAAAGCATAATATAAGGTGTCCCATGTTTGAAAAAAAACCATCAAATAAGATATGGACAAGTATGGATATTATGTTAAACATTATCTTCTTATTTATTTAAATCAGCCATTAATGACGTAAACATTGCCTCATCAGTGTGTCATAAATAAATTTATTAATTTTAGGTCTAAAAATTATAAAAAAATTATGATGATGTAAGAAATATTTTTTTATTTCTAATTAATATTTATAGATAAAAATATAATTTAAATACCCCATGTAAAAAAAATTTAGTAAAAAAATACATAGCTTGTGACATTCTTATTTTTATTTTAAATAAAAAGTTATGAATGTCATTAGCATACCAAAGTGGATACATGGGGCCCCCAAATTGACCCATGGATTGTTTTGGTCGGACATTACTTATCCAATAAGGTTAAGACTTATGTAAAGGTATTTTAATAATATTATTGTTACCTTAACATACCGTAATTACCTTTAATCGCGCTTAATAAAACTCAAAAGTTACTATTCACCAAAAATTATTTTCATCCCATTGAACCACATTTTACATAATAATGACAACCATGTATGTAGGATTTTTGAAATTCTATTCAAAAAATAGGTAAAATTTCATTTAAACGACAAAATCATTTATTAACTACTACATAGTGGTATCACTATTCATAAAAAATGGATGTTTCTCAAAAAAATACAAAAAATTCACCCTAAGAAGTATTTGATATTAAGAATTAAAAAATTATTTCCATTTTACCATATTCAAAACATATAAGTTTCATTAATAAATTTTATAATTAATTCCCACTTTTAAAACAAATAGTGTGATTTTAAGAAACAATATCTATCAAAAGATTGACATTTATTTATGTCCAATTTCAATATGAAATTAATTCAAATGACCACCATTGGATTAAATTGTAAAAATTTATTTTAATTAAACTTTAAAACCAATTAAAAATATAATCTATCCATATAAATATTTTTGTTTAAAATTTTGTTTTGAACTAAAATTCAACATTTTTCACAATTTCTTAAAAAATGAACTTTATCGGAAAAATACAAAAAATTTACACAAAGTAAATTTTGATGTATTTATTATAAAGAAGGATTTTATTTTTTATAGCATATAGAATTGAAAAATAATTATATTTAATAAGGGTTCTCCATCAAAAGTTGGTTAATCGACCTTTTAATGAATATTAGAATATTTATGCTTAAAGTTGGATTCATTCGCATTTTAAGCCTATAAAATTTATTGAATAAATGTAAAAACATTTAACAAACATGTATAATTATATTTTAGTTAGTTTTATTCATTCCCTCAATTACAATGGAACGATTTTAACTACCATTTAAAATAATATTATTATATTATTAGTGTGCAACATAAGATTTAAATGAAACTTGTTTGTTGTGTATCGGGTACGCTATCGAAAATAGAAACCCCTTTAAAGTAAAATTAATATTTAATTAATAAATAGTAACAAATTTTAAAATTTCATATTCTTTATTTACCTTGGATTTTATGATTATTTACTAAATTTTTATCCACTAATTACAAATATAGTATCCATTTATGAGGTTTTATAAAATTGATGTGACAGAATTTAATTTAAAATTTAACTAAATAAGATGACAATGATAGTTCTTTTGAAAAATTCCTTTTTAAGAACAAAAATATATGTATAATAAATTAAATTTTAAACTTTTTTTCCAACATTATAAATGATATATTTTAAATATAAAATAAATAATTAAATTTTATAACACACCAAAATTAAAATTTTAATATTGAAATAACTGACGAAATACAATTTGTAATAATTTTTTTTTCAATTCATTGAAAAATCAATAACATTACAAATAAATTGAAATTTTGGAATAGTATAACATTTAAATTTTAACCTGAAATATAATATTTAGTTTATCAATTTTAATTTATAAAAGTTCCAAAAATTAATTATATAAATTTCTCACAAAAATAAAGAAAAACGATTGAAGAAGAATACATATCACTAAATAATGAACTTGATTTTCTGTAAATTGAAATCTAATTTCCTAATAAATCATAAATAAATGATATTGATTTTATCCTCTATATATATATATATATATATATATAATTTTTCAATACAATTTATAACTTCCAATTTAATTTCTAGTTTATAACTGCGCTATTTTAATAACAATATTTTATTAATTGATTATTCTTTGTGTTTTTGATTTTAGTACTGTATAGAACATTTGCATTCTTTTAAAATCTTTGGATATTATAGTTTTTTTCTAATCTTATGGTTACACTTCAAAAAAATATCCAAATTATAAAAGGTGCCATCTCAAGGAGTAAGGTAAAAACATCTAATAACTCTTTTCAATTTCTATTCCATTAAATGATCCTAATAAATATCCTAAAAATGTATTTCACCCATCCTAGTGTCATCAAATCAGTAATATGAATATATATGTATTTTATTATATTTATATAAAAATAATTATTTACCTTTACCACATTTATTTTTATGAAATCATCAACTATATAATTTTATATTCCCCACCCCCAATGATATAATATTTCATTTTTCATCCCCACATTATTGTGTATTTATATTAATTATTTCATCATCCAATATGATCTTTATATCTATATTTCATTCTGTAACTTATTCTGTAATTGGTAATAGATCAAAATGATTAAATGATTCCAAATATGATAAACCGGTTCAGAAAAATATGTTCGTAGAAATTAGAATTAAATGATAACATTTTTAGTATTTAAACCATTATTATTTATTACAATATTATTTATAATTTGGACACATTTTACCTTTTCAAATTAATGTCCTCCAAAAAATTTCACATTTATTATCATGGGTATATTTTATTAGATTATTCCTAATATCCAAGAAATTGATGGGACCTATGAATCATAAAATAAAAAAACATTAGATGGTGAAAATGGATATAATTTCCTAATTATCTTTCCATAAATGAACCAAAATGAATAATAGAAAAAAATTGAATAAATGATCTGAATTAAGGATATATTAAATGAAATTTGATTATTCCAGATGTTAGTTAAAGATTCCATGTTATTTTATACCAATATATGAGAACATCCTAATAAATATATTATTCATTTGAGTTATTCTTCTTGTATCATAACATTTACTTTCCTCCATTTTCATCATATAAAATTATAATATTATAGATGTTTGTGTATGTGTGTTTTATATGTATATACATGGTTTATTATCCCCATCCATTGTGGGGATATAAAAAATTTTAATTTTCTCTTCATAATTATTTCTTTAATATAACATTGATTAAGTTGAACTTATCAATTTGTAAATTCATTTCTTTGATCTCTCCCTTTATGTTTTAGTATTTTATGATTTATAATAACCTCATATTTATATAAAAAGTATTCGAGTTCATGTATTGATCAATGAAAAAAAATTAATAACCATTTTTAATGGTTCTTTAGTCATTTCATCAAACCTTTAATAACATATTCCATTCAGTTAAAATATATCCACTAATTTCACATGAATTTCTCTTTACTAATTCTTCAAATTAATTTCCTTCATGTATTTATTCCTAATATTGCATCCTTAAATCTTTAATTTTATAACTACATATGAATAATTATTGAATATCATTTGGTTATAATTTTAGACATGATTATGTATCCCATTTAATGCTCATGTAGTTTTTCCATCATTAAATAACTACCATATTCCATTCCCACGTGTTAATATATCTCCATTGACAAATCAAATTAAATCACCTCAAATATCATTCATTCAGAGATATAAATGAAATAAAAAACACACATCCAAAATGCCTTTTTATCATCAATATTTATCCTATATTCATAGCTAAATATAAATTGAGTGTGTTATTTTAGACCTCATATTCATATTCACATCATATATTTTTGTGAATTACAGCCTTATTTCACGATCCTCAGTATTTCACCACATATTTACATTATATATTACTGATGAAAAATACAACATATAAAAATGAGTTTAACAATTTCCCCCATTAATTTCATTATCAACATCTTGATTTAATTTTTTTAGAGAATTTATCAATGGTTTTTTCAATTCAATCCATCATATTTAATGTAAATTCATTGTATTATGTAAAATTTTTAATCTACTAATTAATAATAAAAAAAATTATTTGACTAGTTATTTGTGATTAAAATAAGATTTTCCAATCAATATCTGAACTATTGTAATATTATCTTATGTATAATTCAATTTATTATCACATTGTGATTTATTGGGGAATAAAATAATATCCCTCATTAACAAAAAAAATTATTTATTACAAAGGATGTATGAGATAATGTGTAAATATATCCCATAAATAAAGTGTTATACCAAAATTTTCTGAATTTGACATTTTGTTGAAATAGTGGTTTCTAGAAGATTTCCTTATCTTGTACACGTAAATAGTTTTTTTACAAACTACTTTTCATCAAGACTAGTAATTTTTATACATTAAGATCCCATCAAGATTATAATTCTAAGTATTAATTCTAGGATATTGAAATCTAATCTAGTATTAAAAAAAATTTCGTACACTAATCTTTTAGGTTTCCCCATTAAAAATATAAATCACCTTAAATTACCTAAAATGAATGAAAAAAAATAATATATGTGGGAATATATTTGGACCTTAATTTATCCTTATAGAGTATAAAATTAGTTAGAGATACATATTGATCATGTAACTATTCCCTGATTATTTATATTATATTGAAAACCATAATGTTTCATTATTATTTATCTTAAGATAAATCCCTTTTGGAGTCAAAATATTCATTTTCATTATTGGATATTTTATTATGTTTTGTCAACTGGTATTGTTAATTAATTAAATCCCATATTATTCATAGTTAATGAAAAATTATCCTCAACATCTGTTCTTTAGTTTTAAATAGTATAAATCTATATTTTGATATATGCCCATCTTGTATTCACCATCCATGTGACATTAAAATACGTTTTTTGCATAATCTATTAACATCCTATAATAAGATTTTACTTTTTATTTATATGTTTTTATTTTTTTCAAAATACCATATTCCTTTTATTTTAATTTTTTAATTTTTCATTCCATTTCCAAAATTTTTGTCCATGTAATCATATATTCCATTTGAAAATATTGATTTTACTTTATATTTCCTCACTCCAACCCATAAATAATTAATTGACCTTTATTTATCAACATCCCATGATATTAAAATTTTACTTCACTTATGTGTTACAAAAAACCAATACGCTTATTTTTTTTATTGGATTTATTCTAATCTTATTACACCCACAATTATTCATAATTCTCAACACACATAATTTTCTTATAGAGTTCATGGGTATTCCTTCTCACTCAGAATATTTTTACTTTGTTTATCTTTTTAGATTGACCCGCCTACTGTTCTTCTTTAGAATTTATTTTTAGAAAGGATTATTTTTTATAACCCAAGTAAAACTCATATTCTTATTTTTAAGCATTTTATTCATTATTTTTTTCTCTTTTATAATCAACATGTTACAAATGATTTGACATTTCAAGCCATTATTTTACTTCACTATTAACAACATTATTGCACCTTCCATTGATTTTTTTGATACATTTTGGTTTTTGAGGTAAATAGATTGATTAATTTCTTATTAAATAATTCAAAAAGGTTACTATTTCTTCCCATTTAGTTATTTTTTTTAATTATGATATTGGAAAAAAATTGATAATATAATAAAATTATTTTGAAATCTTTTATATGCCCAATAAGAACAAATAATGTTTGGATTTTATTTAATTGATAATTTATCAAGTATAATCACCTTTCTCTTTTTTGTAGAAACAAAATAATTTTTGGAATCTATTCAAGAACTAATTAGCCTAAATATGAACACATCCACAATATAAGTAATGGGGTTTTTTTTCCATGACCATGTTTCCCAAAGATTATATTAAAATATGTTTTTTCCTCAGAGAAACATTTGATTAAAAATGTTTTTATGGAATGAAGGAAATCTTATTCTTTTAACAAAAAAATTACATCACATTGAAAAACACAAGTGTATTCTGTTCATAAGATATAGGTAAATTAATCAAAATATATTCGTTGGTTTTATATATGCAATTAACTAAACACTAGGATTATTGTAAAGAATCTAGTTGTTTAACTATCTCTTTCACTATCAAACCTCATGGACAAAATTTGGTTATGTGGGGTCTCATAAAAATATTATTCTTTTTATGGAATGGAAGTATCTAAAACACCAATGACATGGAGGAAGGAATATTTTTATATACTATATGATGGTAAACCACTTATTATATGATATATCGTATAATATAGTTTGAACAGACACATAAATTGATGATTTATCAAGAGTTCCTTCCAATTAAGAATAATGATTAACCTGTGGAGAAATTAATTTAATAAAAAATAACTTTAAGAGGTCACATTAAATTGTTACTAAATTATTTATCATTTGGTCTTATAAATTTATAATTATATAGATTAAAATCATATTGGATAAAAATATGGAATATACCCTTATTTTCGGGAGTAGTTTAGCTCTTGGGAAAGGATGAATAGTTTTTTTGGGTTATTATTGGACCCATGAAATGAGTATTGTATATATCACAATGAATATAAATATAACCCATGTATTCTGATTCATATTAACTATACATTTTGAGGATTTAATGTTCATTTGATATGGGCCATAATGGTTCCTTTTAAATATGAGTAATAATAAAAAATGTTATGTATTTTTATGTAACACATCCATGATCATTTATAAGTTGTTTAATTTCCTATTAAATGAAAAATTATATTTATGTAACATATAAAATACTATTATGAAACACTTGAATAAATACCCACTTTTAAGATATGTTAGCATATGAACTTTAGGAATATGTTCTCATGAATCAAAGAAGAGTGTCTCAAATCTATATATTTTTGGGAACTAAGAAATACATATAAACTCAAGTGTATTTTGGAATTAAAAAATATTATATACAGTCTAGGTGTTTTAGTAATATATTAAGGCTATATTATGTTATTTTTATTAAATAAACTAAGGGTGGGGTCTTATACCATGTAATTTTGGGAAACAAAGAAGAAAACCTCAACTGAATGTGTTTTTGTAAACAATGATGAGTAACTATATTACTAGATTTTATGAACACAAATAAGATGATCATGAATCATGGAATCCCTATAGAGTCTTACTCAAGAGCTACATGAACATAAATTCTTGACACCAAATTATTTTAAAAGAAAACATGTGTTCGATAGAATATATGGCACACAACTTCATGTCTAAACAAACCATTATTATTTAAATATGACTAATATAACCTAGCCTTTAATGTGGTGGGTATGAATCAGATAATCATAAATATTAAATAGATATAAATATATATTTCCAACTCAATACAAATAGAAATATAAATTCATAGTAAATAAGAAAATGTATTTTGGTAAACAAATTTTCTTCTTAAAATTATATCATTTATTAAAATATGATTCTATATGTTTTTATGATAACATATAATAATTATTTCCTAATATTTTTATGAATATTATGTGATAATATTAAGTTAATTTTCTGAAATACTAATATAAAAATTAACTTAGGGGGAAATGATTGATTTTTCAAAAATGATTGATTTTTCAGTGAATAATAAATATTACTGAATTTTCAAATACATTTATTTTTTTCATTAAATACAATAATTTAAATGACCCATTAAATATTTTTATATTAATTATACATAAGATACAATTTATAAATAATTATATAATTAAAATTATTTTAATCATCTGTTTTCATTAAATTGGTAAAAGTATTCACTTATGCATAAAAACACAGTTTTCTGATAACAATACATAAATGGGGCACATATTAATTAATTAAAAGAAAACATAATAATAAATATTATATATATATATATATGTGTGTGTGAATTTTAATTAATATAATGATTATTTATAGGTATAGTGTGAATATAAAATCTGATATTTCTTGGAAAATGCATTCTCCTAAAAAACAACAATTATTCAACCATTGCAAGATTATTATAAAATTAATTTCATAAATTTATTGATATTTTATTTTTTAAAATTAATTACTTATTTATAAAAAACATGAATAAAATTATTTAATATAGTTGATAATATTTTTTGACAAAATAAATAGTTTCATCCAAAAAATCACTCTGGTACAAGCGTATATCTGGTTAACCCTGGGTTATAGAAACTGGTAAGGCCAATAATTTTAACATTTTTCAATATTAGATGAGGTGATTTTGAGCCTTTCCATAATTTTTTCAATATTTATTTTATATGTGTCACTTTTCCTCAAATTTGACCTATCTAATATTTTATGTAAATAAAAAGTAAAAAATGTCACTCCCTTGCTTATAAGTTTCTCCTCTATGTTCACATACTAATGAAAATAATTTTCAACCAATATATTTTTTATTTTTATTTTTATTAAAATAATTAGATGATTTTAATTTATTTATATTTTTATTTATTATATAATGACCTTAAATAATTACGTAATACTAACATAAGAATTACTCAATTAATATAACAATAAAATATAATATTTTAAAAATATTAATAGAAATGAAATTTTATATAATTTTGTTTTACCATTTATTTTTTAGTGAAATATGACATGCTTTCTATGTTCGAATGTATTATACTCTAACTCCACCACTATAATGTTTTTTATAGTTAAATAGAATCGATAGTTAAAAAATTACATTACTGTTTTTTATTAGAAATATTTTTATAGAAAAAATTGTAAAATTTAGTAAAATTATATCTAATGAAAACTATTTGTGATATTGATTAAAATATTAATACCTTTCCATTTATTTTAAAATTTCCATTTTATTTTCACTACGTTGACCCCAAATGTGTGAAAACATTTCTACTATTATAATTATAAAATATTAATAAAACATGTTAAAAATTATAAGTTTAAAAACATTACCTAATAATTTATATTATATCTATGAGATTATATAGACTAAAAATATTATAATATTCAAATATTATCAATTTAAATCCATTTAAATATTATAATTAACATATATTAATTTAACAATTTTTCAAAATTCTAATATTTTCCCTGCCCACTTTTAGAAATGGGCCCCTCTTCATATCTATAATTCACAGTTCAATAACCAATGGGATCTTACAAAACATATCCATATCCATTCCTTATATCACTGCCAATTTTTTAGAGGCCTTGGTTTCCTCTAAATTGATCTTAGGAGTCTGTTTTGTGTAATCTTTATGTGGTAGATCATAGAATATGTACAATTCCTAAACAAATGTGTTTTTGTTTCATTCAATAACTATTTCAAAACATATTAAACTATAAAGAAATAATTTATCTATTATATCCCATATACTAAGGCATTATTATATATGTGAAATAACTTATATATGTCTCTTATTCCCTCTAATAGGAAACGAAACTATCATGCATGTGAATGGGGACTACCGTATGGTGAACTAATGTGATTCGATTTCATTGACCACCTCTTATGACTGTTTTTCATGAGCAATTTTTAGATATGATAATAACTACATTTGTATCATTCTATAATTATAATTTATCATTTCTTATCATACAATTAAATTAAATAAAAAATTATACCATCATTCATGCGTAGGGGTGCAATATCAACTCCCTGAAGTGAAGTGGTTGGTTTTTCATCACTACATCACACTACTGATATATATATATATAAGTTCATTAAAATGAATTAAATTTTAAATTTGATATAATTATCACATACTAAATAAATTTAATACCTACCGTCTTTCTATAATACTTGTTGAAAATGGAAAAGCTATTCATGCGAACATATGACATGTCATCTACAAAATCATAATTAATTTTATTTTACATAAACATATTCCATAGTTTTTTTTTAATTATAGTTTATGAATAAAAATTCTAATTATTTCGTGATTATTATTCTAGATGTGATTTAGTTATTTCCTCAATGACCAGAGCCAACCTGCTAAAGTCATTTTTCACTTCTAAAACAAATTTCATCAAAATAACTGGCATGAACCTAAATTTTTAATTAACTAAATAATACATTTCAATAAATAAAATTAAATGTAAAATAAAATTCAAAATTCTTCTTAATGAAAAAAATAATTTAAATAGATATATTATTAAGGAGTTAATGAATGTATCTGGCGAGTGAGAGTCGAGGTAAGGGATTTTATCTCAATTTCCAATCATTCAGGAATTTTCTAATATTATTAAACTAATATAATATTTGTAGTTTATATGAAGAAAGTTTTATATACTATATCATTAATCCTTAGTAAATAATTTTACTATAGGATAAAATTCGTTTTATTTCAACCATTTTTATTTGATTTAATTTTAACAAACTGGTGAAATCATTATGTTAAAACATCCATTCATTTTTAGATTTATTATGTTTAAGGATCCTTTAGTGTAGAGACCCGTACATGACCTACATGGACATTACATTTCTATTGTAGAATAATTAATACATAACAAAAACAAACACCAATGTACTGTAAAAGTTTAGTGTCTTGAAAACATGGAACAAAATCTTCTAATCATGGTAAAAGATCTTCAATATCTCCCAAAAAAAACATCCCTTTTTGTTTTCTTACCAAAAACATTTCCTTATATCCTGTGGAAAAGGAAACATAAAAAGGGTGAGCTGAAATGATCAGTAAGGGTAAACATATGGAACATAAAACAATCCATAAACATTCGAATGCAAAAACATGAACATAAAATCAAAACATCTAAATCATGAGCAATGACATAAATATTGGAAGTACGTAAGGAATATATCATAAAGGAACATCAATAATGATAAAATAGCATGGAAATAAAACATGTAATTGTGTAAAACCATTTAGCACATAATATGACTTCCATAGTAGCCAAGGCATTGCTTCCAAGACCATCTTAGTGGACAGAGTCCCTTACTGAATCGAGTTCACTCCTCGTTCTAATCCGGTATCACTGATCTAGATTAACTTACAATTCCAGCAATGTCTATCTCATGAGATATAAATCTTTACCCAATTCATTGGATGGATATATAGGTCCCACCAATCTAATAATGAAATCATTTTTATTTGTGCCACAAAATAAACATAAATCATTCATCATAACCCAAAGAATAAAATGGGTTTCATAAACATCATCACATCATAACGTAATCCATATAAAATAAATGGATATCATTTCATCATAAAAATAATAAATCCATGTAAATAATATACAAATTATACTTGAACCATAATCATACTAAATAATGTCATCATAGATAGAAAATAGTTTTGACAAAACACTGGAAATGAATTCTTGAGAAAAATATCCTTTCTTCTTTAAAATCAATTTCTTGTCACAAAATGGAAATCAAATTTAATAGAAAAGGATCTTGTTGAAAATAATCATGAAATATTGTATAGGAAGATACAAGAAAATTAGGTGTTATGAAACCGTAAAAATCCATTCACGCCGTATAAGTTAAAAAAACATTCTTCTCGTACTTTTTGGCGGAATAGTCAAAAGTACCTCATATGGTAAACAAAAGAAATATTCCTTACATAAAATGTAGTAAAAGTAAAAAATGGTTAAATATGACTTTAAACAAACATGAAACCATTTTTAGAAAACATGGACAAGGATGATAAATATAACCCCAGTAAATACTTATGAATAAACAGTCTCGTCTAAAAACGAGTTTGAAAATGTTGTCCCTTACCGTTGGTCCAATTTCTTCTGTATGTGTCTGAAACTCCTGTATAGTGGGTTTAAACAAATTATTAACATGTAATAGAATAATATTTATGATATCATATATGATTCACATATGCATTTATATTACCCGTTCATTTGTCTATTCCATGTTAAAGCAACGTTTTGGGTAATAATTTCTTCATTTATCATAGGTGTTTAGACTTGTTGTTCTTGATATCATTACTTATCTAATGATTTAATTACGTCCATAATGTAAAATATAATTTATATATTTGATATATTTAAAATATAATATATATAATAGATCAATAAATGGAATGAAATACACTATTCATAGAGACTGTAGGCCGTACGTACGCATGAACGTTGTTTTCATTTCCTTATTAAATTGAATAGAAGTAAATGACATATATATATATACATAAATCCAGTATAATTATTATGTCATTTGTTTCATTATTACTTATTATATACATACTTTATAATCATTCTTTAATGGAAGACATGGAGAATGAATCTCATCGCGTTCGTGGAGACGGTAGTCCGTACGTACGCACGAGTGATGATATCATTCCCATAATTATTCACTAGAATTAGTGTTCATGATATAATATCTCCAAATTATTATCATGTTATAATAACCACATATACTTATTCTTTACACCATTATACCCATCCATGTAAGGTGGTGGTGGAAAGATAGATTACTCCACGGTGTGGAGAAGGTATTTCGTACGCATGCGGGGTGATTTCATTTTCTGTAGGATGGATAGATAGTGAAGTAGGTCTGTTTAATATTTATAATTACATATAAATATGTGATTTATAGTTCTGTTATTACTTTATTATTAAACAACAAATGAAGAAGAAGTTTAAGAAGAAATGAATTTGAAAGAATTGGTAAAGGATGTTGCTTCTTCTTTGATGCGCCTCTTCTAATCCTCCTCTTAGGTTACTAAAGAGTGTCTTTTATGAAGACCAAGACATCTATTATGTTTCTAGAGATGTTTAGAAGGGAAATGGTCAGGGTTTGGCGGAGCATGAAGGCACAAAATTGTGTAATGATGAGAGGGACGGGGTTCCCATTTATAAGGGAGGAGAGGAGCACCTTAGAAAAAAAATATTATTTTATAATAAAGTCATATACAGTTTATAATGGCTCCAAAGTGACTTATTTTGACGATAAAGTGGGTATGGGTTGCAATACTCTCAACCAATAGGTTTTAGGCAAGTTTAGGTTTCTATTTTAACCTTATCGTTTTGATTTAACTCTAAGTTAAATAATTTAACTTTTACCATGTCTTCATGATTTCTTACAGTATATGGTTTATTAGAATACTATAAACGAAAAAAGAACCCCAAGTGGTTCATAACAAGTATATATAACATTATCTATGTCATTTGGACTCTCCATAAATTTTTAGAAATATAATATCAACTAATAATATAATATTTGTTTTAAAAACAATTTGATGTCATTTTTGACACTATTTGGTAATTGATTTTTTTTTAAATCATAATATCCTGACTAGTTCAAAAAAGTTAATAAGATAAATAATAACGTGTAATATTAACCTATAAAATTTGTGAAATTCATAAAAAGTCTCGAATTACATTTATTTGTGTATTTATAACATCAATTATGTTAAAATTTCATTAATAAGGTAATTACTGTATCATCATTGTTTCATAAATAAACTAAATTATTTAATGTCTAAAAATTATAAATAAAATACCATAATGATAGAAATATTTTTATCTTTCTAATAAATATTTATAGTCGAATTTATCTTTTGTATAACCCAATATTAAAAATATTTTAGTTAATAAACATTGATTTTAACTCTTTTAACTCTTCTTTGAATTAAATAATAATAAATGTCCTAATCTAATCCAAGTGGGCTTAAAGGGTAATATTTTATTCCTAAGGTTGTTTTTGGTCTGTTTAAACTTATACAATATAATTATAACATGTTTTAGGGTAATAATAATATTACTTTTACCCTTAATTACCCTATTTACTTTTAACCGTGGTACATAAAAGTTAAAAGTTACTATTGACCAAAAATTATTTTCATCTCATTGATCCACATTTTACATACTGATATCAACTGTGTCTCTAGGATTTTATAAATTAAACTCACATATGTCGTAAAATTATGTTTTATGTAAATTTGCAAATGCTCCAAGGATGTGGGTAAAGACGGTAAAAAGTTCAATAAAATTTTTATATATCTAAAATTATTATAAAATGACTCCAATGAATTAAATTGAACATATATGGGTATTATGTATATATTTTGACCTAAATTAAATTTAAATAAAATAAATAATTATTTAAATAAAAATTCGGTTTTAAACTATAACTCAATGTTTTTCACTATTCATCAAAAATTGAATGTTTTCAGAAAAATAACAAAAATTCACCCTAATCTAATTTTGATATTACGAATCCAAAAATGAAATCCATTTTGAATGATAAAATTTATAAAATTTCAAAAATTGGGTATTACTATTCATAACGGCTAGTTCATTATAATATTATAATAATATCGTGTTTAGTGAAACTCGGTATTGTGTACAACAAACACTATCGAGGAAGGTTTCTCTAGCATGAAACACAAGCCTAGATAGTGTTTGCATATAATACAAGCTAATACAGTGTTGTGTATAGCCCATGCTAATCTTGGTGTAGCGTATAACACACGACAACAATGAAATTAAAAGGAATATTTCGCGTAAAATATCGGGGTGTTACATTCTTCCCCCATTAATATGAATTTTACCCTAGAAATTCATCAGGGTTATAAATTGTTTACTACTTACAAGTTTCATTAATAGAAACCCACATCGTAAAAATAAGTAATACAACTTAATTTTAAAAACTAATGTATGAAACGTATCGGTTACCCAAATTAACTCATCCCTAGGTTTCCACATTGGAGAACATAGGTGAAAATATGGATATGGAAGAAAAATATAACCGTCAAGTTCTGAAGGAGAGTGGAATATGACATGGCTATGAAAAGGCCAACAATCACAAAGCCATAAATTTGTGATGATCTAAGGTTCCATCTGATTCATTTTATATGAGGACACTAGCACAACTGTTTTTTTTCATGATCATTTTTCTAAAGATGTAGAATTTGAATTAGAAGAAATACTTACATTATTTTGGTAAAATATCACTGTTTTTATGCCATGAACAATTTCCACTTCATATTATGAAGAAATGAAGTTGAATTTTTCATTTTTGAAGTGCTTGAAGATCATGAAATAGGCTGATATGTCATTCTATCTGTCCCTATCACAAAAAGATTAACACACTTTATTAAATATACATAAGTCCATCTATGCTGAGATTAATCATACATGGTTGCTAAAATGGAATTATACTTAATCTATCATACCACATAATAAATTAAAACTAATTTATTCTAATCAGGGACTTCTTATAGGACAGTGGTAGGCAATAAAGGCCAGTCGTACATCGGTTGTGGGATTGATTCCCACATCATTGTCTGACACGATGGGTTGTCTCCCGTCCTACGGGTTGTCCTTTTTCTAAAACTATACTATTATAAGATTTTACAAATAAAATAAAAAAGTTATAGCCTTAAGAAATACTCTCTGATGTCTAAATTAATCCATTCTAACCATTGGTTTTATCCAAAATACTTTTTTCCAATATCATATTATAAATAAAACAATTTCTGGAAAGTTCATCTACCAAGAATTGAATAAAATCATTTATAGATCATATTATATATATCTTGTTGGTCACATTCCAAACATGTTAATTCCTTAATCATGTATTCTCTATAAATATGATTCACCATAGAACCTTAGTGAAAACATGAATGCTGTTAATATTTAACTCTTTCCACTTACCATAATCCCAATAATTTAATATACTCAAACCATGATATCACTTAGTCCTTATATCAGTCATGATCTCATGAATACTATCAAGCATATTATTTTCTCCTTATCCATTCATTATATGCATATAATCTATTTTACAAAAAAAATTCAATCACTTTTCATCGTTACCGATACCATAAAATTATTTCAAACCACAATAGACCAATACATAAATATTCCAATATTCCACGATACTAAAACAATATTTGGGAATCCCATTACATAAATACTTTATCATTTCACCACATCGTTGTCATATTCAGCATCGCCAATAGTGATCGCATGTGAATTTCCTTAGTCCTTTTCCTTATGAGGTTGTTGATGCCGATCCTCATTAACCCTTGGATTAGGGCATTGATTAGCATAATTCTTCATTTCCTTTCACTTGTAGCATTGAAGTGTTGGTGGTGTATTCTCTATAGACTTTTCAATATTCGCATCATTAACCATGTTTTTCTCATTACTTTGACACTCAGCTGCTCGATGACCTTCTTTTCCACACTTAAAACAGTTTATAGTCCCTTTAAGACAACCTCCACCATGCTTATTTCCACACTTTGAGCATAAAGAAACATTTGGCTTCCTTTCACCATTATTTTGAGATTATTCTTTGAAATCCATCTTTTGTTTCTTGTCTAAACCATGAGATGGATAAATAACACCAACTTCTAGTTCTAGCATGAGAGCACAACATACAATTTCTTCATAGCTACTGGTGTCTCTTATAGTTAATGCCCTTCGAAGACATGGTTTTAAGCCACTAAAGAATCAATCAACATTACATTCAGGTAGAATGATAAATCAAGATTCATACCTTGAAAGCCTTGTAAAATTCATCTCGTATATACTAATAGATTCATCATCCTTTTGCTTAAGCTCAAGGAACTCCATTTAAATATTTGATCAAAGAATACTAGGGAAGTACTTATAGAAAAACATGTTCTTGAACTCATCACATTCCATTGATGCAATTTAATCATGGGGCCATGTATCCATAATTATAGTCCACCACTGGTCTACTTCACCATCTAAATGGTAAACAGCTAAAATGAATTTTTCATGTTATGAAGAACGAAGTATGGAAAATATCTATTCAATAGTACTAATCCAATGTTCAGCAATAAGTGGATCAGAAGACCCATTGAAATAAGGTGGACATTACCTCATGAAGGACTCAGTAGAATAATGTTCCCTTCTCTGGTCATTTGGAATTCCATAATGATTTGTAGCTTGTGTGTGTATAGTAATTAGATTTTTCACTCCATCTCCCATAACATTGATTTGTTCAGGATGATAGTCATTGAATTTTCCATTAAATTGATCATCACAGATCCTTCGGGTTCCAGCCATCGTCTAAAACCCAAAAAGAATAGTGTGAGAGGCAAAAATCATGCTAGGAAAAAATATATAATAAAATTAGAGTACCTTTAGTATCCAATATCTTAGGTTTAATTCTAATATTGTTAACATAATTCTAGGACTATAACATATACTTATACTTATCCTTATGGATATCCCTAGAACTACCATAGAAATATCTCTAGGGATCTCACTAAAGTTTTCACATCGTAGTTTTCCAAAGGATAACTAACCATTTGCTCTGATACCAATTATAGAGACCCATACTTGACGTACATGGACATTACATTACTATTGCGGAATACTTAATACATAAAAAACAAACACCCAAGAACCGTAATAGTATAGTGTCTTTGGAAACTCGGATTAAAATCTTCTAATCATGGTGAAAGATCCTCAATATCTGCCATAATGAACTTCCCCATTTTGTTTTCTTACCAAAAACCATTCCTTATATCCTGGGGAAAAGAAAACATAAAAAGGGTGAGCTCAAATGAACAATAAGGGTAAACATATGGAACATAAAACAATCCATAAACATTTGAATGCAAAAACTTGAACATAAAATCTAAACATCAGAATCATGAGAAATGACATAAATCTTGAAATTACCTAAGGCATATATCACAAAGGAACATTAATCATGATAAAATAGCATGGAAATAAAACATGTAATTGTGGAAAACCATTAAGACCATGATATGATTTCCATGGTAGCCAAGGCATTGCTGCCAAGACTATCTTAGTGGACAATGTCCCTTATAGAATCAAGTTCACTACTTGTTCCAGTCCTGTATCACTAAATTGGATTAACTTATAGTTCCAGCCATGTCTATCTCATGAGATATAAATTGTTACCCAATGCATTGGAGGGATATATTGGTCCCACCCATCTCATTTTGAATTCATTCTTACTTGTGCGACAAAATAAACACAAATCATTCATCATAACCCAAAGAAGAAAATGGGTTTCATAAACATCATCCAATCATAACGTAATCCATATAAAACAAATGGATATCATTTCATCATAAAACAAATCAAACCATTTAAATAATATAATCATTATACATGAAACGTAATCATACTAAATAATGTCATCTTAGATGGAAAATAGTTTTAACAAAACACTTGAAATGAATTATTGAGGAAAATATCCTTTCTTTATTAAAATCATTTTCATATTACAAAATGACATTCAGTTTTAAAAGAAAAGGATTTTTGTGAAAATAATCATGAAATCTTGTAGAGTAATTTTCACGAAAATTATGTGTTATGAAACCATAAAAATCTATTCACGATGTATAAGTTAAAAAAAATTCTTCTTGAACTTTTGTCGGAAAAGTCAAAAGTACCTAGTATAGTAAACAAAAGAAATATTCCTTACATACAATGTAGTAAAAGTCAAAACTGGGTAAAAATTACTGTAAACATACATGAACCTATTTTTAGAAAATATGGACTTGGATTATAAATATAACCCCATTAAATACTTACTAATAATCAATCTCAGATAAAAAACATGATTGGAAAAGTTATCCCTTGTCGTATGTCCAATTTCTTCTGCAAGTATCTGAAACTCCTGTATAGTGGGTTTAATCATATTATTAACTTGTAATTGAATAATATTTATGATATCATATAATATTCACTTATTTCTTTATATTACCCATCCATTTGTCAATTTCATGTTAAAGCAACGTTTGGGGTAATAATTGTTTCATTTATCATACGTGTTTGGACTTGTTGATCTTAATATCATTACTTATATCATGATTTACATATTTGAAAAATATAAAAGATAATTTATATATAAGATATATTCACAATATAATATATATAATAGATCAATAAATTTAATGAAATACACCGTTCATGGAGACGGTAGGCCTCACTTACGCATGAACGTTGTTTTGGTTTCCTTATTGAATTGAATGGAAGTAAATGATATATATATATATATATACATAGATAAATCAAGTAGAATTATTATGTAATATGTTTCATTAGTACTTATTATATAGATACATTATAATCATTCTTGAATGGCTAACATGGAAAATGAATCTCATCACGTTCGTGGAGACGGTAGTTTGTACGTGCACACGAGCGATGATATCATTCCCATAATTAATGAATTGGATTAGAGTGGATGATATAATATCTAATAATTATAATCATGTTATAATAACCATATTTAGTTATTCTTTACAACATTATACCCATCCAAGTAAGGTGGTGGTGGAAATGAAGATTACACCACGGTGTGGAGATGGTTTTCCGTACGTACGCACTTGAGGTGATTTCGTTTTTCGAAGGATGGATAGATGGTGAAATAGGGTTGTTTCATATTTATAATAAAATATCATTATATGAGTGATACTTATGTTTTTACTTTATTAGTAAACAACAAAAGAAGAAGAATTAGAAGAAGAAATGAATTTGAAAGACTAGGTAAATGATATTACCTCTTCTTTGACGAGCCTCTTCTAATCCTCCTCATAGGGCACTAAAATTGGTTTTTGAAGAATATCAGGACCTATATTATGTTTCTAGAGATGTTGAGAAGGTATATGGGCACATGTTGGCCGGGAATGATGGCTAAAAATTGTGTGAAGAGGAGAGGGAGGAGGTTCCCTTTTATAAGGGAGGAGAGGGGCATCTTAGGAAAAACGTAAAATATTATTTTATAATAAAGTCATATTCGGTTAATAATGGCTCTGAAGTGACTTATTTCTAAGTTAAAGTGGGTATGGGTCTAAATCCTCTCAAACAATAGTTTTTAGGAATGTTTAGTTTACTATATTAACCTTATCATTTAGATTTAACTCTAAGCTAAATAAATCAACTTTTACCGTGTCTTTTTGTTTTCTTACAATGTATGGTTAATAAACTTACTATAAACTTCCAAAAAAACACAAAGTGGTTCATTATTAATATATATAACCTTATATAAGTCATTTGGACAAACAATATAATTTTAGGAATAGAATATAAATTAATAATATAATATTTTTTTTAAAAACTATTTTATGTCAATTTTGACACTATTTAGTAATTTATTTTTGTAAAAATAAAAATTAATGATTAGTTCTAAAAATGATAATTAATTAAATACCAAAATGAAATATTAACCTATAAAATTAGTGTAATTAATAAAAAAACAAATTAAATTTACTTTGGTATTTATAACATTAATTATGTTAAAATTTCATTAATAAGTTAATTACTACATCATCATTGTTTCATAAATAAATTAAATTATTTAATGTCTAAAAAATATAAATAAAATACCATTACGTAGGAAATATTTTTATATTTATAATGAATATTTATAGTCAAATTTAGCATATGTATAACCCTATATTAAAAATGTCTTAGTTATTAGACATTGATTTTAATGATTTTAACTCTTCTTTGAATTAAAAAATAATAAATGTCATAATCTATTCCAAGTGGACTTAAAGGGTCATATTTTATTCCTAAGTTTGTTTTTGGTTGAATTGAACTTATCCAATAGATTTAGGACATGTGTTATAGTAATAATAATATCATTTTTATCCTTAATTACTCTATTTACTTTTAACCATGGTAAATAAAAGCTAAAAGTTACTATTCACCAAAAATTATTTTCATCTCATTGAACCACATATGACTTACCAATATCAACCGTGTCTCTCAGATTTTTGAAATTCAACTCACAGAAGCGTTAAAATTAAGTTTTATGTGAATTTAAAATTGCTTTTTTGAGGTGGGTAAAAGACGGAAAATAGTTCAATAAATTTTTTATATATCTAAAATTATTATAAAATGACGCCAATGAATTACCTTGAACATATATAGTTATTATGTATCTATTTTTCCCTAAAATACATTTAAATAAAATAGATAATTATTTAAATAAAAATTCAGTTTTAAACTATAACTCAATGTTTTTCACGATTCATCAAAGATTAAATGTTTTCCGAAAAATACCAAAAATTCATCCTAAGCTAATTTTGATATTCCGAATCCAAAAATGAAGTCCATTTTGAATGATAAAATTTATAAAATTTCAAAAATTGGGTATTACTATTCATAACGGCTAGTTCATAATAATATTATAATAATATCTCGTTTAGTGAAACTCAGTATTGCGTATAACACACACTATCGAGGAAGGTTTCTCTGGCATGCAACACAAGCCTTGAATAGTGTTTGCGTATAATACAATCTAATATGGTGTTGCGTATAGTGCATGCTAATATTGGTGTAGCGTACAACACAAGACATCAAAGAAATTAAAAAGAATATTTCTCATAAAATCTCAAGGTGTTACATTTAAGGGAAATGAAATACATATTTTGTAATGGCTAAGACCTCACTAGTCCATTATTTTGTGAAAATACTGCATTTGGAGTGTTCTGGGAGGTCACGATGACTCATTTTAGAAGCACACCAAAATTCTAGTATTTCTGAAGGTGATTTAGACATGAATGTAGAAATGGTAGCTCATCAAATGTTGAGTTGCTTGTGGTGGGACATGAATATAGGTTTCCAATGGTGAGACACCGAATAGTTACTCATCCACTGGTAGCTCATCCACTGGTGACTCACAGGGATGAGTCTCAACGGTAGGTTGCAACCGGTGACTCTTGATAGTGACTCGTCCAACAATGAGTCTTCCAATGGTGAGTCTCCCAACGGGGACTCATCCACCAGTAGATCATCCTATGTTGATTCACCCAAATGTGACTCATCCACAGGTGACTCAGGATGGAGACTTGGCCAACTTAGAGTTATTTCTGGCTATTTTATAAAATTTCATGCTTTCCCCAATTTTTCCAGTTTCACCCCTTTGACGTTTTTTTATGTTGATTGAGTTTAAAACCATATTTAAGTTATTTTGCATACGTTTCAGATGAGATAATATATAGCATTATATTATTAATGTTCGTGAGGATTCTTGATATTCAAAATGGATGGTCTTGATCGTGATCCAACTTTAATGACTTTTGAAACTGTTTCTTCCATTGACATAGGATCTGGCCGTTCAAAGGATGAGACCCTTTATTCCATGTACATTTTAATTTATCCTTGTTACCATGCATCCCTAAAAAAATTCTTCCTTGACTGATCCTGCGTGGTTCTATGGCCTTCATATTTCATTTCCCTATAGTCTTTTTGCAGCTTATTGTGTGCCCCCGGTTTGGTGTAGGGAGGAGTTATTGATCATCTGATTCTCAGTTTTGGTTTT
The DNA here is from genome assembly GCA_963277665.1 of Viscum album. Classification (NCBI taxonomy): domain Eukaryota; kingdom Viridiplantae; phylum Streptophyta; class Magnoliopsida; order Santalales; family Viscaceae; genus Viscum; species Viscum album. The sequence continues at coordinate 785,613,475 of OY728156.1, read as the reverse complement.
CATTTATCTTTCTAAATTTTTCATCATGAGGGAGGTGTATACAGAAGTATCTTCTAGGAATATGGTTGGATAGAAATTTCATAAAGATAATTTAGTCTTTTTTAATTAATAAATAAGGACTCGAGAATGTGATTTATGATCATACTACTTTACTGATATTTTGATCAATGTATTGATTTGTATGGGAAATAAAACAATAGAAAATCATGGTCATTGGTTGTATTTTATTTCACACTAAATATAATGTGCGTTGTTCTTTTCTTATTGAATTACTATTATAAAATCTACTAAACATGTATACTTGGCTAATAAATGGATTCCCTAGGAGAAAACTATATCTGTGATAACCCCTAAAATAATAATAGCAAATTTAGTATGGAATGACTTGTAAAAGATAAATATTCTTCTCCTTGGTGGGTGAGGTTTTATGCAGTGTGTGGGGTTTTTGTGGCTTCTATTGTAGTGTGGTTATGATAGTGGATGTTCATTTTTGGATGGTTTGGTTGGTGTAATGGAATATCAGGTTAAGAGATTCCTTGATTGTGGAATGGATGAACTTGTGTGGTGCAAAATGGTTTCGATTCTGGGTGTGGTTGTGAGTTGGGGTTATATACAGTTGGGAAGATGGACTGGGTGGAATGACATTGAATAACGATTAGGATAGTGGTTGGTTTCAGTGTTAAATAAAAAATAAGGGTAAGTGGGTTATCTTACCATGGATCTTCTTCCTCAGTGTGACTTTTTCTATGTGGATTGTTGGGTAGTGTACCAGTTTGTTTCCTAGGTCGTAATGGGATGAATAAATTAAAATTTTATTTTAGAATTAAATGGTTGGTAAGATATGGCTAATGGAATTAATGTAGTCAAAATAACCACATGAATGGGTATAAACACGAAACAAGTAAGAACCTGCATTTTCTTATTAGGCTCTTCACCTTCTAAAATTTAATGTGTGTTATTATGCATTTTATAAGTATTAGAAAAGTTGGTTGTGATTTATTATTTATATTTATAGGCCATAGGTTGGTCTTGAGTTATTGGTATCATATATATATATATAATGTATTTTCCTTGTCATTTATATATACACCACACCCTAGTTGATAACTATGTGCTAAACACTCCCATTATCATGGGGGGTGGTTTATTTCCAAAACATCTTTTATGAGGATGGCTGGCTGTCCACCCTCCCATCCCTTCCTTATCTTCTTGGGAATGATAGCCCAAGATTACTTGTTAAGGTTGTTATTCATGATTCCCATGTTTATTCATGTGTGTTTTGTTTCCCAAGTGTATTTGGGGTGAGATGTGTTGTGTTCCAAGTTGTCATCTATATCAGATGTGTTGTGTTTCCGTGTGTCTTCTAGATGTGATGTTGTATGTGGACTAGGTGTTTGTGGGTGATACATAGTTTTCAATCCCATTTTTGTGAGGTTGTTATTTGATGTGTTATTTTTCCCAAGTGTTTTGGGTGAGACATAGTTATGGGTCTTAGGTATTTTCGGGTGTGTTGTGATGTGGTTTTTCGAGAAGAGGAAGGATTTCCAGGACATTTTACATTAGGGTGTGAGAGTGATTAATCAATGGGAACGTTTTGATGGTTACCCTACTACCAATGTGCTTACTATATTAATTTACATGTCTTCTTCTACTTAGTGAATATTCCTTTTAGTGGTGGGGATGGATAGAATACCATATTAGGTTCTTTCGATTCTTTGATTTTCTCACCAGAACATTAGAATGTTTCCTCCACAAGTTCATGGTCGCCATATTTTTCAATTTGAGTATACATGTATGCTCAACCTATATTTATAAAATAACATTCAGGTTTCTATCGGGACAATGTGGACCATGCTGGAATTTTCTGTCTCAAAGTTTTCCATAGTTGTTGTGTCTCTACATAACATTACATTTGATACATACATTGGAGATTATTTAAAATTTTACTAGTTTTGTATTGAACATACATGTGGGAAAGTTTTTATTTATTTTACATATGTGTCATGGAGTTTTATTGAAGTTGATACTTCTTATCTCCATATCTTGGTTACTATCAAAAGTGTAGTGGCTCCCATTTTGTGAGATTTGGGTACCCTTGGAGAAGGTGGAAACCACATGGCCTACTAGAGGCGGGACTCGGGAGGTCATTATCTTTCTTTCTCCATTACTAGCATAGAAGGGGCATATTTGGAGGGTGAGTTAGGATAAAACGACATTAATGGGATGGTTGATAGATATGATTTATTATGGAGATATGAATAGTTAGGATTCCATGGGTTATTAGATAAATAGTGTCAGGTTATCATGGTGTGTGACATAGGTTAGGGGAGACCGACTACGACATGAGATTTTAGGGTTCCCCATGATCTGATACAAGGAATTTGAGTTAACCAAAAGACCAAGCGAGGCTACACTATTAGAAGGGTAGAGACCCTTTGAATTGTAATTACATCATAATGACTTCTGTTCAAATATTTAATTTGGTATTTCTAGTAATTTAAATAAATAATGACTTAAAATGATTATTAAATAAAATTTTATAATAATCAGACATAGGCATTCCATTCTTACATTTTAGATATGGCACTAGCCGTCATCTACATGTGGCTTGGGTATTTGGGGCCCATTAGGAGAACCTCATTTACAGGTAGATGGTTGATCCAAAAGAAGATGATTACCAGTGGTAGAGAACCTTATGTCCTTTCTTACAACAGGTCATAAAAATGTATGAGGGAAGTGTCATGGACTTTAAGAAAGAGAGTATGCTTGAGGAGCAAGAAATCAATTTCCATTTGATTTAGGCTCTGATGGAGTATTAGATTCCACTAGTAGTGATCAAGATGTAGGGAGATGTGAATTTTTGGTGGAAGTTGTACCTAGGAGAGAGGAAAAAAACTGATGTTTTGTGGGTTGATTATGAGATGGAGTTCTGAGTGGAATTCCTTTCATCCACCATGAAGGTTGAGAAGAGGCTAGAGATACTATTTCTCCAACATTGGTGTATGACGATACCAGATCTGTGAATTATGTTCAAGGATATCCTTTACATTTCCCTAGATCTTTTTCTTAATGAGGATTCTCAAGTGATATACCTAGAGGAGGCATGTTTTCCCTCTAATAATTATGTGGTCACTCCCTTTATAATGTCAACCTACATAAAGGATCATAAGAAGGCATAAGTGATTGACTGGATGCACTCACGAGGATCTCAACCACAAGAAGGGAATCAGTAACGTTCTGTGAAATTAAAGGCTATCATTAATAGGTCTCAAGCAATAGAGAATTAGAGGTTTTGACCATCGGGGAGTCACCATCATCACTTTCTGTTCCAACCTCATGGTCCATGTGAATTTCCTATGAGCTTGGGGATAATATGATTCTTTTGAGGATCATGTGGTCATCATTAGGGTCAGTTCCTGATATAAATTCGAGCTTAGTATGGTGGAGCTGGGCAGGTTCAGCACCATCCTTTGAAGCAGTTGTTGGTAGGGAAATTCCCCCATCACAGACAACAGGCTCACACTCCACCGAGGGGAGATAGAGAAGGTAGAGGCTGACCTCAGGGTGATCCTTAGGTTCCTCAACGTAGGCATGGTCGAGGATTCGATCATTAATAGAGGGGATGATGAGTTTGGCTTGGTCAACTACACATTACATTCGTAGTTTTTCTAGTAGGGACAAAGATCATTCGAGGTATGATCAATTTGTTTAGTACGTGGGTTTCTCTTTGTTTGATTCAAGAGCATAACACTCCTTTATTGCATATGATCAATCCACATTTAAAAGAGTATACATAGAGAGATTTATCATGCCCTTGGTGATGAGTATGCATGTAACACCCCAACATATCATAGTAATATCTATCTTTAATGTAATTCAATAGCTTATGATGCTTGCAACACTAACATGTCTTGTGTTATATGCTAAATTGAGTTTCTTCAAGAAAACACATTAGTATTAAAAAATTTTAAACAATATATATATTTATCAGTTAAATATTTAAATATGAATAGTAAAAAATAGATTTTAAATGTTATATATAATTTTTTTACATAAATAATATATATTTATATTCAAATGTATATGTTTTGGTAAAATAGTTATATATTTAGAAAAACTTTTTTCTTAAATGATTTACTTTTTATGTCTTTTTTAAACAATAATAAAATTAATATTAGACACTCCTAAGAAATTAAATTGGTAAAATATGCTTCATTTTTTGTATTTTAAATATCAAAATTAGGTTAGGGTGGATTTTTTAAATTTTTCTAAAAACATTCAATTTTTTAGGAATAGTGATAATTACTACATAGTACATAAAAACCGAATTTTTCAGTTAATTAATTATTTTTAATTAAAATATATCTTAAATTCAAAATAGATACATAATACATATATTATTCTAATATAAGTCATTTGAATCATTTTATAATTATATAAGATATATAAAAATTTATTGATCTTTTTAACCACATTTACCCTCCTTCTAGAAACATTTGACAATTTTCATAAAATAAAATTTTACCACTTCTGTGAATTAATTTTCAGAAATCAGAGACACATGGTTGAAATCATTAAGTAAAATGTGATTCAATAGGATGAAAATAATTTTTGGTGAATAGTAACTTTTGAGTTTTATTTACCGTAGTTAAAAATAAATAGGGTAATTAAAGGTAAAAATGATAACATAATTACCCTAAAAATGTTCTAATTCTATTGGATAAGTGTATTTCGACCAAAATCAACCTTAGGAAAAAAACTATGATCCGTTTTGATCCAATTGTATTATATTAGAACATTTATTACATTTTATTTAAAGAAGAGTTATATGTGTAAAATTCAAATTTTAATAACTAAACGATTTTTAATATAGGTTTATAAAAATAGATAAATTCTACAATAAATATTCATTAGAAATATAAATATATTTCATACATAATGGTATTTTATTTATAATTTTTCGAGATTAAATAATTAAATTTATTTATGACATAATGATGATGTAGAAATTACCATGTTAAAGATGGACTAAAATAATGGATGTTATAAATATTAAAATAAATGTAAATTAAACTTCTGATTCCATCCATGAATTTATAGGTTAATATGATATGTTACAGTTGATTCAATGTATTTCTTTTAATAAATAAACATGTTTTTACATTCATAAAAACCAAATACCAAATACTATCAAAATGGACATAAATGAGTTTTTAAAACAAATAATATTTTATTAAATGATATAGTATTGCTAAATATCAAACATTCAGCCAAAGAACATAAAAAATGTTTATCATATCAATAATGAACCACATGAGGTTCTCATGGAATTTTATAGTATTTTTATTAACCATATAGTGTAATAATACAAGAAGACATGGTAAAGGTTAAACTATTTAACTATGAGTTAAATATAATATACAAGGTAAATATGGTGACCTAAACGGGTCTAAAACAAATTGGTTGAGAGGTTTTCCACCCATCCTTACATTATCCTCGAAATAAATTCATTTTTTGGTACTAGAAAAATAAAAAAAGTTTATAGTAAATTAATATTTCAAGCATTTTCCTAAAGTTCCCCCCAACTCTCTTATAAAAACATACTTCCCCTTCTCTTAACGTCCAACCTCCAAATCCTTTTGTCTCGCCCACCCCCTACTCAAATATCCTCCCAAAAACCCTCACATAATCCTATAGGCCATACATTGGTTGGATATCCAACCTAAGGATCCATTTTGTTCAAATCAAAAATACATACCCAAAGACGAGTAATTATTTCATCACCCCTTTCCAAGTTCTGTTCATCTTCCACTTCTCTTTCATCATTGCTTCCATACCAAAATAATATATCCAGTAACTTATATATACTATGATTTTTTTTAAAATATGGTACAACCATATTAATTATTCTATCCATCTTATGAATGAAAATGTCATCATACATGTGTATGTACGGCTTACAGTCTCCACGATGTGGTGTAGATTGTTATTAAACACATAATTATATGGATGGGTCTAAGAAGGAGTATAATTGATGTAAATAATAAATATAATATGTTAATTATTTTGTAAATATAATATACCATCCAATTACATATGATTTCACCATTAATAGAATCATATTGTTTCTCATGTATACGTATGACTTACCGTCTCCACGACACGATTAGATTTAATTCCCCATCATAACCATTGAAGAATAATTTTCATTTGATTATTAAATAATATTTTTTATGAACATAATATCATTCTGGATATAATTAAAATATATCCAATCAATAAAAATCATGACCTACGTAACAAAATGTATAATGGAAAACGATTTAGTTTACACCTGAAATAGTGATACTATTGAAATATGATTTACAAAGCAATATTAGAGGAACATATTTGATATTTTATTTCTGTATTCGGTTCTTGTATAATTTAATAAAAATTATTTAACCGTGGTACAAGATGTTAAAATTACCCTCTACTAAAGGAAATTATAAGTTAAGGGGTTTTCATCTCACATTTTATTCCAATGAGAATAATGCAATATTTTCTACTATTTCATTTTGTGTGGTGTTTGAACTAAAAATGATTGTACTATTTAAGTAATATAATTTAATTAATTTTTATTTACATATTTATTGAATGACCTTTATTTAATGGGATGTATGTTTTGTATGTTACCAAATTGGTAAGGGGATATCTATTTTCAATTTCCACTCATTTGGATTCACGCATAACTCATTGATTATTTAACTACAAGATTATGTATGAAATCACTATTTGTTAATTTATGTATTAATTTACACTCCCATTTTTGGGGATATACTTTCGATACATGTAATTACTCCATTAATAAATTCCCAATTCATTTATATGAACTTAATGAGGGTAATCTTAACTCAATTTCCATTCTTTGGGTTAAACATCAAAGTCATTGAATTTGTTTTTACAAGAATATGAATGAATGCTCCCTGATTGACGTACATATAATATCCCATAATAATGAGTGTATTTATAATATTCAAACAAAATTATGTCATTTATTTATCTTTAATTTATGGATACAGTCTTTATAAGGGATTTCGTCTTAATTTACATTCCACTAATACTTCATTGTTGTTATGAGCCAATTCACTTTTATATGATGTACATACTGTCATTTGACATATTATATCATGAAAAAATTTATTCTCATGATATTATTACATTTTTGATTAATATTATTCCTAAATTATTGGTATCCATGCGTCTTTCATTTTGTTAGGTACTATTTAACTAAAATAAAATTTTAAATGATTTAATGATTTATTATTCTAAATCTTTCTCATTATTGTTCATGTTTTAAAAATATTTTTAAGGATTTATGTCTATGGACATGAATGTTTTAAATTTAAAATTTCTTTCAAAATATTCAAATTCTTGTGGGACACATTGATTCAACACCAAATTGTAAACTACTTTTTTGATATATTGTGCAACTTTTACATGTTTTCATGAAAAAGGTATATTTCTCACAAATAGTTTTACTAATTTTTTTCATCTATGTCAATATCCTTTATTGTGTTTTATTCTTTATTGTGGTTGATTTCTTATTATATAATCATACATATTGTATTGAATGAGTTATGATTGACTGTGGATGTGCTATTTTTGTACAATTCATAGTTTGTGGTTAAAGTATTGACATTTCGTATGCTAGTTTTAATATGAATTTTTAGATTATGTTTCACCCTTTTAATATAATAATTGCATTGTACATAGTATGTGACAGGTGGGGCATGCTATATCCCCTCAAGGAATCGGTAGGTCTCATGAGACAAACTAGTGTCTTGGCATAAGGCCTTGAAAAAAATTATATTCAGAGTCTTGGAACGAGGCCTTGACTTTGTGGTTAAGATGTATGACATTATGAACTCAATCATTATGAGATACTTATTGATGTTACATGTGATTATTCAACTAGTAGATTATAATAATGAATAAGTAAATGGAATTATTTAATATATCTTTTCTATATTATGCTGATTTTTAGGTTTAAATGGTTTGTGTTCCAATTTTATACTTTGCCATAAATGTTTATGATTATTTATGATTGCTTCTGCTATATTGTATGTCCTTAATAATCATCTGATCTCACCCCTTTCTTATGTTTTATTTTATCAGGATTCCATGAAGTGAATTATGATTTATATTTTGGTTTATTCTTGTATAATAATGGAATTATCAAAGGATTATCTATGTTGTATTTTATGTTATAAATTGTAATGTGAAGTTCAGGTATGTAATCTATTTCCAAACACTTCTAAACTTATCGGTCCTTCAGGGCTTGATTCTTTGTAATCTTTCCAATGTTATGTAATAATGCATCGACTCTAGGAAACTAGGGTCAGGGCATTATAGTTTTTACCAAATCAAGTTTAGAAATAATAATGGAAACAAGATTTAGATAAACTCTGATTAGGAAACATTACCATATCATAGACATTGAGGATTAGTATGGAATAACACCCTATAATTTTTGTAATTTAGATATTTTTTTAGTTTTCCAATAAATTAATCCCGGTATTGATACTAAAAGTGGATGTGGTTATGGCATAGATGTAACTAAGAGTGAAAACTCTGTCAAGGTGTTTTGGGATTGACCTGGGGTATTCCGGTACACGAAAATGGGCCATACTGCCACCTGGTTTGACACTCTTGGGTGATATGCTTAAGTTAATTCACATTTTATTTACTAATAGATTTGAATGATTTTAATATATGATGAGAATAAATATACTTGGTCAATACTAAGGTATTTTAGATTAAAAATTAGGTGTCTTGATATTCTCTAAATTTTATTATGATTATTTTTACTCACACTATGATTTTTGGTTTTAGGCAATGGATAGATTCAAGGAAGTCATAGTAATATTGAACATGATGTACAAGGTGGGCCCGATAGTGGAAATAAGAAACATAATGGAATGTTGATAGTCATAAAATATTTTTTTTCATGACGATGTATGGTTCAAAATATATCATCAACAATATATACAGTAACCAACTCTCACACTCAACAAACAAGAAAAAGGAATATTATAATAAAGTCTATAGTAGTAAAGACCATGGAGAAAAGATATCTCAATTTCTATTATATAAGAAATGTGGAATGAGAAACCTAGGAAGGTGTCTCAATAGAACAAATAAATTCTTTATGTAATGGAAATAAGGGTATAAAGTAAATAATTGTCGAGGAAAAATGAAGTATACAATGAATGAAAATAAAAATGATTCTAAGAATATATTTACCATCATTTGATATAAATTTTGGGGACCTAGGAATTAACCAATTCAGTTCCCTATTCTATAGGATAACAAATTTTTCAATGAAGAACTTATTTGTAAATAAATGGATTCTAAAATGTTTAAAGTTATAAATTATCTTTGTTAATAGATTACTATGGAAGACCTTTATATTGTATCTCTAACCCAGAAGTTTATTATGTGAAAATGATATTTGAGGAATAATTCTATTTTCTTTTGTGGAAATATATATAATGAATAATTTGGGTTTATGTGATCATTGAATTTGAGGCAATTAGGCTTTATTATTTTTTTGGATAAAAATTTTAGGAAAGAGATAGAATTTTTGGTTAAATTATGTAATGGTTATTTGGAGGATTTTATCTCATTTTTGGAATGTTATAAAATTAAATAGTTTTTGAAAATGGAAAACACACAGACCATGTTATAACCTAGAACGTAGGACAAAGTTGCGGGAATAAAACCCACAACCAAAGTGTGACTGAGATTTATTGCCTACCACAGAACTACGTGATGACCCTGGTTAGTATTACTAATTCTTTTTAGATAATAAGTTTGTTGATAAATAATAAATTTATATTGGATATTATGTTTTATTAAATGGATATCCATAGTATAGGAAAATTATTTGCTGATTAAGTGGTAAATGTTATTTTGGAATACGTTCCCTCTGTTGGGAACACTATATACCTAAAGAAAATATAATACTATCAGATTTCATTTGAGGAGTAATGATGGATTTTTATTTTGGAAGAATCTAGGTTTTTATTGGTGTCTTTTAGATATTTGGTTTATTAATGGAAATGATTATCCTATCATAGAGAATATTTGATTTGGTTGATTACACTTCAGTATGAGACTTTAAGAGTAGTACATGTTATTTGGAGATAAATTTTATTATTTACAATGAAATAATATGTGATTAAATTCAACTAAGTGATGGTTTTCAATCTTATTTTTAATTACATTGAATTATTTTATGGATAGTAATTTATTTAATTGTTATTATTTTACTTTGTGTTTTTTTCTATAATTTTATAGATTAAGAGTTATATTTATTTTTATAAAAGATTATCCTTTTGGGGATTATCTAATCTGGTACTAACATTTTTTGTTTTGGTTAAGGTATAAAGAAAAGGTAAATATATAGTTCATCCTTTTTGGATTTTGTGATTCTCTAAAATTTTATTCTAGTGCTTCAGGTGTGACCATTTCATCTGGAATACTCATTATTTAGAGAAAGGATGAGTTTTTGGTGGAAATTTATTAAAGGATGAAACACTATAAGATAACTAAGTATATCCCCTTATGTTATTATTTAATATCATAAATAAATTCTGAAAAATTATGACATTTAACATAAAACAAAAATGTTTTCTGTTTACTTTTCATACTGGGAAACCAATGGCAATTTAACTCATCGCAAGTTTGTGGTTTTCATGTTGTTAAATTTCTCCCGATCATGTTTTCTATCACTCTCCATCAGGATGTGACATTATGTTTATCATATATATCCATGTTTTCCTATATTTAACCCTATTATGTGTTGTCTTATGTGACCTTTGTACTTCTATTTCTTTATTTTAAAGTGATATTTTTATTGACTCTTTTTCTGATGTGGGTCTTTCGATGTAGTTTCCATGCGCAATTCTAAAATTGCAACGACAGAATTTCCAAAAGGGGGAAGAATGTAACACCCCAATATTTTGTAGTATGTTATATCTTTAAAGTAATACAATATCTTATATTTCACACAACAAATAATTGTCTTTCATTATACACAATATTGAGTTTCTAGGAGACAACACATTAGTATTATAATTATTTAAACCATATATATATATATTTATCAATTAAATATCATAATATGAATAGTAACAAATAAATTATAATTGTTATATATAATTTTTTCACATATATAAAACATATTTATAATGAAATGTATATGTTTTGTTAAAATTGTTATATATATAAAAAACTGTTTTCTTAAAATACATACTTTTTATGTCCTTTTCAGAAAAATAATAAAATTAATATTAGACATTTCTAACAATTAAATTTGGTAGAATAATCTTCATTTTTGGATTCTAAATATAAAAATTATACATTGGTAAATTCTTTGTATTTTTTTGAAAACATTCATTTTTTGATGAATTGTGAAAAAAACTTCATAGTAAATAAAAACTGTCTTTTTAATTTAAATAATTATTTTTAATTAAATATTATCATTAAGAAAAAATAGATCCATTGTATATATATATATTATTACAATATAATTCATTTGAATCATTTTAAAATAATATTATATATATATATATATATGTATAAGTTTATTGAACTTTTTAACATCTTTTACCCACATTCTAGGAACATTTGTAAATTTTCATAAAATGTAATTTTACCACTTCTATGAATTGAATTTCATAAATCTGAGAGACACGGTTGACATCAGTAAGTAAAATTTTGTTCAATAGGATGAATGTAATATGTGGTGAATAGTAACTTCTGAGTTTTATTTACTACTATTGAAATTAAATAGTGTAATTAAAGTTTAAAAGGATAGTATGATTACCCAAAAACATGTATTAGTTCTATTGGATAGATGTATTTTGAAAAATACAAACCTTAGGACAAAACTATGATCCTTTTTTATCGACTTCGATCATATTAGTATATTTAATATATTTTATTTAAAGAAGAGTTAAATGTGTTAAACTCTTATTTTAAAAACTAAACCATTTTTAATATAGGGTTATGCATAAGATAAATTATACTATATATATTAATTATAAATATAACAATATTTACTACATTATGGTAATTTATTTATAATTTTTAGACATTATATTATTAAATTTATTTATGACACAATGATGATGTAGTAATTAGCTTATTACTGAAAGACTAAAATAATTGATGTTATAAATATTAAAATATATGTAAATTGAATCTTATGATTCAACAACGAATTATATAGGTTAATATGATATCATAGGGTTGAATAAATGTATTTTTTGGTGGAAATAATGTTTTTTTTGACTTTCAATAAAACCAAATACTAAATTGGGTTAAAATAGAAATAAATGAGTTTTTAAAACAAATACTATTTTATTAAATGATATAACATTTATAAAAAACAATGGTTTGGAAAAAAAGACTTAAATAATGTTAGATATTTCATTAATAAACCACCTTAGGTTCTCTTGGCAGTTTATTGTAAATTTATTAACCATATACTGTAAGAATACAAGAAGACATGGTAAAAGTTATACAATTTGACTAAGTATTAAATCTAAAATATAAGGTTAATATGGTGACCTAAAATTGTCTAAAAACGTTTTTTGAGAGTTTCTTGACTTATCACCACCTTATCCTTGAAATAAATACATTTAGAGCTATTATAAACTGAAAATAAGTTTATAATAAATTAATATATCATGATTTTCCTCAATTTCCCCTAACCAATCTTATAAAAGGGTACTTCCCCTTCTCTTAATTTCACACCTCCAAATATATTTTTCTTGGCTAACCACTACTCAAATATCCTACCAAATACCCTCACATGCTCCTAGAGGCCTTACATTGATAACAAATGCAGCCTAAAGAGCCCTTTTGTTCAAATAAAAAAGAATCACCCAAAGAATAGGTAATTATTTCATCACCTCTTTCAACGTTTTTGTCTTCATCCACTTCCACTTTCATTGTTGTTTCTATTCCAAATATTAACTCTATTAGCTTCTACATATTGTTATGTTATTTTATATAATTTAAAACTATATTGATTAATTTATCCATTCTATGACTGACAAATTTACCATACTTTCATATGTACACCTTACCGTCTCCACATCGTGGTTTACATTGTTGTTCAAAAATTCATGATTTGGATGGGTATAATAATGAGTATAATCTATGTATATAATAAATATTACATTTTAATGATTTTTTATTTATAATATACCATCTAATTATATATTATTTCACCATCAATAGAATGATATTGTTGCTCATGCATACGTACGCCTTAACGTCTCCACAACACAATGAGATTTCATTCCCCATCATAACCATTACAGAATAATATTCATTTGATAATTAAGCAATAATTTTAAAGAACTTAATATCAATATAGATATGAAAAAAATAAATCCTATCTAAAACAAACATGACTTACATAACAAAAAATATAAAGGAAAATTAATCAGTTTACACCCAACACAATGATACTACTGAACTATTATTAAAAATGAAATATTAGTGAATCACATTTTATATCATATTAATGTATATGATTATTTTTTTAATTAAATAAAAATTATTTAACAATTATACATGAGGTTGAACTTACCCTCTATGAAAATAAGGTATGAGGTATGGGGGTTTCATCTCACTTTTTATTCCCGTGAGATTCATGTTGTATTTTCCATTTTTTCCTTTTGTGTGGTGTATGTACTACCAATGATTTTATTATTTGTGTAATTATTATTAATTTATGGGTATTTACATCTTCATTGAATGATACCTCTTTCATGGGATGTATGTTTCGTATATTACCAAATCGGTAAAGGAATTTCTAATTTCAATTTCCACTAATTTCGTTTTATGCATACCTCATTAATTATTTTACTACAAGGTTTTTTTTTGAAATAACTATTTATTTATTTATGTAGTAATTTATAGTCCCTTTTGATGGATATACATTTCATACACTTAATCACTCAATTGTTAAATTCTCAAGTCATTTATATGAACTTCATATGGGTAATCTTAACTCAATTTCAAATCATTATGTTAAACATCCAAGTGATTGGTTATGTTATTACAAGAATATGTGGGAATTTCCTCTAATTTATTTCCACAAAATATCCAACATATTTAGTTTTTTTTTACTTTTCACATATAATTATGTCGTTGATTTATCTTTAATCTAGGGATACTATCTTTATAACGGATTTTGTCTCCATTAACATTCCATTGAGACTTCTTTGTGGCTCTGAGCCAATTCAATTTTATATGGTGTATATAATATCCTTTGACATATTATATCATGAATCCCATTATTATTAGAATATTTTATTGTTTTTTTAATTTTATTTCTAAATTATTTGTTTTCAAGAGACTTTCATTTAGTTAGGATCTCTTTGACTAAAATATTGTTTTAAATGTTTTAAATATTTATTATTATAAATATTCCTCATTAATTTATAAGTTCTAAAAATAGTATTAAGGATTTATTTACATAGACAAGAATGTTTTAAAATTAAAATTTATTTTAAAATTATCAAAGTGCTATGGGAAACATTAATTCAAAAATCTATACTAAACACCTTCTTTGATAAATAGTGAATCTTTGAAATGTTTTCAAGAAAAAAGGGTATATTTCTCTCAAATAGTATTACTGATTATTTTCATCTATGTCAATATCCTTAATTGTGTTTTATTCTTGGTTGTGGTTTTTTTATTATAATAAAATCTTCCATATTGTATTGAATGAGTTAGGTTTGACTGTGGATGTGCTATTTTTATACCAATAATAGTTTCAATTTAATGTATTGACATTTTGTATGCTACTTTTAATATGAATGTTTAGATTATGTTTCACCCTTTTCATATGAGGAATTAATTGGACACCATATTTGATGGGGGGGGTTGTTATACCCATTGATGAATTGGTTAATCTCCTGAGGAAAACTAGTGTCTCGGGACAATTCCTTGACAAAATTTATGATTAGAGTATTGGCATGTGGCCTTGACTTTGTGGTTAAGTTGTCCAACATTATACACTCTATCATTATGAGATTAGTTATTGATGTTACATGTTATTATTCTACTAGTATAATTTCCATCTGAATAAGTAAAAGGCATTATTTAATTTATCTTTGACATATTATACTAAATTTTATGTTTAAATGGATTGTGTTTCAATTTGATACCTCGCTATAAAATTTAATGATTATTTATGATAAATATTTATATATTTTTTATCCTTACTGAGCATATGAGTTCAACCCTTTCTTATGATTTATTTTCTTATGATTTCAAGAAGTGTATTATAATTTATATGAACGATTAAGAAAGAAGAATAACAGAATTCTCAAAGGATTATATATGTTGTATTTTGTGTTAGAATTGTTATGTGAAGTTTATGTATATAATCTATATTCCAAGAATAATAAACTAATTGGTCATTTAGGACATGATTCCTTGTAATCTTTCCATTGTTTTTTAATAATTCACCAACTCAGGGTAACTGAGGTCAGGGCATTACAATGAAAGTTCGTGGTCAGATCAGCTTATTTGAGGTGTTCTAGGGATGTAGATTAAGGATGGGACCACATCTTTCCAATGGGGGTATTTTCTTGGTACATATGCAACCATATGATATCATCCATGTAAATGAATGGTTGTATTTTTTTAATTTTGGTATCAAATTATTTTGGGGGAGATTCGTGTGTTCAGATGTGGATAGCTAGTGTATGGCTCTCATTGGTGATTGCAGTTATCAAATGGGCAGTCGACATATGGAGCCTCTTCTTTCCCTGCTAGAAAAACTATTAGTTGAATCCATGTACGCTAAGTTGGAGGAAGTTCCTAGAATTTCTGGGGAGTAATTGGATTTATTCTACCCGGAGTTTGTGGCTCTACTCCCTCGATGTTACATTGTGTTCAAGATAAACATATAGGCTAGTTCATGTCCTATTTCAATAGCACCTTATCAGATGACACTTTCTGAGTTGAATAAGTTGAGCATTTAGATAGATAATATGATGTTGAAGGGTTATATCCTGTCTAGTGTGTCCACATGGGGTTCTCCAATAATGTTTGAGAAGAATTCAGATGGTGGTTTGATTTTTTGAATAGTCTTTTGAAGGTTGAATCAGTTGAGAGTCAAGAACCATTACCCTCAAAGAATAATAAATAATATTTTCAACTATCTAAGAAGAGCATGTTTGTTTTAAAAGATCGATATGGGGTCTACATATCACTTGTTAAGGGTGAATGAGGGAGATATTTCAAATACTACATTCATATGTAGGTATGGGCATCTTAATTTTGTGGTCTTGACATTTGGTGTTATGAACACACCATTAGTATTCATGGGACTAATAAACATCATCTTCCATGAGTTCTTATATCATTACAACATTATATTCATCGATGATGTCATAATTCTAATGATGATAGAAGTAGAGTGCCCCTAGAGTTTTCATAGGGTGATTATTTATTCCTTCGGGTGTCACCTAGGTTGGGTCATCGCATGATATGGAGGTAGGCCAATTTGGAACCAAGGTTTGTTGAACCATTTTAGATAGTGGAGAAAATTAAGCAGGTGTTATACTAGTTGTCACTTCCACATAGATACAATGTTATTCATGATGTTTTCCATGTATCACACTATAGTGGTATTATCCTAAACCATCTCATGTGATATATATAGATAAGGTTGACCTTGAAATAAATGTGTCTTTTGAGGAGAATTTGATACGTGTGATGGATTACAATGAGAAAGTGTTGCAGGGATGGATCGAGTAGATATTTCATGTGTTATAGAAACTTTAATGTTTATAATAATAAAAATAGGAAAAAGTAATACATATGAGGGCTCAATGGTCCTATCTTTTTCTCTTATAATATTAGAAATTCTTGGATGTGCAGTTTGAGGATAAGATATTATAATGTGGGGAGATTGTATAATCCATTCCATTTCAAGAGTTATCTTGGGTGCGATTGGAGTTAATTGTTTCTTTATTTGAGAACCCTTGTTTGAGTTATGTCTTTCTGGGCATTTAGGTAAAATCTAAGAAAATTTTGGAGAAAAATATATTGTGTATGATTAGCGCATGGTGTGAACAAACTGGGCTGCTACCCAAGAGAAAATGTGCACCTCTGGTCTTTTGATGTAGTAGATTTGGCATGGTCAATTCATGGTTTGAGAGGTTGTTTGAGGTAGCCATGCGATGTTCCCCCTAAAAGAAGTGTCTAACACATGGTTAGTCCACGATATGTCTAATCGTGCGACTAAACCATTTGAGCGCCAACTGTATGATCCTAAAATTGTTGATCTCATTTGTTTTCAACTTTTAATAACCTGTTTCACCTTTTATATGGCCCTAACTCAAGATTTTACATTCCTAATAGAAAATGAAGTCTCTCCTATCAACTCAGTGGACTTCCAAGACCTTACAAACACCATTCATTAAGATAAAAAGCTCGACATAAAGATTATCTTTTCTCTCAATAAGTGGATTTCATCCCGAAGATTCTCTCATTCATTCTTCTATCATTACATGATCTTTTCAAGGAAGATATCCAATAATTATTTGGATCTAAACATTTTTAGTGAGCTCTAGATGTATGATTATGGGACTAGATCTAGATTTATGAGGTTTTTATGTCTTTTATCTTGAATTCGGTTTAGGGATTTAGATCTAGAACTTTTATCAACATCTTTGTGTTGCTCAGATTTTAGGGATTCCCGTTCGGTAAACATCCCTCATTGAATAGTGGTGGGTTGTAGAAATCTAATTCCAATAGCTTGGTATTTGACGAATATATGAAAAATAGTATAATTGCTATCATCCTTCAACATTTTATTTTATTTAATTGGGTTTATTAGATTAACCAATAGATTTATTGAAACTATGTTGAAATATGTTATTAATTGGAGAATTAATCATAAGACTATGGGGCTTCCCTGTTAAATAATTAATTTTTGTGTGATTTGTTATAAGGGATAAGGATATAAATCTAGATAATCATTTTGAAAATTTATTATGAGATGTAAAATTGGATATGTATTAATAATTAATTTTTAATTAATTATGTTCTTCAATATTATGATCCAAATAATTAATTTTGGGATTAATTATGAAGAGATGAGATTTAGAATGAGATAATTAATTTAGGAAAATTAATTTTGGAATATAATTTGTGATATTGGTTAATTAATTAATTAATTAATTAATGGTATTGAGGCGTTAACTTAATTGTTCGGTATACTAAGGGTTTTGACGTATTTAAATAATTATTGAAATAGTAAGGGAATTGATGTGGATAATTAATTTGAATATTAATTATGTGATAAATAATGGGAACAAGGTCATTATAAATTGGGATGTAAAAATAGTAAAACTATCATTATAATTATAACTATGAAAATAGAAACATGGTTATTCTAATTTTGGGTATACAAGGTAACATGGCCATTATACTTTTGAGTAATGAGAATGGGAACATAATCTTTCAATTGAGGAGTAATCATGGTAACATGGTTGTCTAACATTAAATTTTGATATTGGAAACATTGTAAATGTGACATATAAATATGAAATTAATGAATTGAAATAATCAAACTATGAGTTATGGAATCACATGAGAATATTTGATCTCTAGCATACATGGAGGTGTGCTTGAGGTCATGTGGAGAACCGTCTTAGAGCTCTATTGTGCAGCACCAGGGTCATGATGTTACACTAGGGTTACCTATTCATTAATGATTTACTCATTTTCTATGTCCTTGAAGTAATTTTTTTATGTTACTATAGAATATCTATAAGGGGGTTAGTTGAACTACAATATAATAAACTAATTGGTCATTCGGGACATGATTCATTGTAATCTTTCCAATGATATTTAATAATTCACGAACTCTGTGTCATTGAGGTTGGGGAATTAAAATGCATGTTTGTGGTCAAATCAGCCTATTTCATGTGTTCTGGGATGTAGATTAATGAGGGGACCACATCTGTCATGTGGGAGTATTTTCTTGCTACAGATGCATTCATACGATATCATCCTTGGCATTGAATGGTTTTATTTTATTCATGTTGTTATCAAATTATTTTTGTGGAGATTCGTGTGTTCGGATGTGGATAGCTATTGTATGTCTTTCATTGGAGATTGTAGTTATCATATGGACAGTCGATGTATGGAGCCACTTCATTCTTTGATGGCTAGACAATTAGTTGAATTAGTGGATGCTATGTTGGACGACGTTCTCAACATTATTGGGGAGTTATTGGATGTATTCTTCTTGGAGGTTGTGACTCTACTCCCTCGACTTGACATTGTGTTATAGATAGACTTATAGCCTAGTGCATGTCCAATTACAATAGCAGTTTATCAGATGACACTTTCTGGGTTGCATAAGTTACAGATTTAGAAAGATAATATGATGTAGAAGGGTTTTATCTGATCTATTGTGTCACCATGGGGTTCTCTAATATTGTTTGCAATGAATTATGAGGGTGGTTTGAGGTTGTACATACTCAACTAAAGGTTTAATCAGTTTATGGTCAAGAACCATTACCCTCAATGAAGGAAAGATAATCATTTTGATTAGCTGAGAAGAGCATATTGGTTTTTAAATTTTGATCTAGGTTCTACATATTACTTGTTAAGTGGGAATGAGGGATATATTCCAATGACTACATTGATATGTAGGTATGGGGACATCCATTTTTTGGTCTTCACATTTGTTGTTACGAACACACCAAGAGTATTCCTGGGACTAATAAACGTCGTCTTCCATGAGTTCCTATATTAGTTCTTCGTCATATTTATTGATGATGTCATAAGTCTAATGGTGATAGAATTAGAGTTCCCCTTGATTTTACTAAGCGTGATTGTGTATTCCTTCGGGTTTCACCTAGGTGAGGTCACCACAGGATATGGAGGTAGGGCAATTTGGAACTAAGGTTTTTTGAACCATTTCAGATAGTGGAGAGAATCAGGTGGGTTTTATACTAGTTTTCACTTCCATAGAGATACAATGTTCTTCATGATGTTTTCCATGTATCACAACATTAGTGGTATCATCTTGAACCTTCTCATGTGATATATCTGGATAAAGATGACCTTTAAATAGATGTGTCTTTTGAGGAGCATCTAATACGTGTGTTGGATTATAGTGAGAAAGTGTTGTGGGGATGGACTGAGTAGATAGTTCATGTGTTGTGGAATCATATAAGTGTATAAGAAGAAAAATAGGAAAAAGTAGAACATATGAAGGCCCAATGGCACTATATTTTTCTCTAATAATATTAGAAAGTCGTGGAAGTGAAGCTTGAGGATTAGCTATTATAAAGTGGGGAGATTGTATGATCCTTACCTTTTCAAGAGTTATCTTTGGTGTGATTGTAGTTAACTTTTTCTTTATTTGAGAACCCTTTTTTGAGTTATGTATTATTGTGAATTTAGGTGAAATCTAAAGAAAATTTTGGAGAAAAATATATTGTGCATGATTTGTTCATGGTTTGAACAAACTGTGCAGATGCCGAAGAGAAATTGTGCGCCTCTCGTCTTTTGAGGTAGTAGATTTGGAATGGCCAATTAATGGTTTGAGAGGCTGTTTGAGGTATCAATGTGAAGGTGAACCTAAAATATGTGGCTAACACATGGTCAGTCCACGGTATGTCTAACCATGCGTCTAAACCATCCGAGAGCCAACTGTAAGATCCTAATATTTTAGATCTCAGTTTGTTAAACTTTTAATAACATGTTTCACCTCTTATATAGCCCTAAATCAGGAGTTTACATTCCCAAGATAAAAGGAAAGCTCTCCCATCGACATAGTGGACTTTTATGACCTTACAAACACCATTCATTGAGATCAAAAGCTCGACTTAAAACTTATCTCTTCTCTCGATAAGTGGATTTCATCTTGAATATTCTTTCATTCATTATTCTATCATTCCATGATCTTTTCATGGAAGATATCAAATTTTTATTTGGATCAAAACTTTTTTAGTGAGAACTAGATCTAGTATTGCGGAACTACATCCAGATTTATGAGATTTTGATGTCTTTGATCTTGAATTCAGTTTAGGGATTTAGATCCCAAACATTTATCAACGTCTTTCTATTTCTCATATTTTAGGGATTCACATTGGTTGAACATACCTCATTTAATATAGGTTTTTGGTATTAATCTTTTTCCTATAGTTTTGTATTTGGAAAGTATATGAAAAATGGTAGAATTTCGAGCATCCCTTAGCATTTTATTTTCTTTAATTGTTTTTAATAGATTAACAAATTGAATTATTGAAGCTATGTTGAAATAGGTTATTAATTGGAGAATTAATCATAATACTATGGGGTTTCCCTATTAGATAATTAATTTTTTTTGATTGGTTATAAGGTATAGGGCTATTAATTTAGATAATCATTTGGAAAATTAATTAAGAGATATCAAATTGGATAAGTAGTGATAACTAATTTTGAATTAGTTTTGTTCATCAATATTATGGTCTAAATAATAAATTTTGTGATTATTTATGAAGATATATGATTTTAAATTAGGTAATTAATTATGGAAAATTAATTACGGGATATAATTTGTGTTATTGGTTAATTAATTAATTAATTAATTAATGGTAATGAGGCATTTAGATAATTTCTGTATTTAATAATGGTTTTGATGTATTTAACTAATTATTGAATTAGTAAGGGAATTGTTGTGGTTAATTAATTTTTCTATTAATTATTTGATAAATAAAGGGAACAAGGTCATTAAAAATAGAGAAGTAAAATTGGTAACATAGTCATTATAATTATGACTATGAGAATAGAAACATGGCCATTCTAATTTGATGTATATATGGTAACATGGTAATTATACTTATGAGTAAAAATAATGGAAACATAGTTATTTAATTGTGGAGTATGCATGGTACATGGTTGTCAAACTTACAATTTTGATATTGGTAACTTTGGAAATGTGACTTATATATGTGAAATTAATGAATGGAAATAATCAAACTCCAAGTTATGTCCTCACACGAGAATATTTTATCTCTAAAATGAGTCTAATTAGGTATTGAGATATCATAGAACTTTGAATACTTTTATCTTTGGTGGGAATAATGTATTAAGATATGGTATTACCTAGGGAATTCTTCAGGATCATTTATATGATGAAGTTAGTATTGAGGTATGGGTATACATGGGAACCCTTGAGTTAATGTTGTTAGACAAGAATAAATTCTATTGTAATAACTCATTAACCTTTCATTGTAATTATTTCTTATTGAGTTGCATTCACTGTATTTTTATTGAAATTTTTTATGACACCATTGGTGGTGGCATACTAAGTTGTACTCACACCCTATTCAGAACATCTGATTGGTACCCGAATAGATTATATTATTTCAGTTGGGGATAAGGGAAAAGTCGATGGGATATGTGGCAGATTGGGGATGGAGATCGAAGGAGGGAACCAGACATGGTTTCCAACCTGCATGGGGAGTCATAGTGTCTTTAATTTCAATTTCATTATAGACACTTGACACTTATATTGAAATATCATGTTTCCATTTTAGTTGAGTATTGTATTTTCTATTTAATTATCTTGTGGAATCAGTATTTTTCTAGTTATATATGCTTATTATGTTGTTTATTTATTTCCCTTAGAAACTTACACTAACAAATGAGGGTATAGTCTCCACATGAATGTCTTGCAAGACCCTAACTTCTAGTTTGGATCCTCTAGAGTACATGGACTGTAACGCCCCGAGATTTTATGATAAATATTCATTTTAATTTTATTGATGTCTTGTGTTGTATGCTACACCAAAAGGATCTTTCACAACACGCATCCCTGACTTGGCTTATATTACACGAAATTGATGTTATTATTATTTTCATGACTTATTATATTCCCCCTTTACTTATTTTATATAAAACGTGCATAATTTGTGTGAAATATTAATGTTTTAATATTAAGTATAATATTTGAGCATTTTAAAAGAAGTCCAATTGAGTCAGTTTAATGTTTTAATTATAACTCTCACTATACTGATCCAAATTGTGCAGTTCTTATTTTGTAGGATTCTAATTTCAATATTCAACATTTCATTAGAAGGAACCATGATCCAATTCTGCCATTTGAAGGGTCATATGGTCCTCACAAACAAGACCAAAGAATCTGTGAACAAACTGGACCAGCCATGAAGATTGATTTACTGGGCTCAATACAGAATTCCAAAAACCTTAACTCTCCACCATAATTCGGGGGACAATACATGTCATCTTGGATAAAAATTTAATGGCCCAAATCCAAGTACAAGGGGCCCAAATGAAGCTTTGAAGTCCAGCCCACCATTCTGTCCTAGAATTAAAATCAGTATACTATTCATGACATATCTCATTATGTAAGCATAAAATCTAGCTGAGATTTTGTAGTGTGAAATAGGAGCTATAGGAGGCCGACTATGTTGAAGACATCATTCGGATTTGAAGGCATCTTACTGTTCAAAAATCCATTCACATTTTGGCCATCGAAAAAGCATGGATAGAAATGGTCAGTTTACCTTTGTTTAATAAAACAGCCATAACATTGGATCCACTTTTCCAAATGCCTCCATATTTTGATAGTAGTCGTCCAACATTATTTTATACAACTTTGAAGAAGGAAATATTTGATTATTCGGATGTCTGAATATACAAATTGTGATGCAAGTGGAGAGACAGATTGGGAATGCAAACAGTCCACTCCTTGGGCTATAAATACTCCCCCCTTCTCTCCTTGAGAGGGGTTGGCATTTCAGAAGAGAGGAGATCATATTGGAACGACCAAAGCTTTTCCAAAGGCTTGGGATGACCTGCCATACTCATGTTTTCACTTGAGAGACCTTTCCCCCTCTCTTTATTTTCACTTACTTTTGTTTTTTTCATTTTTGTAATTTTTTAAGTCCTTTCTTTTGTAATTCTGTTTTAATGCAAGATTCTTCTTCAATATCTCTTATTATCCTCCAACTTCTGTATTTTAATATTAATGTTATTAAAATATTTTAAATTCTGTAGAATCTTATTCCCTTCTTTTGCTTCCTCATTCAATCGAAAATCTATTTTTAATTATCATCATTGTTCGTGTGTGTGTGTTCAACGTACCACTCTTTTCTAATCCGTTTCTTTTTCTTCTATTCTTAATTTATCATCATAAGTATTATAACCAGAATATTAAACACCCAAATGTCTGAGTAAATATCTCATTGGGGTGAGTCATAATTTAGGGATGTTAAGTGATTGAGAGTATTTGCTCGTTAAGTATTTGTTAATTTAACATTGTGTATGTTGGACTTAATATGTCATGGATTAATGACATATTTTGTTTAGCATGTGGTTTCCATGGATTATTGGAACCATAAATACACTACCATAAACAAGTACTGATTGATTTTAGAATCCTAGTTATGTTAAGGCTTGGATTAAAGCTTTAACACTTAGGAATTCTAATCGACGTCAACTTGTGAAGTGGGTGTTAATTTAAATGCAATATAAAGCAAACCTCAAGGATATCACAAGTTTAACTCCCTCATAATGAACTCACCCCAATATTTATCAATTTGTTAAATCAATTATTTTCAATCAATCATTTCAATTAAGCTCTGCAACAAACCCCCCTAATAAAAATACAATCAACTAAAAACAAACAACTACTACAAAGTATCATCACCGAGGCTTCGACCCGAGTGCTTCTATACACATTAGCAGAGCACCGGAACATTGACCGGTCGATCGATGACAATTGGATGTGCGTTTCAAATGGCGCCTTTGTCGGGGATGGTGCTTTAAGTAGTCATTTGTTTCTGGTTATTATAAAAAAACCCAAAAAAATACAAAATTTTAAAAAAAATTGAAAAAAAATCACAAAGAAAAAGCCGTCTTCCTCTTTCTTCCAAAATCTCTCTGACTGCCCCGTAGCCTTCCCAATAATCCCTCTGATTTGTTTGACACTGAAATTGATAGAACTCTTCGTCGACTTAGGAGGACCATTAGGGATAACCAAATCACCCAAGAACCAATCATTTCCCTACCAATTGAATTAGATATGGCCAATACTAGGGAACAAACATTGAAAGAACTTGCTTCCCCTGATATGAATTACCAACCTCTTGGTATTCAATATCCAAAAATTGAAGCAGACTTCGAACTCAAATCAGGTTTGATTCATATTCTCCCTCATTTTCACGGGCTAGCCGGTGAGGATCCACATCTTCACCTTAAAGAGTTCCAAGTAGTATTCTCTACCATGAAGCCTCAAAGGGTTTCTTAAGAACAAATCATGCTAAGAGCTTTCCCCTTTTCCCTAGCGGATTCTGCCAAGTCTTGTCTCTACTACCTCCCACCCGGTTCCATAAACTCATGGGTTGACATGAAGAGACTTTTCCTTGAGAATTTCTTTCCCGCTTCCCGAACAGCTTCTATCAGAAAGGAAATAAGCGGTATCCGTCAATTCCCAAATAAATCACTCCACGAGTATTGGGAGAGGTTCAAAAAGCTTGTGGCAACTTTTCCACACCATCAAATACCTGACCAACTCCTGATCCAATACTTCTATGAGGGGTTATTGTCTATAGAGCGAACACTCATTGATGTCACAAGTGGTGGTGCTCTTG
The DNA here is from genome assembly GCA_963277665.1 of Viscum album. Taxonomy (NCBI): domain Eukaryota; kingdom Viridiplantae; phylum Streptophyta; class Magnoliopsida; order Santalales; family Viscaceae; genus Viscum; species Viscum album. The sequence continues at coordinate 785,587,778 of OY728156.1, read as the reverse complement.
TTGACAAAACACCTGCAGCTACACGAGAACTAATAAGCAACATGGCTACAAACACGCAGCAATTCCATACTCGAGCTCATGCTCAAGTGAAACAAGCCCAAGAGAATCAATCCATAGAGCCCAAAAAGATGACTGAGTGGATGAGTGAACTTACAGGTCTTGTGCGTCAACTAGCGGTGGCTACCAAAGCCCCAACCTCATCTTCTCCACAGTCACTATTCCCTAGACCGATCATGAATTGTGGAATCTGCAACTCTCCATCTAATCCGACTGACACATGTCCACAACTTCAAGATGATCCATCTGATTCATCTAGTCCAATGGAGCTCAATGCGGCATATCCTCAGCGAAACTTCAACCCTCAACAATCAGGTCAGTTTGTTAGAAACTTCAACCAACCCCACTCTGAGCCCTTCTCTTCAACCTTTAACCCACCTCTGAGGTATGGTAATCCCATTTCTCATCCTCCCCAGTTCCCTCATCAAAATCGAAACCAGTTCCAATATGGTCAAAGTGGTGGTAACATCCATCAACATTATCCTTTTGTTCCTCAACCCCAAAGGTACAATCCTCCTCCTGGATTCCACTATCCTAAAGAGCCTTCCCAATTCCACACCCAATACAATCACTTTCCCAAGAACCAAAATCAAGGCCAACCCAATTTGGGACAAGCCTCTTCTTCTAGACAATCATGGGAAAGTGCTGTAGAGGATCTTTCTTCCTTCACCCGTTCTATCCTCAAGAACATTGAAACCCAAATAGGTCAACTTGCATCCCACCTTATCCAGAAACAACCATCCAATTCAACCCAACTCCCAGCTCAACCATTACCCAACCCTAAGGGTAATGTAATTGCAAATTCACTTAGATCGGGAAGGCAAATTTCTCTGCCCCATGCTGATTTCTCTACCTCCCCTTTCGATGTTGATATAGAAAACGAAAAGAACAAAAATCTGGAAAAGGAACTTGAATCCACTCCTTCACCTCCTTCCATTCCTCTAAGGAACCCAATTCCTTTTCCTCAAGCCATCTCCAAGCCTAAGAAGTCCTTTGAACCTGATCCTGAAATGCTTGACATGTTTAGACGTGTTGAAGTGAACATCCCCCTCTTAGATGCCATCAAAAAAATCCCTATGTATTCCATGTTTCTTAAGGAATTGTGCACCCATAAGAGGAAACATAGGAACATTGAAAATGTTTCAACCCAACAGTCCATTCCCATGAAGTGCAAAGATCCAGGGACCTTCACGGTTCTATGTCAAATAGGGAGTTCCAACTTTGATGATGCACTCATAGACCTTGGAGCCTCAATAAATGTCATGCCCAAATCCATTTTCTCAAACCTTGTTCTAGGTCCCTTGCACCCAACGGGTGTTTTCCTTCAATTAGCCAATCGAAGCACTGCCTGTCCTGAGGGGATAATTGAGGATGTTCTTGTTCGGGTCAATGATCTTATCTTCCCAGCTGATTTCTATGTCTTTGACATGGAAGGTGAGACGACCTCTTCTCGATCTCCCCTAATTCTAGGAAGACCATTCCTCATGACTGCGAGAACCAAGATTGATGTCCATTCAGGCATCTTATCCATGGAATTCGGTGACCAAATGGTCAAGTTCAACATTTTCCATGCCATGTGATACCCATCTGAGGATCACTCTGCATTCTCAATCCATGCTTTTGAGGACACTTCTAAGATTCAATCGAACCCCAATCCACCATGTTCTTTATGTTCTAATGATAAAGGATCTTGTGAAATCTGCACCATGATTAACAAAGTCATTAATGGTGAAGTTGATGTGGACCTGTCATTCATAGATTCCATCAATCTAGAGGAACTTGAAAACTCTCCTGAATCCCACATCAACTCTGATCTCTACTACTCCACATTGGACAGTGTTGAGGAAAATGATCCAAACCCATCCGGAATCCATTCTCCTTCTTTTAACTTCTCTAGCTCTCAAATCAAGGCTGAAACTGATCTAAAACCACTTCCTTCACACCTCAAGTATGCATTCCTTTTCCATGATCCCTCATACCCTGTCATTATCTCTGCTTCACTTTCTGAAACTGATGAGTCCCAACTTGTTCAAGTGTTAGAGGAAAACAAAAATGACTTAGGTTGGACCCTAGAGGATATTCTAGGAATCAACCCTTCCCTTTTCATGCATCACATCCATCTAGAGGAATCATCCAAACCAATTAGGCAACCTCAAAGAAGACTCAATCCACTCATACTTGAGGTAGTTAGGGAAGAGATTACCAAGCTTCTTCAAGCTGGTATTATCTAGCCAATTTCTGATAGTGAATGGGTTAGTCCAATTCAAGTCATTCCTAAGAAGGGCGGGATAATAGTTGTCACAAATGAACATAGAGAAGTGGTCACAACTCGAGTGAAAAACAAATGGTGTGTGTGTATCGATTATCGCAAATTGAATGCTGAAACACAAAAAGATCACTAACCACTTCCTTTCCTTGACCAAATGCTTGAGAGATTGTCCGGAAAGTCCCACTATTGCTTTATTGATGGTTACACCGGATACTTCCAAATTCCAATCGCACCTCAAGACCAAGAAAAGACCACATTCACTTTCCCCTTTGGAACCTATGCCTATAGGAAAATGCCTTTTGGCCTTTGTAATGCTCCTGCAAAATTCCAGCGGTGTATGATGGGTATCTTTTCTGAATTAATTGAGAATTGCATGGAGGTATTCATGGATGACTTTACCATTTATGGTGAGTCATTTGAATCTTGCTTACATTTACTCTCTTTGGTCCTTCAAATGTGTGTCAAGTGCAACCTTGTGCTGAATTTTGAAAAATGTCACTTCATGGTTTCAAATGGGATTGTTCTAGGGCACATAATTTCTCAAGAGGGTATCCAAGTTGATCCATCCAAAATTGAGGTGATCCAATCACCTCCTGAACCCAAATCATTTCGAGACATTCAGTCCTTCCTTGGTCATGCCGGTTTCTATTAGCGATTCATTCAGAACTTCAGCAAGATTTCCCTCCCTCTCACTTGTTTACTTCAAAATGATGTCACATTCAATTTTGATGAGGCTTGCAAGAGAACCTTCATTGAACTCAAATCTGCTCTCACATCTGCTCCAATAATCCAACCCCCAGATTGGTCCTTACCATTTGAATTGATGTGTGATGCTTCTGATAGGTCCATTGGGGTTGTTCGTGGTCAAAGAAGAGAAAACATTCTTCATGTCATCTTTTATGCCTCAAAAACATTTGATGAAACTCAATCACACTACACTATGACTAAAAAAGAACTTTTAGCTGTGTTTTTTGCCTTGGATAAATTCCTGCCCTATCTCTTAGGTGCCAAAATCATCATCTTCACGGACCACTCAGCATTAAAGTTCTTACTTAAGAAAAGTGATTCCAAACCAAGGCTAATAAGATGGATTTTAATGCTCCAAGAGTTTGAACTTGTGATAAAAGATAAACCTGGAAAAGAAAACCATGTGGCTGACCACCTGAGTAGAATTTCTAATTCTTCTCATTCTGAAATAATTGAACCTGAATTTCCAACTGAACACCTCTCATCTCTCACTCCAAAGTTACCATGGTATGCCCCAATTGTCAATTACTTGGTTTCTGGTGTTTTCGCTGAATATTTTTCAAAAGAACAAAAAGAAAAGATGAAAATTGATTTAAAGAATTATTTTTGGGACGATAATAAACTTTGGAAAACTCGGGCTGACATGGTAATTAGGAGATGTGTTGATGAAACTGAACAATCCTCCATCTTGGAATTCTGCCACTCAATGCCTGGAGGTGGCCACTTTGGACCATAAAGGACTTCTCAAAAGGTCCAAGATTCTGGATTCTTTTGGCCTTCACTCTTCAAGGACTCGCACGAGTTCAGTCAATCATGTCCCACTTGCCAAAAGTTTGGCACAATTTCTAAAAGAAACGAAATGCCTCAAAAGCCATTAATCTTTTGTGAGCTCTTCGATGTTTGGGGAATCGATTTCATGGGACCTTTTCCCCCTTCCAATGGATTATCCTACATTCTCCTTGCTGTTGACTATGTTTCTAGGTGGGTCAAGGCCAATCCCACTTGGAAATATGATGCTCAAACTGTGAGTGAGTTCGTCAAAACCCATATCTTCCATCGATTCGGAACACCATGTGCTTTGATAAGTGACTTAGGAACTCATTTCTGTAATAGAACCATGGAGTCAATTTTGAAAAAGAATGGGTTTGTACATAAAACATCCACTGCATATCACCCTCAAAAAAATGGAATGGCTGAACTTTCTAACAGAGAAATGAAAAGAGTGCTTGAATGAATTGTTAATCCCACAAGAAAAGACTGGCCCGATAGACTTGGTGAAGCACTTTGGGCCTATCGAAAAGCCTATAAGACACCCTTTGGGATGTCTCCATTTAGGCTATTTTTTTGGTAAATCCTGTCATTTACCAGTTGAAATCCAACATAAGTCATTTTGGGCTGTCAAAACTTGTAATTTTGATTGTGAAAAATCTGGTGAAGAAAGATTGTTGCAGTTGACTGAATTGGAGGAGCTTCGACTCGATTCGTATGAGAACTCCATTCTCTACAAAGAAAATTCAAAGTCACTCCATGACAAGAACATTATTCGAAAGGTATTTCATGAAGGTGAAAAGGTAATACTCTTCAATTCTTGATTTCGACATCACCTAGGTAATCTCAATTATCGTTGGGATGGACCTTTTATTATTACTAATGTTTACCCATTTGGTGCAATGCAAGTCGAAGACCCTTCTTCAAAAAGATAATTCACGGTAAATGGACACCGGTTAAAGCATCACCATGAGAGGCCATTCACTTCAGGTTCCACATCGACTTCCATTGACCCACCACTAGATGGAAATGGCGACCCACCAAATCCAAACCAGGGGGCACCGCTTTCCCTTTAACTCTCTCTCTCCTCAATCTCTCTTCCCTCTCCTCTTCTCTCTATTTCTTCTTCTTCATCTCTCCCTCTCATTTTTTACAACATTCTTCCACAAACATTTTTCTATTTTCTCTTTTGTGTGGATGTGTCATTAAAAATAAAAAAATTTAAAAAATTTAATTAAAAAAATGAAAATTGAAAAAACAGCGGTGTCATAATTACTCATCATCCAATATTGAAATTCTTTCCAACCATTTTGGGGAGTCAAAGAATTGTTTTAAACTCAAATATATTGAATTTTTATCTCAAACCTGGGTAAACAATTTTGTGTCAATAACAATCATTTTGAATAAACAATTTTTGGTGGAAAATGATTCTCCCCTACCGTGAGGAATAACATTAGCCTTCATGACAAGGTAATCTATGGCCATCTTTTTCATTGTGTGTCTTCACCACTAATTGTGAGTCTTGGTTTGTGGACCTTCGAGCTGAATTTCCATCTTTTGTGTGCATTAATATGATAGAGGAATTTTCTAAGCCACATGAGAATCAGAATAGCCAAATAGCCTCCCATTACCCTTAAATTGATCCTACTTTTGAAATCCCCTTTGAGCCTATGAAAACCTTTCTTTTGACAGCCACATTACAAGCCTAATACCTTGTCCCACCCAACATCTTCATGGATTTTCATTGTAAAATTTATTGAAATTTATGTGTGGGGGAATGGACTTCATTTTTGGGCATACTTTCATTGATTTCCAATGTGTCATCATATGCTTGAGGGAAATCATCCATTCAAGAGTGGGGGAGAGGTTGTAATTCTGTGAGCTTTGGGGTGTATATGTGTAATTATCATTTGTACAAAAGTCATTGAAAAGTGTTCAAAAAAATGAAAAAAAAATGAAAAAAAGGAATGGGTTGTGTCATGGGTGGGTCAAAAAATCATTCATCATCAACCATTGATCGTGTTATAACTACTAAAATTAGTTCCATGAGAAGATCAAACATGGGTTGGGAGATGACTGTGAGACTTGTTTCAAGCACAACTTTCGAAAAAAAAGATCAAAAAAAGAAAAAAAAGAACACTTGAATCATCTTGTATTTTGTCATTATTGGAATTATTCCATGTTGTAAATATTACATCATCTCACCCAATTCCATTTTCTATCTCCCTCACTTTTCATTCATCACACATTCATGCCCTTGTAAATATGTGTTTCTATTTCCTTTCAAATAAAATTTCAAAAAAATGTGCATTGATTTTTTAATATTGGTGTTTTAACCCATCTTTTCCTTTGGAAATTATATACCTACCGTCCCATAGCCACTGAAAAACCCCATAAAAGACCTCTTGATTCTTGTACACATTAGATTTGGGAATGGAAGCTGAGAGCTCTTACAAACTCTTGATTTTCACTTTTTGTTGGTGAATGAGTGAACCTCCTAAAATACATTTTTATCATCTTGAGAGGAGTAAGTTTTGAGTGCCTACATTTTCCAATTAAAACCTTGAACATGAAAAAATGAATTGTTTCTGATGCATTATTGTGAACCAAATTTGTGATGGAATTCAATATGGATGAGTGAAATAGTCTAAACCTCCCCTGATTGGAGAAAATAAAATTTTAATATTTGTTGGTGAGTAAAAATGATTTTGTCATGTTTTTATATTTATTTCACATGAGGACACGCGCAAATCTATGTGTGGGGGATTTAATGTTATTAATATTTTCATGACTTATTATATTCCCCCTTTATATATTTTATATAAAATGTGCATAATTTGTGTGAAATGTTAATGTTTTAATATTAAGTATAATATTTGAGCATTTTTAGAAGTAGTCCAATTGAGTCTGTTTAATGTTTTAATTATAACTGTCACTATATTGATCCAAATTGTGTGGTTCTTGTTTTCTAGGATTCTACATTCAATATAAAACATTTCATTAGAAGGAACCATGATCCAATTCTGCCATTTGAAGGGTCATATGGTCCTCACAATCAAGACCAAAGAATCTGTGAACAAACTGCACCAGCCTTGAAGATTGATTTACTGGGCTCAATACAGAAGTCCAAAAAACTTACCTCTCCACCATAATTCGGGTGACACTACATGTCATCTTTACTAAAAATTTCATGGCCCAAATCCAAGTACAAGGGGCCCAAATGAAGATTTCAAGTCCAGCCCACCATTCTGTCCGAGAATTAAAATCAGTATACTATTCATGACATATCTCATGATGTAAGCCTCAAATAGAGCTGAGAGTTTTCAGTTTGAAAGAGGAGATATAGGCGACCGACTTTGCTGAATAAGTAATTCGGATTTGAAGGCATATTACTGTTCACAAATCCATTCACATTTTAGCCATTGAAAAAGAATGGATATAAATGGACTGTTTACCTTTTTTTAATAAAACCGCAATAACTTTGGTTCCACTTTTCCAAATACCTCCATATTTTTACAGTAGTCGTCCAACATTATTTTCTACAACTTTGAAGAAGGAGATATTTGATGATTCGGCTGTCTGAATAGCCAAATTGGCGATGCAAGTGGAGGGACAGATTGGGAATGCAAACAGTCCACTCCTTGAGCTATAAATACTCTCCCCTTCTCTCCTTGAGAGGGGTTGGCAGTTTAGATGAGAGGAGATCATATTGGCATGAACAATTCTTTGCCAAAGGCTTGGGAGGACCTGACATACTCATGTTTTTACTTGAGAGAGCTTTTCTCCTCTCTTTGTTTTCACTTACTTTTGTGTTTTTTATTTTTGTAATTTTGTATGTCCTTTCTTTTGTAATTCTGTTTTAATGCAAGTTTCTTATTAAATATCTCTTATTATCCTCCACCTTCTGTATTTTAATATTAATGTTATTAAAATAGTTTAAATTCAGTTGAATCCCTTTCCCTTCTTTTTCTTCCTTATTCAATCGAAAATCTGTTTTTAATTATCATCATTGTTCGTGTGTGTGTGTTCAACGTACCACTCTTTTCTAATCCCTTTCTTTTTCTTTTATTCTTAATTTATCATCATAAGTATTATAACCAGAATATTAAACACCCAAATGTCTGAGTAAATATCTCATTGGGGTGAGTCAAAATTTAGGGATGTTAATTGATTGAGAGTATTTGCTTGATAAGTATTCATTAATTTAACATTGTGTATGTTGTACTTAATATGTCATGGATTAATGACATATTTTGTTTAGAATGTGGTTTCCATGGATTATTGGAACCATAAATACACTACCATAAACATGTAATGATTGATTTTAGAATCCTAGTTAAGTTAAGGCTTGGATTAAAGCTTTAACACTTAGTAATTCTAATCGACGTCAACTTGTGAAGTGGGTGTTAATTTAAATGCAATATAAAACAAAGCTCAATGATATCACAAGTTTAACTCCCTAATAATGAACTCACCCCAATATTTATCAATTTGTTAAATCAATTATAGTCAATAAATCATTTCAATTAAGCTCTAAAACAAACCCCCTAATCAAAATACAATCAACTAAAAACAAACAACTACTACAAAGTATCATCGCCGAGGATTCGACCAGAGTGCTGCTATACACAATAGCAGAGCACCGGAACTTTGACCGGTCGATAGGCGACAATTGGCCGTGCGTTTCAGCAACCGCGACCTTCCACGATAGCGTGTGTTGTACGCAATACCAAGTTTCACTAAAAAACAATATTTTATATAAACTAGCTGTTATGAATAGTAATACCCACTTTTTAAAATTTTATAAATTTTATCTTTTGAAATAGAATTTATTTTTGGATTCGGAATATTGAAATTAGCCTAGGGTGAATTTTTGTTATTTTTCTAAAAACATTCAATTTTTTATGAATAGCGAAAACACTAGGATACTATTTAAAAACCGAATTTTTATTTAAATAATTATTTATTTTATTTGAATTTATTTTAACTCAATATTTATACATAATAACTATATAAGTTCAATGTAATTTATTGGAGTCATTTTATAATAATGTTATGTATATAAAAAGTATATTGAACTTTTCACCATCTTTTACCCACCTCCTAGGAGAATTTGGAAATTCACATAAATATTAATTTTACCACTTCTATGAGTGTAATTTAGAAAATCCGAGAGACACGGTTAATACCAAGGACTAAAATGTGGTTCAATGAGATGAAAATAATTTTTGGTGATTAGTAACTTTTTACTTTTATTTACCACGGTTAAAAGTAAATAGGGTAATCAAGGGTAAAAATGATATTATTATTTCCGAAAAACATGTCCTAATTCTATTGGATAAGTATAATTAGACTAAAAACAAACTTAGGAATAAAATATGACCTTTTAGGTACACTTGTATTAGATTAGGACATGTATTATTAATTTATTTAAAGAAGGGTTAGAATAGTTAAAATCAACGTTTAATAACTAAATCATTTTTAATATTGTGTTATACATAAGATAAATTCGACTATAAATATTCATTATAAATATAAATATATTTCATACCTAATGGTATTGTATTTATAATTTTTAGAAATTAAATAATATAAGTTATTTATGACACAATAGTGATGTTGTAATTACAAAAATAATGAAATATTAAAATAATTGATGTTATAAATTCCCAAATAAATGTAATTTTAGACTTTTTATGAATTAAACTAATTTTATATGTTAATATTACATGTTAGCAATTAATTAATTAAATTTTTTTGAACTAATCATGCTGTTATAATTTTCACAAAAATCAATTACCAAAGAGTGTCAAAATTGACATAAAATAGTTTTTTAAAACAAATTATATTATTAATTGTTATTTTATTCCTAAAAATCTATGGTTCAGTCTAATGACATATATAAGGATATATATATTAATAATGAACCACTTGGGGTTCGTTTGGCTTGTTATAGTATGTTTATTAACCATATAGTGTCAGAAAACAAGAAGACACGGTAAAAGTTAAATTACTTAACTTAGAGTTAAATCTAAATGATAAGTATAAAATTGAATACTAAACCAGTCTAAAATATATTTTTTGAGAGGAATTAGACCCATACCCACATTATCTTCTAAATAAATCAATTTGAAGCTATTATGAAAAGAATATGACTTTATTATAAAATAATATTTTATGTTTTTCCAAAGGTTCCCCTCTCCTCCTTTATAAAAAACGGAACCCCTTCCCTCTTCACTTCACACCATTTTGAGCCTTTAATATTAGACAAACCCTTACCATTTCCCTTCTACACTTCCCTAGAAAAATTCTAGAGGTTCTGGTCTTCTCAAAACACAAACTCTACTTCCATAAGATGAAGCTTAAAGGAGGTGCGTCAAAGAAGAGGTAATCTCTTCTTCTGATTCTCTCGAGTTTCTTTTTTCTTCTACTTCTTCTTATTTAGTTTTATCATTATATTGTAATAACATAAATGTTAATTATATACTGATATTTTATTATAAATACGAAACAACCCTATTTCACCTTCTATCCATCCTACGGAAAACGAAATCACCGCGTGTGCGTACGTACGAAATACCGTCTCCACGTTGTGGTGTAAGCTGTTTTCGAACACCTCCATACTTGGATGGGTATAAAGGTGTAAATAAATAACTATATATTATTATTGTAAATTTATATTGATTCTTAAATATTATAAATAAACTTCAATACAATTCCATGATCAAGGGAACGATATCATCGCTCGTGCGTACGTATGGACTACCGTCTCCACGACGCGATGAGATTCATTCTCCATGTTAACCATTCATGAATGATTATAAAGTATATATATTGAATAATAATTAAATATATGAAATAATAATTATACAGGATTTATGTATATATATATATGTTTTTCATCTACTTAATTCCATTCAATTCAATAAGGAAACGAAAACAGTGTTCATGCATACATACGACCTACCATCTCCATGAACGTTGTATTTCATTCCATTTATCGATCAATCATATATATGTGTATATACTGAATATATATTATATATAAATAATTTTTTACATTCTGAAATTACGTAAATCATGATATAAGTAATAATATCAAGAACAAAAAGTCGAAACACGTACAATAAATGAAACGATTTTTCCCAAATCGTTGCTTTTACATCGAATTTACAAATGAAAGGGTAATATAAAGTCATAAGAAAACCATATATTATATCATAAAAATGAATATGATTATGTAATAAGTCAATGAAATTATTTAAATCATTACAAAAGAGGTTCGGATACATACGAATCATATCAGACATAAGGTAAGGAATAACTTTTCCAATCATGTTTTTATCCGATATTGTTTATCTGTAAGGTAATACTGGGGTTATATTTATCATCCATGTCCCTATTTTCTAAAAATGGTTTCATTTATGTTTAAATTACAATTTACCCATTTTGTCTTTTACTACACGGTATGTAAGGAATCTTTCTTTTGTTTACGTTATGAAGTACTTTTTGACTTTTCCGACAAATGTACAGGGAGAATGTTTTTTTAACGTATATGGCACGAAAGGATTTTTATGGTTTAACAAATCCTTATATTCATGAATCATCCTCCAAAATATTTCATTACTATTTTTAACAAAATTATTTTCTTTTAAAATTTCCTGACATTTTCTGAAAAGAAAAATATTATGAAGAAGAAAGGTTATTTTTCTCAAGAATTCATTTCAAGTGTTTTATCAAAACCATTTTTTATCTATGAAGACATTATTTCATATGTGTATGTTTCAAGTATCATGTCTCTATGATTTACATGGTTTAACTTTTCTTTTTATGAAATGATATCCATTTCTTTTATATGGATTATGTGATTATGGGATGATGTTTATGAAACCCATTTTATGCATTGGGTTATTATGAATGATGTATGATTATTTTGTGGAACAAGTAAGAATGATTTAATTATGAGATGGGTGGGACCTATATCTCCCTCCAATGAATTGGGAAAGATTTATATCTCATGAGATAGACATGGCTGCAATAGTAATATAATCCGGTTCAGTGTTACAACACTGGAACGAGGAGTGAACTTGATTCAGAATGGGACTTTGTCCACTAAGATTGTATTGGAAGCAATTCCTTTGCTACTATGGAAATTATAACATGTGCTTAATGGATTCCCCAATTACATGTTTTATTACCATTCTAGTTAATCATGACTACTGTTCTATTATGATCTATGCCTTGTGTACATCCAAGATTTATGTCGTTACTCATGATTTTGATGTTTAGATTTTATGTTCACGTTTTTTCATTAAAATATTTATGTATTGTTTTATGTTCTCCATGATTACCCTTAATGAGCATTTGAGCTCACCCTTTATATGTTTTCTTTTCCCTAGGATACAAAGAAAGGTTTTAGGTAAGAAAAAAAAGGATGATCTTTATGGGAGATATTGAAGATCTTTCACCATGATTAGAAGATTACGTTCTGAGGTTCCAAAGACACTAAACTATTACGGTCCTTGTGTGTCTGTTTTTGATATATATTAAGTATTCTGAAAAATTAATGTAATTTCCATGTACATCAAAATTCGGGTCTCTACAGTTCGTATCATAGGAAAGGTTTAGTTAACCTTTGAAAACTAGGATGCGAAAACTTTAGTGAGATCCCTAGAGATATTTCTATGGTTTGTCTAGGGATGTCCCTACGGTTAAGTATAAGTATAGGTTATAGTCCTAGAATAATGGTAATAATATTAGTATTAAACCTAATATGTTAGATATTGAAGGTACTTACCCTTTATTATGTTGTTTTCCTAGCATTATTTTTGCCTCTCACACTGTTCTTTTTCGGGTTTTAGACGATGGATGGAACCCGAAAGAATCGTGTAGATCAATGTAATGGAAAATGAAATGATTTCCCTCCCAAGAAACCAAATGTGATGGAAGATAGAGTGAAAAATATTATTGCTATAATTACGCAAGATATGAATCATTCTAGACTTCCGAATGAGAAGAGAATGGAACAATATTTTATTGGGTCTTTCATGAGGCAACATCCACCTTCTTTCAATGGGTCTTCTGCTCCACTTGTTGCTAAAAAATGGATCAGTACCATTGAAATGATATTTTCCATACTTCATTGTTCAGAACAAGATAAAGTCATTATAGATGTTTACCATTTAGATGGTGAAGAAGACCCGTGGTGGACTCAAATTAAGAATACAAGGACCCAATATGAAATTGAATCCATGTAATGGGAAGTGTTCAAGAACTTGTTTATTAGTAATTAATTCCATTGTATTCGTCGAAAAAATATGGAAAAGTAGTTACTTTAGCTTAATAAAAAGGATGATGAATCTGTTGGTATATATGAAGCAAATTTTACAAGGATTTCATGGTATGCATCTGGCTTTATCATCCAGCCTGAAAGTAATGCTGATCGATTCTTCAGTGGCTTAAAACCCAGTCTTATTAGGGCATTATCTATAAGAGACTTCAGTAGCTATGAATAAATTGTGTGTTGTGCTATCAAGGTATAAATGGATGTTCATGTTACATATCCATCTCATGGTTTGGACAAGAAACGAAAGATGGAGTTTGAGGATAAATCTTAGAACAATGGTGAAAAGAAGATGAATGTTTCTTTATGATCAAAGTGTGGAAAGAAGCATGGTGGATATTATCTTAAAGGGAGTAGAAAAGTTTTTAAGTGTGTAAAAGAAGGTCATCAAGCAGCTGAGTGTCGAAGTAATGTAAAATGGGTTTCTAATGATGTGATTAAAGAAAAGACTTTAGGGAAAACACCACCAACACTTCAATTCTTCTAGTGTATGGAAATGGGGCATTATGTTAATCAATTCCCTAATCCAAGGTTTAATGATGATCAACGTGAGAATCCTCTTAAGGCAAAGGATAAAGGGATGTCACATGAGATCTCGATTTGTAATGATGAGTATGACAATGATGTTGTGTAATGATTAAGTGTTTATGTAATGGGATTTCAAAATAGTATCATGGAATCTCATATATAGTATTGTAGAATTTTGAAATATCTGTGTATTGGTCCATTGTGGTTTTCTATAAGAATATTCTACCACTAACCATGAAATGTTATTCAAATATTTTGGAAAGACGATGATATGCCCATAATGAAGGGATAAGGAGAAAATAAATTGTTTGATAGTATTCATGATCTCATGATTGATATAAGGACTAAGTGATATCATGGTTTGAGTACATATAATTTTTGGGATTTTGGTATGTGGAAGGAGTTAACTTTTGACAGCATTCGTGTTTTCAATAAGGTTCAATGGGTATTCATTTTACAAGAGAATACATGATTAAGGTATCCAAATGTTTGGAATGTGACCAACAAGATATATCTTATGATATATGGGGGATAAATGAAGGTATTTACGTGCTTGTTATGTGACCTCTCAAGTAATCATTTTCTTTACACTATGAGATTGGACAGAAGTATTTTCAATAAGCTTAATGGTTGGAATGGATTAAGGGGGACATTAGATAGAATTGTTTAAGGATAGAATTCATTTCTTATATTATTTATGGAATGTTATAATAATGATGTTTAAGAAAAAGGACAACCTACAGGATGGGCGACAACCCGTTGTGTCGGACAAGGATGTGGGAATCAAACCCACAACTGAAGTGTGATAGGCCTTTATCGCCTACCATTAGCCTAAAGGAAGTCCCTGTTTAGTAGAAACTTGTTTTATTATATTATTCATCATGATATATGAAGTATAAGTCCATATTAGGAACCATATATGATTAATCTCACTATAGATAGACTTATGTATTTTTGATAAATTTTTCTAAAATTTTGTTTGAGAAAGAAGGAATGACCCATCATTCTATCACATGATCTACTAATACTTCACGAATGACAAATTAAACTTCATTTAATTAAGAGATGAAGTGGAAATTTTCCAAGGAACGACTAGTGGTGAGACTGTACCAAAATTAAGAAAGTATTTTCTCTAATTCCAATTTCTTCATCTTTAGGGAAATAATCTTGAAAATCAAAAATGTTGTCCTAGTTCGCTTATATCCAATGAATCAGATGGTACCTTAGATCATCAAAAATATATGGCTTTGTGATTGTTGGATTTTTCATAGCCATGTTCTCTAACACTCTCCATCAGAACATGATGGTTAGATTTCTCTTCCATATCCATATTTTCACCTATGTTCTCCTATGTGGAATCTCAATGATTAGTTAATTTGGGTGACCATTACGTTTCATACGTTAGTTTTTAAAGATTTTTTTTGGTATTCCTTTTTACAATGTGGGTTTCTATTAATGAAACTTTTGAGTAGTAAACCATTTATAACCCCGACAAATATTGAGGGCGAAATTCATTTTAAGGGGGGTGGAATGTAACGCGCTGAGATTTTATGAAAAATATTCTTTTTAATTTTATTGATGTATTGTGTTGTACACTACATCAAAAGGATCTTTCACTACACGCATGCCTGACTTGGCTTGCATTACACGCAATCACGACCTTCCATGATGGCGTGTGTTATACGCAATACCGAGTTTCACTAAACAACGATATGTTATATAAACTAACCGTTATGAATTGCACTACCCACTTTTTAAAATTTTATAAAATTTAGCTTTTGAAATGGACTTCATTTTTGGATTAGGAATATCAAAATTAGACATGGGGGAATTTTTGATATTTTTCTGAAAACATTCAATTTTTGATGAATAGTGCAAACACTTGGTTACTATTTAAAAACTGACTTTTTATTTAAATAATTATTTTTTATTTAAATTTATTTTAGGTCAAAATTGATACATAATACCTATATATGTTCAATGTAATTCATTTTAGTCATTTTATAATAATTTTAGATATATAGAAATTTTATTGAACTTTTCATTGTCTTTTACCCACCTCCTAGGAGAATTTGGAAATTTACATAAAACTTAATTTTACCGCTTCTATGAGTGGAATTTTGAAAATCCAAGAGACCCAATTAATATCAATTTCTAAAATGTGGTTCAATGAGATGAAAATAATTTTTTTGAATAGTATCTTTTTACTTTTATTTACCACGGTTAATAGTAAATAGGGTAATTAAGGGTTAAAATGATATTATTATTACCCTAACACATGTCACAATTCAATTGGATAAATGTAATTCGACCAATAACAGCCTTAGTAATAAAATATTACCATTTAGGTCCACTTGGATTTGATTAGGACATTTATTATTAATTTATTTAAAGAAGAGTTAAAATAGTTAAAATCAATGTTTAATAACTAAATCATTTTGAATATAGGGTTATACATAAGATAAATTTGACTATAAATATTAATTATAAAGATAAATAGATTTATTACCTATTGGTATTTTATTAATAATTTTAAGACGTTATATAATTTATGTTATTTATGACACAATGGTGATGGAGTAATTACATAAATAATGAAATATTAAAATAATAGATGTTATAAATACCTAAATAAATGTAGTTTGATACTTTTTATGAATTTCACTAATTTTATTGGTTAATATGACATGTTAGTATATATTTAATTATCTTTTTAGAACTAATCATGCTGTTATGATTTTCACAAAAATCAATTACCAAATAGTGTCAAAATTGACATAGAATAATTTTTAAAACAAATATTATATTATTAATAGTTATTTTATTCCTAAAAATCTAATGTTTGGCCTAATGACTTATATAAGGATATATATATTAATAAGGAACCACTTGGGGTTATTTTTGGCTTGTTATAGTAAGTTTATTAACCATATAGTGTAAGAAAACAAGAAGACACGGTAAAAGTTAAATTATTTAACGTAGAGTTAAATCTAAATGATAAGGATAAAATTTTAACCTAAACATGTCTAAAATCTATTGGTGTACCGTATTTAGACCCATACCCAGTTTATCTTCGAAATAAATCAATTTTGAGTGATTATAAACAGAATATGACTTTATAATAAAATAATATTTTATGTTTTTCCAAAGATGCCCCTCTCCTCCCTTATAAAAACGGTGCCCCTTCCCTCTTCTCTTCACACTATTTTGAGCCTTTAATCTCTGCCAAACCCTGATCATTTCCCTTCTCTACTTCCCTAGAAACATTATGGAGGTTCTTGCCTTCTCAAAAGACTATCTCTACTTTCATAAGAGGAATCTTAAATGAGGTGCGTCGAAGAAGAGGTAATCTCTTCTTCCGATTCTCTGAAGTTTTCTTCTTCTTCTACTACTTCTTCTTTAGTTTTCTCATTATAAAGTAATAACATCAGTATTACTTATATACTGATATTTTATTATAAATATGAAACAACCCTATTTCACCTTCTATCCATCCTAAAGAAAACGAAATCACCGCACGTGCGTACGTACAGAATATCGTCTCCACGTCGTGGTGTAATCTATTTTTGACCACCACCATACTTGGATGGGTTTAATGGTGTAAATAAATAACTATATATGATTATTTTAAATTGATATTGATTCTGAAATATTATACATAGGCTTAAATACAATTCCACAATCATGGGAATGATATCATCACTCGTGCGTACTTACGGACTACCGTCTCTACGACGCGATGAGATTAATTCTCCATGTTAACCATTCATGAATGATTATAAAGAATATATAATGAATAATAATGAAATATATGACATAATAATGATACTGGATTTATTATATATATATATACATTTCATCTACTTAATTCCATTCAATTCAATAAGGAAATGAAAACAGCGTTCATGCGTACGTACAGCCTACCATCTCCCTGAATGGTGTATTTCATTCCATTTATCGATATATCATATATATATATATGTGTATATAATGAATATATATCATATATAAATCATTTTTTACATTCTAGAATTTAGTAAATCAGGATATAAGTAATAATATCAATAACAACAAGTCGAAACACATACAATAAATGAAACTATTTTACCCAAATCGCTGCTTTTACATCGTATTTATAAGTGAAAGTGTAATATAAAGTCATGAGTAAATCATATATGATATCATAACAATGAATATGATTATGTAATAAGACAATGACATTATCTAAATCATTACATAGGAGGTTCAGATACATACGAAGCATATGAGACATAAGGTAAGGGATAACTTTTCCAATCTTGTTTTTTTCCGAGATTGTTTATTCGTAAGTATTTACAGCGGTTATATTTATCATCCATGCCCCTGTTTTCTAAAAATTGTTTAATGTATGTTTAATGTAATTTTTACCCATTTTTTCTTTTGCTAGATGGTATGTAAAGAATCTTTCCTTTGTTTACGTTATGAGGTACTTTTTGACTTTTCCGACAAAAGTTTGAGAAGAATGTTTTTTTAATGAATACAGCATGAAAGGATTTTTATGGTTTTATAAACCCTTTTTTTCATGAATCTTACTACAAAATATTTCATGGATATTTTCAACAAAATCCTTTTCTTTTAAATTTCCATGACATTTTGTGAAAAGAAAATGATTTTGAAGAAGAAATGATATTTTCCTCAAGAATTCATTTCAAGTGTTTTATGAAAACCATTTTTCATCTAAGAAGACATTATTTCATATGTGTATGTTTAAAGTATCATGTCTCTATGATTTAAATGGTTTAACTTTTCTTATTATGAAATGATATCCATTTCTTTTATATGGATTATGCACCGATGAGATGATGTTTATGAAACCCATTTTATGCGTTGGGTTATTATGAATGATGTACGTTTATTTTGCGGCACAAGTAAGAATGATTTAATTATTAGATGGGTGGGACCTATATCTCCCTCCAATGAATTTGGTAAAGATTTATATCTCATATGATATACATGGCTGGAATGGTAAGTTAATCCGGTTCAGTGTTAGAGGACTGGAACGTGGAGTGAACTCGATTCAGAATGGGACTTTTTCCATGAAGATGGTCTTGGCAGAAAATCCTTGGCTACTATGGAAATCAAAACATGTTATTAATGGATGCCACAATTACATTTTTTATTACCATTCTAGTTTATCATGACTAATTTTCCTTTATGATCTATTCCTTGTGTACTTCCAAGATTTATGACGTTGCTCATGATTTTGATGATTACATTTTATGTTCAATTTGTTGCATTCAAAGGTTTGTGGATTGTTTTATGTTCTCTATGATTAACCTTACTGAGCATTTGAGCTCACCCTTTATATTTTTTCTTTTCCCCAGGATTTAAAGAATTTTTTTAGGTAAGAAAAAAAGGGGAAGATCTTTATGGGAGATGTTGAAGATCTTTCATCACGATTAGAAGATTACCTTCTGAGTTTCCAAAGACACTAAACTATTACGGTACTTGTGTGTATGTTTTTTTATGTATTAAGTATTCCGTAAAAGTAATGTTATATACATGTATGTCAAGATTTGGGTCTCTACATGGATATGTGCTTGAGGTCTTATGGTGAACTAGCATGGGGAACCATTGTGCAGCACTTGGTTCATGATGTTACACAAGTGTTACCTATTCATTAATGATATACTCATAATCTACATCCTGAAGTATTTTTGTTTTGTTACTATAGAATATCTATAAGGGGGTAGTTGAACTACAATATACTAAATGTAATGAGCTTCTTATATTATTAGTATATCTTTTGTGATTTTCTATAGGACTGGAGTTAGGTTATTTGTACATTGGGAACCAAATATTTTTGGGTTAAAATATTGATTATTGTATCATTGTGGACAATTTATTTCTAATTGTATTAATTACCATGATATTTATTAGTTTTTATTTAATAATTATAGGGTTATTTGAAATAAAATACTATTGAAAAAAGTGTTTAATATTAGAATATCATAATTAAGTGTAATTAATCATAAATAGTTTTTATTATAATAAAATATATCCTAGGTTCAAAAACATTTAACCTCAATTCTTAAATTTTAAATATTGTCATTATGTAAATAACTCTTATCCTGAAAAACATGTTTATCATGAATAATGTTTATTAAATTTTAATTCATATTTATATCATGATGTTTTCATAAAATTATATATATTTTTAAAATATTATTTTTATTAATATTCTAAAAAAACACATCATTTTTTTAAAAATTCCAACAAAATCACAATATAGTAACTTTGAGATAATGATTTTAAAATAGAGGTCATTACAGTTATTAAAATTATATATATTATATATTTAAAAGTTTCATGATATCATATTATAAATAGAAGAATGATATAATTATTTTGAAAGCATTTTTTTTAAATGATTACCATAAATTTTTTTAATATCTAATAATTATATTATTTATAATAATGAAAAATATATAAATATAAATCATTTACAGTTTATTAAATTCTTCATCTAATTAATTAGAATTCATTATTTTAATACATTTGAGAAAAAATTTATAGTATAAATCTTTATATAATAAGATTATAATGTTATGTCATTAGACATTGGACTTTTATAAATACAACATTATCGCAATTTTATAAACATTATATGATTATAACACACTATAAATAAGAAGAAATGAATTTTTAGAAAAATATTGGGA
The DNA here is from genome assembly GCA_963277665.1 of Viscum album. Taxonomy (NCBI): domain Eukaryota; kingdom Viridiplantae; phylum Streptophyta; class Magnoliopsida; order Santalales; family Viscaceae; genus Viscum; species Viscum album. Next base: position 785,567,365 of record OY728156.1, on the reverse strand, counting down.
GATTTTATTTCAATATAAAGCAATTCATTTGATGTTTCAAAAGAAAAATTAGTACGTAATAAAACATATGTGTAGAATATGAAAAATGGATTTAGAACTTCAATGAAATATAATGTAAATAATAAATTAATCATAAATTGTAATTTTATAGTAGAAATAAAATTTAATCATTAATCATATGCTTCACATAAAACTTCAAACATCATTACATTTAATATGTAACATTTTTTGACTTTTAAAACATGTATCACAAATTATTTACAATTTGATTAAATGACATATTTATAATTGAAATGATCATATAAAATTATAAATTCAATAAAATTAATGTAGTTAAAAATCTATAAATATAAAATGGATGATTAATTTTTCAAAAGATATTTTATAAAAAAAATAAAATAATGAAATTTCATTAATAAAAAAATTAAAATTGTGATGAAAATATATAATGAAGACAAACTTGGACAATAAGTATATATATAATTTTAGGTATAATATCATTAAATATAATTTGAGTGAAATAAATTTAGTATTTAAATATATGCATTATGATATTAATTACTAAGAAAAATATTCATTCAAAATATTTTTTGTTATAAAATACATATTATTCTTTCACATGAATTTACCCAAGATAATCACACCCAATGGAACACTATTAGTACCTAATCATACACACATATCCTAAACATAAATTAGCACATGTTATGAAATTTATTAACCATATAGTTCTTTGTTTTAAATTTAGAACCTACCTTGAAATAAAATTTACCTCTCATTAGTAAAACTCCCTTTCCACATAAATGTTCATACTATGCTTAATCACACTCCCAAATCCTATTATTATATTTAAATTATTCATAATATTAAAATAAAAATAAAAATTAATTGATTAATAAATTTTGCAGAGGTATAATTTTTTAAAACACACCAATAATTCCCCAAAAACCAATATTGATGAAATTGATATTTGTAATTTCAAATATAAACCCATAGGTAAACACATTGTTTAATTATTTCCCAAAGAAAAATACTAATTATCAGTGTGTTCTAAATCATTTTGGTTCTTTTATAGATCATAAAAAATTATTAAGAACATCATAAATTGTTACATCATTCTCCAATTAAGTTATTCCCCATCCCGGGGTGGAACCATCTAAAATTTTTCAAAGAGAAAAAGATGAAGACCTATATAAGTAGTAAAAGTTTACCTTGATTTTGTCTTATGAAATAACCACCAATTGGATTGTATACAATAATAAAATATGTGGGATCATAAAGAGGAATTATTTAGGGGTATCCTATTCAAAAATTTCATTTCACATGTTAACTTGAGTATTGGACTAAAAGGGTTTAAATTTATAAAATATTATCATTAAAAGTAAAAAAATTCAGGGTCTATTACAAGATTTCAACATGGGTCACTAAGAAATATCATAATCTAGGGATTCATTATGGTCTTTTGATATGGTTAAAATAGAAACTCATAACTCTAGAGTAGAACCATGAAATCAAATACTTTCATTATGGGGTGATATATAACCTCACACATGTTTCTCCATGACAACTTATACATCATATATAATTAAATCATACCAAAAATATACTTCTAAGGTCCCTAAATATAATGATATGATAAATTCCATCACAGAAAAACTCCTCCACATTTCTTTTGATGCGCCACCTATAGTTAGGATTCATCACACCCTAAGGCCAACACCTCTAATTTTAACATGGATATCAATAATTCTTCTAATAAACTGTTAATTAATCCATAAAACTATAGTCAAAACATAAGGTTAAAAATATAAACTAATCAAATTGAAAATTAATTTTCCTCATTTACATAATATTTATTTTTCCCTGAAATCACTATCTCTTATTGAAATAAGTCATTGTAGAATGAATCTTCGAAGAAATGATCCAAAAAATACCACTATTAAACTATTCTAATTAATACTTTCATTCGAAACCTCCTCTAAATTTTGAAAATTTACAATCCATGAGTGACTGGGTATTAAAAATTATATTATGTTTTATATCTTCACATTCCTTGAGATCATTTCTCTCAATGTAATTCAATTCCATCTCCTTTGTTTAATGGATTTATATTCCTTCCAACACACCATGCATCTCATTAAACACTATTATAGATTATAATTATTAAAAAGAAAAACACTGTAATTTTATTATTTTTAGGTTGTAAGAATTAACATTTATACAGAAAAAATATACTTGTTATTTTATCCATTATCTCTACACACTTAATTTCGCCACCATGTATTGTAAATGATTAAAACCATTAATATCTTTGTCAAACATACCATTAATATTTTAATTTTTATATATCATTTTATCCCCAAAAAATTTGTTTCTAACTTGAATTATGGATTACATTACATATCTAACACCTTACTTAATATTAAAGAATTTATGATAAATATATTATAAATAATTTATGTCATTACATTATTATATGTTTTATTCAATAAGCCACCAGTTAAAGAATTTTTCACCTTAATCACTACTATGATATAATGATTATATCAGTAAATGAATACTATTTATAATCTACTATATAAATTCCATGTTTTATTATAGATCAAAGTTACATCCCTATAGATCATATATGTTACCATATTCATTGTTCAAAACAAAAAATTATGACCAATTATGGGTGGATATCATTTTTCATACAAAATATTCTCCATCTCAAAACACTGGGAAATATTGATTAACCGCGACATAAAAAATTGGTAGTGAAATCACATTATTTACGATATTCACAAATATCCATTTTAAGGGGGGAGGGTGAATTTGGGTTTGAATTTTATTTTTAATGCCAATATGGTCTTTTTCATCCATTGTAAAAAAACATTGAACATTTTAAAACCATGAATAAATACAATATATCCTAATTATGGATTGTTAATTTAGTATAATAATGATTTTATCTAATCCACTATAAATGGAAACTACAATGTGGATGAAATGAAAATATGTCGATATACCATGGTCATCTTTACGGACTTTATGTGATTAAATTTATATGGTACGTCTCACATCCCATCAAAATTCGACATCATCATTCGTAATATCAAGATATTATTTCATTGAAGAGATTCTTGAATAAATAGTGTACAAGTCACTCTCAAAGGATATCACTAGAATATTCCATGAAAATATAATACAAAATATTTTCTATTAATATCCCACCTTGTTGAGAAAATATAGATAATGAAACAAATTATTAACACCACTTTATTCCTCTTAAAATTAAATATGTGCATCATTGCTTTGGAAAAATGAGAATAAATATACTTTTTTCAAAACCTCTTCTATCATAAAATCATTGTTAAAACACTTCCCCTGATCAAATTATATATAAGAAATACATATTACACTACAAAATATTCTTAAATGTTTAATTTTATCTGGGTAAAAAATTATTTCATACTCTATATATTTTAACATATTCCAGCCTATGTAATTAATCTAAATTGTACTGATTTTTTGTGTACATTGTTATATTTTAATTCCTTTCCATTATTTTATCCAATAAATCTTTAATCCGGATTTGAATATGAATTACAAAATCATAATGGTCGATATCTCTTGATATTTCATTCCAAAACATATTTTGACAAAATTATTAATGTTTTAGTATAATATATCAATCCACATATCGTTGAAGTGTAATTATATGGATCTATTTTTAATTTTTATTCCATATATCAAACAAAAATATCATAATGATTCTTACTATTTATTGAAAATATATTAAAATAATAAAACGTAATTTAACTTAGTAACTCTGTATATTTCATAATGTAATAACCATGATAGTTATGGAGTTTTTATTTAGATAAAAAATTGCCTTCATTTATCTCTCAATTTGTGGTATTATTTTAGACCATAACATCAAGAATTGGAAACATATTTTACATTTCATCATTTTTAAGAAAATTAGTTCGTATAAATTAACACCACAATATAATATTAAATTACAAATTTCCTGAAAACAATTAAAATATACAGTATAACCAAAAAATAGTTACAACATGATTGTTTAATCATTTAGAAATTAACATCCAAACACCATAGATGATATCAAATCCTATAAAAATCATCGTTAAGAACATATAATATCAAATAAATTAAATTTAAAATTATATAACCTATTTTATTCATATTTCAATTGATAATTCTTATATAGCATTATCTTCATCACATTCCATGATAGAATACACAACATTACCCTACATTCAATCATTGGTTCAAGCACCACCCTTAAAAGTATAATGAATGAGAAAAATAGTTCTGTAGAAATCAATTGTTGTTGAAATTTTTTCATTATAGAAGAAATCCCATAGAATGATTATATTATAGGTGAAGGGTTGTATAGAAACATAACAGAAACAATAATTATATCAGTAACAAAATAATTTTTAATCACATGGAATGGAATGCAATGGGAAAACAATAAAGGAAATAAAATATCAATAAAAAGTAATGAAAATAAATATAACTTAAAAGAAACATACTTAAAATAATTCATAATCAACAATAATAATATAAAGGTTCTTTAATGAGGGTATAAAAGATACATTGGATGAAATATTCTCTAAATTAAATTGAAGGGAGATTTTATGAAAATAAGGAAGTGGAACCATGTGAATGATAAAACATATATAAGGTTAAATGGTAAAACCTAAATTTTTTCCACATAATGTGATGGTAGTGAGACCCAAAATATGAAATCCATATTACATGTGAGATAGAGAGAATCTAAGCAAGAATTAAGACATAAGGATATTAATTTTTTTTAAACTATTAAGATAAATAAACAATTTTTAATTAAAATAATTAGTAAAAATAAAAATTTAAAAATGAAAACAAAAAAATATAATCATAATCTACTATTATTTTCAAGAATTATTTGACTAATAAATAATAATAATCATAATATATATTTTAAAATTTTATTTAAAATTTCAATTTTTATTAATTATTATTCATTGTACCAATATAAAATACAAATATTATTAATAATAATTTGATTATTATTATCAGTCAACTCTTGGTAGATAAATATTAGTATTACCATAATAATTATTAAACTATGTCCCTTGGTGGACTAGTATGTGATGAGTGTTGATATAAAAAAACATGGGTTTGAATGTTGATAGAAGTATATTTAAATATTTATTAAATAAAACTTGATTTAGTTACTTTCATGACACTGGAGTGAGAAACATTGAACAAATTAATGTGTGAAATAATATAGAATCAATTGAAATAGAATGAAAGGCCTTTGTATCCTATAATAAATAATTCAATATTATTATAAAGGACTCAAAGCCTTGTGTCTACAATTTGTACAAAAACGGTGAGTCTTCCCCTTTAGTTGGTGATTAGACCCTATTAGACCCTATTGTTTTGTGTAGTTTCATTGTAATATTAAATAATATAACAACATTATCTATTGTTTTGATTAATGTTTTTTTATTTTATCATTTCAAAAAATAATATTTTATTTTATTTTTTATTGATAAATAGTTACTAATATTAGTGTTAATATTATATAATAACAATTAATATTAACTGATAAAAATAGTAATTTATATTATTTATTTTCAAAATACATCATTACATGTTACTAATTTCACAATTAGTTTTTAATATTTACAATGTTATATCTGTTATAAAATTTTCTGATTAATAAAATTATTATTTTACACAAAATAATAGTGTATTATTTAGTAATATATAATTCAAAATGAAGTAAAATATAATAATATATTCCCATTAATAAGAATAATAAATCAGTAATCATGGTTATAATTATGTTCATATGTGATTCTAAGCGGGTGTGTATCTGGATTGTGTGTGTTATTTTACTCCTAGGTTGAATTTTTCTACATGTGTATCATAGTTGAGTCTGATAAACTCTATAGAGTTATTCTTATAATTAATTATCATTGACTATGTGAAGTGACATTATCTATTATATAATAAAATGTGGTGGATCTATTATAGGTATATATATTTAAGGATAACCTGATCATTCTCACAAAGAAAAATATAGAATATGTGACCTTTACATAAAATCCTTTTGGCCAATTAAATTCTAGTAATAAATGATGATGATATTGTAAATTATAGATTAAAAAAAATTAATTTTATGAACTAACTCTATACTATAGATATAAAATTAATAAAACTATATCTCATTAGTAATTTGACACATCACCATATTGAAAAGTGTTATTTTAATGAAGTATAACATTTGTAATTGGTGTGGGTGTTGTTTTGGGAGAAATAATGATGGATGTTAGCATGGGTGATCAATTTGAAAATGGTGTCCCACAATAACTCTAAAATGTGCTTCAATACCCAATTATGTAGAGTTTCATGTCTTTATTTAATTCAAATTGGGTGATATCAATGGATATTTTGTTGTTGGATTAGTAAAATCTTCCCTTTCATATAGTGTGTGACTGTGCTTTTTGAGGCAATGTTTTCTTTTACCAATACACCTCAAGGAACACCTATGATAAATCTTTATTCCATGCTCCATTATTTTAGTAAATCTGATGATAGAGTTTTCGTAGTGATTTAGGATTTAAAAAATCTTAAATAAAGAATTGATATATTCAAATTCATTACTCTAGGTTGTATCTTGCTGGTCATAGGTGACAAGCCTTGAAACAATTATGATCTCAAAATGAAACTTATTAATTATTTGGGAGGATCTAATTAGAGAATATTCCTAATCGGTTGTTGTTATTTCTATGTTATCCGCAATAGGAAAGGTTATATTTATAATTCATGTAAATTTTGTAACATTACTCTTAAACCAGGAATATTTAGACAATCTGATTTGTATGTTAACTTCAATCCATTCATAGAGAGACAATAATTTTTATATTTTTGGGTTATGTTTCATGGTCTGAATTGGGTCTACTAGAACCCTAAGACCCATTGTTATCATGATTCTTGTGTGAATACTTCAATAATTATAGGTCATTACCCACTAGATGGTGAACTAGTATTTCATTATCTTATTTCTGTTTTCACTAATATGGATTAAAATCTACTCGATATTTTAAATGTTGTGGAAAATTATAGGAAATTTGAATTAATTATTGGTTTTAAATACATAAAATATTTTTTATGTGTATAAAATTATTCATCATTCGATTTCTAATTGTACTTTCATTAAAAAAAGATGTTATGATCCCTATTTCAAATAATTTCCCTTCCTAAATATGTATTTTAGTGACTATAATAATAAATTAATATCTTCTTAATAAGGGAATGAATTTTGGTGTGTAGATCTATAATAATGGGTTGGTTTAACCAAACCCCTCATTATCTAGTCTGAATCCTCTAGGTGTACCTATATCTATGGATTTTTTTTCTGTTGGTAAGTCATGAAATATGGAAATCCCAATAACTCTAATGGTAATTAGGGGTATCTTCTAATAATGAATAGAGGATTGAGATCCCACCCTCCAAATTTTTTCGATTTTTAGTGAGGATGTTTTATCTAATCCCATTTCTAGTGAAAGGTTTCTAATTGTTGGTAGATCCAATTAACCTTCTCTTATCAAAAAAGTTAATTTCCTAAAATTTGTTTCTTATTCTACCTAGGATGAAGCTTTTTCCCATATTCTCTTTTCTCCAATGGAAAATTTTACCCCTTATTTAGCCTTATTCTGTTAATTATTTTCCCACTACTAATATAAAAAATTTAAAGGGAATTAATTTATCTAAATATAATATTCCCAAATATTCAATTTTATCCCATTTTTCTTATTCTCTAGTATTCAGTGATGAAATCAAATCTATGCCCAATAAGTAGTTGAGTAAACATTATAAAGGGGAAGATGACTCAGAAGAATTACTCTTCTACTCCCTTATTTACCAAAATAATAGAAAAAGACTCCACATCTTTATAGTGATCTCTAAGGATGTTTCTAAACCTAGTATGAGAACTCCCTCTAACCTTTCATCCCTGGATATTTTTGGTTTTCCTCTCATAAAGAGATTAAGATCACATCTAGAAAAGAAGTATTGAATAATTTGTCCAATAAAAGGAAATCAAAGGGGAAGAAAAATATATGAAACCCCAAATCTATGTAGGGTTCTATATGATTCTTTTCTTTTCCAAATTTTCAAGGGTTTCTAACTTTGGTACTTTAAATTATATCCAAATGTATTTTTAAATTAATAAATCTAATATTTTTTGTGTTTCTAAACCAAATTAGTAATATAATCATGGAATAGCTATATTAGATTAAATAATTTATCATTTATTAGGTGTAAATAGTGTCTCTTATTTGTTTGAAATCCTCTGGGTACATTATTATTATTCAGTGGATATGATTTCTACCTTTGATATTGATTAATATATTGTCACATGTGAGGTACAACACTCAAATTGAAATTTTTATGTGGCTTTATTTGTGATAGAAATAGATACCAAGATAGAAGATGAATATGGTAGTATATATAAATAGATTATAGGAAGTATAAATGGTCCATGAATTGTCTTTGGGATTTCAACACCATTTTTCCCCTTAGTGAAATAATTGGTGTGTTATGATATTTTGCAGCTATTAGGGAGTGTAGGGCCTGCATAGAGAAAAATAATCTGGTTGAGATCAACCAAGATATTGTTATATATACCTTATATAGGAGGCACATAAATAATATAATTTCTAGTAATATTGACTGATCCTTTAAAAATGAAATGTATATCAATAGATGAGACTTTGTTTCTAGAATTACCCTTCCTAAGACAGAATACTTTCATCATACCATTTTTTCATTATTTTGATCAAAGATAAAAAGACACATGTCCCTTTTAGATTTAACAGTTCATGGGCCTCTAATTTATTTTTGTGATAGATTATTTCTCACGATCTGGAAATCCATGAACTATAGTATAAATTATTTGACCTGTATTATAAAATTGAAACATATGAAATATAATAATAAGTGTTGGAGAAAATATATTTTAAAAAAACATGGATAAATATATTTCCTTAGTTAATACCTCATTAAACTAGGTGTATGATGATATTACCAACAATGACATCCCCCCTAAATTGTCTGTAATAAATTTTCCTTTACTTCATTCCTAACTCCCATATGAAATAAAATAAAGAATTATAAATTGAAGTAAATTGTTTAATGACTCAAGGATAGGGATAAGAAATGAAAATTATAGAACTCTCTTCATTAGGTATAAAAACTAGTAGGCCTCTGTATTTTTTGAAAGACGATCTCAATGTCATTTAGAATATATTTTGTTTCTTAGAATTCATTATTTCTTATTACTCAAACCTTTTAAAGGTATATGGAAATAAATTAATTTTTTTGATATTATTATAAATAATCTTATCATTAACGAAGATAACACTCATTACACTATCATTCATCTTGATATTGAAATTAGTTATACAGATTTCATCCATTATCCTCTAAATGCTTGTGTTCCAGATGGATTCTCTAAAAACATATTATATAATTACTAGGAAGTTATACATGTTGATGTATGAAAATTTTCCACCTAATATTTATTACAATTATCAACCCTCTAAGACTAAATTCTCAATTTATAACACTTTTCCAATGTTTTTTAATGAAAATTAAATCATATTTTTAAGAAAAAAATTCTCTTAAATACTATCTATTATATTACTAATAATAATCTTGAAAACATGATTGCTTATTTTTAAAATAAAATATTCATTAGGAATCATTTTAGTTCTACAAATGGAAGGTGCATTTAGAATTGTATTTTCACAAATTATGAGTGTGTCAATGTTCTGTGAAAAATAAACATGGGTGGTATCATTTCTCTAAATCATGATATTAATAGTGAATTTCAAACCAAGGATTGGGACATCATTTATAATGTTTTACAATTTTTTATCTACAATGGAACTTCCATTTGATGGTTGAAATCCTTATTTGGTTATGCCTCTATCTTAGTACTGATATATTTTTCATCCTATATTATATCTTATGTTCCCAAAATTAGTTAGGTATGTTAACCGACAATCTTCAATGTTAGTATCTATTCTAAAATATTATCCCAATTTGAAGCTCAATCACATGGTTTATTATGGAAATATTAATCCCATCAATGCTATCATGGATCTTTCTAATCTAAATCATCTTCTCTATTGTAATGAAATTATTCTGATCTTGCAATTTACGAATAGAATAATTGTGAACCATAATGGTATGATTCTCTATTATGATATTTTCATAGAAAAAACTATTAACAAGGAGATATCCTTTATATAAATTTAAAAGCGGTTTCCCCTTGCTAGATAATATAATATTTGGATTAAAATTGGATTTAGAGATGGGTTTTATCCCTTCATCTATCTTGGTGTCCCTTAGATATATGGGTGGAAAAATGTTGGAAACATCTTAAATTAGGATGATCAGATTAAAACCCACATATGGGAATTGAGTGGAAAATAACTCTATATGGATAGTAATATATCTCCTATGAAATCAATATTTTTCTATAATTTGATCCATCCTCACATGATATATAAAATTTCCATGGGATTTATCAAAAATCAAAATTATGGGGTAAGGATGTTTTTGGAGTTATAGTATTATTTAGAAAAATATTGTCTTGATTCATTGGAAAAGTTTTTTTTAATCTCTGAATAATGGTGGAATTAGTATAAATAATATCAAAAACATTAATGAGGCCCTTATGTATGGTTTTATAAGGAATCTTATTAATATTAAATCGTCATCCTTGGGGCTTCTGAGATATAGATTCTAGGATAGGTTAAAATAATGTAATCATTTTAATATTGATTCATTTATTTGGACATATTTTAAAAACTACTCCAATATCAAGGATTCCTCTAGTTGATTTCTACAAGAAATTTCTACCATAGATTATGGATGGATAACTAGATTATTTCTTCTCTTATTAATTATTTTTTTTCTATAACTTCAAAATCTACTTCCCATGTTTCTATAAAAAAATTGTTTGATTCTCCTTGATTTCCTTTTCATAATGAAACTCTATAAATAATGAATAATTACATTTTTGTTCTCCTCATGAGGTTTGGTTTATCTGGGAAATTTCCATGAATGTAATTTTAACGAGAAAATTATATTATAATTTTACTACATCATACTCCACTGATGGAATTTATGGGGTTATAAAATTTAATATTTACATGATCGGGCTCTTGAGATTCACTCTAATATGGTTTCAGGCGCCTAATATTCTACCTATTGATAGTTTCGGATAAAATATTGGGTCTATCTGTATTCCAAGTGATGACTATGAAATTAGAATCAAGAAAAACTAAATCATTTATTTCACAATTTTTCTACTACATCAGCATTATTGAATGTCTTCATCAACCTGTTTCAAATTTCATAGAGTAATTTAGGCTCGCTTGAGATTATATAGAATTGTCACAATTGTTTTATTTCATTATAGATCACCAATATAATTGATGTTTATGTGTAATATCATCCATAAATCATCTCACTTAGATGCATGTAGATGATTAAAGTAAATAATAAATCCAATCTTCTATTAGGGATTAAAAAGAATATTATCAGGATCTATAATTTTAAAACTATAGATTCTAACTTTTGAAGAAATATCATTTGTGACCTAATAGTTCTGAGAGAAATGTGCATCATAGGAATTACCAAGCTACCTGCTAGGATAGTATAAGCCTTCTAGAATTCTCTTTATAAAAATTGTATTAAAATTAATTTGTATAGATCCTCAAATGGGAACCATGTTCCCTAAAGATAGTGCATTGATTATCATAGTTATAATAAGAGAACTATTGGATCCTTATATGGTTCTAATGGATTCTTATCATCTATGTAAGTCAAAATTCATGGTATCATTAGTGTGTTTTCTTTTCAAAAATTCATGTTTTGGAATAATTTGTTGCTTGAATGTGACTCAACTACATATTTACAATCTATATATAATGGTACATTACACTATTCATGGATGATTATTCTTTAATGTATGGAGTGAATGAACTCTCTCTTGGGAATTAATTACATCATCATAAATATTTCTTGAGAGTTGAATTATGTTGAATATGGACTTTCTGACTAAAGAATAAGAAAGAATATTACTAGGTTGGTTGATCTTCTGTATGACTGGTTATTTATCTATGAATGTTAATGATGTATGATCCCATTTTTCAGAATTTTGTAACCACATTAATTAATTAATAATATTTACCCACTTTAACAAAGAACCCATCAAAAAAGGTATTGTTATTTCAATGTGATTCAACCTCCAATACATAATTCTTCTCAATGGTTGTTGAGTGTGGTTATCTTGTAGAGGTGGTGCATGAGTGGTTATGCTACATTTCATGGTATGTGAACCAAATGAATACAAGTTTCACCTCATTAATGTATATATAAATGATTTATTAACATTTATATTATATAAATAGCTGATAAAAATGTTAAATAAAACACCAAAATAGACATGATATTTTAAAATGTTGTACTTACAAACTCTTGAATCCCACTTATATCACAAGTTAGATAAAACATACCTTTTTTGTAATAATATGAATCATTATAAATGTCCAACAATAAATATATTCATAAATAGGTTTTCAAACAATATAAAGTGATGCACACCACTCTCGAACGTCAATAGATTATTTATAATCCCATATCAAATCAACAAAAAACAACCTTCTAAACTTTAGACTTTATGTTTATAACAGGTGTCTTGGGGTTTAGTTAATATTCATGACATATCTAAATTATCTCATCAATTCATCATGGTGGTGTTCCCTTATAATATAAAAATGAATTATGGTTCCAGAAAAAAGAATCCTCTATCCAATCAATGTAATATATTGGATTGCAGTCCAATAAAGACTTGAAAAAGATAAATAAAAATTAGAATAAAATGGAAAATTATAAAATTTGTATAATATTTTATATTAGAAATTAACCAATTTAAAAATCATTGTAAAAGTAATAAATAAGTATTAATGTAAATATTTTGGTAACACACAAGTATTTTTTGAATTATAATTTTTTAAATTATTTTAATCTTTTTGATATTTATGATTTTACATAACACTGAATATAGATTATTTTATATTACAGAACAGTGTTAGGCTTGAGATATATTAAAAACCAAGATAATCATAAACTAAATCCTACCTAAATTTTATCTTTATCTACATGGAACACAGAGGATAGCTTGTATTACATGGAATAATGACTTTCTATAATGGCTTGTGTAACACGTAGGATAGAGTTTTACTAACCAATAATGTTTTTTATAAGATTAAACCTAGTTGTTAAATTAATGTTCATGAAAATTGTTATCTAAATATTTAAAATAAATTTTTTTAAAAAATAAAATATGAATTCATAGGTTACTAATTAATTATAAATGGAAATATAAGAACTAATTGAATAAAATTTTATAATTTTATTTCTATGCTCCTAAATGTGTTTTTTTAAAAAAAATAAATTAATAAAAATTAGTGTGTGATATTAATGTAATATATATGTTATAGATTCAATAAAATATTTTTATATTCATGCTATAGAGTTGATAGACATAATATAAGAAAATTATAATTTTATGCTTAAATGTAATATTTTTATAAATGTAGTTTTACCGCACTTTAACAGAAACCCCTTTTTGAATCAAATTTTTAAAAAATTTATAGATTTAATATGTCAAAATAAAAATCATATTTTAAATAGAAACATTCAAATTAGGTTACTATAGTTTTTTTGTATTTTTATTTATAGTTTCATTTTTTGATGAATAGTTAAAAATACTACATGTTAATTCAAAACATATTTTTCAACTAATTTATTTATTAGATAAATTATAAATATTATGTGTGAACCTAACTATAAGTAAAAAATGTTATGGATGGACCTATTTTAATGTATAGAAGTTTATATAGGAACCTAATTACACGTTCACGGTGTTTTGAGTGAGCCTTATTATATGTTTATACTTTCATTTGTGATCCTGATAAAATGTATGTAATGTTATTCATGGACAAGGTTTCATGTCCCTATGTTTATGTGTGAACCTAATTAAATGTTCACAATGTTTTTTTCAGACCAGATTTCTTGTTCACAACATTATATATGGACCTGGTTGCATGTCCATAATTCTATAAGAGGGCCTGATGCCATGTCATTAACTCATTGATTAAACCTATTTCTACCAAACATGTTCAAAATGTTACTTGTTGAAGTTTATTCCATTATTCAATATCTTATTCATATTTTATGCTTTCCTGGATTATGCTATTTATTTACCTATCATTCAGGTTTTATGAACGTTAAATATTTATTCCAGTAATATTTTTTAAGATCATTCATATACAGGGTATGATCTTCTAATGAGCATGATAAAAATCTTATACCCTTATATTCTTGATATTCAAATGCATTTTCTTTATTTACCCTTACTGGTCATTTGAGCTTAACCATTTCTTATATTTCCATTACATGGGTTATAAAGAATGGTTTTTAAGTAGAGTTACTTAGGGGGGTGATATTTGTGGTAAATATTGATTGTCTTTCACTGAGCTAGATTATTTTAATTCCAAGTTACAAAATTATCTAAAATAATATCATCATTAGGAATCTTCTTTTTTAATGATTAATTAATCATTAAAATTGATGTAATATCTATGTAGGTAAATATTGGGTCTCTATATTTGGTACCAGACCAAAGTTTTAGTTATAATTTAGAATCTTCGATGAAAACTACTTGGTAAGAAACATAAGGACATAGTAATAGATAAGTGTAAGGATAACGAAATGTATCGGAAAATGTAATGTAATTTTGGTTAAATATATAGTTGGTGGTTTTCTAAAAATGCATCCTTATATTGATACTACAAGTTTATTTTACTATGGCAAAAATGTACGTATGATTAATGACTCTGACAAGATGATTTGGGCCTAACATGGGGTAATCTGCTACACAACAATAGGACTTACTTGACACCCCCATGGGAAATGCTTTGGGAATTCAAAAATTCTACATGAACCATCATGAAATATTTAAAATATAAAATATCTTTGAATAATCTAGGACAGACAAAATATGTCATAGTTCATGGAAGATGAAATAATTTAGACATATTATAAGTATTTTTTAAGGATGATGTGGTTTTCTTCTATTATATGTGTTTCTCACACTATGATTACTGTATTACTCAATGGAAAGAACTAGAAAAACATGGTTAGCATTGATTTTTTTGGATTTAGAATATATTTGAATTATATAAATCAATTTCCCAAATTGAAATCTAATAATTTGAATCACGAAGGTGGTATGAGGATTGGTTGTACCTTTGAAGATAAATTGACCACAAATGACATGTGAAAGGTATGTAATGTTCTTCTAGTATTGTATATGTTAAAAATAATAAGAATTTTTAGATTGAGGTTGAATAATCATAAGACAAGATTTATATTTCATATTATAGGAATGAGGTATTAAGGATATGTTGATGAAGGCTGAGTAATGGATTAAGAATAAGGATGGATGAATGATGTTTTTATTTTTTGTAATTCAATGAATATGTAATATAAATCATTTAACATATAATAATTTTAAGTATTATTTTTCATTAATGACTAAATTTGACAAGTTGAATGGTGATGAATACATAAAAAATCACTTTAGGGGAAGGTGGTATTTTTATTAAGGGAAGGTAACCATTAATTAATTCCTAGATTATAGATAAAATTTTTTGGATAATGATATTTTGGATATTGATCAATAAATTAGATGGTGTCGATTACCCTGGAACTGGTTTTTGATAATGTGTTTTGTATCCTCATCAATGATGTTTACAACATCTTGGATTTAAATAATATGTTGAGTAATAATTTAAATAAATATTCATTCATGTTTTCCAAAATGAATTTTGGTAATTTAGGTTATCACCATGTTCCTAGGGAATATAAAATGAGGGTATTCACGTGTTTCTAAGGTGCCAACCAAGTGGTACTTTGTGATGTACAGGGTATCAATATTAATCTTATTTCATGACCTTATTTCTACTATTTTTTATTTTTCATCTTTTAGAAGTGTTATTAGGTAAAACTGTAGTGACTCGGGTTTTGGCACTATCAGACTTTAGAATATTTCAACGAATAATCCAGAGCTAGGTGCGAAGATGGTGTGCGATTTCGAGGCCCAGTGTGCCCAAAATTAATTTAATAAAACTTTTAAGTATTTTTAAACTATTCATGTTGTGTGGGTGTGATATCTCCTAAATGTTAGATCATAATGGGAATATGAGGGGACGATTGTGTCTGGAACGTGCTGTTTACCTTAGGCGGGGTATAAAATTTACGGGTGGGGGCCTACTGTGAGAAAAGAAACCAGGGGAATTTCCGTAAATAAATGAAAAATTTTAATTATGATGGTCTGCTCGATTAACTCTTGAACAGAGCCTCGGATCGAATATCCAAGTCCACCGTTTGCATTCCGAATGTCGTGTTTACCCTAGGCACGACATAATTTTTGGTGGTGTTGGGGGCTGGGTCGAAGGTGTGTTGGCAGGGTTTAAAGGGAGTTTTTAATTTTAAAAAAAACTTAAATGGAAATCAATCAACCCCCTCCCTCACCTTCTATGCACTGAGGATGAACTCCAACTTCCCATCTCCGTTTCATCACCATATAGAGTCAAAATCGTCCGTTTTCTACAGTGATCCTCGGCAGATCGAGCTTCAGGGTGTCGTGGGCATCGTTCTGCACCTGATGCTTCGGCGTTTCACCCAAGAGGTAGGCGGTTTGTGTTTTAATCCCCCGATCCCATTTTGATGCGATTTTCATCGTTTTGTTGTCATAGAAGAGAAGATTGTGTCCCGAGGATCACATTGGTACCTTTGGATCGCAAAAGGGACCGCTGGGGTTCCCCTGGCGGTCCGTAGATGGTTCACCGGCTCCGGCGTGGCAGTGCCGGTGCCGGTGGACCTGCGGAGGCCCACGGTGGTCTACGGCAGAGCGCGGTGGCAGCCGGGTCAGCCGGTTCAGGCCGGTCCGGCCCCTTTTGATTACACAAGGGTTTTAAAACCCCTATTTCTAGAAATCCGGGGGGTGGGATTCGTGTTTCATTTGTGGAAATCCCTCCCTAGCGATGAGGCGAACCTTCTGGTGTGGGTTTGAGAGTATTATGTTTCGGGATCATGGCCCGAGAACATGAAACGTCGAATAAAATAATAATATTTATTTTATTCGACTTCGGGTCGTTGTATCGTCTACCTGAAGCATATTATTGATGTTTCGTCAGTGGCGGTGAGACCCTGATGATACATCAAAATTTTCTTGATGGTTTTTTGGTCTTGGGGCCGAGTTCGGGGTGCGGGCCCCATGAGGCTGGGTTAGGGGGTTTACTATGAAACGCAACTTTCCCACCAGGAGTCTGATTTTGGCAGATGAATAGTCGATCTTGAGTTTTTTCTGAGAGGATCACAATTTTGCAATCCGTTCGATGAGTTTCGGGATCAAGTCGTGAGCCCCACCTGAGCTGGCTTCGGTGAATAGTGCCTTTTTCACAGGTTGTCTATTTCGGGCGAGTAAACAACCTATCATGCATGATTTTTTCCATGGATCATGATGGTTGCCTCAGTATCGGCCTTTGAGGTGCGTGTAATGGCGTTGTGGACGGTCACATGGGATGGCGAAATTTGGACCAGCTTTGGTTGAGGTTCCTCCCATGGTTTATTCCTACGAGGGTTTGTGTGGCATCACAACCTTAGTATAGGTTTGTGATCCTCTTGATGGGATGTTTAATCTGTTAGGGTTGTGGCATCCCTCTAGTGGTCCTGGAGTGGGATTCTCTAGCATCGTTTCCCTATATCGGGTTCTTGGTATCGTTGTGACCGCTTATCCATGGGTAACAATCCCCAATCCAGCAGGTTAACTTTTTAGGTTTTGTGGTATCATCGGGATTATGATCCCCTATGCGATAGGTCATGCTCAGTAGGGTTGTGGGATCGTTGGGAAAATAATCCCCTAATCAGCATGAGGATTATAGTAGGGTTGCTGTATCATTTGTTATATGATCCCCCACTCAGTGTGTGGTGTCGGTAGGGTTATGACATCGTCATTTAGATCCCCTATTCCACAAGATGTACCACATAGGGTTTTGGTATCGTCGTGACCATCGTGATACGGGTGACGATCCTCTATCTGAGTGACATGTTTTTGTTGAGCTCCAGATCCGGTTGTGGTATCCCCCAGCAGACCCTGGGATTGATCCCCTGTCTGTGAGATCTTCATGTACCGGTGTGGGTTCTAGTATCCCCTTGCGGACCCTAGGAGCGATCCCATATCCATGGAGTTTGGTGTTTATGTTGTTTCAGCGAGGTTTCCTTAGTGACGATATTCGACAAGCGTGACCTCTTGGGTGAGTGTCTGAGATGTTTGTGTGGGACCAGATGGAGTGTATCTCTTGGACGGGTGCCATTTGGGATGACAATGATCATGGAGAGGGTTCTCCTGGATGTTGAAAATTGCTGGTGATGAGGCCGGTATCTCATTTGGCTTGGTGCGTGAGCTGAGTATATCTGGATGTACATGGTGTATGTATGGGAATACACCTGGTTTGAGCTAACTAGTTGTGTTTAGCCGAGGATGGTCACGAGATGGAGTTTCTCTCTTGTCCAGGTTCCCTCTGGCTAGGATGAGCTGACTGTTGCCTTTCAGTTTCTCTCTTTTGTTTTGGGTTTTTGGGGGTTCCTAATGAGTATTTGCATACTCACCCCTAAACGGGCTTTTCCCGCACATGTTTGTGTCTTATGCAGACCATAGGACATTCAATGGAGTCCTAGGAGGTATTGGAGTATGCGGAGCTAAGTGAGCGGGACAAACTGTGGATTTTTACAGGAGATGTGACAAGGAGCTTACCAGCACGTTTTTTGGTAGTGTTTCCCACCTTCTTAGCAGGTTAGACACTGTTGTAGTTTTCTTTCAGTGGGACCTAATTTTTCCTTTGGTACTTTTTCTATACTCTGGTTTGGGATAGAAGTATGCATGCATTTTCCTTTTAGTTTTATATATCATTGCACTATTTCATTGAGGTGTATGTGGGTGCGTGTGTACAGGTACCTTGGGAAAATTCATCCCTTGTGTGTGATAGCCTACTCGGCGCAAAACGACAACCCCTAGACTATTAGAGGCGGGCTTCGGGAGTCGCGGCTTGAGCCATGTTGGGTGAGGTCTTGACAGATTGGTATCAGAGGAGGATCCACCTTTGGGATCTCCTAATATAGTTGGTCTAGCTGTGAGTTTGGTTTTGGTTTCATAGCGGTAGTTTTAGGATGTTTCGAGTTCATCTTTCAGGCTAGGGACTCCAGTGCTGGTTCAGCGGCTGACGTATCCATTCACCAAGATTCTGACAAACTTTCTTTCAACTCAGGACATTCGTACACCAGTCGCATGAAAAAACAAAATCAGTACATGCATTATATAAGAATGGGTTTTGGGTTTTTCCTTATTCTCCTTGATTCATCTCACCAGAGATACTCTTTGATTGTGGTTTGTTTTTAATGTATTTCATGATGCCTCCACGACGACAGCCAGCGAGGGTTCCCCAGCAGGATTCTAGTTACGATCCGACCCCTCTAGAGGATATGGACCAGGGCGCAGTTTCTGAAGCTGCACCTCCATGTGGTCTGCCAGTTGAGCCACCACCTGTCGAGCAACTCGTTGGTCAGGCAGTGCAGGATGAGGTTGCGCCTAGGTGGAGTGCACTCCATGAGTTCCAAAGGCAGCGACCTCTAATGTTCTGGGGTGATCTCGACCCTCTAGAAGCTGATGGCTGTCTCGAAGCAGTCACCCGAGTTTTCTTCCTGGTGATGACACCCCCAGATCAGATACTTGTCCTAGCAGCGAGCCTTCTGCATGGTTCGGTCAGGTGATGGTGGAGCTTGGTGATGCAGTCCCAATATGAGGAGACACTCACATGTGTAGAGTTTGAGTGGATCTTCATGGAAGAGTTATATCTGGGGATTCTGAGGTCAGTGCAGATCCAAGAGTTGTTGCAGCTTCTACATGAGGGCATGACTGTGTCGGAGTACTCAGTGAGTTTTACATACCTGTCATGCTAGTCCCTGGATATGGTTCGAAACCTATTCATTAGAGCTCGTACAGTTGACCAGGGACTACGCAGGGACATCCGGGAAGGTTTGGTTTCCTTATGTCTTCCCAATAATGCTAGAGTGCTGGAGTGAGCCTTGGTGGTGGAGATTTTTCTTGTCGAGCAGATCCCCCCTGTTAGTGTTGGGCACGCAAGAGCTGAGACTTCGTCAGTCAGATCAGCATGTGGTAGCTGGCAGCAGGCACAAGGGTTGGACGTGGATGATGTTTCAGGAGGCGACCCCAAGATGGAGGATCTGAGGCTCAGGGCTCACAGGGCTCGCAGTCTAGTTTTGGTTAGCCGCAGGAGAGGCGGTGTTACACTTACGATGGTCGGGAACATCTTCGTAGAGATTTTCCAACCCGATGTGCTGCTGAGAGGGAGCAGGTCGACATACCACCTTGGTAGAGGGAGTGTCTTGAGCAAGTAGGTCCGTAGGGTGGCGGACATGGCGACAGAGCTGGTGCAGCAGCAGGGGGTGGTATGCGGTATCAGTTTCCACCAACCCCACCCCCAGGTGGTCCATGACAAGCTCAGGGAGCTGGTGGCCGAGGGTGAGGATAGCTGCATTCCCTAGAGGCTGTTGACCGAAAGGCTTCGTGGATGGATAGTGGTACACCTTGTGTTTGTTCTACATTCTGGAGTAGTTTGGTAAACACTGTTTAGCGGTATTCTTTCCATTTCATTGCTTTCTCGAGTTTTGTTCAGGGCGTTGGTAAGACCCCATGTGGGTTTTGTTCAGTGTGCTTCAAATGCGTGAGGAAGAGGGATCCTTCTCCTACTGAGATGCATTTTTGTGATGTGATTAGAAACCATGTAGGCCAGTCAGTGCTGCCAAAAGCGGATAGTGATGAGGTGTGGTGGATGAGTCATTCTGACTTTTGTGTTCGGGCATGGGTGTTTGTTGGTGTACTCGCTGGCATGGGAGACCCCGTTGAGAGTCCAGCCACTTTCCTCGAACATTTGGCTTTTCAAGGATAAAAAGAACTAAGGGTGGGAGGATGTAGAAACTTGGGTTTTGGCCCTGTCAAACATTGGAATATTTCTACGAATAATTCCATAGCTTGGCGCAAAGACATCGTGCAATTTTGAGTCCCGGTGTCCCCCGAATTAATTATATAAAAATATTAAGTATTTTTATACTATACTCGTCGTGGGGTGTGATATCTCCTAAATAGTATCTCTGAATGGGAATCTGAGGGCAGGGTTTCATCCAGAATGTTCCGTTTACCCTAGTCAGGGTGTAAACATTGCGGGTGCGGGCCAGTTGGGAGAAAAGCCACCAGGGGTGTTTTCATAAATAATTGGAAAAGTTTAATTATGAGTGTCGGCTCGAATAGATTCTGAACAGAGTCTTGGATCAAAAATCTGAGTCCACTATTGCATTCAGAATGTCATGTTTACCCTAGGCGCGACATAATTTTCATTGGTTCCAGGTGCCGGGTCGGAGGTGTGTTGGCGGGGTTTAAAGGGAATTTTTAATTGAAAAAAACTGAAATGAAAATCAATCAACCCCCTACCTCACCTTATACATTATGCAGACGAACCCCCCCCCCCCCCCTCCCCCCTCCCTTATCCATTTCTTCAGCAAATCAAGCAAAAATCGTATGTTTTCTGCATAGATCATCGGCAGATCGAGCTTCCAGGCATCGTTCTGCACTCGATGTTTCAGCGTTTCTCTTGCGAGGTAAGTGGTTTGGGTTTTAATCCCCTGATCCCATTTTTTCTGTGATTTCTTCATTTTTTTGTGGTAGTAGGGAAGATCACGTCCCGAGGGTCACGCCGATACCTTTGGATCGCAAAAAGGACCATCGAGGTGCCCCCGACGGTCTGCACGTAGACCCGCGGCGGTCCGCAGCGGAGCATGGAGGCCAGCCACCCAAGGGGCTGGCGCACAGCACCACTTGGTGGTGGGCCTCCGGCCCAGGCCGGCCGGACCCGCTGGTTCAGGCCGGTCCGACCCCTTTTTATTACACGAGGGTTTTAAATCCCCCGTTTCTTGCAATCCGAGGGTCAGATTCTTGTGCCGTTTGTGGCAACATGTACTTGGAGAAAAGGAGAAACTTCCAGTGTGGGTTCGAGAGTTTTATGTTTTGGGATAGTGGCCCGAGAGCTTGAAACGTCAAATTAAATAATAATATTTTATTATTTTTCGACTTCGGGTCGTTGTATCTTCTACCCGGAGCATCTGATTAACATTCCACCCATGCTATTGAGAAAATGATGATACAACGGACTTTTCATGATGGTTTCCGGGTGTTGGGGCCGAGTTCGGGGTGCGGGCCCCATGAGGCTGGGTCTGGGAGTTTACGAAGAAACACAACTTTCTCACCATGAGACTAATTTTGGCGAATGAATAGTCGATCCTGAGTGTTTTTCTATAGAATCGCAATGGTGAAATCTGTTCAATGAGTTTTGGGATTGAGGCATGGGCCCCACCCGATCTGGTATCGGTGAATTGTACCTTTTACACCGGGTGTCTCTTTGGAATTATCGAGTAGTCGATCCTGTGTGTTTTTCCAAGGGGATCACAGTGGTATGAGCAGCTTGATGAGTTTCAGGATCGTAGGGTGGGCCCCACACGGGCTAGCTACGGGGAATAATTCCTTTTTTACCGGTTGTCTGTTTTGGGTGTGTAAATAGCCTATGCTGCATGATTTTCCATGTGCATCATGATGGTGGCCTTTATATCGGCCTTTGAGGTGTGTGGGGTGGTGTTGTGGTGGGTCTCTTGGGTTAGCGGCGTTTGGGCCAGTAGTGGTTGAGGGTCCTACCTTGGTTCGTTCCTACGAGGGTTCGTGTGGAATCACCACATTAGTACAGGTTTTTGATCCTCTCAATGGGATGTTTAATCTGTTAGGGTTGTGGCATCCCTCCGGTGGGCCTGTAGTGGGATCTTCTAGTATTGTTTCCCTAGATCGGGTTCTTGGTGTCACTATGACCGCTTATCCATGGGTCGTGATCCCCAATCTAGTAGGTTAGCTCCATAGGGTTTGTGTTATCATAAGGATTATGATCCCTTATGACGTAGGACATGCTCAGTAGAGTTGTGGCATCATTGGGAATATGATCCCCTACTCATCATGAGGATCATAGTGGGGTTCTGGTATCTTTTTTTATACGATCCCCTACTCAGCACGTGGTTACGGTAGTGTTGAGGCATCGTCATTTTGATCCCCTACATCACAAGATGTACTAGATAGGGTTTCAGTATCGTTGTGACCATCGTGATGCGGGTGAAGATCCACTGTCTGAGTGAAATGTTTCTGTTGAGCGCCAGATCGGGTTGTGGTATCCCCCAGCAGACCCTAGGAGTGATCCCCTATCTGTGAGATCTTGGTGTACCAGTGTGGGTTCTGGTATCTCCTAGGAGACAAAAGGAGTGATACCTTATCCAGGGAGTTTGGTGTTTATGTTGTTTCAGAGAGGTGTCCTTAGTGACGATATCCTACGAGCGTGATCTCTCGGGTGAGCGTCTGAGATGTTTGTTTGGGACTCGATGGAGTGAATTTCTTGGACAAGTTTCATCTGGGATGACAGTGATTATGGACAGGGATCTCTTAGTTCTGGACCATTTCTGTTGATGAGGTCAGTATCTCATGTGGCTTGGTGCGTGAGTAGAGTATATCTGGATGTACAAGTTATATGTATGAGAATACACCTGGTTTGAGATGACTTGTCGTTTTTTCCCGAGGATGGTCATTAGATGAGGTTTCTCTCTTGTCTGGTTTCCCTTTGGCTGGGATGAGCGGATTGTTTCCTTTAAGTTTCACCCTCTTGTTTTGGCTTTTTGGGGCTCCTACAAAGTATTTTTATGCTCACCCATGCATGGGCTTTGCCCGCACATGTTTGTGTCTTGTGCAGACCGCAGGCCTTTCGACGGAGTCCTAGGTGGACCCAGAGCAGGTGGAGCTGAGTGACCAGGACTGAACATGGAGTTTTATCGGATCTGTGTCGAGGAGCTTACCGGCAAGTGTTTTGGCAGTGTTTTCCCTCCTTCTGAGCATGTTGGAAGCTTTTTTAGTTTTCTTTCGGTGGGCCTTTTTTTCCCTTTCGTACTTTTCCTGTACTCTGGTGTGGGATAGATGTATGCATGCATTTTCTTTTATGTTTTATATATCTCTACACTAAATGATGGAGGTGTATGTGGGTGCGTGTGTACAGGTGCCTTAGGTTAATGCCTCCCTTGTGGGTGATAGCCTACTCTGTGCTAGACGCCAGCCCCTGGCCTATTGGAGGAGGGCCTAGGGAGTCACGGCATGTACCCCGTTGGGTCGTGTGTTGACAGAACCATTCCTAAAATGTTTATGTTAAACATCCGAGGGAGTATTTGTGTATTGAAATTGTTTTAAAACCCATGGATAAATGGTTATTTAGTGATTAACCTTATTTCAGGGATGTCCATCACATTTATTTTGGAAAATATATTAGTGTTGTTTTAGGAAAGGACATCAAGTATGTTAGGTGACAACCAATCGTGTTCGTTTAGGCCACTGGTCTTGAACCCATGAATGAAGGATGATAAAGGTTTCACACCTACTTCTGACCTAGGCAATGTCCTAGTAAATGTGCAATTATTTTTTATGAATAAATATTAATGAGTAACCAGTATAGTTACTTTTTATGTTTAGATATTAATGTATTAACCATATGGATTTTGATGAATAGTTTGTGAAAAATATTTATACATTTCATTATTTTTTCAGCCTTAAGATCTACTAAAAGATTATTTTCGAACTTCAGGCCTAAAATTTAATTTATGGAAATCCATTTCTTGAAGTAATTTATGTATTAAAAATATATAAAAGAACATCATTTGAATGAAATTTTGATTAGATAAATATATCAACTAATTATATTTCCTTATATTTTAGGTTAATAAAATAATTACTCATTGTTAAGATAATGATAAAAAAATGTGTTTTTCTATTTCTTTATGTTTTGTTGAACTAATGGCCTTTTAAATCATCACATATTTATGAATTTTGGGCCCTAAAAAATTTTATCCTTCAAATTACTATGATTTATCACTTGATTCGCTCCCTACAAATATTTATAATTTTCCTCTATGTCTAATCATCACTCCCAACCTATGTTCTCCTATGAGGAAACTTAGTTATATGTTACTTTGGGAAACCATTATGGATCCAACATTACCTTTTTAATGAAAGTTTTAGTATTTTATTTTATGATGTGGGTTTCTATGAATTAATAACTCCTGTAATAAAACCTGGGTAACACCGAAGAATTTTGAGGTGAAAATAATTTTAAGGGGGGTAGAAAGAAACACACTAGGATTATATGAATTATTTTTTTCGAATTAATTTGATCCTTTTGATATTTTTCATTCTACACAACAATAAAAAATTTATCTTATATTAAATAAAATTTTATGGATTGAATTATAATCAAAACCATGTTAATTTTCCTCTACACACAACATAAATTTTATCCTTTTCTATACAGATCACTGAGGTTCGCTTGCATTTCATGTAATAATGACTTTCCTCGATGGCTAGCATAAAACGCAAGACCGAGTATTACCAAAAAGTAATGTGTTTTTATAATATATAACCTAGACAAAAAATTAGTATTAATGAATAGTTTAAAAGAAATTATGAAAATATATGGTTTACAAAAATATAATATGAACTCACAGGTTACCAATAAATTAGAGATGAAAATATAAGAACCAGTTTGACATTAAGGTTATTTTTTTTTCACCCAAAGCTATTTTGTCATATTAAATTAAATTATATACAATTATTGAGTGATATTAATGTAATATATATGTTATATATTCATTAAAGTACTCTTTTTTTCTTCCAATTGATTTTATAGACATTAGATATGAATAAACCCAAATTTATTCATAAAACCTTATATTTTAATAAAGGTTGTTTTAATTCCTTTTAATTGAGTTCCCATTTTATATCAAATTTTTGGAGCATTTATATATTAAATATGTAAAAATAAATATTCATATTTTAAAAATAAACATAAAAATTAGGTTAGGATACATTTTTTTCCTGTATGATATCATTTTATAATTAATAGTTAAAAATACTGAATTTTAACCCAAAACTGCTTTTTCATAAAATTTATTTTTAAGGATAAATTATATTTTAAATTTATTTCAAGGTATAATTAGATCATATTATTTTCAATTAATCCAATACAGGTAATTATAATCAATTTATAATTGAAATTGGGTATAAAAACATAGAAAACATTTCAGGGTATATACTTTAAAACTTTTTAATATTGTTTGGAAAGTGGGAAAAAATTTTAATTAATATCTACCACTTCATTAATTTTAATTAGAAAAAATAGATTCCAAATTTGGAATTGAAAAAACATATAATTTCTATAAATGTAAAATTATTTTTTGAGTAAAAATATTAGTGAAAATGATTAAACCAAATTATAATGATTATGAGAAAAATTAGGTAAAAATGTACTAATATTTAAACCTAACACCAGAAATGACCTAGAAACTTGTCTAAGATCCATTATCTAGACATATTTTTACCATATCTGCCCTTTTCTAAAATTCACCCCTTTATTTGATCCATATGACATTTGAAAAATTATTATATAATTCCATTTTAAAAATATTACAAAAGTTCTAGTCCTCCAATATAAAAATACCTACTCTCTTCCAACTTCTTTACAGCTCTCAAAATGCATAGGTTTAACCATTGTCTACTAAATACCCATAAAATAAACCTCCCATATTTCTTGAAGTCTTCCTTTGATCCGAATGATTTATAAGGTATCCATGTAATGTCTCATAAATTCCGTGTAATTGTTTTTATATAATGAATTATTTTGAGGCTGTGTGCTCTGACAGCACATTATTTTGAGGACTGTAGAGCCCAGAATGGAATTTTGAACTTTTTAAGTTATGTTCAATAAATATATGAGCGTGTTTTTCAAAATTTTGAATGTGTTCTTGGATATAAAATATGGGGACACCTTTGAACTAATAATGTTGTGATTCACCTAGAAATGACAGAACTTCGACCGGAAATGGTCGAGATAAAAAGTTATTTTTTCAGATTATTCAGAATACAATAAAATAACTTTAAAAAGTTATTTTAGTTTCTTTTATCATGTGACGTGTGGTGAAAAGATAACGTATAGGTGCGGAAATGAGGTGGAGATGGGGCACATTAATGAGTCTCATTAATGGACTGTATCCCGTAACATAACAATGCAATAAAAGAAGTTTAACAGCAATGCACTTGCTTAGATAAAACAGTGTAATGATGCGACGTTGTAATGTAGCTAAAATGTCGTGACATGATTTCCTTTTTATTATCTAAAGCATTCATGTGTAAATAAGTAAAACTTGGAGGATTCTCTGACAAAACACCAATTAATCTCCTCTCCAATGAATAAAAACTAATGATTTCAGATCTTCACTAACTTTGAGAAACCAGGAAGAACGGATCCTGAAGTGATGACGTTAACGCCTTGAACTATCAAGGATGAACGCTACTGCATCAAACATCAAATAGAAATGGGTTTTATTTTAATTTCAATGTTCTTCCTTGTAATTTTATTTTTCTAAAAATGATGAACACATTCCAGCTCAAGCATAAGTTGATCTACGATTCATGCATTTATTAGCGAGGGTTACTTTTTATGGGGGTTTATTATTCGGGATTCAAACCTGGCATGAAATGAGTGAACATCAATCCCCAAACCACTCCCCTGATTTAAACCTATACCGTGAAGGGCCCGAGTAGACACGAACAATTCCTGAGCACCTCAGCACGTGTGTTCTTGGTGGGAAAATTCTAGAAGTGGAGTCAATTTGATCATCAGGACTGGTCAGGGATGACGGCAACCTGAGGGACCCTTTGGTGGAGATGGTTTGGAAAATAGACCACCGGAACAACTCTGGTTGACCACAGATGTGGGCACTGGTGAGAAACAATGTCGGTCATCCCCCACCATCTGCATGAAGTGGATGGATCCAAACAGAAATATGGTAGAAACGGAGGTGGCTGACCCTCGCCGGCCTCCATGAAGGATGGTGATGCGTCCGGCGGTACACCGTGGCGGTAAGAGGTCACAGACCACCAGCCATGGTCACGAGAATCGAGGTTCAAGGCAGGAACAACATGGAGAGGGTGTCCCACATCATTCCTACAAAGGTGGTGAAGGTTGCGTTCCATAAACCACGACTAGAGGCTGGAGGGACCCCCGCATCTTTGGAAGTATCTAGGGGCGAATGCGGCACAACTGCCACATCGAATCAACAGACCGAGGGCCGAGCCCCCAGAGGGACAGGCCGGTCCCATGCCCAAAAATTCATTCCGGCATCCAAGCGTATTGTTCCCATAGCCCAGCAGACTAGAATAGACCTCGACATCGGGCGACCTTGCGGGGTGGACACATAGCTATACCAGGCCATGCCCAGCGAGACCCATTGTGTTGGGCCCACTGGCCATGATGAACTAAACCAAACCCGACACAAGCCATGTCTTTTTGATTTTTTTTTCAATGTACTGTGGTATGTGGAACCCTTAGGCCATGTTGTACTGGTCAACCCGACTGGGTCGTACTAGGCCCTATCGCTACCAGCCCCCTAGTTGCTAAAACTGTCGTATCATGCAAATTGTGCATCCGATTGATGATCCATTTACAGCATTGGGACCCTATCAATAAGGATAATAATTAGTTGTGCTTTTTGGTGACTTTCATGGATGTTAAGATGTGATGAATGGATTGAGAAGAGTTTATCCCAAGCATTCTACGCACATAACCTTACAGTTGGATGAGACCTGAAGACTGGTCAATGTCGACCGATTAAGAAGTGGCTCTGTTTGACCCTGTAGGCCCATAGTGGTGAGCAGCTCTGTGTGACTTAGTAGACCCACAATATTTGACAAGATGAGTACCTCGGTTCAGCCATGGTGGGAAGTGGCTCTATATGACCCAGTAGGCCCATGGTGGGGAGAGGCTCTATGTGACCTAGACTACCCATTTTACTCATTAGGGATGAGTCACACACTATTCCATGGTTAGTGGGAAGTAGCTCTGTGTGACCCGGAAGGCCCACTATACTCGATAGAGGACCAGTTCTCGAGCATATGGGGAGTTCAATGACATGATTGATGGTGCTATTATCACTACCCTATAATATACCTACTGTTATTTGTGACTATTACTTTGTTCTACATGTTTGAGAACTTTTTTATTGGCATTACCTATCTGGTATTTTCCTTTGTGGTGTTTTACATCATTGATTACTGAGGGACCTTCGGCGGTCTCGGGGTCCCTACTGAGTATTTTTATACTCACCCCTGCACAATCTTTTCTCGCACATGTTGTGTATGGTGCCAAAGATTGACGTTTTAACAGAGGTGCATAGGGGATGGGATTGACGGATGCTGCGAAGGTGGAAAAGGTTGCCTAGGAATAGGTGGGGCCCATTAGGATCAATTGAACATGACATACTACTTCGGGTTCTAGTAGGTTCACTAATCTTATGATCAGGTGGGGTTTTTCATAGATTCCCATTGGATCACCTTTTGTACTCTGATTTTCCAATTCATTTGTAGGGTTTATATTCTGGCCCAATTCAATCTAGTTGTAATTTGTACTCAATTTTTTATTATATATTTGTTTTCCCCTTTTAGTGTGTTGGGACATTATTGGGTGCATGAGAGAGTACATGTACTCAGGAAAATTCCTCCCACATGTAGGTAGACAACTTCAGCACTAGTCGCGAGCCTCTGGCCTATGAGAGGTTGGCATGGGGTAGTCATGGTATGGGCTCCGAGTGACGGTTCGTGACAAAGTTGTATCAATGGGAGGTTGGTCCTACGATAAAGATGAGGAGTTTTTATTTTGTTTCTGGGAAATAGTGTTAGGTGTTGTGAGTCTGACTTTTAGATTTGGGAAGTCCAGTGTTTTTGCGGCAGCCCACATATCCATACACTATGAAGATGTATTTTTTTCTCAATACATGAAAAATTCATTTCATATGTATCTCCATGCGATCTTTTGAAAAAAGGTCATCTCACTAGGTATAACCTTCTAAACGTGGCACATCATGATCTATATCATGATGCCTCCAGGTGGACGACCAGTCAGGATCGTGATACATGGTCATGAAGATAGCCTGCCTAATAATGGGGTGTCCATTCAGGGACCCGTGATTGAGATGGTTCCATCTGGTGCTGCACTAGTGCTACCACCACCTTGTTGTCTGCACGTACTCTTGGTGGTTCTTGAAGAGTACATTCATAGGTTGAGTGCCCTATATGAGTTTCAGAGATAGAGACCTCCGAGGTTTAGGGTAGAGATTTATCCTCATGTCGTTGAGGACTGGTTAGAGGCCGTGACATGGGTCATCCAATTAGTGACAACCCAACTGACCAGATGGTGATCCTTGATGTGAGCCTTCTTTAGGGATTAACAAGGAGATGGTGGTGGTTGACTACCTAGACACACGATGAGGCAAACCTCACCTGTTCAAACTTCCAGTTTCTTTTTTGGGGGGATATTTTCCCCCCAAAATTGTGTGATGTGCACATCTAGATGCTCATTACCCTTCAATAGGGTAGGATGATGGTAGCTAAGTAGTCAGCGAGGTTCAACGAGATCTCTCGCAACTCCAAAGCCATGGTGAAAGACCCTTTCTTCAGGGATAGAAAACATCATGCAGGGACTTGGGAGGGAGATCAGGGCATCGATGTTGTAACTCAGCATCCTTACCTAGGCTAGGGTACTGGAGTGTGCTATTCTTTTGCAATGCTTCATGGCAGAGAAGGCACCGACAGCTAGAGCCACCAGCAGACCCCTGTAAGTAGATAGTAAAAACATGGGCCCAAGTGTGAAAAGTGTTTAGAGGATGACCCCAGGAATCAGGGTTGGTAGTGTAGGGATTCTAGTCTAGGTGGGGGTCAGTAGGGAGCCAAGTAGAGCTTCATGTGCATCGGGCAAGGATACATGGCACATGACAGCCCAATCCGCTATACAGATGACCTAAAAATCATCAAGGGTTCACCGAGGTAGTGATATAGGTTCGAGAGAGAAATTATTTAGGGTAGAGTATGTGGTAGGGAAGTTTCCTAAGAAGTAGGTAGTGAGTGAGATTTTGAGGTATAACTGCCACCACCCCTGGGTGGTCCACCCCAACGTCAGGGGATAGGTGGTAAGGGTTGATCTTCACTTTAGGAAGAAGTGGATTATGACCATCATTCTTCAGAGATGATATAATGTATGATATGTGTCTTCTCCACCCAAGCTTTAGTTCATATAGACACAGGTGATAGTAACTCCTTATTACCACGAGTCTCCTTCGGATGTTAGAGATTCTAGTAGAGATTTTGGCTCAATCCATATGGATAGAGACTCCTACTAGAGGGGATTCAATGATTACAAATTGGTCTTAGTAGTGTGAGATTACTATAGGAGGTGAAACCTTCCGCTGGGATCTCTTAGCAACGACGTCGGGGTATTATGATTTCATCTTGAGTATGGACTGGTTTTCCACAGTCCATACTCAGATCGACTGTTTTAGGCATACAGTGTGGTGTGTCTGTGGAGATGCGACTAGGTTCTTTCATCACTAGTGAGAAGGAAACCCGTGAAGCATAAGGTGGGCTCTCATAGAGGAGGGGGTATCCAATCACTCACCAATTGGATAGCATCACCCTCGATGTAGTGGATGAGAGAATTCTGAGCTTTCCTGCAGTGGTGGATGAGTACGATGATGTTTTTCTTAAATATATTCTAGGAATAATTCCTTGGAGAGAGGTACACTTTTCCATCGACCTGTACCCTAAGATAAAACCGATATCCACACTCACATATTGGATGGATTTCATGGAGCATCGATGGCTGAGGGTAAAACTAGAGGGCAGTCGGGATAAGGGGTTTATAAGGCCCAGTGTTTCACCATTGGCAGCCCCAGTGCTTTTTTCCATGATTTAAAATGGGAGTTTGACGTTGTACATGTACTTATGAAGAATTGACCAGGTGACCATGAAGAATAAGTATCCAAATCCTAGAACTGATGACATCTTAGACTAGCTGAATGGAGAAATGTGGTTCTCAAATATAGTCCTCTGATTAAGTTATCCCCTGCTTCAGGTACAGGATGAGGGTGTACTGAAGATAGCCTTCAAGTGCTGGTATAGACACTATGAGTTCCTAGTGATTCCTTTTAGAATTTTCAATTCCCTAGAAGTTTTCATGGGCCTCATGAATAGGATCTTACAACTTTACCTTGACCTATTTTCATGGACATAATTAATGACATCTTGGTGTACTTAGCGTCAGAGGCAGAGCACACTACACACCTACAGATAGTCTTGGATACACTCTAAGAGAACCAGCATTATGGTATGCTCTCGAAGATCATGTTATAGATTCAGGAGGTCCACTATTAGGGACACATCATCTTAGATACAGTATTTGTTGTAGATCCATTGAAGATTTAGGTAGTGGTTTCTTGGGTTCCACCCAAGAGCGTGACAGAGGTATAAAGCTTATTTGGTTTGGTTGGTTACTATCGAAGGGTCATACCTGACTTTTCCAAAGTATCAACACCCTTATAAGCCTTGAAACAGAAGTGAAAACCATTCTTGCGGACAGAAAAATACTATAAGAGTTTTCAAGAGCTGAGGCGAATACTGAACAGTGCCCCCATCTTGAGACTACTATAGGAGAAAATTAGGTATGTAGTTTACTACGACACATCAGGGACCAAACATGGTTGTGTCTAAAAGTAGGAGAGAGCAGTCATTGCATATGGCTCATGAATGTTGGGGTAGCAGGAGCAGAACTACACGACCGATGAACTGGAGGTAGTATCGGTGGTATTTTTCATGAATGTGGGGTGGCACTACTTGATGAATGAATGGTTTACTATCCACCCCATCCACAAGAATCTCAGGTATCTCTTCTCACAGAAGGACCTGAACTTGATACATGGAAATGGATGAAGTTATTCTAGGACTATGACTTTGAGATAATCTATACTCTGGGGAAGAGGAACGTGGTGGAAGATACACTCAACAAGAAGTTAGGTTTAAATATGTTGAGTGAGGTGACGAAGCAGCTAGTTGTGATACTTATATACTAAGTGGATAGTGGTGGGGAATATTACCTCCAGTCTATGACTGTCACTCCCCCACTCTTTTATCATGTAAGGGAGGCTCATCTTTTTGATGTTGAATATGAGGCTTGACATGCTTAGATAACATTAGAATGTCATCTTGATGGATTTTTTATATGTGGGGAGAACATCGTCATCTTTAGAGGGTGCACCATAGTACCAGTGATATTACATGAGGTGGTGTTGAGGTAGATCCATACATCCCCTGTGAAATTACATCATTGAGTGGTGAAGATGTTCCAGGACATCTAATGTTAGTACTGGTGGTGAGAGATGAAGAAAGTGATTGTAGAGTTTGTTTCAAGATTCCTCACTTTTCAGAAAGTGATGGTTGAGAATTATGTTCCATTAGGATTGGCCCAACCACTTGAGGTACCGGAGTGGATGTGGGATGGTATCTCGATGGACATCGTGATAGGGTTACCACATACATCGAGAGGCCCTGATTCTATTTGGGTGATCTTTGAATGACTCACCAAGTCAGATCACTTCTTACCCATCAAGTATAAGGGACCGTTAGAAGTATTGGGAATCATCTATGTCCAGAAGAGAGTGCAGATTCATGAGGTTCCTTTGACAATCATCTATAATAAAAATTCCCACTTTACATCTCGATTGTGTAAGGGATTACATGAGGTCTTCAGGATGCATCTACATTTGAGAACATCTTTTCATCCCCAAATAGATGGTCAGATGGAGTGAACCATACAGTCCCTAGAGGATATGATTCGTGCTTGTGAACATGACATTGGTCGTAGTTGGGAGGAAGTCCTTCCACTAGTGGAGTTTGTGTACAAAAATAGCTACCACTCCACCATTGGCATGGCACCATTTGAGGCCTTGTATGGGCAGCCTTATGTATCACCCTTACATTGGACACACCTAAGGGAGTTGGCACTCATGGGTCTGGAGTTGGTACAACCTACCACTGAGAAGATGCAGATCATCCCGGAGTAGATGTGGATAGCACAGAGCATGAACATCCCTTATGCTGATTGGATATGGAGACCCTTGGAGTTTGAGGAGGGTGATCATGTATTCCTTTGGGTCTCACCTCGATGAGTATTGGAGAGATTTGGTAGATGTGGAAAGCTATCTCCATGGTTTATAGGACATTTTCATATCCTGGGTAGTTTTGGTGATGTGCCGTATCACCTATCTCTTCTCTCATAGATAAACTGGGTGCATAATGTTTTCCACATGTCGCAGTTGAGGAGGTACGTTCCTGACCCATCGCACGTCATCGACTGGGGTGAATTGAAAATTAATGATGGGGTGATGTTTGGGGAGTTACCAATTGAGATAGTGGACTTACATTAGTGGGTCCCGTGAGGTTGATAAATTCCTCTGGTGAATATTCAGTGGTGGCAACAAAATCTCTATGAGAACACATTGGATCGGGAGGGTCAAATTCATGCTCAGTACACCCATCTGTTTGATTAGATTTTTTTGGATCTCAGGAAAGTAAATACCTATGGTGGGGAGAATGTATTGTCTCAGAAATTCTGTGTATGTTTTTTAATTTATATGGATCTATTTTGAGACTACACGCTCTGACGGAACGTGATTCTGAGGCCAAAATAGCCCAGAACAGAATTTTGAGGTTTTTTAAGGTACATTCTGTAAATGTGCAATGTGGTTTTTCTATGTTTTGATCCATTGTTAAAATCGAAAATATGAGGAAACATTGAACTAATAACACAAAAAAAACATATTAAAAATTACTTAACATCGGCCATCAATGGCTGAGAAGAAAATTTATTTTATATATTTTTTGGAAAATAATTAAATAACTTTAAAAAGTTATTTTATTTTCGTTTTTCATCCAATGAGCGGCAAAAAGGAGACGATTCGGTGCGGTGACACCGCGATACTGCGGTGCTGTGATGGGGAACATTAATGAGGCTCATTAATAGCTCATATCACGCATCATAACAATGCAATAAAAGAAGAGTAACAATGAAGTTGTTTCCTAAATGAAAATGCGTAATGACGGGACATCGTAGCATAACTGAAATGACGTGACGTGATTTCATTTTTATTTTCTAACACATCAGTGGATGGAGAATTAAAACAAGGAGGATTCTCTAATGAAAATCAGGTGAATCTCTTCCCCAATGAGGAAGGAATAACACTGGCAGCACATCACTAACTTTGATGAACCTTGAAAAATAGAGCTGGAAGTGACGACATCGATGACATGAACCCTCAAGGATGAATTCAACAGCATCAAATGTTGAATAGGTATGGTTTTTTTTCGAAGTTCTTCCCCAAACTACTCTTTTTCTATAAACTAAAAACATAGACCAACTCATTAACAT
Organism: Viscum album; assembly: GCA_963277665.1. Taxonomy (NCBI): domain Eukaryota; kingdom Viridiplantae; phylum Streptophyta; class Magnoliopsida; order Santalales; family Viscaceae; genus Viscum; species Viscum album. The sequence goes on along the minus strand of OY728156.1, from coordinate 785,531,708 downwards.
GTTGATCCTCGATTCCGGTGTTTATGCTGGAAGGTGAATTTTCATTGTATTTTACTATTCGGGATTCAAACCATGCATGAAACGATTGAAATTCATTCCATGAACCTCACCCACAATATAAATATCTAATTTAGAGGGGTCGGGCTGATAGGAACAATGGTCGATACCTCCACCCATGCATTCTTGGTGGCTACATTCTCAAAGTGGTTTTATCTTGATTCTCGGCCCTGAGCAGGGATAGCGACAACATGGGGAACCCTTTGGCGCAGACGGGTCCGAGAACGGACTACCAGAGCAACTCTAGTGGCCCGCGGAAGGTGTCATCAGCATGACGGCTGGACCACATTGGCCACATGAAAGGGGCCACACTAAATGGTGTCGTAGTAGCTGCGGAGGCGTCCAACCCTCGATGGCTACACTGGGGGACGGCGGTGTGCCTTCCGGTGCATTGTAGTGACGGGAATCGTAGTACCAGGAAGGCACTGTGTGGAAAGGGTGGCCCACATTTGGGCCACCAGGGTGGGGCATGCCATGGTCTACCAATAATGGCTAGAGGATACAGGGGCCCCACATCCATGGGGCTAGTTGGGGACAGATGTGGCGGAACTTCCACATCCAGGTCGGATGGCGCACCACCGACCACTCCAACAGCCAGTCCATAGCTGGGGGGATGAACCCCCTGTGGGCCGGGTTGGTCTCGTGCTCAGAGGGATAGGCCAAACAAGACCAGCTAACTAGGCGACTTGGATGGCTGTACCCCCAACAAAACTGGGCATGGCCTAGAAAGACCCATTGGGCCAGACACACTGGCTAGGCTGGACCAATTCCGACCCGAATTAGGTCATGTTGATTCTGTCTAAATGAACCAGGGTACGTGGGACCCTCAGGTCGGGTTGGTCAGGTCAGTCAGACTGGCTCGAACCAAGCCCCATCAAATCTATCACCCTGATTACAAAAACTCTTGTATCTTGCAAACAACACGTCCAATTGACGATCTATTTACGGTGTTGGGACATTCTTGATCAGGTAGAAATTTTGCAATGATTAATGATGAATTTCATGGAACTTTACATGTAACGAAATGATTGAGTGTCAGTTCTTACAAGTGTTATATGTACGAAACCCTCTGGTTGGTTGAGACCGGAATACTGCTCTACAACTTCCCATTGGGAAGTGGGTATTTGAAATTCTGTATTCTCATGGTTGGGAATGGCTATGTGTGACCCGGAAAACCCATGGTACATGATCGGAGGAGTGCCTCAGTTTGGCCAAAGTGGGAAGTACATATGTGTGACCCGATAATCCCATGGTGGGGAGAAACTATATGTGACCTAGAATACAAATAGTACATATCATGGATGAGTACCACAGAAGTACATAGTTTGTGGGAATCGGCTCTGTGTCACCCGACAGGCCCACTGTACTCGATAGAGGAAGATTTTTCCCGCAACCAGGGATTTTGTTGACATGATTAATGATTCAACTATCACTACCCTAGAATACACTTGGTGTAATCTGCATATTTTACATTGTTCTTTGTGTTTGAGAACATTATTGGTGGAATTACCGGGGTGGTATTTTTATTTGTGGTGTTTTTCATTATGGATTACTTAAAGACATTCACAGGTCTTGGGGTCCCTACTGAGTATTTTTTATACTCACCCCTACATGGGAATTTCCCACACATGTTGTGTCTGGTGAAGATGATCAACGTTTAGACATAGGTGCTCAGGGGGATGGGACTGACAGACAATATGATGGTGGAATTTGTGGCCTAGGACCAGGTGGGGCCCAATAGTACTTGGTGGAGAAGACATACTACATTGGATTCCAATAGCTTCACTACGCTAACAATCACGTGGGGTTTTCTGCGGACATTAATTAGATATTCTTTTGTACATTGATGTTATAGTTCTTTTGATGTGTCTATATTCTATCCCACTAACTTTTAGTTTTACATTGTACTCATTTTGTTTTAGTATACATGTTTTCCCCTTTCAGTGTGTTGGGACGTGGTTGGGCGTGTGTGTCTGCACACGTACTGAAGAAAATTCTTCCCACGTATAGGTTGACGACATCAGCACTAGTCTCTAGACCCATGCATATAAGACATGGGTTTGGTGTTTTCATGACACGGGCCCTTGGGGACAGGTTTTTACAATCCATTTGGTGCAAACTAAAATGATTTACTCGATTAAGAGGTAACACCCTCCCTCAATCTCTATTCTTTTATTTTTTTTCACCACCCCCAAAAATCTCATTATTATATTATTATTCAACAAAAAATATCATAAATATAATTGGAATTTATGCTAATTTTTTGACCTACACTTACACAAACTTCCATCTAATGGGTAATGAACATACTGTTTATGTGTATGATGAACTACCGCCTCACAAAATGATGATTTTTCATTTTTCCATTACCTCCTATCATGGTTGGAATTTTGATAGATGTTATATTTATATATTATATTTGTGATATTTATAATTTATTTAGGATTATTTAATTATTTTATGACACAGGTCTTTAAAATTTTCATTTCAATTAAATATGAATTTTTTTTTTTGAGGAATTGTAGACGACCTACCCCTCAAAGTGATGTGATTCGTTTGTAGATTACATAGAATTTATTAAGGATGGGTTTAGTGAAATTATATGATATAATAATTATGATTTAATAATGATATATATACATATATATATACACATATTTTATTTACTCTCTTTCATTCAATACAATAATAAGTGGGAAATATTGTTCATGCATATGTATGGCCTACGATCACCCAGAAGGTTGTATTCTATTTTATACTTCTATATCCAATAGATTATTATAATATATATATATTTAATATCAATGATATATATATATATATCATGGTTTAAATTCTGGAAATAATAATATATTTATAAGGACCAATGAAATAACAACATAATACAAGAGCGAAAAACAAAGTTATTATTACACAATGTGTAACCATAACATGAAATTGTTAACAAAAAGGAAATATATAGTCATAATAAAAACATATATGGTGTTTTATATAATAATTTTGTTCTATTTTTAATGCATAATAAACATATATTTATTATATGTGTGTTTTTAATGAGTATAACTAGAATCAAGACACAAGGTAAGGGATTTCATCTCACATTTTATTTCTATGAGATACATGACTAATTCACCACTAACTTTGTATATGAATTTTATATTCAATCAATAGTCTCATTTTACACACTTTGGTACTTAATATAATCAATAAAATGTTTTGTGAAATTTTTGACTTTATCTCTCTTTTTTTCGGAAATCCATGTTCTTTAAAAAACATTTTTTTTTAAAAAAAGTATTCAAGTATTATTCAAATGTTTTAAATGTATTTTCAATCAAAAAAGGGTTTCATACGTGTTTCCAAAATTCATTTTACGTATTCAAAGTATTTTCAAACAAATAGTTTTCCAAAACTATTCAATTTTCTTTACAAGTTTTCAAGGAAAATTGTTTTCAAAAAGTTGTAAATGATTATTTATTAATTTTTAAAGTGTTTTCAATGAATTGGTTTTAAAAAACTAAAGCATATTCAATATTTTTTTAAGAAAAACGTTTATCCAAATGTTTTCAATATTCTATTAAATTTTTTCAAGGGAAGATGTTTTCATAATGACTTCAATCCATCTTTTTAATTTTTTAATTAATTTTAAAACAAAATGATTTTATAGAGGTTTTATGTTTTAAAAACAATTTTCAAATAATAAAAGATATTTTCCACAATAAATGTTTTCCCTCTATATTTCCATGTTATTTTCTATCTAAGATGAAATGTGTTGATGTTACAAAATCCCTTCTACGAAATTCTACGAATGTTACATTCATATTCTTTCCTTAATGGTTTATGTTTAGATTTAACGATGATTGTGGCACCCAATATTTTTATTTGGGTAATATGATTTTGAAGGTTGCTTCTTTTAATGTATTATGCATTGAGGTAATTATTATGAAACCTATCTATTTTCCATATGTTTTTATATGATTTAATGTTAATAATTTCCATTTTATTTCATGGGTTATGATTTTATGTTTATAGAACCCATCTATTTTCATGGGTTATGATATGATGAATGTTTTTTGACACATGCATGTATAATTTCAGTATGTGATTGGTGGGACTAATTTCCCCCTCTAATGAATATGGTAATGATGGATGACTCATGAGTATAAATGTTATGTGTGAACCTGATTACATGTTCACAATGTATTTCATGGACTGGTTTCATGTCCATAAGTTTATGTGTGAAAAAGATTGCATGTTCGCAATGTTATGAGTGAACCTTATTATATGTTCATAATTATATGAGTAAACCTGATTACATGTTCACAATGTTATTCATGGACCGGGATTCATGTCTATAACATTTCTTCTAAACTTGATTAAATTTTCACAATCCTATGAATGAACCTGATTGCATGTTCACAACATTATACATGTTTGTGATGTTATATTTTGATGTGTCTATAATTAAATGTATTATTACAATGTTAATATTTCGTGGATTATCCTCTTGATTTTCTTATGATTCATGTCTTATAAACTCCAATATTTAATTCATGTTTCATGTTTATGATCTTTGATATAAAATCTTTGTTCTTCTAGTGATCATGATGGCATTATTATACATTTATGTTCATTATATTCATACGCATTTACTTCATTTACCCTTAGTGAACATTTGAGCTCACCCCTTGTGTAGGTTTCCATTATGCAGGTTATAAAGAATGTTTTTCATATAGAGTAAATTAGAGGGAGATATTTTTGGGAAACATTGATGAACTTTGACATAGATAGAATATATTTATTCCATCATTCCATATGAACTAATCTAATATGGTCTTTGGACATCCATTTTTTAAATTTTTTATATATTCCAAAAATTCGATATAATATAGATGTATGTTAAGACTTGGTCACTATAATGTTTTTATAAGAAATTCAATTAAGAGAAAATATGCTATCAAATTATGTCAAATAATCAAGATATAATTATGTCCCTAAAAACACCAATAATATAAGTTATGATGAATTTAGATTACAGAAATATCATTTTTTATACGAGTGATTATTATAATTTAACTATGAATTTATTGTATATAATGTGGTTATTTGTAAAATATGTCCAAGTAAAGCTCGATTTTAATAAATATATGAGCTATGTTAGTCTGATTCCCTCTAGCCCACATCGTAAAAATGATGACAGTTCCCTTAATATCATTATCCACTTGTTGAAATATAATTTATATATATATTTATTTGTTTATTTATTTATCATGATGAATCCCAATTATATCTACCAGGTTGACTAAAGTCCTATAACGTCTTCTGATTAAATATTCACAAAAATATTCATGAGTGATCAATGAAAAATGACAATATTTATGTTGTATGATATATGCATATACTAGATGAAAGGCTTTGTACTCATTTGAATCTGAAAATGTGCTATTAATTCAATCACATTTATAGGTTATAGTAATATATAGATCGATCATTATTCCAATATCATGTCATATTAGTTCAAGAAAAATAATTTCCATCAAAGTTTGAGTGGGTAAAATGACTATATTAAATAGAATTAGGTTAAAAAATATATATATTACACCACATTGTATGTTATGGTACTCTCCCCCTCATGAATGTGTACTATGTAAATCTAATATATCTATGTTTTGAAAATGAAAATATTCATATAAATTTACAAACATTTAATAATATATAGATTCCTTATAAAAAAAATTAAAATTCATTTACATTTGACACTGAAATTGGAAGCACGTGTGATGAGAATTTTAGAACCCTTATTCATTGTTCTATTGAACTACATAACCCTTGATCATTCCCCAAAAATATATTTCTTCCTATCAATGATTATAATAATAAATTGATATTTATAAATAAATATTATATAAAATTGTCATTAAAGAAGAAATAAATATTGAATTATATATGAGTCAGTTATTATGAGATAATGAGTTTATATATAAATGGGTAAATATGTAAGGATACTGGTGTAATGGATTTTTTACCAGGATTTTTTTAATTTTTTCTTATTAGTAAATGAGTATATGAGTTTAGGATTTTGGGATTATATCATAGTTTGAGGGATATAGGAATACATGGTTTAGGAGTTAAGGAATAATAGGTTTAAGATTTAATGTGTTTGATCATATCAATTATATTAGTTTTTTGTTATATTAATTATGTTATATTAGTTATGGTTTTGGAATTATGGAATATATTTTAAGGTATATGAATTATGGTTTCTGATTAAAAGAATATAATTTTAGTTATACAATTTTTTTTAATGACTTATGGTTTAAGAGATTGGTTTTAGGAGAAATAGTTTGTGAGATAGGGTTTATGAGTTAGGGAATGTTAGTTACAATTTAGGACATGGGTTTTCTGAGTTAATGAGTACATTGTTGTAGGTTATGATTGACATATAATATTTGATATGGATATCTATCATTAAATAAATAATTCATTTTTTATTTATTATACTTATATAAAATAATAACAATATAATGTAATTAATCATTTCTATTAAGGGTTGGAAATATCCCTTATAATTTAAGGAAAATGGTTTTTATTTTGACCATCCTACAAATATTTTAAACATTTTAGTAACAAACATGGTTCTTCGGAAAATACATATCATTTATAATATCATTGGAAATTTTTCTGCCACACAAATGCAACATATTAATTTTGATATCAATTTGATCTTTTTAAAAAAATAATAGAAAATATAAATACTCCACTATAGTAATCCTTTGAATACTTTTGTATTTTATTTTTGTATCGAGGTGGTACACTAGATAAATTTATATTTCTTGATATATATTCACTAGTTTACAATATCAAATGATATATGTATATTAAATCCATAATTTTATTTTGTTTCCTCAACTATAATGTATTTTCTATAGAAACGCAACATGAATATGTCCATTACTACTGATATTGGGGTATCTATAATCATTTTCATTGAATCAAATTTGATAAATACTCATCTATATATTAATATATGTCTTGTTGGAGGTTTCATAAATATCGCATTCCAGGTGAGATCCCATAATTAGTCTTGTTTCCTCATTCAATGATACATTTTATGCATCGATGGAATGCCTCAAAACTATGCCAGTTATATGTTACATACGTTGACATTTTAATATAAAAATATTATATTTAATAATATTTTAAATATGTATACATGAATCCTTAGTTAATTTTATGCCATGGGATAAAATTGATGAACTTTATAAAAACATAATACCTAATTTTACATGATTATTCATTACATGTCACTAAAATCCCCTATAGAAAAATATGTTTAGGGCCCTTGAATACATGAATCAGAATTCATAAATATATCCCACAAATATTATTCAAACATTATATTGTTAATACTTCTATTCATAACCTAGTGAAAGCAAATCATTGGGAAGTTTGATCTAAGACACTCAGTAAGGGATGAACATGTTACACAATTATTCAATATCGCAAGACATAACAAGATTAGAACATGGGTATGAGAACATAGTCAGGTATAATAGACATAACAAAATAGAATCCTAACAATATATATATATATATAATTCATGGGACAATACATACAGTTTTTTTGTTAATATTAGAAGGTAGTAAAAGGGGTATAGAAACATGAGTTAATATTCATGTGTAGTGATAATAAAATATAATTAAAAATAAAAACATAATAATAATGAAATAAATAAACATTGAAATCAAAACATAGGTTATGGTGAACCAACTAGACATTCACATAATAAGGGAATAATCGAACCACAAACCCATAACAAAGTAGTCTTAGCTAACAACCCCTTCCCGATAACATTATTTACTTTGGATGTCCACTATTGTCCAATCATGATATCCTGAGATAGAAAACATTACCCAATTCATTAGAGACCTTTATCATACCCCTGCAAGATACTGAAACTACGAGAAAACTGGGCTATTGTGATTTGTTTTTTTCAATGGGTTAGTAGCCCATTGCAAGCAGTCCTTAGGAAAAAAATTGTGATGGGTGAAACTGCCCATTGTAAATAATAATGCTTTTGTAATGGGAAGATGGCTCCTGTAGCAACAGCTTTTTTGCATGGTGCACGTCAAAACATGAGAAAAGGTATTTGGGATGAGCTATTATAGCTCTTCACGAATACATGTGAGGGTTTCAATTATTTTGTGATGGAATGTATATTTTTCCACAAATAGTAAGTTGATAGGTAGACTTTTTTCGACGGAACCCGTTGAAAATGAATTTTTAATCCAAGGGTTTTTGTGATAGCTCACGTCGTAAATAACCTTGTTACAACTAATCTAACCTATATATACCCCAACCCATTTTTTCCTTAATTCCATTCCATTCTATACTCTTCTCTTTCTTTTTAGTGAAAGATTTAATCTCATATTTGTTTTATAGTTTAATGATTTAATTTGGTAAATTTTTCACAGCTTACATCCTCTGAATGCTTCACTTTTAAGGTATTTACCTTTTTTTATTTAATTTTTTGTTAATTTATTTTATTTTAATTATATTTGTAGTTAATTTCCAGTACTGAAATTAAATTAGATGTAAGTAGTTTTATTTATCATTTTTTTGTTTATTTGTAAAAAATAATTATATGTGATTAATATGAATTAGTATTAATTAAGAGTTATTATATTAACAAATAATAATTTGTATTAAATTGTAATAATTAGTATAACATTTTTATAATTAGTATTAAATTGAATAAATTGGAATTAAATTTTAATAATTAGTGTTAAATTGAAATAATTAGTATTAATTAGTAATAAATTCAAATAATTAGAAATAATTAGTAATAAATTAAAATAATTCGTAAAAATTCCAAAAAAAAATATAAATTACTTGTAATAATTAGTAATAAATTGAAATAAATAAGAATAAAAAAAATAAATTGGAATAATTAGTAATAATTTTCCATATTAGCCTCAGTCCAGTTAGTGAGGTGTCTTTAAATGCATCCACAAGACCCAGGTTCAAAACTAGGCATATGCATAATTTCGGGGCACTCTAGCAGCACTATAGAAGAGTTTTTCAATTACTGTAGCAATATTGTGCGGGTACTGTAGTAGGTATTGTAGAATGTACTTTTCGGTACTGTAGTAGCTAAAAATATTCCCCCTAGGCCACCAGTTTGGGCTTGGAGTCCTTAAGTCCTTCGGGCCACCATGGACTTCAAGTGAGTGAGTCTTTTGGGCCACATTGAAGGCCTTCAGGCCACCTCAAGGCCTTCAGGCCACTTCAAGGCCTTTGGGACACATGATCATTGCAGTATCCCCAGACAAACTCTACAAAAAAAGAGTGTCCCTAATTTAGGATTCAGAGCTGGTGCACTCACCAAAGCATAACCAATAGATTTGGAAGAATGAGAGGGTATGTCTATGTCATCAGGAACAGCCTTTTCATGCATGGGAAGCTTTGCTAGACGTCCATGTGAAGGTGGAGAGCTACTATCATGATGCAAATGCTGGGGAGGGGTACTTCCTTGTAGTTAAAGTCTGGTTGAATTCCCTAAAGTCATTTGGGTCATGTAATGTCTCTTAATCCAATGGGCCATATGATCTCTAAACCTTACGGGCCTTGTAAGGGATCCCCCTCATCCCTTGAAAGGGGGTTATCCAAAATCAATAAAAATGAAGGCCTTCGGGCCATTCGGGTTGTAATAAATTAGAGTAATTATTAATAAATTGGAATAATTAGTAATAATTACTAATAATTAGTAATATATTCAAATAATTAGTAGTAAATTCAAATAATTAGTAATAAATTTAAATAATTACTAATAAATAGTAAAAAATGAAATTAATAAGTAATAAATTTGGATAATTAGTAATAAATTAGAGTAATTAGTAATAAATTTGAATAATTAACAATAAATTCGAATAACTTGTCATAAATTCGAATAATTAGTAACAAATTCCAATAATTAGTAATAATTTCAAATAAATTTAAAAAATTAGTAATAAAATCCAATAAATTAAAATAACGAGTAATAATTAGTAATAAATTTGAACAATTAGTAATAAATTGGAATAATTAGTAAAAAAAATTTAATAATTAGTAATAAATGGGAATCATTAGTAATAAATTGGAATAATTTGAAATAAATATGATAAATTAGTATAAATTGGAATAATTAGTAATAAATTTGAATAAATAGTTTTAAATTTGTGTAATTAGTAATAATTATTAATAATTAGTAATATTTAGTAATAATTCAAATAATTAGTAATAACTAGTAATAAATTCAAATAATTAGTTACAAATTCTTTTAATTAGTAATAAATTCTAATAATTAGAAATACATTGGAATAATAGGTAATAAATTTGAATAATTAGTAACAAGTTGGAATAAATAGCAATAAATTGAAATAAATAGTAATAAATTGAAATAATTAGTAATAAATTGGAATAATTAGTAATAATTAGTAATAATTGATAATAATTAGTAATAAATGCAAATAATTAGTAATAAATTCAATTAATTAATAATAAATTCATATAATTATTAAAAATTAGTAATAAATTCGAATAGTTAGTAATAAGTGTGAATAATTAGTAATAAATAAGAATAATTAGTAACCAATTAGAATAAATACTAATAAATAGAAATAAATAGTAATAAATTGGAATAATTAGTAATAAATTGGAATAATTAGTAAAATATTAAAATAATTAGTGTTAAATTGGAATAATTAGTAATAAATTGCAGTAATAAGTAATAAGTTTTTAATAATTATTAATAATTAGAAAAAATTAGTAATAAATTCTATTAATTAGCTATAATTAGTAATAATTAGTAAAAAATTCATATATTTTGTAATCATTAGTAATAATTACTGATAATTGGAATGAATTTCTGAAAAAATTCAAATAATTAGTAATAAATTCCAATAACAAATAATAAATTCCAATAATTGGTAATTATCAACAATGATTTCAAAAAATTTGTAATAAATATTAATAATTGGAATTAATTTAGAATGATTAGTAAAAAATTTGATTAATTAGTAATAAATTTGAGAAATTAGTACGAAAATAGAATAATTAGTAGAAAATTGTAATAATTAGGAATAAATTGTAACAATTAGTAATAAATTGTAATAATTAGATATAAATTGTAATAATTTGAAATAATTTTCAACAATTTACAATAAATTGTATTAATTTTCAATAAATTAAAAAAATTAATAAAATATTGCAACAATTAGTACTAATTAGTATTAAATTTTAACAAATTATAATAATTAGTAACAAATTCAATTAATTAGTAACAAATTATATTATTAATAATACATAGCAATAATTAATAATAATTATTAATAATTAGTAATAATTAAGAATAAATTGTAATAAATTTTCTCAAATTGTAATAAATTGACACAATTTCCAGTAGATTTGCAGCTTTCTGTTACCTAATGCCTTATCTCCTTGCAATTTTCTACCACTAAAATCACTATGAAAAATCTGTCCTCACATATGGTTATTCATTTTCATATGCATGATAATAAAGATTAGTGTGGAGAGGCCTTCTTCCTCTCCATTCTTGTACATACGAAAATCTATATGTGTATGTCTGAGCGCATTCTTTATACTGGGTTCATTCATAGAAAGATGCAAGGAGATGATCTGTCGATAAAAAAAGGATCTTTTCCAGAGGACTCATATGCATTATATTTAACTGAAATCGCTCTGAAAAATATCTTGAGACATACAAATATCCATTTATATGTTCACAAAGATGGAGAACATGGAGGCCTCAATGCATTGCTCTCCGTTTTTGTGCATATAAAAATGGATATTTATACAATTGAACAGATTTTTCACAGGGATTTCAGTTTGAGACTGTGATGACGAGTCATCGGGAAAAATAGTTTCCACTAATAGATTGTAAATTGTGTCATGATAGTTAATAATTATTAGTATTAATTATCTGTAATTAAAAATAATTTTTGGTAATTTATATAAATTTTTATAATTTGATGTAGATTAGAATAAAAGTTTAAAAAATATATAAATAAGTATGAAATAATATAAAATTTTATAATTTGATAGAAAATGGAATTTAATTGTATTCTATTTTTTGAATATTTTTTTCTTATATTAAACCATACAAAAAACTAATTACTATATATTTTATAGAGAAATATATAATTAGGAAGTTTAAAAAAATCATTATGAGATGATCATTCTTGAATAAATTAGCAAATGAATCTAAATGATTCTTGTTTAAATCCTGTATATATTGAGGTTGTTGATGCTTTCTTATCATTTGTATCATCAAAACTAAAATTTGGTTCTGAAGCGACAATTAAGTAACCTTGTATAAAAAATGATCTCTAAGGACGTTTGACACATTTGACAACATTGGAAGTAATTTATTGCATTTTGGTTTTCAACTAGATTATGTTTTTTGGTATCAACATGGTGAACACTATTTCAGAGAAGATACTAATAATTTGGTTCTGGATCTAAAATGGTTTTAAAATTTTGTACATGATGTGGCAGGTCTGTCTTTTAAAAAATCTAAAACTTAGGATGATATTTATATAACTCCTAAGTTGGAACCATCTCATTTTATGTGTTATTGAGGTCCGCTGAGGATATAGTATATCCTGGATGTAAGATAAGTAAATTTGATGTAATTGTTAAATTTATGGTTATTAAATAAGATAATATAATGTCAAATACCTATTTTGATCAGATATTATCTTTGGTAAAAATACTACTACCTAAAGGAAATGTGTTCTCAATAAATTTATTTGAGAGAAAGTGGTGGGTTCATAATCTGGGTCTTTGTTATCAAAAAATTCATATATTTTCAAATTATTTCATATTATAATATGGTGAAAATGAATTGTTGCATAGTTTTCCAACATATGGAAAATCTTGGTATTAAGAGGCTCAATAGGGGAATTCTAAATTTATTTCTATAAACATTTGAGATATTTCCCACTTACACAATGATTGGTGTGTTTATTTATGTCTCAGAACAAAGTTGAAATGATTTCCTGGCACAAAACCGATATTCCAACTGACAAAAGCATAAATCATCCCTTTAATGGTGATTTAGGGAAACATATAGACCAAGAGAATCCTTCTTTTCTTTTGATTCCCGAAACATGCAATTGGGTCTTTCTGATGATTGTTTCTATCCATATGGTTCTTACGATAGTCAGTATTCTTATTGTTCTATCTTTATAAAAACGTACAATTTACCTCCTTGTATTTTGATGAAGGAACCATATATCTTTTTGACATTATTAATTAGTGGATGTCCAAAAAATAAAATTGATGTTTATTTGAAACCATTGATTAATGAGATAAATTCTTTTTTCAGTAATGGTATCAGTACATTTTATGTTGTTGTGAAAAAAAATATCTGGCTGAAAGGTTCATTGAAATGGAAAATTATTGACTTCAAAGAATATGACATGTTATCTGGTTGGAGTACACATGGTCTAAAATCATGTATGTAGTATACTAGAGACAATAAAGCATTTATTCTCATCAACGGAAAAAACAATATTTTTTAGACTTTCATCACAGATTTCATCCAATGATCATCCTTTTCAGAGGAATAAATATCATTTCAGAAAGGGTAAACATAAAAGAGATGGACCTCAAATAATTATCTCATGTATAGATTTGAAATCAATTATCTCTTCATTACCTCCCATCACAATTGGAGAAAAAATAAACGAATAGAAAATTGAAGTCTTTGGGAAAGAATAGAATTGGATAAAACAAATCAGTTTTTGTGATCATCCATATTGGTCCAATTTGTTGGTACATCACATGGTTGATGTCATTAATATTGAGAACAACTGTTTTGATAATTTATTTCATACATATTTTGATACAATGGGTAATACCTAATATAAGGTAATGGCATGATTAGATCTTGCCCAAATTTTCAGGCGATAAAACTTGAACTATTTTAAAATGTTTGATCACAAAAGTCAATGAAGCCAAAACAAGCATTATACCCTCTAAAGAGAATCGATTGTTATTTTGTCAGTGGGTTTCATATTTGATCCTTTTATATGGGTTTTCTTCTAATTTGAGAAGATTTGTTAGATATGGTCATATTACAATATTAAAATGTCATGACTATATATTTATAATGGAAAGATATCTGGAAATTGGATTAAGAGGTATGTTGGATTCTATGATTTTGGATGTGCCAACAAACATATCATATTTTCTCTAAGACATTTGTGCGGTGACAAGTGTCCATGATGCATATTGCATACTGCAAGAATCTATTGTTTTACTTCTATGTAAACTAGAAAAAATGATCTCGCTTTATTTGTTTGTCTCAATATAAAATATTATATTAAATTTTCCGCATGAAGTAAAATTTGTATGTATGATATTGTTCTGATGTATGTAACCATTCTATATATGCAAGCATAAATTGAATAAAAAATTATGTAACAAAGAATCACTTGAAGGATCAATTGTAGAAGATTATTTTCAAGAGAAAATTTCATTTTTATTCTATCATGACTTTCAATCTAAATATCCTTACAAAAATAAACATATGGTCTATAATTATAAACTATGGTTAATGAATTGGACAATCACGTATCATTTTCCAATCATCCCGAACATCGCTTCGATGGGGTTCATGAACTATGTATTTCAGATCATGAACATAACAAAGATCATACATATGTTCTACAAAACTATCAATAAATGATACCATTTGGTAAGTGAGTGATCATATCACTTATTCTATAATATTTGATATAGTAAATTAATCTTATTTTTTTAGGTTATATGATAATCATATCAAGAAACAACTTCCCCAAATTATAGTATCTACCCTTGAAGAACGTTTGAAAATTAATTTCCTACATGTTTCAATAATTGGTAACATAAATTATTTCTCTTTTACCAAATAAAATCAATTTATTATCTTTTATGTTGATAATTGTTTTAAAAAAATCTCTGGTATCTCTAGATGCTAATTAAATAGATAACCGTTTGTGTGTATTGAGTAATCCACCATCAAAAATGGTTAAATAAAATAATGAATATGTGGTGAATGGTTTTATATTACATACATGTGCATAAGGGTAATTAAAAAATAATTAATAGAGGTGTTTTCTTTAGAGTATCTCATCATATAAAAACTGATGTTGGCTTTTAATGCTTGTTGGAAGAAATTGTTGAACTGTGTAATCTGGGACACCATTGCACAATTATTATTCAATGATATAGTTTAGATACTGAGAGAGACTAGAATGTTCATTAGACTCATAGAATCATTGATATTAAATATAAAATTATTCATTGAGTAAATGAACCATTTTTATTTTCTCATCTAGAATGTAAAATATATTATTCACAATATTGTGATACATTAAGATATTTGACTGATTGGTGGAGCATAATAATAATTATATTTCAGGAAAATCAGTTTACATAAAGTGAATTTAGTTTTTTTGAAGTTTAATGAATTTAAATTTTTTAAGATACTCCTTTAAATACTTATTTTTTATGTGGAGACACGAATATTGATGATGACACCCCATAGTTAAGGGTCGATTATGACGATGATGTTAATGATGTTTCAAATATATTTTAAATGAAAAGAGATGATAAAACTGAAATTCATATGGAAATTGATAATGTTGAGGAGGAATATAAAGACAATGACATCGTGAGATATGAAGATGAGGATGAACATGAACATTGACATAGTTATATTCTTGTTATAATCATATAAAATATATATCTACATATAATAGTTTTTTATGTTTTTTCTAACAACAATCATTTCTTGTTTTAGATAGATGATTATTTATATCATCTGTTGTAGAAAGATGAGCTGACTTGTGATGAGCAGGATGTTGTTTTATCTAACACTCAAACTATTAGCAGTTTATGAGAGACTCGGAGGGCGAGTGGACTTTCTTGTTTGATGATTTCTAACCCGATCCCCAAGAAATGTCCACATCTTGTCTCCAATCTATTCATGAAGAGGCATGTTTACCAGTATATTTTAGTTAGTTTTCAATAATTTATTTATTTAATAATTGTTTGATTTTTTTACATTTTTTTATAGCTTTATTCATATAACTACTAGACTGTGGATTGTTGTATTATGCCATTATATTTTTGAAGAATGGGTCTCAGGGGAACATATTACTATTGATGTGTAGCACTTCATGTTTGATCATTACATAGTATGTAAATAAATATTATTTATTTTGAAACTAATTTAATTAATAATTTTATATTATAAATTATTTGTTGGTTTTATGGTATCTCAATGATGAGGTCATATGTTGGGTTATCTAGAAGGCATGGCAGGGGACTATACGTCAATGTTGCATTTATGTTTTGCAAAATTTGAGAAGGAATAAAATGGGGAAAGTAGATTTGACAGAGTTTAATGAGTCTTTCCGTTCCCAAAGTCCCAATTACATTTCATCTTAGGTTTGGGATGGATTATTTTCACCCAGTTTAGGTGGTCATTTTTAGAGAATATCATCGGTAAGGCAACAATACCAGGGGAGATATGAGGTGACACATCGATTCGGTATTCCTATATTCAGTATGCATAGGGAGTATATGGTAAGTATTTTTTTAAATAGTTTATATAACTTAAAATGTAAATGATTTATTTTATATTCATATATGAAGTCAAATTGCTTGATATTTTGGAGTTCGACATTTATTGGATAATGTATAGTGATCTGACCATTGATGAGATTAGAGGTTCTCATCAGCATCATATTCCGGTCTATATAATTTCATTTTGTGTTTAAAATTTGACCACAAATAATATTTTCAATATATTACATTAAAAATTAAATTGAAGGAGTCATATGAAACTGTGACTTCTCAAAAACATGCTGAGACTCAGGCAAAAACTGATGCTCTGACCAGTTCTCATCAATTTGATGAGATAAGCTGGATTCAGGTGACCCAGTATACCTTTGAGAAATGACATTTTTTTGGTATCATCTCCCAATTAATTCATTGGGATTATTATGGTACTTCTACAATATTGGCATCTAGCTTGAGAGGAGCTATTGGAGAGTCATCTTCATCTTCTACATAGTATTAGAAGTAGGTGCAAGTTAAAAGTGAGCATAAATAGTTTTTGTGTAAGAAGTAGAGCAGATGCGTCAATGGCAGCTGCATCCAGATGAAGGGTTCCTATGTCAGATGTAGCAGGAGGAGATATAGGAGGACATGCATAAATGAAGAATGTTGGACAAAATGTAGCGGTTGGAGTACATGTGAGTTCTGACTTTTGGTTTATGTATGGAGTTCCATACACCATCATTTCTAGACGACCTTCCCCCTCAGTGATCTATTAATTTTTTATGACCAGACATTTGATTGTAATTTTTATTTTTAATAACTATCTACATTTTTATATATATTTTTTTATATTTTTGGGAATATTTCATTTTTATTATTTTATTCATTTTTTAAATATTTCATTATTTTTATTATTTTATTTTTTATTAGTTTTTAATATTTCATTTGTATTATTTTTATTATTTCATTAAATTATTATTTTTGATTATTTTCTTTTTGTTATTTTATTTTATTTTTTGTGATTATCGAAGTTTACAATATTTTTTGTATTATATTAGTAATATTAATATTGATAAAAATATTATTATCAAATCATCAATATTATTATTATTATTATTATTATTATATGAATATTATTCAATTATTTTGTAATTTAATAAAATTTACATATAGTAATATTATTATTTAATTAATATTAATATTATTATTTCATTAATATTATTATTATTATTTCATTAACATTAATATTATTGTTATTTATTTTTTCAACTATTTGTGATAGGCTCGTCAAAAATAGTATTTGCGGCTATTTGTGGCGGAACCCTCATAAATAATATTTTCAGTGGGTCATGTCACAAAAAAGTACTTGTGTCGGGACACCAAAATAAAGTATTTACAAACCATGAAAATACTATTTGCAATGACTGGGCGTCATGTTACAAATATTTACTTTTTTCTATGTACCATTGTAAAAAACTCTTCTTGAGAAGTCGTTTTCTAAAACGTGCCTTTTGTGATGGGATCCCATCACAAATAACTCCTCTCAAATGCCCAAAATTTCCAATAGTGTTATCATATAAACATATATATGTTTCATGAACATGAAATAATTTATAAATACATCATAGATAAATTAAACTATGAGAAAGAAAAACATTTCATGAAAATTTAAACAACATTATTTATAAAACCTCATGACAAAGAATTTAGATTATATTATCTAATCATATCCTTGATGAATTATAATGAACATTAAAGAACATTAACATTGATGAAAAAATATTTTCCTAAAAATAAAACTATACTTTGAGATAATTTTTGAAGTGGAATATATATTTTTTATACCATTTTTATTAATGTGAAATAATTTATAAAATAAAGGAAATCAGAATTTTTTTAGAAAACTATGAAAACATGTATAGAAATTCTCTTAATTAAAATTTTTGTTGAAAATGGGAAATTTCAGTCATGAATAATGTTTTAAAAATTATTCCTTTTAAACTTTTTAAAGAATATAAAATGATATCCACCCCCGTGAAAAACCTTTTGATGTTATTCTATTCATTATTTTGTTATGGAGTCACATAAAAATGGAAATAACCAAATCAAATTGTTGAATAATATATAAATAAAACTATGAAATAATTTATAAAATGTTAGAAGGATAAAAATAATTTTCTATTTAAAAATCATATGTATCCTCAATCCCCAAAAGAAGTATCACTTTAGATGAATTTGAAACTTAAAGGAGGTGAAATGGTATAAAAACATGAATTCCCTTGAAATATAATTTAGAGAAGAAAATATAATGGGTTTATAGAGAATAAATATAAAGTGATTCCATGTGGAGAAATATATCAACACAAGGAGAAATCTAAATGACTAAATTGTTTTCCTTCATTCAAGGGAAACTCAAGAGGGAATTATTATATCTTTTACATGAATTGGTTCCATTACCCCCATGTATGTTGTAATTATAAGATGATGTTCTACAGGGTTTTATTATATCAGAATCTCTTGATCCCTGATAATCTTATTTCTCATTATTATAAATTCTTACATTTTGATGGATAAAATATTATATTTCCATTATTGGAAATTTATTTATAAATAATATGAATTTCAATGTGTCATTGGAATAAAACACACAGAATTACTCCCAACATCAATAACGATGATTCAACCACTTTTATAATAAATATAACTATAATAGTCACTTATTTTATATCCTTATACAAATTTATCAAAATTTATACTCCTTTATAGTTATCATATATTACGATATATTATTTAGTTACTGTTTATTTTTATCATTACATGATTCAAATTTTGTAGCTTCACACATGTTTTGGATTAGAGATATCAACCATCATTAAATGATTACTAGTTCATCACTCGTAGAATAATCAATATAGTGGAATCACATTGATTGAATTATTTTTTCATTACCATGGACATTTGGAAGATATTAATGGCATGTTTTATAGGAATAAAACTTATTATGGGAGTGATATATATACTTTTAGGATAAGAATACGCTACGATACAATTACTATTTATTTATTTTTCACCCTTATAGAACCAAATTATTGTCATTAATTAAAAAATAATAAAATATATTAATACTATTAATTTTTTATACTTATTCACATGAAAAATAATGAAATTTTTATTTAATTTTCCATTTAGGTAATTGGACTAACCCAAACAAGAATATGTTATACCATTGAATCAGTATGAGATTAATTCCATAAAATAGTAATATCATTATCATAGAATAATAATTATGTTAATATAAAATCATTAAATTAGATAATGTTGTTTATATAAATATGAATGAAAAAGAAATTTAAAATTTATTTTATGAACAAGATACTTATGTTGATGAACTCACTTCTTTTCAAAATGTTTTCCATTGGAATGAATGATTTATGCCTCATACATGGGAATAAAAGAAACCTAATTTCCTTGAAGAATATTTTTACATCAAAAGGAGGCGGTCATAATGAGGTAAATATAAGAAATTAATGTGTTTTAAAATATTTAATGTGGTACTTTTATATGGGAGTTTTTTTGCAGAAATTTTATAAATACAGATGACAAAAAGAATAATGGTTTCATATAAAAATAGAAACAAGAAAAAAAATTGTTTTAAATTGTAGATAAAAATGTTATTTTAGTATAAAAATACCCTCATAAACCTAATTATTAAATCATTTTTGTGATATTTTATACCATTATGATTTATTCAACCAATTTACTACATTTTTCCAATAACTTAGTAATTTGATTTTTAGCTTGATAACATGTTCTTATCTAAACAAATGAAATGTATAATATTAATTAATTAGAAAATTTGTATTAAAAAATTTATAACCAATTTTATGTTATTGATTTAAAAAAATTAGAAATATTTATTATAAATTAATAAAAGAACATTTCATAAAAAACTTCTTTGAAAAATATATCTGTAATATTAAAGATGAATTTATTCTAATTACTTACAAAATAATAAGAACTATATTATTGGTAATTTACAAGAATATATACATGAAACATATTTAATTTAAAATTTTCATTATTAGTGATAAATTATATTTGATAATATTAAATTTCCTTACATATAATAAAAATAAATAAAAAAATATTTAATAATTTTAGTCACATAATGATAAATATAATCGTGAAAGGAATAAATTTTATTAATTAATATTTATTAAAATCCTTATTGATATTTTATGAACTACTCACATCATTCATTTGGAAAATAACAGTATTAATAAAAATCATTACAGAGATAATCAAATTTATAAACATTAATTTTATTTCATTTTTCAGTTGATAAAAATTTACTTTATGTGAATTATATTAACTTCAATTGGTTACTAACAATTTAATAACCTTAATTTTATTATTAGATACTTTTATATACAATTCCAATATATCAAATGACCATGTTTCCAATACCGATATAACCACCATCATATGGCCAATTACCATATGACAAAAGAAAAAATGACCTATTATAACAACCTTTTTATTGTATTTATGTATTTCCCTTCAATTTATTATTTTTACACTTTATATGGGTGCATCTGTGGACTATTGATGTTAGAGGGACTTTTCTTGAGATATTGACCTAAATTTCAATGATGTATTTTTATTTTAATTGATAATGGTCCGGTATAAAATTGTCAAATCCAATCTAGGGTTCCCTCTGATTGTGTAGAATGTTGATGTTTCTTATATATCTTTCTAGTAAAAAATGTACATTTCACAGTATTTAGGAGAAATAAAATCTATATAATAGGATTACATGTTGTTTAATTCTTATAGTGTATAATCTGTGATTCCATTAAACATTTTGAAAAAATTACTCTCTTTTTATCTAGTTCAATATATGTTACCCAGATATAATATTTTTAATATAAAGGTGATGGGGTTTTAGGTGTAGTTTAGCTTCATGTATTAATTTTTTTTTAAATGGATTACATTGCAGTTAACTACAGTATTGTTTTTATGCTGCTGCATGGATGATTTTAAATTTATTCGGCCATAGGCTCATATATCATCACCTAAAGACTCTTAGGGGATATTTTAGAGACCTATTAACTTTTCATATCACTTTATATGATGATCAGTCTTTAGGTATGTGGTTTTTCATCTCTCTACGTATGAATTCCATTATATTCCTCATTTCCTTTGATCGTGGTATACCTATTGCACTATGGTTTTAGATCATCTAGTATGTGGTGTCAATTCCTCTTGTTTCCTTCTACATTAGATGTATGATCTTCCTCTGGATGTTAAGGTTTGTCTTCTTCATGGTGACACAAGCGATTTTATTGAGGTACATGATGTTTCTTTCCCTTCTCAGATTATTTTAATTAATTGAATTGATTATGACATGTTTGGATTGATTCTAGGTCATTTGTTATTTTCATTGAGTTCTTTTTTATTGGTGGATCCCATCAAGTTCATGTGTGACTATAGTTTCAGGTAAGTGATTATGTATCTACCCTATTTTTTAAGATATAAATTTCTCTAATTTTGTTACATTTTATTATAAGAGAAATATAATGACTTCTTGATGGATTTGTGTACGTAAAATGAGTGTTTTTGAAAATATTGGTTTTTTTAATTTTTTGTTAAAATAAAATGTATTTTGAATGAATTTTGATATCTTTTAAAAAAATGGTTTTGAAATAAAATTTTTGATTAATAACTTTAGAAATTACAACTCCTAATAATCCATGGTACTTTAGGTGGAAGGAGTAGTAATCGGCATTATATGTAGATATTATCATATAGTTCATTCATGGGGTATTATCCTGCTCCCTCGACCTATTGTTCTAGGGACTTCATTGAAACTTTTCTTAGGATCACATTGTGGGGGGTTATTATTATTCTATTGTTAAATGAATATGTCAAGTGGCATGATGTGATCATTTTTTATATGATTTGGGTATGAATGTTCTCTCTATAATGACCTAGTCTGATCCTTATAAGGATGCGACCAATGATTTTTTATTGACCTATATTTTCTTATACTATACTGGATTTGATTTATATGTGATTCATGCTTTGGACTTATTTTATTCATCTATTTTAATATATGTATATGAAATGATTTGAAAATTATTTACATGGTATATTTTGGAAATATTGAAAAAAAAGAAAATTAAATTTTTTTCCATGATTTTTATATAATAACTATATATTGTTTGTAATTTCATGTTTTCTCTAAATTTGAGAATTTTAAAACTTATTTTGTATATGTTTTTTATGGAATTCATAGTGAGGATCATACTATTCCTATTAGATCACAACATATGCACTCATTTGGCGGTGTATAAAACATTCTTAGTAATTGGACTTTAGAAACAGAAAGGTTGAATTGTGAGGTGTTGTGGTTTTCTATCAAATGTTCTTGGGTAGTTGTTAGTGATATTGTTGAATTTTTCCCATCTTATCACGTGGAGGGGTCACCTTCCTCTTATAGGTTTCCATTAGTAATTGGATATATACATTGGTATGTTTTGACTAGTTTGATTTCTAACGATTTTTGATGACTTTTTCCACTTATGAAATATATTTTGTTAATTTTTTGTTTCAAAATTTTATTTATATATGAAATGTTACATATTTTAATTGGGATAAATAATTCTCTCTAGTTATTGTTTGATGTCAGGTTTCTAGTCTCCAACATTTCCTGATTGACAACTCCCTTAAAGTATGTGTTATTTTGGGTTGGGTATCAATTTTAGTGGGTATCTAGGTCAGGTTCGGTGTAGTTTTTAATAATATGAGGTATGTCCTCAAGAATAATTTTCTTAAGAAATTTTTTATACTTGAAAAACAATTCTCAATAATTGAGAGGTAGTTTACAGTAGTTCCATTCTAGATATTTCTTTGATGACACTCTAGTTACCATGGGTTGTTGGGGTATGTTTTCTCTTTTTTAGTTCTTGATTTTAATCTCATTTTTTCCTATGGATTTATTGAATGATATAGGTTTTTTCCATCATCTAATAAATTTTTTTGTTACAGTGTGTAATAGTATGCCTCTGGGGAATCTTCCACGGGCTCGACAGGAGGGTCCAATAGATGATCCTCATTAGAATACTCCAGTAGAATATAATCTTGTCATGGTTATTTTCTATGAGTTTCATTTTTTTACCAGAATGTTCCCCGTGTCCATAATGAAATTTTTGAGGTACAGGAAGGAGTCTCTATAGAACATGATGTGTTATTATGATAGTTCAAGTAATTGAATTGAACTTCCTTTAAGAGAATAAATAAACCTAATATGGAATAAGACTGTCAATATAAGATCTATCATATGTTTGAAATACTATATACCCTTGAGAGTATTATGGTTAACACTACAGCATTCAGACTTGAGGTTACCAATAAGTGATGGTGGGATTCTACAGTAGAGAAAGTTATGTAGGTGGGGTTGTGTTAGAATGGTTTTCATAATATCTTCTTTTAGAAGTAATATCTACAGCCATTGATGCTAGTGAAGTCTATGGAGTTCCTCTATTTAATGAACTGAGGTAATTAAGTTTTATCATACACCCATTTAATTATTGAGCTACTTTCTTTATTTTCTATAGTTGGTAAATAATGTCTAGATGAATGTTTATAAATACTTGCATAATTTAAAACATGATATCAGATCAAATATATTTATGTTGAATATTTTAACTTATACGAAGATAGTGGATAGATCTTTGATGGAGGAGATAAATATGGTAGAAAGGGATGGTTATTTTTTCCCTTATCAACCACCTAGTGGTAGCTTCAATGGAGTGTAAGGGAAAAAGATAATGTGGATAGATCATCATAGGAGTGGTGGAAGTGGTTCACAATGTAATGCCTCCAATATAGATTTAGATATATTTGGAAGTTTCCCCTTGACTTAGTATCATTGTGGAAAGGATGGACATGACATGTGTTCTTGTCATTCTCCCATAAAAATGTGTAATGGTTTTGGACACTATGTCCATCTGATGTTATTATTCCATGATTTTTCTACACCTCGATCTATTTTACACCATCAGATCAAAAGGATAGGGTGAAGAATTCATTGGGTTAAATGACTATAGGGATCCAGTCGCATACTTCAGAATTTAAGCCTCTTTACACAGTAGAATATTTTTTGGTGGATGTAGATGTCGGATCAATGATTGGGATTAGTACCATCTTTATTTCCTCTTTAGAATAGTATTTATTATTTTATATTCATGCTTCCCAATCATTTTTATGTATCCATTTTATTAATATTATTAAATAAATAATGGATATAAATCACTTTTTATAGTGTTTGTGAAACCTCTTTGGATGGGGAAACAACATGGGTTTTGTTGTCCTTATATTCTATCGATAACCGATGCAGAGTTTTCCTTGGATTTTCTAGTCCTCGATATAGATCGATTTATAATAATCATTGTGATGGATTGGATTGTCACTAATCATGTGTAACACCCCAGGTAAATAAAGAGTATGACATTTTCACATTTATCCATATTTGTGAATAAAATATTAATATGACTTTAAAGGGGACGCTATGCTCGATGGCGTACCCAACACGCAACAACGAGTTTCTTGGGAATCTTACGTTGCACTATAATAATAAAATAATATTATTTTAAATAGTAGTTAACGCCTTGCCTTTGTAACGGTGGGAATGAACAGAACTAACTAAAAAATGATTATATATGTTAGTCAAATATTTTTACTTTTTACAATAAATGTTAGAGGATTAAAAATGCGAATGAATCCAATTTTAAGCGTAAACATTCTAATATTCTTTAAAAGGTCGATTAACCAACTTTTGATGGCGAACCTCTTTTAAATCCAATTTTATAAAATTATATGTGTTATATTTGACAAAATAAAAATCTTATTTAAAATCAGGACATCAAAATTTACTTTGTGTAAATTTTTGTATTTTTCCGAAAAAGTTCAATTTTTAATGAATAGTGAAAAATGTTGTATTTTAATTCAAAACCACTTTTTAATATAATTTATTTATATGATTATATTATCTTTTGAATTGGTTTTAAAGTGAAATTAGAATATATTTTTACCATTTAATCCAATAGTGGCTGTTGGAATTAATTTCATTTTTAAATCGGACTTAAACTAGTGTCAACCTTTTGATAGATTTTGTTTCAAAAAAACACGCTATTTGTTTTGACAGTAGAAATTAATTATTAAATTAATTAATGCAACTTATATGTTTTGAATTTTTTAAAATAGACATCATTTTTGAATTTGGAATATCAAATATTGCTTAAGGTGATTTTTTGGTAATTTTCTGAAAAACATCAATTTTTGATGATTAGTGAAACCACTAAGTGGTACTTATAAAAACTGATTTTCCATTTAAATGAAATTTTGCCACCATTGTGTTTTGAATTTCAAAAATCTGACATACATGGTTGTCATTAAGAATTAAAATGTGGTTCAATGAGATTAGAATAATTTTTTGTTGAATAGTATCTTATTAAGTTTTTAATCGCGGTTAGAGGTAATTAGTGTAGTTTAAGGTAAGAATAATGTTCTAATAAAATAAAATTACCTAGACACATGTCCTACCCTCATTGGATGTGTCATTTCCGACCAATAAAATCCATGGGTCAACTTGGGGAGCCCATGGAGCCACTTTGGTTGGAAAATTACATAAATACCTTTTTATTTAATGTTAAAGTAAAAATGACACAAACAAGAAGTGTCTTACTAAATCAATTTTTACATGAGGTTATATAATTCAGATTTTTGACTATAAATAGTCATTAGAAATATAAAAATATTTCCTACATCATAGTATTTTTTTTATAATTTTTAAACATTAAATAAATTAAATTATTTATGACATCATGATGATGCAACGATGACCTCATTATTTAACGATTTAAATAAAATCGAAATATAATGTAATATCTAAGACCTACACATGTCCAAAACCTATTGTATGGGTGGATTTCTAACCCTTATCACTTTATACTCTAAACAAATCAATGTGGGACCATTAAAATCCGAAACTCATTCTAAAATAAAATAACATTTCTTTACTTTCCAAGAGTGCCCCTCCTCTCCTCTTACAAAAGGCCCACACCTCTACCACCTTACCCACACTTCCAATGCCTTTTTCTTGGCCACCGCTGACCATTTTGTCTCTCCACATCCCTCTATAACTCCTTGAACCCTCACATTGGGTATAATCCTTTCCAAGGAAGCCTTTGAGCTCAAATGAAAGGATGTTACCCGATTTAAAGGTAATGCCTTCACTTGTGTCCTTTTGTTTTATTTTGCTTCTTCAACCCCCTAAACTCTTTTTATTAATTTATTTTGTAACAAATAAAGTATCTCAAATATTCTATGATTTTTTTATAAGAATTATTCGAGCTACACTTACACACACCTACATCTAAGGGTTAAATAACATACTATTTCCGTGGATGGTGAATTTCTGCCTCCCGAAACGATGATTGTTCAACATTCTTTTAACACAATCAAAGGTGGCCATTAAGATTTCACTATATTTATATATTATACATAATATGTTTATTTTTTTACTTAAGATTCTGTATTTTTCATTTATGTCATACCTTTATGTATTCCATTATGGGTAAACGCGATATCTTCATTTTAGGAAGTGCGGACTACCGCCCCCTCAAAGTGATTTGATTCGTTAATGCCATATGTGGGACGTATAAAGGATGGATTTAAAGTTATTATATATGATGTTATACTGTAATTATAATATACCTTTATATAATTATTATTTTCTTTCCATTAATGTATGAGATAGAAATTAAAGTAGCGTACATGCATACGTACGACTTACCGTCTCCATGAACGGTACTTTTCATTTCTTATCTCCAAATGTTATGTACTATTATAAGTACATATATATAATGTATATATATGTAATATATTACATCTAAATTATGGGTATCATTCTGGAATTATAATATATATATCTCTCATTTTTTTTAATTCCATTAATATGGCAAAAAATGAAAGTAGCGTTCATGCGTACGTATGGCCTACCGTCTCCATGAACGGTGCTTTTAATTTCATATCTCAAAATGCTATGGAATAGTATAAAAAGATTATATACTGGATATAAATGATATTTGAAACATAAATACTATTCTGGAGATGATGTACCTATAACTACATGGAAAATTCTTTTCCAACAAGTTCAATTTTTACTCATGTGTTGAACATTGACAAAAACGTTTGATACGAACGCACTTTATTAACCAATTATTATAACATTATAATATGTGATATGAACTGAATAATAATATTTAAAGTATTTCCTTTAGAAATTTTAAATTGATGAAATTTTATTATTCAGGAGATTAATGAACGATCGAGTCATGTCGGACACGAGGTAAGGGATCCTACCCCTCTCTTCCTTTTTAAGTACACTCTTTTATTTCATTCCTTTTAAGATAATATTTCTTATTATTGGGATGTTATTATATATTACTCCTACTTTAATTTTTATGTTCATATGATTAGAGACCCTATTTGATCACATAAATCCATTTTTGGAAGCTTTAGGTGGCGTCGTTAGGCTGCCGAGTTTTCGTAAGGGAATTTTCATCTCACATTTATTCCCGTGACATTTATGCTGCATTTGACACTATTTATTTTGAGTGGTGTATGTACTGACCATTATTATACACTTTGTGTAGTATAATTTCATTTATGGGTATTTACATCTTTATTGTGTGACCCTTCTTCCTTGGGGTGTACTTTTCGAAAGTTACCCAACTCGGTAAGGGGACCTTTAACCCTCCTATTTTAAAAAGACTTCTTTTGTTGTTTATTTTAATTCACATATTATTATGTTGGGATATGTTCTTATATATCCTTATTTATGTAAATTTTATTTCCATGTGATGAGATACCATTTTCTCTCTCATCAACTCATTTTCTGAATTTTTAAGTGATGCCGTTAGGATGTCAGATTTCTGTAAGGGAACTTCTTAACCCACTATAAATTCTTTGGGTTAAACCTCTATTTCATTATTTTGTTATGAAATGATTATGTGTGGAATATCTATGTTGTATTTTCCACAAACCTTTGTGTGGATATACTATTTCTACACATAATCATCTCCTTGATAAATTCTTATGTCATTTAGACATACTTGTATCGGAAATCATAACTCAATCTCATTTCATTGAGTTAAATATCTATGTCATTGGTTTTGATTTTACATGATTATGTGTGAATGACCTATGATTGTTTTACACTTAATATCCACTTATATTTTGTGTATTCATATTTGTCACACATAATCATATAATTGACTTATCCTTAATCTAAGGATACTAACATTGTAAGGGGCTTCGTCTCAATCTCCTTTCATTGAGGCATATTTAGTTTTACACACAACTTTCTTTTATACGGTGTATAAACCCATTTGACTTTTATTTTTATTAAAAATGAATCTTTTTATATGAATCGTTTTACTAAACAACAAAAAGGAATGTTAATTTTAATGTACACGGTGACAATGACCTTTTCCACTACTGTGAGTATTATTTGGTCTTTGGCTTCATCAACAAGCTGTAATGTTTTTTAAAATGAAATAAATACCAAATACTCTTTTATGTATGTTGGTATTGAAAATTTTTTTTATAAAGGATTTGTTATGTCGATATATTTAAGTGATATATTGTGATCAAAATGTGGAAATTTTTTCTTTCAATTATATCTGTTTAATGTCTTATGATTTTATAATGGTACTTGGACATTATGACAGGTGGTTCCGTGAATACCAGGACAGGTGGTTATGTTATAACCTCCAATGCATTGGGTATGGAAGTCGGCCATATGGCTATTCCATTAAGTATGTGTGGAAGTCGGTCGTATGGCTATTCCATTAAGTATGTGTGGAAGTCGACCGTATGGTTATTCCACTTAAGTATGTTTATGTCACAAGTTACATTTATATGTTATGTGATATTTATATGGGTTTTATGGTAATATTTTGGTTATTGAAGGGTAAGTAATGAACTTTTATTCAGTGAAGAGTTTTTACTTCTTCGAAAAGGTGAGAAGTATTACTTTAATAATGTATACATGGTTTACTTGTTGTTTTTAAAAACTAACAGTTTTCACTCTTTATGTATCCCTTACTGAGATTTTTATGCTCATCCCAAGTTTTTGAAATGTTTTTACAGGACATGACGTGTAATAGTGTCAAGGATGGGATCAAGGGAAAGTCATGCTTCCTAAAACATGGAACTAGACATGTTTCTTTTTATGAGTTTTTATTTTATGGAAACTTAGTAGAAGTTTCTACTTTGTAATCTTTTGAGATGTAATAGTTATGTACTAATTCTCTAAAACTATAAACTTGAAAAGATCCTCAATGTGAATTATTCATTTAATTACAAATTAAGTACGGTTTATGGCTGGGGTCTTATAGTTGGTATCAAATGTCGGTTTAGATAACTTTAGAGGTTAGGGTATCCTCTAAGCATAAGTGACATTACCATAATGGTTAGGATTTTAGAAAGAGTCCTAGTTTTAGATAAAGTGAATAAGTAAGTATATATTACTGTTTATCTTCCTCATTAGTACATGATGGTTTTGTTGATATACTCACACTGACATTTCTATTTTTAGTGAATGGATGGATCTAGCAAGCACCAAAGAGACAACAGGTTTGAGAGAAACTGTAGTGGTTCTCTGATTAAGATACAAGATAAAATGGGGAATTCAATGAGGAAACTCGTGGTTGTTCTAAACAAACTATCAAGGAGTCATGATCATCCACTTGAACCTTGGTATGTTCTGTAATGCATCATGTACAAGATGAAAAATCAATGTTGATGTTCAGGTAATAATTATAAAGGTAACCATTAGGGTTTATTTGATCCTTACTTTTTAGGTAATTATGGGTTATTATATGATATGCTGGAAAATGAAAGGAATGAGATAAACATGAGGTTAAAATATGTTATGATCATTTTTGAAGATTTTATCTCGTTTTGGGGAATGTTTTAAAATTATATAGTTTTGGAAAAAGGACAACACGTAGACCGTGTGACAACCCGTCGCGTCAGACACAACTGCGGGAATCGAACCCACAACCAAAGTGCGACTGGTATTTATCGCCTACCATTGGACTACATGAAGTCCCTGGTTAGTTTGACTAATTATTTTTAGTTAGATGAATTTAAGAATCAAGAGCAAGTTTATTTTGGGTTATCTAGGGAAATGATTAACCTATCATGGAGGATATGTGATTAGGTTAATTACTTTTCCATACGAGACTTTAGGAGAAACTGATCTTGTTTGGAGATAAATGTTATGACTTAACTTTGAAGAATATGGGAATAAATCCTTCAAATATTTGGGTTTCCATATTAGTTTGGTTTACTTTGAAGTATTTTATGGACAATTTATTTATTGAATGGTCTTTGTTGAACTTTGGGTATTGTTTGATAAATTTTGGAGATTAAGAATAGATTTTTTTTAAGGATTATCCTTTTTGGGTATTATCTGATATTGTACTAATCTTTTTGGGTTTGGTTTTGGTTAAGGTCTAAAGATATGGGAAGTATATATTTCTATTTTGTGGATAATGTGATTCTCTAGAAGTTGATTATAGTACTCTTAATGTGAATAAGTCTTCCTAAATACTCGTCTTTTTGGTAAAGTTTGAGTTTGTGTAATAAATCTAGTAAAAGTTGAAATTCAACATGACAAGTAAGTATGTTTCCTTAAGATCAAAATTAAATTCCTCAATGAAGAGTAACTTAAAACAAAATTGTTGTCTGTTAACTTTTTCTACTGGGGAATCGAATACCATTTAACCCATCACAATTTTGTGATTCTCGTATGGTTAACTTTTTCCTGGACATGTTTACTATCACTCTCTATCAGAACAATACCCTTTGTTTTTTCCTCCTTGTCCATATTTTCATACTTGGAATCCTAGTATGGGTTAACTCAGGTGACCTTTGTACTTACCTTTCTTTATTTTAAAGTGACTGTTTTACTGACTCTTGTTCCGATGTGGGATTTTCAATGATGTTTCCAAGCCCAATTTTAAAATTGCGAGGACGCAATTCCCAAAAGGGGGGAAAGATGTAACACCCCAGGTAAATAAACAGTATGACATTTTCACATTTATCCATATTTTTGAATAAAATATTAATATGACTTTATAGGGGATGATATGCTCGATGGCGTACCCAACACGCAACAATGAGTTTCTTGGGAATCTTATGTTGAACTCTAATAATAAAATAATATTATTTTAAATAGTACTTAAAGCCTAGCCATTGTAATGGCGGGAATGAACAGAACTAACTTCAAAATGATTATATATTTTTGTCAAATATTTTTACTTTTTACAATAAATGTTAAAGGATTAAAAATGCGAATGAATCCAATTTTAAGCGTAAACATTCTAATATTCCTTAAAAGGTCGATTAACCGCCTTTTGATGGAGAACCTCTTTTAAATACACTTTTTGACAATTTAATGTGTTATATTTGACAAAATAAAATTCTTATTTAGGATCAGGACATCAAAATTTAATTTCTGTAAATTTTTTGTATTTTTCTGAAAAAGATTAATTTTTAATGAATACTGAAAAATGTTCTATTTTAATTCAAAACCTCTTTTTAATCTAATTTATTTATATGATTAGATTATATTTTGAATTGGTTTTAAAGTAAAATTAGAATATATTTTTACCATTTAATTCAATAGTGGTCATTGGAATTAATTTCACTTTGAAATCGGACTTAAACTAGTGTCAATCTTTTAATACATTTTGTTTTATAAAAACATGTTATTTGTTTTGACAGCGGGAATTAATTATTAAATTAATTAATGCAACTTATATGTTTTGATTTTTTTTAAAATAGACATAATTTTTGAATTCAGAATATCAAATATATCTTAGGGTGAATTTTTGGTAATTTTCTGAAAAACTTCAATTTTTGATGAATAGTGAAACAACTAAGTGGTACTTATAAAAATTGATTTTCCGTTTAAATGAAATTTTTCCACCATTGTGTTTTGAATTTAAAATATCTGATATACATGGTTTTCATTAAGAAGTAAAATGTGGTTCAATGAGATTAGAATAATTTTTTGGTAAATAGTAACTTATTATGTTTTTAATCGCGATTAGAGGTAATTAGTGTAGTTTAAGGTAAGAATAATGTTTTAATAAAATGAAATTTCCTAGACACATGTACTAACCAAATTGGATGTGTCATGTACGACCAAGACAATCCATTGGTCATCTTGGGGACCCCATGGAGCCACTTTGGTTGAAAAATGACATAAATACCTTTTTATTTAATGTTAAAGTAAAAATGACACAAAAATGAAGTGTCTTACTAAAACAATTTTTACATGGGGTTATATAAGTCATATTTTTTACTATAAATAGTATTTGGAAATCTAAAAATATTTCATACATCATTTTATTTTTTTATAATTTTTAGACATTAAATAAATTAAATTATTTATGACATCATGATGATGCAGCGATGACCTCATTATTTAACGATTTAAATAAAATGGAAAGATAATGTAATATCTAAGACCTAAACATGTCAAAAACCTATTTTATGGGTGTATTTCGAAGCCTTATCACCTTATCCTCTAGAAAAATCAATGTGGGGCCATTAAAATCCGAAACTCATTCTAAAATAAAGTATCATTTCTTTACTTTCCAAGAGTGCCCATCCTCTCCTCTTATAAAAGGCCCCCACCTCTACCACCTTACCCACACTTCCAAAGCCTTTGGATCGGCCATCCCCTACCAATTTTGTCTCTCCACATCCCTCTCTAACTCCTTGAAGCCTCACATTGGGCAGAATCCTTCCCAAGGAAGCCTTTGAGCTCAAATCAAAGGAAGTTACCCGATTTAAAGGTAATGTCTTCACTTGTGTCCTTTTGTTTTATTTTGCTTCTCTAACCCCCTAAACTCTGTTTATTCATTAATTTTTTAACAAATACAGTATCTTAAATATACTAGGATTTTGTTATAAGAAATATTTGAGATACACTTACACACACCTACATCTAATGGTTAAAGAACATACTGTTTCTGTGGATGGCGAATTTCTGACTCCCGAAACGATGATTGTTCAAAATTCTTTTAACACCTTCAATGGTGTCCATTAATATGTCAATATATTTATATATGATATATAATATGTTTATGTTTTACTTAAACTTCTGTATTTTTCATTTATGGCATATCGTTATGGTTTCCATTATGGGTAAACGCGATATCTTCATTTTAGGAAGTGCGGACTACCGCCCCCTCAAAGTGATTTGATTCGTTAATGACATATGTGGGATGTATAAAGGATGGATTTAAAGTTATTATATATTATTCTATACAGGAATTATAATATACCTTTATATCATTATTATTTTCTTTCCATTAAAGTATGAGATAGAAAAGAAAATAGCGTTCATGCGTACGTACGGCTTACCGTCGCCATGAACGGTACATTTCATTTCTTATCTCCAAATGTTATGTACTATTATAAGTACATATATATAATGGATATATATGTAATATATTACATCTAAATGATGGGTATCATTCTGTAATTATAATATATATATCTCTCATTTTGTTTTAATTAGATTAATATGGAAAAAATGAAAGTAGTGTTCATGCGTACATATGGCCTACCGTCTCCATGAACAGTGCTTTTAATTTTTTATCTCCAAATGATATGGAAAAGTATAAAACGAATATATACTGTATATATATGATATTTAAAACATAAATACTATTCTGGAGATGATGTACCTATAACTACATGGAAAATTCTTTTCCAAAAAGTTTAATTTTTACTCATGTGTTGAACGTCGACAAAAACGTTTGATACGAACTCACTTTATGAACCAATTATTATAACATTATAATATGTGATATGAACTGAAAAATAATATTTATAGGAGGTCCTTAATAAATTATAAATTGACCAAATTTTATTATTCAGGAGATTAAAGAACGATCGAGTCATGTCGGACACGAGGTAAGGGATCCTACCCCTCTCTTTCTTTTTAAGTACACTCTTTTATGTCATTCCTTTTAAGATCACATTTATTATGAATGGAATGTTATTTTATATTACTCCTGCTGTAATTTTTATGTTCATATTATGAGAGAACCTTTTGGTTCTCATAAATCCATTTTTGGATGATTTAAGTGGCGTCGTTAGGCTGCTGAGTTTTCATAAGGGATTTTTCATCTCACATTTATTCTCGTGACATTAATGCTGCATTTTCCACTATTTACTTTGAGTGGTGTATGTACTACCCATTATTATACACTTTGTGTAGTATAATATCATTTATGGGTATTTACATCTTTATTGTATGACCCTTCTTCCTTGGGGTGTACTTTTTGAATGTTACCCAACTCAGTAAGGGGACCGTTCACCCTCCTCTTTTTAAAAGACTTCTTTTCTTATTTCTTTTAATTAACATACTATTATGTCGGGATATGTTCTTATATATCCTTATTTATATAAATTTTATGTCGAAGTGATGAGATACCATTTTCTCTCTCATCAACTCATTTTCTGAATTTTAAAGTGACACCGTTGGGCTGTTAGATTTCTGTAAGGGAACTTCTTAACCCACTTTCAATTCTTTGGGTTAAACCACTAATTATTGATTTTATTATGCCAAGATTATGTGTGGAATATCTATTTTGTAGTTTCCACAAACCTTTGTGTGGATATAATATTTCTACACATAATCATCTCATTGATAAATTCTTATGTCAATTAGACAGACTTGTATCAGAAATCATAACTCAATCTCATTTCATTGAGTTAAATATCTTTGTAATTGGTTTTGTTTTTCCATGATTATGTGTGAATGACCTCTGATTGTTTTACACTTAATATCCACTTATATTTTGTGTATTCGTATTTTTCACACATAATCATATAATTGATTTATCTTTAATCTAAGGATACCATCTTTGTAAGGGAATTCGTCTCAATCTCCTTTCATTGAGGAATATTTAGTTTTACACACAACTTTCTTTTATACGGTGTATAAACCCCTTTGACTTTTAATTTTATTCAAAAGGAATCTTTTTATATGAAGCATTTTACTAAAAGACAAAAAGGAATGTTTATTTTAACATACGCGGTGAAAATGACCTTTTCTGCCACCGCGAGTATTATTTGGTCTTTGGCTTCCTCAAAAAGCCATAATGTTTTTTAAAATGAAATAAATACCACATACTATTTTATATATGTTGGTATTGAAAATGGGTTTTATAATGGATTTGTTATGTTGATATATTTAAGTGATATATTCTGATCGAAATGTGGAAATGTTTTCTTTAAATTATATTTGTTTAATGTCTTATGATTTTATAATGGTACTTGGACATTATGATGGGTGGTGTCGTGAATACCAGGATGGGTGGTTTCGTTATAACCTCTAATGCATTGGGTATGGAAGTCAGCCGTATGGATATTCAATTAAGTATGTGTGGAATTAGGCCGTATGGCTATTCCATTAAGTATGTGTGGAAGTCGACCGTACGGTTATTCCACTTAAGTATGTTTATGTCCCAAGTTACCTTTATATGTTATGTGATCTTTATATGGGTTTTATGGTAATCTTTTGGTTACAAAAGGGTAAGTAATGAACTTTTATTCAGTGATGAATTTTTACTACTTCGAAAAGGAGAAAAGTATTACATTGATAATGTATACATGGTTTACTTGTTGTTTTTAAAAACTAACAGTTTTCATTCTTTGTGTATCCCTTACTGAGATTTTTATGCTCATCCCAAGTTTTTGAAATGTTTTTCACAAGAATTAACGTGGAATAGTGTCAAGGATGGGATCAAGGGAAAGTCATGCTCCCTAAAATATGGAACTAGACATGTTTCTTTTTATGAGTTTTTATTTTATGGAAACTTAGTAGAAGTTTCTACTTTGTAATCTTTTGAGATGTAATAGTTATGTACTAATTCTCTAAAAATCTAAACCTGAAAAGATCCTCAATGTGAATTATTAATTTAATTCAATATTATGTAAGGTTTATGGTTGGGGTCTTATATCATCATTACATTAATTTTTATCATTATAATGTCTCATTTATAGCAACATATGGGAGCTCTAGGGTTTTTTTGGGAGAGTTGGATCTGATGTTTGGTTATTTAGGATGTTAACCCCCATAGCTTAGGTGTTTCTTGTTTTCTATTTATTTTGTGCCTGATTATGTTTCCTTTATTATTTTTC
Organism: Viscum album; assembly: GCA_963277665.1. NCBI lineage: Eukaryota > Viridiplantae > Streptophyta > Magnoliopsida > Santalales > Viscaceae > Viscum > Viscum album. Next base: position 785,494,741 of record OY728156.1, on the reverse strand, counting down.
TTCCCACTATAGTTAGTGATGTTCAAGATGTTTTCTATATTATTTATCTGGAAAACCACTAGAGTGGGAGGTGGATTTGAGGATTAACTTGGAGCAAGTTACAGAACCAATTTTGAAACCTTATTATCATATGGATCATGAGGAGATGAAAGTAGTCAATATTTAGTTAGATGATATTATGGGAAAGGGTTTTAATTTCCCTAGTTTCTTTCCTTGGGATACCTCATTTCTCTTTTCCAAGAAGGAATATGGTTCACTCCAATTATCTGTGGACTATCAAAAGTCTAACTCAATATTGGTTAAGAACAATTATCCTTTTCCCATGTGAATGTTTTTTTTGATTAGTTATAAGTGTAAATGTAGTTTACTAAGATTTTTCTTTATTAATGGTATCATAAAATCAATGTTTGGGAGTTAGATATACTGAAGGGCTCTTTTAGAAGAAACTATATCCCTTTTGAATATATTATGATGTCATTTGGTCTGATAAACGCTCATATAGTTTCTTGGATTTGATGAATCAGATATACCATTAGTATCTCTACACTTTTGGGGAACTTGTTGTGAATGATATCTTAGTTTATTGTAGATCAAAGAACAATAACAATAACCATTGGAGTTTAGTTATATAAATTATAAGAGTCGTCATTTGTATGGAATGCTTTCAAAGATTAATTTATGGATGTAATATGTGATGTTATTGGAGAATTATATTTCTTATCATGTAATATAATTTATTCCAGAGAAGGTAATGGAATTATTTTCTGGGGAATATTCATGTAATCTATTTGAGATTAATAGATTCCTTGGTCGTACTATATATTATCAACCTCTCATCAAGGATTTATGAATGTTTTAATCACATTGGACTACTGTCAGTATGAAAGGGGTGATATACACATTGGATAAAAAGTGATATTATTCTTTGGTCAACCTAAAATGAATACTGAAATTAGATACTATTTTTTTCTAACTAGATTATCGTAAGGGGTATGTTATTTTCTATTATTATTCTTGTGATTTTTTGGTTTTTTTGATTATTTAGTATGATCACATGGTGTATTAATAGTATCATAAACATCAATTTCATGATAATACTTAACCATCTCATGATTTACTACATTCCACAATTATGAATGCACTTATGTTTTTGTGGCATAATCTCTTTTGGGAGAGGATCACAGTCTTTTCTTACCATAATAGATTTAGATATATCTTTTCTCTAAAATAATTGAATCTCATATAAAGGAGGTGGGTGGAATACATTCAAACGTTTGAATTAAAAATTTCCTACACTCCAGGGAAGTGGAATATCATTATAGATGCTCTAAATATGAAGGTACTACCGTATTCAATGTTGTAATATAATGAAGAGTGGAAACTTATTATTCTTGTTTTCATGTGTATCTAAATTCGGATGAGGATGCTTCATGAATGGTTTTTTAATGATTTCAATTATCATCATCTCTCTCGAGTCAGTTTTTCTGATTCAGTATTAGATGATGAATTTAGAGGATATCAAGGAACTCTATATGATAGGGAGACTATTTTTTGGTGGGTATCTCTCTTCAGATGGTATACTCTACTTTGGGGATAGTTTTCCACCATATTATTAGTGAATAGCTCAGTCTTGTTTTTTTTCATATTTTATCTTGGTTTACTAATCTAGAATGTTTGAATATGTTTTATGACATTATATCAGGATTCTCTTTTCTAGGTATGAAGTGTTACAACACTAATTATATGAAACACTATTACACAAGCCAATAGATAAAGGATGAGCATCTGATACCATCTGATTTACTTCAACCTCTTCCAATGTCTGTTTTGGAAATGGGATGAGGTTTCAATGAACATTGATGTTGGATTATCATGGACTCCCCTATAGGGTAATTCAATATCATGGGTGATTTATCAGTAGAAAAAAGTCGGCTCACGTTATTCTAATCAGATAAAAAATAAATGATAAATATATAGTTAATGTATATGTTTAATATATTATTAGTTTATATCTGGTTCCATTGATTATTATTTTCAAAAGGGATCCTATTTTTACTTTGATGTTTTAGAGGAGTCTGCAAGAGGTAGTGGGGCTCAAGTAAAGATGAGTATAACTTATCATTAAATGAAATATGTTCAGATATAGTGTCCAATTCCCATAATAGAGGATATGATCCTTGCATGTGTCTTGAATTTCTATGGATCATGGGATATCCATCTGTTGATTCATGAGTTATCTTATAAAAAATAGTTATAGGACGCCTATTAGAATGGCTCCTTTTGAGGTTTTTTATATTTTCCCATTAAGATGACCTAATTATTGGGAAGTGGTGGGAGAAGCCACTTAGGTGGGATCAAGTCTTTTCCATGGGATATTAGAAAGGATTTAGGATATATTTCTTCATATTTTAATTTCTCATAGTCAAGATAAATCTTTTATAGATCTGGGGTTTCATCTATTGGATTAATTCATAGGTGAAAAGATTTTCTTGATATTTTACCCTTAGTTGGGTCACTATTTTCATGGAAAGCAATGAAATTTGGCTCTGATATTTGTTGGAACTTTTTTGGTTGTTGACCCACATTAGTGGGTTTCATGTCAGCTATCATTTCTGGGTCAGTTGACTGGTATCCAAATTTTTTTCCACATATCGTAGCTCAATATAATACTTTTGGATCTCTATGATGTTTTGAGTTGTGAATAGATATGTGGGGGTCTATTTGTCTCTATTTTGGAGCATCCATCAGTGTTCTTTTACTCTAAACTAAAAATATTTCATGGAAATTTGATTTTGTTGTTCAGAGTATTATAGTGTCACAACTCTTGTTCTTATGAGACATGGGTATGTGAGTTTTTTTTGAGGGACTAGTGACCTCACCTCATTTCAAGACATAATTCTTCCATGTGACTTCTAGGGGAATTAAATATCAAATGGTTGGAGTTTATAACATTTTGAATCCCTATTTCATGTATTTATCTTAAATTTATTTATTTTCCTCTTTATTTTGGTGCATCATGGGACTCACAAGGGAGTATAGCCTTTTCTGGGAAAAATGAATTTATTTTTGGTGACGTATGTTTAATTAAATTAATAGAATTTGTGTATAAATGAGTTAATTAAATTATAAAGTTATCCCCATAATCAGAAAATCTTGTCTGTGGTTTTGTTTTTTTCTACTAAAAACTATACATTACATAGTATGGAGGACAAATACATGCCATGTAATGGGATTAAACACCACATAATTCATGTCAAAAAGTGGTTGTAAGTCTAGAACATAGTTTGAATATATTACCTGACAAGTTGTTGAGGTATCCTTAAGTGCATCCACAATACCTAGGTTCAAAACCATGTAGAGGCATATTTCTGAGCTACTATAGCAGTACTGTAGTACGTACTATATCAGGAATTGTAGCAATACTATAGAAGTATTGTACACTACACAAGTACTGTAGTAGAACTGTACACTGTACAGTTATATAGCTGAACTGTACACCGTGGGGGTACTGTAGCAGGAAATGTAGTAGTTACTGTAACAGGAACTATCCGGCATAGTAGAAGAAAGAACTATTCACCTTGGGCCACAAGTTTGGTCTTATAGCCCTTATGGCTTTCGAGCCACCCAGGCCTTCGAGTCAGTATGGATTTTGGGCCACCTTTATGGCCCTCAGGCCACCTCAAGTCCTTCGGGACACATGCAGTTGCCCCAGACACTACAAAAAATGGGTAGCCCCAGAAGGGGATTCAATGAAGGTGCACTCACTAGAGCAGAGTCAAATGGATATATCAGAATAAGAGGGTATGGCTATACCATCGGGACCAGACTGCGATTGCACAGGAATCCTAGCCAGACGTCCATGAAAAGGTGGAGGGATACTTTCATGACACAGATGCTAGGGATGGCCAATTCCTTGTAGATAGTCTGGTTGAATTCAATAAGAACATCGGGTCATGTAATCTTCTAAGCCTTCTGGCCATGTAATATCTTATCTTACAAGCCTTGTAATGGTTCCCCCTAAAAAATTAAAAGACAAAAATAAAAATAAAAAAAAGAAATTGATTTTTTGGAATACATGAGATTTGTGGATTAAAAAAATTAAAATAGATTACTCCCCTTATAATCCATATGTATTTGGTTTTTGGGTCCCGACATGGCTAGTTCATATTTTATTCATCCAATGGAAATTGGATATCCACCTAGAGAATATCAGGGTTGATTTTGGATACCTCCTCTCCTTTACGATCACATTGTTCAGTGATCAATCATCAGAGATGTGGTGATTCATCTCTTTGAATAATAATTTATTTGGTTTTATCATTTCCATTGATCATAGTGGTATTTTGTGCCATGTTTTTAGATCTATTTTTCTTTTTTGTTGATTCGTCTATTTTCCTTCGAGATCTATTGTTTGATCTTCCTCCACATGTTATGATTTTTGTTGGTTTTGGTGTAACATGCAAGTTTCTTAGGGTAATGGTACTTTATTTCCCATTGCATACCATTTTTATAAATTAAATAAATTCTATGATTTTTGGATTAATTTTAGGGCCTCTATTGTCATCATTGAGTTCATCGTTGTTGGTGGATACCGTTGTGGGAATTTGTTACCCAATTTTAAAATGTACCATTCCATATCTGGAATATGTTTGATACAATACCTTTCTCTACTTTTTATAAAAAAACATAAATGAAATGGCTTGATTTATTGATCAATTTGTGTTTGTATAAATGGATTTTTATAAAAATATGTGCTTTATCCTCTTTGGAAAAAGGAAAAAATATTTTAAAATATTTCTGAAATGGATTTTTAAAATGGTTTTGAAATCATGGTTTTGATCAATTAGATTGAAAAATATACCCCATTGTAAGACTTGGGTGATTATGGGGAATGAGTTGTAATAATCCTCATCCATTGACACTATTGTGGTTAACTCATGGGATTTTCTTCTGATCCATAGGCTTATCATTTTACGGATATGATAGACACTATTAGAAGGTTCATATTATGGGGTGTCCCTCTACTTCATCAATTTGATTCATATGTCTACGGGCTTGAGGACTGAATCATTTTCTATATTGAGGTTATGAAATTATGATACCTCCTCACCTGGTGCAATCTCTAGTGTGATGTGACATTTGCTGTTCTATTGTACATTATAAGATTGTAATACCATGGATTTCATTAAAATGTGCAACATGATTTGGATTTATTTGATTCATTTTTTTGATATACATATATGAAATGAATTCAAACTAATTTACCTAGATTATTTTTTAATTGAGTAAAAGGGGAGAATTAAATATTTTTTTCAATGCATTTCATATAGAAAATATAATTTTTTTATCCTGACTAGTTTTATTTAGAGTTAATGAAAGTTCAATTTTTTATATAGAAACTTGATGTAGAATGCCAAAGTAGGATCCTACAAAACCTATTAGATCATTCCCATCACACCATTATGGGGGTTCATCCACCATTTTATGTCTTTTAATGTAGATAAATGTAAGGTTCCATAGTGAGGAAATGAGTTTTTATGTCATTTGTGTCTAGGTATCTGGTGGTGATATGGTGGTATATTCCTTATGTTATCACATAGAGTATTATCTTTCTTGATATAGTTTTCCATTATGATTGGACTTTTAATTTGAGATGTCTTATATTTTTTGAGTTGTAACATTTTCAACTGACCACATTCAATTATGGAATATATTTATTTCTTCCTCTTGTTACCTTTGTTTTGTATATATTCAATTTCGTTTCTTTTTGTATATAGAAATCATTCCCTATGATTATTGTTTGATTCATAAATGCTAGTCTCTATCCCATATGGATTGAGAATGCCCTTCGAGTATTTGACATTTCTAGTCAAGTTACCATTTGAGTGGGTATCTATTTTAGGTTTGTCACTCATACACACATATGACCAATGACCATATGACCTGCGATAGTGTCCCAAATAGCTATAAGTCCATCAACCATTTGTCTAACACCTATATAACTAACCCAATTTGATTAATTTTCATAGTATATATATATATATATATATTATCTATAATAATTAACACAATTCATTTAAATTAATCTCAATATCACTATTATAATTCTTACATTTCTTAATGCATGACAAATTTATAATCAGATGTATGATCATCATTGTAAACAAAGAGGAATATGATTTCATGGTCATTTTAATTTCCATTAATTGAATTATTATTTGTCACGTAGTTTCCATAATTATTATTGATATGGAATTATCATACTGTAATAATGTTAGCACTAATTTTAATAGTTTACAACCATAAAATTTAAAATGGTATGTTTAAGTTTGGTTCTATTTTTGAAGGAATATATTCAAAAAAAAAATTATTTAGTGACAATATATACTAAATTTTAATGAGTTACATTTTAAACACCCCCAAACTCCCATAAAATATCCCCAAACTCAAAAATTACATTACTTCAATGGAAAAAATAATGGATCTTCTATCCCATTATATCATCTGGTTACCATGTAGAATGATAAATAATGTTGTATTACTCTAGTTATAATAATCAATGTTAGTGGTTTGTTTCACTGTAATTTATTACTATGCTATATTATTTCTATCAATTTGTTCTCCTTGACAGATATCATCACCCTATTATACTATATATGAGTTCAATATATTTGAAGGGTTAATTGTTTTACTTCCTCAACATTGATTCATGGAAGACAACATGCAATTGGGAGGGTTTAGGTGGATGCACAAGGTGATAAGTTACTACCCTCACATGATCAAGGATTTAGATGTGGATATTAAATTTTAGGCTCAAATATCTATTCATATTGAATATTTTTCAATATATAGTGGTTATATTTGAAGAAATACCTTATCTGTACATTTAATATCAAAATGGAATTAGTGATACGTAGTATATATCATATAAAAAAATATATTTCACAGGATTACATTAATCATAACTATAATGTCATGAAAAATATTTTATACCTGAATATTACATTCTCCAATATAATCCCAACGTATCTAATTTCAATAATTATTCTAATAAGAATCTTTTTATGGTGTAATTTGAATGGTATAATATAAACAATTGACATATGAGAACTCTACCAGGGGAATGTGTTGATGTTATCCTCCAATGAAATCCATTTAACATTATTTCTTAATATAATAATGTTTTTATTTTTCTTTTATATTTACCGTATTTCTATAGATCATGATCAATGATGAATATTATCTCTATACCCACTTATTGCATAATATTTCTCTAGAATAAAATAGTAAATTCCTAGTTTCGATCAGATACAATTGGGTGTTTTACTCCATGAATCCTTAATAATTTCATTATTTATATATTTTAATTTTCATAATGTGAGAAATATTCAATAAAATAAACGTGTTAATATAAATTTATAAGGTGACCAACTGTACCCCATATATAATTACAACCTTTATAAATATTAGGAAGATATACAATGATTTCTATACTGATGTTTTTCCATATCCTGATAGATATGGGTAATGGTTTCATCGTCACCCTAGAAATCATACATTCAACCATGAATTATTCTAATACCATTAAAAAGTATTCTATGAGATCTCCATCTTCATTTTACCCCACCATAAATACTACTTTATATCATTTTACATCATTTTTATTCCATTAGAGATAGAGAATGATGAACTATGTGAAGAAAATATCAACTGTATATTTAAAAAAATATTTATATTACACATAATCATATTTTTAATCTTATAATTACATATAATCATTGATAAATTCTATAAAAATCCTTACCTTCTATGATAGCTCTGTATCCTCCACCTTTATCTCAGATCCTCACAATGATGGAAGGATGAGTAAATTATTAGGTATTTTGGTATTTATGTAAATCCATTATGATTTCAAGTCCCATCCCATTCAAATGCATCATTATTGAGTCACTATAAATCATCTTCATGTATATGGAAACATGTAATTTCCATTATAAATCAATATTTATGATCTGAATCGATCAAAATTTTCATAAATTTTATATCATTTTAGATAAATATTAAATTTTTCTCATAGTAATACAGACATGGGAACCATAAAGGCATAGTTTCTATTAAGACTAGATACATAATCAATTTTTTTTAACTATATTTATCATTACCCACAAAAATTGTTCTTACATGGATCTATTTTAGATGTATCAATTTTAATATCATTCTTCATAACATAGTGAAATTAAACCATAAGAAATAGAGATCTCAAATTATTTATAAGGGTAGGAAAGGTTTATGATAATTAGTCTTCATAAGTAATCATAATATAATCATAAGGCTATGAGAACATGACCATAAATTACAAAAATCATACCCAAAACCTTGTAGATAATAAATAATTAGTCATGTTTTTTAGAATTATCATAACAACAAAATATCATAATAAGATTTCAAAATCATCATTAGTAAATCATCATCTATGTTATCATATCATAATCATATGAATATTTATAAGAGTGGTTCATATAAATAAAATTAAGAAAATAATTTCCTTACACACGGACAAATTTCATGTTCAATACAATGAATAATCTCCCAATGTGGATTGAACATAGTAACCATTACCATAAATATACTGGAAATGGTACCATAGTTCATTGGGTTTAATCATAATTCTAATAAATATAGTTTACTTTGTAAAAAATTACTATATTCACTCATCATTATCTCTAATGTTACTACATGAGATATAAATATTAAAAAAACATTGTATGGAAATATAATTTAAATCGCACCTATATCAAAATGAATTATATACAGCTACTATGATGAAAAGATAAAATTAATATTTTAACATTGATTAATTATCCAAGGTAAATGGTTTGGGTTTCATTAAAAAAATCATTCAACATTTCATATTCCATCTATATAATCATGGCTGATGGAAGCATAATAACATGTATGACATGTAAAATAAAGCACATCAATAGAGGTTGGAAGATATGGAAACCCCTATTTTATGATTTTAATGAATCACTTTATAAAATAGGAACAAATGAATAATTCATATACCAAACCCTTAAAAATAAGAAAATTTTATTGAATTTGATTTAAACATGAAAATTTTTCTCTGTAAATAGATATGCTTATATCCGTGGAAGTATGTGTTCGCATCAAAAAAATGTTAAAAAGGGTTTCTTTTTTCAAAAAAATTCTGGAAAACATTAAAAATTTGTTTTCAATTTTTTTTTTATATTTTCAAAATATGATAAAATTACCTTAACAAGTTATTGAATCATGGATATTTTGAATATAGACAAAGAAGAAAAATATTGATGATTGGAATGAAAATATAGGGTATGTTAATTTCACAAATGTTACAATGGTTAAATTATATATAAAGAGAAATGAAATTAATAGAGGATGTTTAAAAATATTATAATAAACCATGTATTGATTTTATTAGAGTGTGAGATATAATGTCCTCATTTTTTACCCATATTGAAATTAATTCATGATAAACACGGTTTAAAAATGGGATTGAAAGAAACACTTACCTTTTTTCCCAAAAAATTCATGAAATATCATCAAAAACCATTCTATTAAATATTAAAATCCAAATGAGTTATTTATGATTCATTTCCATATATTTTGCATTCATGTTTTTCAGTTATAGTAATTGGAAACACAAGAATTATTTAGTTAATGTATATTTTCATTATCATATGTTAATAATATTTATTATTTCAATCACATTATTTTTAGATTCATAAAACCCCATTATTTTATATAATATCATTAATTAAAAGATTAAAAATTATATTTAGATACATTTTTTCCATTTTTAGTGAATCGCAATGTTCACTTGATGGATACAATGGTAAGGGTTCATGAGAATGGGATGTAAAATGAATTTGTTTCATTTAATCTTCTTATATTAGAAGAATAATTTATAAATATCATTAGATTATTTTTGATACATTTATATTCATATTCATGACATATATTACCCTTTAATATTATATAAATTAATCAATTATATTTTTGATCCATAAATGAATGGTTGTGATGATAAAAAAAGATATCTCTCTATATAGCCGGAAGTTAGCACATACACATTGATGGTGTTTTCAATTTCAATTTAATTTAAAGAAGGAATAAATTTCCTTTTCTATATAGAATCTTATTAATTTTTAAATATCATAATTATTCATTAAATATATTTTTTAACCAACAATATAATTCACATGTGGAGAATAAATGTTGATCATTGAGGTGTCAATCTGTATGTACAAAAGGATGATGTCTTCATTTCTCTAAGGACCAAGGTAGATGATAGATATTTATTTTCAAATAAATATATTACCATTAAATATGCTAAGAATCATTATATAATTAATTTATAATTGGTAAAATATATTATAGTATGAGTATAGACAATGAAAAAAAATTATATTATATTATACTCTCCTTGAGAATTTAAATCACCTCTTAAAGGATAATTTGGAAATAGATGAAAAAGGGTTTGTTATTATAGCATGGAGATGATAGTTGCGGAAGAGGACTCTATTTGTGGTAAATGATCATATGTTAGAGAAAATTTCCAATTAAATTTGTGTATTTTTGTGGGTGGTGGTGAGATCCAATTATAGGTAAAAATGGGTCACCTTCTATGGAAATGAATGATAAGTATAAGGTGAAACTAAAATTGAAATATAGTTATGTGAGTTAGGTTAGGTATTGTTTGTGTGAAAAATTATTATCTTTAACACCCATACATGAACCACTGGGTTAGTTCTGTAGATCCTTAATTCATTATGTTCTTCTCCTTGTATGTAAGACGTTTTCAACTATTAGTGTGTGTTCAAATAGTATCAGTGAGAGACTACTTCCTCAAGAATCATTGTCATATAAAATTGTAATTAATTAAAAAAATATTAAATAATAATATGTTATCTATGTAACGTGATTTAGAGAAAATTGAAACTAATTTCATACAATAAATATCTAGGCTCTCAAGGTTTCAATACAAACTTGAGTATGCATGGTAAGCAGGTAAATAATGAAAATGATGTAGAAATACTATGGATTTTGTCCTTATAAGACAACAAAATCCACTATATTAGGAATACATATCTACCATGGGACATTTTACCTTACCAGAATCCTAAATCATGAATTATTCACACACATTTTGATACCTATATAGGGTGTGATTATTAAACCCCATATGACTCCATCATTCTATCCTTAACATAAGTTCCCATGTATAAATCATGTATTGACAATAAATAGAAGATTCCTAATGAGATATAACCTTAAAATAAAACATTCATTTGGTATCTGGTTGATTACCAAACTATAATAAACCTTGAAAATTTCAGTTTCATCATAGTGCACAAATTGATATTCAAAATGATATCATGTCATTGGTTACCCTCACGGTCAATATATATCCTGGGGAAGTCACATTTCATATGAGTATTTTCAGTATACAAATTCATCATCCCTTATTTCAATCATAGAAATAGACTAAATCTATCACAATCCTTGTAAGTCATATGTTTGACCTCATGCCCATCGTAGCCTAGTTCCACCATAGGTCATTCCACAATTCCATAAAGCCCGATTATTATTGTTTATGGTAAATCCTTAAGGACATCATTCCCTTTCCCTATGTCAATGTCTATTATCAGCATTGTCACAAGTTATATGTACTCCCCACTATTGGGTATTCATATCAATATACCCACCTATCATAAATTATAGGGAAAAAACATCCAAATGAAATATAATATACCACAAAACAATGTAGGATGGTCATATAGATATACAATATTATAAAATAATGATTAATAAAAACTTTTTGTGAACACATGTTATAAATATGTAAAACATGGTTTGTTTGGATAGATAATATTATTCATGGAATTAATGAAAACAAAATGGTCTGATGGGATACACACACATATATGTTATAATAATAAATCCAGGAAATTGAGTTAATTCAAATGATTGAACCATATCAAGGAATTAAGGGTTATTAAAGGCCCTATATTGTATGTGACTTACAAAGTTTATATTTTTGATGTCAACATCAAGAATTTTTAGTGTTTTTTTTTCTTAAACCATCTTCTCACTCTAACAACAACATGATCTCTTGATTAGAACTCCTAAATATTCATCCTATCCAACATGATAAGGGTTCTCATGTAAGGAAGAAAATAACAATCCAATGTTAGAATAAATACATTCCCAACAACCAATTTCCATCAATAGTAACCACTGAGTCTTTTTGAAGGACGAAGAAATTTTTTGCTCATGGATAATAACATTAAATGATATTCAATGGTCCTATGATTATGAATCAATGAGAACAACCTCATTACATGAACATTCAAGAAGGAAGAGATGAAATTTTACAAAACCAAGAATGATCCATTCTTATTCTTCACTAAATCACCCCTAATCTAGAAAAATGTCAAATATTTTGATTGACTATAGGGGGGAGGGAAATCAATGAAAACAAAGAGTACATTATCCTCCGATGAATATTGAACAATATCGAAACCCAATTCCTCCGTGCATCTAAAAACCCAAATAGAAATTATATGATTCACCAAGTAGGATATACTAATCAAATAATAGTTTAATTTAATAACATCAAATTATACATAAGATCCCCAATAATTTCATATGTGTTTTCAATTTCTACCCATCCAATAATTGATATGATTTCTATAAATTTCATACATTTCAATGTTTTCCTAACCATTTCCATAGCATCCTCCATGACCAAGAAATGGAAGTTGTTTTATTGAAGTTGAAAACCTGTGATGGATTCCTCCATGGCATGTAACCAATTTTCAGGGTGTCTTCACCTCCCCACACCCTCCTAAATGACATTAAAAGTCATTTTCTCTTTCTTATTCAATAAAAGAGATTACTAGAGATAAAACAACATATACGAGGGAATGGTTTAGCACATTTTGAACTAAATACATTCAAATAAACATAAAATCTTTCCAAAACATCCATAGAATCCTAGACCCATTATTCATCCACTTTGAGATTAAAAATTCACTTTAGAATTACTGAGACTATTATTAATATAATAATATAAAATGAGGGTGTCAAAATTATCCCTTATAAGTACTTACCATCCCTTATAAGTCTCTCCAGAGTTTTACACGAGAAACACGTTCTACTATACCTAAATGGTGTATCACTTTTCACAAGTCTCTATTTGGACATATTTGTTACTTTATAACATATTCACTACTGGTATCATCATCCCCTATAAAAGTTTTTTCCATCAGTTTATAATATACACTTCGTACTCTGTGAATGATTTTTGGGTTTGAAATGAACATCTTCATAGTCTATAACATTAATAATATAACCCAAATACATCCAAATAGGATATATATTGTATCCATAATGTACACCTTTATAGTGAGAAGGAAGATCAATATGTTACACAAATTTTCCAATTTTCCCAATGATCTCCAAGGGTCCCACATAATGTTTCACATGTTTCACATTATTTATCAATTGTAATGGGCCCAACTAGGGAGTCACTCTAGAAATATATTTCACCTAAAATGAAACCAAATGTGTCATATGAATATTGACGTGAGATCTATAACTTCTTAGAGCTATGATCAACCACATGTGAATCATTTTTACACTATCAAAGGTATCTTATAAAATACTATTAACCTCAAGGGCTTCCTCGCCAACTACATGTCACCATTGAGGTGAGAAGAAGGGTTAACTATATAGATCATGAAATGGTTCAATCAAGAAATATATACAATAATTGTTAATATAAGAATAACACCAAAAGGATACATTGTCATTAAAAGATCCTCTAATATCTTGGATACATTTTCATATAATATCCTCCATTATTTGAATCATCCACTCTTGATTTACAACTATATGGGGGTGTTATGTTGTTCTTGATCTCCACTGATTACCTAAGGTCTTCTACCATCCCATCCAAAAACATGATATAAAATTTATATCTCTTTAAAATAAATTATCCAAGATAACTATATTTATGAGAACAATATCATGGACTTATAAAATTCCAAAGATATTTGTAGAAACATTCTCTTTGATGGATCATAAATTTTTTACCTTGTTTCCTAATCCAAAATCACCAAAATAGTCCCATGATTCATCAAGGACCTGTTTAACCCCTTCACAATGTTAATCATGTTGTACTCTAACTTCAATATAGGCATATAATGTGGATAGAAAAAACGTAAATTGTGGTAGTTATTGAAAGTAATATTATTTTATGTATGACATCAAGAAAATAACCTCCCACTCATCCCATTGTTCTCTACACTCCCATGCTATAGTTTCAGCATAGCTACACAATTCCACATCGCTCGCATGAGCAACCTAAAACCACCTATGTCATCACATGAACACAATCTATTCCATCAAAATATTATCCTATAAATGTGTGATGTCTATTGTGATTGTCTCTAAAAATCATCTGATTAGAAGTGGAGATAATTGTATAAATTATTACAGAAACTATATAGATCAAGTGATATATAGGATGGTGAGACTTATCTATATTTTGAATATGTTATTGGTTAATGAAAATTGTAATTATCAGAAGACAATAAATGGATTTACAGAAGGAAATTGAAGAATCCCAGGATCAACAATGTTCTCATGCAATGAAAAATAATAAACCATAATCAATTGTCATTGGGTTCCTTCCACCCCATCATGTGAAGGTTAGGTAAGTTAGGAGCCAATCATTCCTTGAATACTGGTCATGTTTAGATAATGTACACATCACATGTAGATTGTCACAGAATATCATAGATCCACCATGATAACCACCCTAAATTTCACGATCAAATGATGATGATCTAGAATCAGAAATAGGATGTCATCGAAGCCTTGCATGAATAATAGAAACATAAGATCCTCCCACCTCTGGTATTTTATGCATTTATCAACTTGTTGGAGTATTTTAGGAGATTTTCCACTAGCATTTCACAAGTTTATACAAAGCATCCAAAGATGATCACATGATGTTCTGGACACTATTCTAAATTCCATTAAGGGGATCCATATCATGATCATATTTTACTTTTGACATGAATCATCAACCGGTTCATCCATCACACACAACACTGCCACCATGAAAATCTATAGGATCTTAGGCTAACATTAGCCTATAAATACCCCCACTCCCCATCAACAAAGACAAACATGATGGAAGGGGATAAATGTGAGTGTAGATAGATAGGGATATAGATATATGAAATTATTTTAAAGAATCCATCCCCCACACACCGGGGAACTCCCTCATGTGATCGAAACAATCCATATCATGATAAATTTAATATAATGTGGTCTCATGAATAATAAAAAATGATAATAACATGTGAACCATGTGAAATGGTGTCTTTATTCAATCGTGAATGTCTGCATACATATATACCGATCTCTCTAGGTGATAGAGGTTTCCTCAAATGGTTTATTTGGGAGCTTGAATACTCACGATGATTTAAAAATCATGCGAAGAACTCAGTTATGTGAAATGTTCATGTGGGTGGTTGTGGGTATAAACTAGTAGATGATGACACCCCCCCCCATCTAGTCTTCAGTAGCAGATTGTGAAATTCCTCAGTCTCATGATGGCCTCATGTGCATGTGATCAGTTGGCCTTAAATCCATGCCCTCAATCATGTGGATCTATCTGGTCTACATGGAATTATTGTTTGATCCATAGGCATGAAAGATGTCCTTGGTCTAATAATTCCCCCAGATTGATCTAGTGATTCCCCACACTCTTTCTCATATTTCAGATATAAGATCCATCAAAGAACATTATAATGGTCATGAGTATCTCATGAGTTTGGGAATCATGTAGACACCCAATTCCATGGAAGTGGATTTGGAATGTGTATAAAACCTTATAACTACCCATAAACATGCATCCCATGTACCATGAACCCTCATATATCCATGTGACCTAAATGGTAGGAATTTGTATAGATTGGAAGAACCCCTCAAAAGAACCCATAAACGTTATTCAATCTCATGAATGTACAAACATCATGTGTCTCCCTAATGAGGGGTGTCCCTAAACTTGTATATGGCCTCGAACCACATGAGGACTCAGGTTTAGGCTATTTCCTTATCAGAAGAAGCCTTAGAGGTGTGGATGTGGAATAAAGCCATTATCCATGCACTCCCTATCCATAAAGAAAGTATCCATATGGAATTGAGGAAGGATCCCTTAGGGAAATAAATGTCAAGGAGGGGATGGGTGAGAGATCATAGACATGTTTTTGATACCCATCTATATTTTAAATTTAAGTTCATGTGATCACATGTATCTTCATTGGTATCATGATGTCCCGGGGAAGCTTTGGACAATTCACATTGTATTGTATGATAGGCCTTGGACAAGATGGGTTGATATTGCTACAGGATGATAACATGTCCAAATTATTATATTACTTCACATAGACATTCTTTCTTGGATTTTTACACAACCCTTTAATATGTCTACTTATCCCATGCGAATTTTCCAAGACAAGATAGGTTGATCATTTGTTAGCATATGTACATTCCCACTTCGATCAAGCTCAAGATATTTGACATATCTTCTTTGGTTATGTGAAGCATCTAGGACATGTCTTATTCACTCATGTTATTTTATCAATGATAATTCATTTGATCATGTGAAATACCAAGGATGTGTACTCTATGATCAGGTTGAGAATCCTAGTAATGTAAACTTAGGTCATGTGAAGCATTGTGGATATGTCGACAAGAAAAATTTGGATGTGTCTACGATGAATGATTAACACCCAAAAAATATCATGTCGGTAGTCAGGAAATGTTCAGTAGATAGCCAAGCCATGTTAAGTAGATCCATTAATACTAGGTCAACTATGTCTGGAAGAAAAGTTGGACTCATTTCATGTGGACACCAATTATAAACCTTCAGCCACATTCCTTTTATAAGGGATGTTTCATTAATCATAAAGGGTTACACAATCATGAAAACCTAATGGTGTTATTCTTTTAGACAACACTTTTATGGGTTTGGTCTCCATTTATCCATTTGAATGTAGAGAATGGGTATACAATAGCACATCAGGAGTCTATATACCCCATTTGAATTTAACTACAATAACTATAATTCATGTCAAAACAGGATGCATATGACACATTCATAAGGCTCGAGCTCCAATGGGAATCTATCCTGGAGTAAGACCCTAGAATTCATAAAACCTCTAGCATAATAATAATGTATCTTAGGGTAATAATAAACCTTAACCCATCATCGAGTTAGAAATATAGTGAACTATGATAATGATCATTCCTTCCATAACAGGGATACACAGGATGCCTCCCTAAGGCCTGATCTCTTCTGGGAATCCACTTTGATGTATTATCAAAATTTACCCATAATTTTTAACAAAGTGGAATAATGTCTCCCATGATTATACCATCCTTCATTGTCAATCAGTGAATGAGAATTGGGATCATACATGAGAATCATTTTATGTATCATTCCCGATGATGCCCTCGTGTACCTGAACACCATCAGTGGGTCAGTGATGAAATGAACAATGATGACTCTAATTCAAATTATAAAACTGGATATACAGGACACCTAACTATGGACCAATCTCAATACCATATCCTCTATGACATGGGTAATCGCACATCTCACAAGAAAACCTCTATGTGTAATCCTTAGTTTAATTGAACTATGAAAACTCTAATTCTTGTCCAAATAGGATACATATGATGCCTTCCAAGGGCCTGAGGTCCAATTTTTATCCATTTAAGAGTAAGACCCTAGAATTTCTGAAACCACATGGAAAATAATAATTTCATTGAGTGTGATCATATACATTAATCCATCAATGGGATACAGATCTAGGGAAATATAAGATCTCTGAGTCCCTCCATAACCTGGATATGAAGGATTCCTTCCTAAGGACCATGCTCTAACTAGAATCCATTATGGTGTATCTTCCATCATTTCCAATTTATCCTTGACTTTAGGGGACTAAAATTTTAAATTATTATACAATACATCATAATCCATCAATGGTTGCGAAGTGGTATCATACACATGCATCATTTTAAGTATAATTCCTAATGATTCCCTAGATTACCTCAAACCAATCAATTAGTTAGCGATGAACTGGTCTATGATAAAACTAAATCATGTTATAAAATAAGTTATTTAGAATGTCTTACTAAGGCTTGATCTTTATACCATATCCTCTATGAGATGGGTAATTGTACCTATCATAGGGAAACATTGACGTGTAAGCCCTACTAAAATATTCTCTCATAAAATGTGTCTAATATTATGTTATATATTTTTTCTCACACCGAGTATGACTAACATATGTTTAGATACTAGTGATGGTTATACGAATTGCGTGATGAGGATACCCATTGTGGGCCCATCATTGGGATGCAAGTCCAATTACATCTAACCCTAACTTAAAGGTACACACTCCCAATGAGATAATCTAGGGAAGACTTATAAGAAAATGTATCATCTATGTACTATGTGTTTATATCTCTCACAACACATATGTCTATATAGAAACAATGTTGTCTCTAGTTTGTTTCTCAAATAGGATACACAGGATGGCTCACTGTGGTCAGTGCCTGATATTTAAATCCTTAGCACATGACGTTAAAATACATGGATGGGTCTAGTCACATGACCATAAACCATATCAAAATAACTATATGGGGTTTTCTTAAATTTTTTCATAGGATATGTAGGACACCTCTTAGAGTTTCAATTCCATATCCATGACACCAACCACCTCCCATGAAAATAATAAACTCTAGATTTCATGAAATTCTCCATAACCCTAAGAATAAGAAATATATAATAGAATGATAAATTAATCATAATATACAGTCAATATTTACTATGAATACATGTTTTCAATCAAGTCATTGACACAAGGGTAAAAGTCCCCTATCGGGGTATGGGATGGTTATCATAAACATATAACAAAACCATAATAGAGTCACTGAGTATGAAACAAAATACCACGAAAAGGGTTTTATGGGCATGAAATCATATCCTCTCAACCAATTTGAGTACCATAGAGTCATTGGTATTGAAACCCCAAAGGAACACCTACCTTTATAATTACTTTTTGTACTTAGTTATGGAAGTGGGAACTGTCAAGAGTTTCTAGGGATGTTTAGAAAATGTAAAACAAGATGAAATTTATTTAACAACGAATTGATCCCCCTATAAAATTATAGGATAAAATATCATCCATATCATTCTAAATGAAACTATGGTTATAATACATTACTCATGGATTATTGGATCAGTAAAACATAAAAATGAAAGAAGGTGTTGCATAATTAATGAATAAAAAAAATGGTTCTCTCCTGTTCTCATTTATAATTTTAATGTCATTCATATATTGAGAGGGGTTTGAAAGCATTTAAAGGATATTTTTCATTACCTATCCCATAATGGTTGGTTTCTCTGGATAATAATAATTTTTTGTCACAATCATCATTGATAAGTTTATATCCTCGAATTTCCCAAAACCCATTCATTTTTTATTTATTTTTTATAATGCACCTTTCAAAGGGTGAGGTGGAACACTTACGAAGCCCGTAGGCAAGAATAAAAATTATTGTCAACTAAAAATTCATGAAAATCAATAATAGAATGTATAAATCATGAAACCTTATTTTCAATCTACAAAAATCATCATATCATAACCCATAGAAATTAAAATTGATTTAGTAAAATTTCCATTATCATATAACCCATTGAATGTAAATGGGTTTCAATATCATATATTCAATTCATAGTGGCATAACTTGTGGAAGATAGATGTTCACCATTATGATATCTTTTTCACAATCATAAACCATATTGGGAAATAATAAGTATGGTATAATATGATAATATACTTAGAATAACATAAATAAAATAAACTCTTTTTGTTATTGATGAATAGAAATTCCATAAAAAATACCAAAACATTGTTGGGAAAAATAACCCTTCCTTTTAGAAAAAATCTATTCAAAATAGTAAAAAAATATCATCTTTTAATGAGAAATTTTTCTTTGAAAATAATAGTGTAATAATTTAAATTAATATTTTAATTATTTAAAATTCATGAAAGTTTAAAATATCATTCATTCCAAGTATGTTAAACATAAGAATCCATTTATATTTTCTGTTAAATGTCATAAGATCCTTGTTTGGGAAAAGTATCCAGGATTACTTTTAAAACAATCTATAAAAAAAATAGTAATTGGTAAAATAATCATTAAAAAATAATTAGATGATAGAGAGAAAATTATTTAAAACATTTTCATAAAAAATGGATATGGAAGAAAAGGTGGTTTTGACTGAAGAGATAAATAAATTCTATTTTTTCTTAAAAAGTAATTAAGTAATCCTAAGAACATAAAGTGGTGAAAATCATAAAAAATCATTTATATTAAAGAAATAAATATAGTAGAATAAATTTAAAGAGTTTCTTGAGAGGCATATCGTATTATCTTATTATTTGAAAAATAATATTAAATAATCATGATAAAAAATAAGATTTTACCATTAAACATTTACTACATTATTAAATTTTGAATCATAAGACCCATGAATGACATAAAATAATTTTGATATTTATATCCAATTATTAAAATGAGATGAATCGAAAATGACATTAAATTTTAATATATATAGAAAAAAATAAAATAAGTGGTGAATATGGCATGTGCCCTAGGGGAATAATAGTGAGCTGAAAAATCCCATACAATATGTCCCAACATCCATAAAAAAAATTATTCAATTATCTATTATAGAATCATTTTTATATATATCATGGAATACATGATTTACAAATGACCTTTTAACAAACATTTATTAATACTTTCTTTTTTAAATTTTTTAGTTACTAATGGATTTTTGTTTCTTTTATGTTTTGATTTGGTATTTTTGTTCCATTTAAAATTAAAATGTTTGCATAATATATAGAATTTTAAACATGACATTAATATATTAAAAATTCATCACATATGTATTTATTATAATTAATAATATATATATATTAAATATAAATTACATCATTCATGGATACTGTATGTCGTACATAAGAATGGACATTATTTCTATTCACATAACGGAAGGAATGAAAGGAATTTAAATTATAAATAAAATTTATAAAATAATTATGTTTTCTTATATGTCTAATATTTCATTAAATTATTTATTATTATATTACATTTATACTATAAGTTGAAAACAATTTTCATCTTTTCATAAGGAGGTATTATTCTATACCCACGAGTGATGTTATTGTATTCCCACGGAATGCAATGTATAAAGTTATATATGATATAATATTTTTATAAGTACACATATTTCAAGAATTACATATATATATATATACATGTGTGTGTGTGTGTTTGTGTTTGTGTCTGTGTGTCTGTGTGTGTGTGATTTTTATCCATCATTATATCTATCCATGAAAGGTGGTGATGGAAAATGATATACAGCAGTTTAAAAGATGGTATTCCATCATACATATGATCGAAGGTTTTGTATCCCATTTTCTAAAATATGATATAGAAATTTTTTTTATAGAATTAACATAACTAAATATCATTATATGGGAGATACCAATGATATTTTACCATCATATTTTTGGAATATTTTACTGATGTCAAACAATATATAATAGAAAAATTGATGTTTTAGAAATTTACCAATTATTCAGAGAACCTCTTTAAGCTTATACATAAATAATTCATAAGATGGTTTCCTAATAAAAATCATTCCTATAGGATGTGGGGAAGTATTTAAGGTACTAATATTGGAATTTATATTTATATACTATGGTATTTAGATGTTTTAATAGGATATGAGTGGGGGTCTACTTTTATAATTGTGGGAGTAGGTGCACGTTGAATTTTTGAAAAAATTCCTATCTACATTTTGATTATCCAACAAGGCCCTAAAATGTCCATTTTCTAACCATAGTGTAGATAACGTTGATATATATATCCAATAGGATTTGGAATGGTTTTTATGTCATTTTACATTTTCTTGTATTAGTCTAACCACCGGTAAACCCATTTTAACTGTAACCGATGTAATTATATTTTTACAATTTTTACTATTCAATTTGAAAAAAAATTCCGTTTCGATTATTATATAATTTCAATTATTATGATTCCAAAAATGGAATCAATTTTTCGAAATTATATTATCTTAAATTTAAAATTTTAATTTAAAATAACACCCATAGATGTGACTAAAAGAGGTTTTCCATTGAGAAAATTTTTCCTATCTATTGAATGTTTTAATATAAATTTTAAACATTAATTTTATTGCAATGGAATACATTTATTTAATAATAACATAATAAAACTATTGTAACTTATATTTTTTAAAAAAATATGGGACATTAAAAATTATTTATATGAGAAAGTGTTTTTTATAAAAAAGTAGTACTTTCAACTATTGGAAAATAAATCATTTTAAAAAATTATAAAAAATTACCATAAGAATATTTATCAATTTTTATTCAACAAATAAAAATAATTTTTTCAAATAGAATTTTTAAAAGTTTCAAAATTTAATATAATTTGTTAAAAAAGAAATTTATTTTTAGAAAAAATTGTATTTTTGAAACATATAAATGAATTACTAAAAACTATGAATTTGATTATAAATATATTTTCATTATCTAAATAATTTTTTATTAATTCTAAAAATTCATTTAATATAATTCATGATTTGAAATTTAATGTACATGTTATAATAATTATGTTTAAATAATAATATTGGGAGTATATCAGAAT
This sequence comes from Viscum album, assembly GCA_963277665.1. Lineage (NCBI taxonomy): Eukaryota > Viridiplantae > Streptophyta > Magnoliopsida > Santalales > Viscaceae > Viscum > Viscum album. The sequence continues at coordinate 785,471,872 of OY728156.1, read as the reverse complement.
TTTTTTAATACTCGATGTTTTGTGACACAGAAGCTATCGAAGAAATTATTTTTATTTTTTATAAAATATTTCATAATATATTTTAATTTTATATTATTATTATTTTTGTTAATAACCATGATCATGGTCAAAGGTTCATTTTCAAAGAATTTATTTTTTATAGTTTTCTAATATATTAATTTAATCTATTTTTTGTAATGAATTTGATGTGATGTTTACCCATATTTATAATTATATTATCAATCATTAATTTGATAATAAATACAAATTTAGAATAATGACACTGAAATTTTAATAAGAACATTTTAATATATAACAGTTTTTGGATATATTATGTGTCTCAATTTCAAAGTTCATTTTCTATTATTTGGAAAATTAATTAGCACATATTAATTCAAAATTTTGGTTTATAACATATACATTTTCTTATAATGGTTATCTTATATTATTAATTAAATATAAACTACTACAGAAAAAACTTATTACTAGGGGGAATATTGTTAAGTTGTAAAAAAAATGTTTTAAATGAATTATAATATGTAAAAAAAAATAGTAATGTTTTTTGGGATTTATAGGCCTTATCTCCCCCAAACTATCTTAATTATAATAGATTGAAATCATTGACTCCTAAATAGTTTAATTTCTTTATTTAAAAATAATTTATGTTAACAAAGTTTCCCTTTTATTCACTTATAAAAGGGTATTATATAACAAATCACAATGTTATAAATCCTTATAGAAATACCCTTCAAACATTTCATTAAATTCCATTAGTATAAGTTACTTTCACATTCATGCACTTCTTTTCAAAATAATTTAGCATAAGTCATTCCTTTAAGAGGAGACATTACAGATAAATTTCATGGTACCAAATTGAGTGTAATGAATAAAACTTATAAAATGTAGATATTAAAAAAAATAGATGAATATTAATTACATTTAAAAACTCATTTTGGAGGATAATAAAGGTGTATTGATATTGGAATCTTATAAAAGGTTATTTAAATATAATTTAAAATAATTCTTTTCGAAAATAACTTTTCTATTAGAAATAATTTATTTAAAATATAGAAATATAAAAAATATTAATGAATCTGTTTTCAATGATAATAAGATTGAAATTTTAAATTGGAAGCTTTAAATCATTTATTTTTCGTGATAGTGGGTGAAAGTTTTCATTTTTTTATGTTAAAACAAGGATTCCATTATTGTTTTAGTAATTTCCAAATGGGATTAGTTTATTATAAAAGAAGTGAATATTCCATTAAAAAAAATTTATCCCAGAATAAAAAAACACTTATATAATAAATCATTTGGATATTATTAAAACACATTTCAATGTTTTTTAAAAAACATTGATATCGATGAAAATGGGATTTTGGCCAATGCGATAAAAAAATATTTTTCTTATAAACATTATTTTTATCACATTATTAAATAAATAAAAAATTTATTTCAAAATTTTATTTTCAATACATATCTAGAGGAAAAATAATATTCATGAGTTTCTTGAGATACAGAACATGATATTTAATCATCGTAATCATACACATAAATAATCTAGAAAACAATGAAATTGTAACATAAAACCCTTACCATTTTATTAACCTTAAATCAAAATCCCCATGATTAATTAACATTAAATTAATTATAAAATATTATGAAAATAAATAAATTCACTATTTTACATGTAAATGGGGCTATATACACACCATATACATGAATATAGATTCATTATATAACGTATGACTTAGAGCAGAAAAATTGAGACAAAAATCCTTAAACTCTTTGGTAATGTTTGATCCATAAACCCACAAAATAAAAATAATTAAATGGATATATAAATAAAAATAATATTCCATATAATAATAATTTAATACATTAATGAGTAGTATATAAACCACCTAAAAGAAATTTGTGATGAATTTGGAATGTGTTGCCCCAAAATTAAAGAGAGTTTAGAAGTCTCTTGCCTAATATATCGGCTTCCATTAAACTTGTTCAATATAACTATATAAAAAATATAAGATTATTATAAATCTATTACTTAAAAAAACATATATATATATATATATCATAATATATAAAATTTACTTTGACCTTTCCATTATTTTTTATTAACAATTTCATGTTATAGTTATGTTTGGGGAATAACTGCATTGTTTTTCATGTATGTTTTGGTTTTGTATTTTTTTAATATTACATTGATAATGGTTACAGAATATCAATAATTTTAAACAATATATAAATATAACATATATTCGTTAGAAATAAATTTATTGTAGTCCACTAAATTTAGTGATAAAAATTTATATAAACTATTCATGGAGACAGTATGGTGTAAGTATGCATAAATGTTGTCTCTATTTTCTCAACGAATTGAATGAAATGAAGGTAAATAATTAATTATAATTAAAGAATTATTTTATTTATTCATTACAACAAATTTTTATTAAACCTATCATTATTATCTTCCATGTAAAGAGTGCATGAACAATGAATCACATCACTTCACGAGGTTGTACTCCAACGTACACATAAACGACATTATCATAACCCACACTAAATGGAATGTATGTTTGTATATGTGATATCATAACACTATAAGTATAATTATCATAAAAATATAATATATATTTATTTAATATATCTTTATTACCATCCAAGTAAATCATAAATGAGAAACACATCACATTGGTTTGTGAGACGATTTTCCACCGTACAGACGAGCGAAATTATTATTTTCCAACTGGTTTGGAGGTAAGAAATAATATGTTGTATTAAATATATATTGGAATACTAATATCATTAATATCAAATATAATCATTAAATACATCATTATATCCATCCTTTAGAGGTGTTAATGGAAAATGAATAACATCAGTTCACAAGGGGGCATTCAACTTTGCACATGAATAAGGATTTCGTATCTATTTAAATGGATGAGGATATTGATATAGGTAATTCGCATAAAAACTATTATTAAATTTATTATATTTTGGTTATTATATCAAAATTATTCAATAATAATTTGTGTTTTTGGAGGTTGAAATAAATTAAAAAACTCAATTAGGGATGTTTCTTCTTCTTTTCAACGATCCTTTTGTTTCTCACCAAAAAATCTTCAAAAATTATATTTATGAAAATTTTAGTATTATAGGATTTAATATAGATGTATGTATGTAATTTTTCTTGTCATTTAAAAAATGGGTTTTTATGTGTGAATAGTAGAGGGTAGGTGGTGGCCTTTTATAAATGAGGTGATTGGCACACTTGTAATTTTTGAATTGAAGATGGTATTCCCATGTTTCCTATATTAAAAAATAATCCAAATGGACTAATATAAATAAATTTATATATAATATAGAAATATTATCATCCAATATTTTCTAAAAAAATTGGTTCCTTTTTAACCCTTATATTTTTAGTTTAACCCCTTGTAAACCCATTTTACCTTCACTATGATAAATAATTTTTACTGTTTTCACTCAACATTATTATAAAAATTTATGATTAACTTATTAGATAATCTAATTTTTTTTATTACTAGTATTTAATCCATTTTTTAAAATTAAATTCTCATAATTGGAAATTTTAATTTTAAATTAATCAGGTTGTCGTGGTGAGAAATCGACATTCCAGAGAGAAAAAAATGAAATGCTTAAAAAATTATAAATAAATTCAATATGATATCTATTTAAATGAAATAAGTTTGATTAATAGATATATAATTGATCTTGTTTTACCCTTAAAACCATTATAAATAAATTAGTATGTTTTTAAATTGTTTTAAGGAAATGAAAATTCTTATCAAAAACCAATATTTTCATTATTCATCGAAACAATTTTCTTTTCAAAAAAATAAAAAAAAATAACCCATGAAATTTTTTTTCCATGATTATCTCAACAATTAATTTCCATTTTTATAATAAATTATATAAATTTTGAAAAAAATGAAATTTGAAATATATTCAAAAAATGCGAGGAAACATGTTTTTTTGAAAAATGTATTTTAATGCATAAAATGTGGTTTATTTTATTTCATTACTGAAAAAACATAAGATTATTATTAAATATTATATTTAATATTTAATATATAAATTTCAATTATAGAATTCAACAAAATTTATTTTTTTTCTTATGTAAAACACACTTGCGTCCATAATAATATTTTTTAAGAAAATGATTCCTTCAGTATCAAATGGTTATTTTTTTAATTTAACATTAATAGTTCACTAATGATTTAATTTAAAATTATATGTGATAAATATATCTTTTAAATTTAGTTGATATTATTAATTCCCACCATTTAATGAAGTATCTGATAAATTTAATATGAATTCATCATATGTTAATAGTATGTAATGTCTCATTTTAATTCAGTGTTACAGCTAAGGAAAGACAAAGATATTGTAATATATATTTCATACTAAATTGAATTTTCCATGTAATGATAAATTTATAAAAATTAAATTTATTTGAAAAAAATATTTTACAAAATATTTGGGAGTTACATGCAACCCCCTTAAATAAATCACATCTTCAAAATTTGAACATGTTCTCAATAAATATGTTTCTAGCATTTAAAAATCCCTTTTTTGAAAACACACACCTAAAAAGGGTTAATAAACTTCCTATAGAAAAGAGAAAAATTTATGTGAGATGTTTATCTGAAAAAAACCAAAAATAGGTTTCAAAATATGAGAACATACACAAGAACTGATGACTTCGACATGGAAAACGCATAATGTTTTAATAATAATGGGGTATAAAAATGATCCCTAATCATAAAAAGCTGGATGATATTGTGAAAATCAACAACCAAAAAACCATAACCCAAAAAGGTCTGAAAATTTTCATTGATATCATTATAAATTATTGTAATAGGATAACATTTAATTTCATGATCTGTTTCCTAAATTTTTGAAATTTTAATGAGAACATATAATTACATGATTTTATTCCATTTTATAAGAAAAATATCATCCTTTGGTTATATGCTGATTAATTTCCACATCATCTCTTACATTATGAAATGAAGATTATTTTTTATACTAGAATCACTTGTGATCATAACATCCATAAAATCATTATAAATAATTTCTTTTATATGTAGTTATCATTATAACTAAATGGTTTGAACATTTTATGGAATACTCATAAATCTTTATATAGTGATTAAAACATTAATCTCTAAAACCTCAAAAAATGTTAAACTTAAACCATTCCATAAATGGTTATACCTAAGAAAACTATAATATTATAAATTTATAAATGTTAAAAAATTTACCAAAATCAACATTCCATTAAACCCCCAAATATAAATAGGTATATAATAATGGTCACACACCAAATATATGAATACCTTTGTCATGTATTTTTCAAAATCATGGTAATCACTAGAATTACCACAAAACCTTGTTTAAAATATACCTTCATCCAAAAATTAACATGTTCCTCTTTCCATAAATAAAATAACATATTATATACTAAATTATGAAAATTAAAAAATGTTGAGACACCATAAAAGATAACACAAACACCTTGGTAATTAAATTAATAATAAATTATACTACCATCAATAATATCCAATTATTTTCTCTATATCAATAATATCTTCATATAAATTTAAAACCATTATCTTAACATAAATAATATATTAATGTTTATTATCCTTTAATATTGTGTTTTCTATAGTATATTAAATTTCCATTAATTCAATTTTCTTGTTCAACAATACCATACTATATTTTCTTTAAAATATATAATTCAAAACTTTTGAGGGATAATACATTGATGTTTTATTATTATAATAAAAATAATAACATTGATAGAAATATAATCCTTTGAATCCCAATACATAAACACAACAATTATTCCACATTCTTCGTACATATCAAGAAATATCCATCCTCTTATTCATTAATAGATCCTTCATTTCATATGTCATTAGTAGTCTCTTTATCATTAGTAATATAATCATTACTCATATATCATTACTGATTCTCTTAATGATATTTCCCATTAAAACATTATTTCTCATAATTCCCAGAGATTAAACTTCTGAAACACTAAACTACAAATAGAATCATAGGGAGACCATTATTATAATCCATTTTGTTAATCAATCAAATAATTTTCCTATAAAATAAATTTGTTTGTTACCTTCTATTAATCATTCGAAACATCCACCCACTACTCTATGAAATCCACTTTTGTGCTTCTTCTCACTTCCTTAATATATAGAAAACTGAATTTAAATTCTTCTATAGTCTCTACAATCGGAACTCTCAACAAAATCTATCCTTCTATTCATTGGTTGGTCCATGACTTAGCTGTGGTTCAATTATTTAATCATGTTTTTTGATAAATAATTAGAAATAAAAAAATATCCATCACACTAGACTTCATCACCTTTGGCATCACATCAACGTATTTTCTATCATATTCAACCTTAATAAAGTAACATCTAGTCCATTGTCATTAAATAAAACCGAAAATCATAGTGTGAGAAATAATAATCATACTAAGAAACCTCATAATAATGGAAAATAATTTATCGGATGACTAAATCATGAATTCAACTTTTAAATTGTTGAAACCTTAGGATTATCCAAGGTTATTGATCATCATTATTACAAACATTCATTATGTTCCATAAATAATTTGTGAATTTATAAAAAATATCTCTCTGGGGTTTCAAACCATGTGTGTAGAAAGGCACATTGGCATGCACCATGTGATGATTGTGTCTAGCTCAATGAATTATTTTCAATGTTATATCACCTAGGTACCATTGTGGCAGAGATACATCCACTTTTAGTATATATATTGGGATGTAATTTCATAGAATTTAATCATTAAGTCCTTTCCCAAAATTTTAATACATCTTCATAAAAAATGACTCCTCCATAGACTTATCCTTTTAAATATCAATATATATAACATTTGGGTTCTCAATAGTGATTCATATCCGTCATTAGAAAGGTTAACTAAACCTATCCACTGACACCAACTATAATGACAAAAAAATCATATTCTGATATTTGACATCCTATTATATAAATATTCAAAAAATTACAAAAAATGAACTCTTATGGAATTTAAAGGTACAATTCCTTTAGAAACCTACAAAATAATATTTATAAGGAATTAAAAATATTTCTCATAGAAAATACTATAATATCCTCTTAATATTTTCATGTATTCCTAACGAACTTTTTTATGATTCTTTTCATTAGTTTTCTTTGGGGTTGATCCCAAAGAATTTATGGAATTTTTTATTATTTCTGGGCTAGTGCATAGTTGGGGAACTGTTTTCCCATACTATACACCCTCTCAGTGGAAACTATGAAAACCGAGATAGTGGTGTTTGGAATAGCTAGTGCATGGTTTGAAATATATTTTTCCCACCTTATAGAATGTATGCACCTTGGAAAAAGGGGTGCATGGCTATGCAGAATGGTTTGGTCTAACTGTAAAACCCAACGTAGATAAATATGTGTACGGGTTGAATTAATCTGATAATTTATTTTGAACACCTGAAACCCTTTTATTTGGGGATTTATTGACCTATACAACCCTATAACTTTTTATTCATCTCATGGATCCCCCAATAGCTATTTTTTATACCCTATACAACCTACTAGAAGTATATTGAATCTTGAAGAATGACTTTTGATCTTCTCCCAGTTAGTTTTCTCTTCTCATTCTCTTTTTTCTACTCTCTCTCTCTCTCTGTTCATACCATGGGGTTTATATACCTCTATGTTGGTTGGAGGATCTAATACCAACTATTTTTGGTCCTAGATCTAGGTTTTTTCTGAAATCTTTATTTTTGACATTCTTCATAGGAATTTCATGGTTTGGATTTGGTGTTTTTAGATTCCTTGATTATAAGGTAAATATATCTATTCTGATGACCAAATTTTATTAACCTGGAATTTATTGATTTAAATTCAATTATTTATTTAAATTCAATTGCTTGAGATTTATATCACTTAGTTTATTAAATATCTGATTCTATTGAATTGGTATATTTGGATTTGAAATTTTATTCTTGCAATGAAATTGGAGAAAATCCGTAATTCCATTGAATTAGAGTGTATTTGTGAAATCGATGGAAATATCTGAAATTTTAATTTTTTTTATTTAAATAAAGAAATTAATTTGATTGAATTTATTTTAAAATGGTATTTGGGAAAAATGGATTAAAATCATTTTGATAGAAACCAAATGGTTTTTTCATGGAAAAGGCATGATATGATTAAAAACCAGTTTAGGTTTTTAAATGAAAAATTGGAATATTTTAAATGGTGAATGGATGAATTGTATTTTATGTAGTATTAAAATAAATTTAGAATAATCATTTTTCATTAGAAAAGATGCAAGACATAGTTAGTTATTGATTTATTTAGATAGTAGTCTATGATTTATAACACTAATAATACATTTGATGTAGTAAAATCCTTGGAGGGATGGTGATGATTAATCCTTGGTTATTATTTGTTAGTTTTTTATTCAGATGGTAATCTATGATTTAAAACACTAATAATACATCAATAATAGTAAAATCCCTGATGGGGTAGTAATGAGTACTCCATTCTCAGTATCAAGGAGAATGTGTGTACACAAAATTTTGTTTTATATTTTTGAGTGTGTCGAGTCCCTTATCCTAGAACTATCATACCATTAAGCATATGACCATATTTCTAACTTGTTATATCTGATATATATATATATATATATATTTATATTTGTGTGTGTGTGTGTGTGTGGTAATGTTTTTTCAAACATTTTTCCATTCCATCAGAATTTATAAAAAATAGATTTATATAAAATACTTTTTGAATCCATTTCATTAAAGAACCTTTCCATCATTTTAAAATTAAAGCATGAGTTTTCTAAATATTCTTTTGAAAATTAAAATCCATTTAATTTAAATTTAATTGTCTTATTTTTTAATTAAATATTTCCAACTAATACGGAATACATGGTGATACCTTACAATTCTTATATCTCACACCCTACATGTGCCATCAGGTGATAGTAGATTATCTTTTTCCTCATTCGATAGAGGGTCAGGTATTACTTGGAGGTTATAGAAGCTACTTATCTTTGGGCTTGGCGAGATGATTCTACTAGGACATGGGATTTTATCCAATTTATCCTTTACACTATAGTAGTAATTTGGGTTTTTTTACCTATTTTACTTCTGGTATAGTTATCCTTGTGGAGTTTATTTTCTATTCATTATTGATTTGTATGTATTCCATCTATCTCTCAGTGTCACTCTACTATTGGGATATCCTTAAGGTTGGGGGTTCTGAGCGTACGATGTTCTATTCATAGACAGCTCGGTGTGGATGTCAGGACTATGAATTTGATGTGGATAGTGGGATGGAAGGACCCCTAATGGTGAGGTTCAATGAGGGCATCAGGGGTTCTTAGCAATCCATGATTCATGGGGGGGTATAAGTATGTTTTAAGATGAGGTCGAGGTCAAACATGCATTTGGACTAAGCTATCCAGGGATGGTTTCACAAAGTCAATGATGCATTTGGATTTTCCACTTCATGAAGACTATGACCCCGCCTAGTTTTATCGATCTATTACTTTGGAAATACATTTTTTGGTGATCCCTAACAAATATTATATAATAGATCTAGTATTTTTCATACTTTTATGCATATGGATGTTCCGTTGACCTAGGATCGGATGTAGATGTAGATTTTGACATTATTGGAGCTTAAGATTCATCAATATGATCTATCTTTGGATCTGGAAACATGATTTTATCTACTTTTGATGGCATGGTCACGGTTGTCTTCGACATCTGTATGATTTTGTGTTCATATTGAAACGTGTACAATGTCTGTTCATGTTAGGCTGCTTATAGAGGTTGGGGTTCATTTTTTCTCTTCTAGGTATGATTTTCCCTAATCTGTTTATGGATTTTGTACTTTTCGGGCATCAGTGGGGTCTAGAAACTATGATGGATGATGTTTTGGGTCTATGCCATGCTCTTATACAGCTCCAAAGGTCTCTGTGATGCACATATCTATTTTCAATAGTTTCCTCTATGATACGATTTCTAGCTATAATAGTCACATGTGTGATGCGCATTTTGTTTCTTCCAATTGCCTATATGATGTTCGTTGGGCTTCAATGGTTCCATTTTCCTCTCCATGATTCTCATTCTTGCTTTTATTTAGTTTGGTTCTTTCTAATGATTCAACGTAGATAGATCCATTTGTGGTGTTCTGATAGAATGAATTTCCAATGGTAAATCTCGTACTAGAAAGAAGTATTTTGTTCTTCGAAGTAGTTTTCAATTGACATATTCATTTTTCAAAATTGTGGGGTTTCAAATTCAGTGAAACTGAGGTTCACGTATCTATGATGATCCATCTAGTTTCTCTAGTGGCCACTATGAGGCACATCACTGGTTTCTCCTACTACCTCTATGATGCACATTTTAGTTTCTCGAGTTGCCTCTGTGATGCGCTTCAGACTGCTCCAGTTTCATTTTACTCCATCTACCATGTTTGTGTTGATGTGATGATGATGATGGTGATTTTGTATTGCCAACCATTATTTATTTCTCTATTTTCAAGGTTTTAAGCTCTAGGTTTAGGCTTCCTCTATTGTCTCTATAGTGGATCAATGTTTTGGTCTTCTTTGCTCATTGGGTCATGTGTCCGAGCAGCCATTTCTGGAAAATTGATGGTGATTTTCGGTTTGAGGGAATTTTGGTGACTTTATAATTTCAAATTTATAAAATTATTCTTATATTTTTTTGAAATTGAGATTGGGTCGGTTTTATGTTAGTATATTAATGACAATTTCATTTTTAATTTTTATGGTGAATGTAACTAACACCCTACACATATCAGCTCTATATTAGGATACAAAGTAGGAATCATTCATTAGATCATGGCCATTTTGATTTGGAAGAATAATAGGGTATAATTTTTTTACCAGTACCATGCCTGTATAACCCTATATGAGATAGTATTTTAAATTCCCAGGTGAGGTGAACGATTGACATAACGATGTTTTCATTGGGGAGGTAAATTTACGAGTAGTCATAATCATGGGTAATTATTGTATGATTTTATTTTTGGATTCCCACTTTTTCCTCAAAAGCTATTTTGAAATAAATATTTAATATTCAGTTATTTATCTTTGCTTCCACATTGTTTGAGGAAAATTCATTCCCACCTTTATTTTTGTGATATCCAGTGATAGTATCAAAACATTAGGGATTGGGAATTACCTTCATGATTTTTCAGGGCTAGATTAGTTATTGAGTTTCCAAGGTACCGGGGATGGTTCGTAAAAAAATGGTATTAGAGCTCTAGGTTGAGCTTCTTGTCATGATGTCAATTTGAATTTAGGTGATCGTGTTTGATACTTATATGTTAGTTGAGATTCAATACATGGACATCCCTCACTGTAAGGAGCCTTATGACAACAGGAGTGGTTTTGTGAAAGATATGTAATGGATTATTTCTTGTATTTTTCGTATATTTTATTTGGATAGAATGAAATCCAAAACCTATTTACTTACCTGATGGGATTAATTTCCATTATTTCTTTGTTTGATTGTTGATCTAATTTCTTCTTTTTTGTCCTCTAATGAAGTAAAGTATCAAGAATTTGAGAATATGTGGGAATCAAAATCCTAGAGTGAGATTCTACTGAACCACAATGATAAAATCTTATGATGGACATGAGTCTAGTTGGGGTAATTATGCATACCATCCATGAACTGGGATAGGAACCACCAAAAGTTCTCATTCTGGCTCTAGTTTTGAAACCACAAATAGATGTTCTATGAAATTGTTCTAAATAATTATTTCTTCAAAATCCACTAGGGTTCAAAGGCTCAAATGATCATCAAGTGGCTAAAGAATGGTTGAGTAGGATTGAGAGATTTTTTAGGTTCTTGGAGATGCTTTATGAAATCATGGTAAATATACCCCATTAATGAAGGACAAACTATGAAATATATTATGGTAAAAGATAGTGATGTAGAATATGTATGAGGGATTATAGTGTAAGGAATTCATGGATGTTTTAACATACATGTTTTATCTAGATTCAATGGTGTTGGCGAAGGCTTGTGACTTTTTCAAGCTTGAGCTGGCAGACAAGATCGTGACATAGTATGAAAATTGTTTTTCTAAGAATGTGATGTTTACACATGAGATTTTTTCTTTTGATAAGAGTAAGACTCAATGGATTGAGTGGGTAATTATATCTGATATTCATTCTCAGGTTTGAGAGTTTTAATTGTAAAAACAATACCTGGCTCGAGAAAGCCAGGGTTGTCAGGAGTTTCTTCTTCTCCTAGTGGAAGTGTAAATTCTTATAAAGGGAAGAGAAATAATTATGAATATAATGGAATATTTTGATAAAAACATTTTTCTATATCTCTTCCAGTACACGGAAGAGGAAATCTAATTTTTCACCAGTGTGAAAAGATAGATTTTTCTAATAGGGGTTTCACAAGGGAACCGAACAATTATGAACAATACGGATGCTCGGGACACCGAAAAAAGATCTATTACGAATTTTATTCTCCCCATAGTATAATGGGATCATCTTCACCCATTTAAACCATAGTGAAATCATATTCTTTTGGATAAATGGGGTTATAGTCATAGGCCACAAGAGCGATGATTCTTTCACGTAGTATAATAGTCTCCAGGGGAAACGAACAAGGGTCCATGAAATAAGAGAGATTTCATCACTATAGATTCACCATTATTAACTACATTATTTGATCTAGGTGAATGTTATATTTTTATTTAAACATATGTTGTTAAATTCTAAATCAACCTATATATCTTTTATCTGATGTGTCAGAAATTACTACACCATTTGGAAAAAAGAGAGAGTAAGATCTTTGTACTCCCGCTTTTCTTTTCTCCCTATAATATATTTATCATGGTTGGAGTTTTCAGGTTCTTAGTATGAAACCTATTGATGTAATGTCCTCGAACACTTTGGAACATTACTTTGAAAAAATCTAGCGTTAGTGTAGTTCTTTGAGGTCATAGTGGCTAGTTTTGGGAGATTTCCAATAGTATCACATCTATCGGTTGGTCGCTGAATGGTGAATCACTGAATAGTTGGTCATCGAATAATGACTCACCGAACGGTGACTCAGTGAATGGTGGCTCACTGAACAGTAGGTTACTGAAGAGTGACTCACCAAATGGTGACTCACTGAACGACGACTCACCGAATGGTTGGTAACCAAATAGTGAACTTCCAAAAAATGGATCACAGAATAGTGACTCATTGAATGGCGAATCATCACCGAAAAATCACACCTCCTGAGTTTTCTCCCATTTTTTCTACTCTTACATATTTTTTCCATTAAATGAGGATCTTTTAAATGTATAACTATTTCTCTGACCATATTTGAGGGAATTATTTCATGATAAATATCATGAAATGACCTAGGCATGTGGTAAAACCATGATCCAAATTTATTTAATTTGAAATCGTCTCATATATTTTAGGATCTAGCCTTTTCATAATCCAAGATTCTCCCTTCCTTGAACCCTTTAGTTTTGTCTTTGTGTGCCCAAAACCTTCCTTCCCAATGATTCATGTAAATGTTATATACCATCTAGTTTAGTTTTTCCTTAGGGTCCCTGGCTCATGCCACCCTCTGTTTTGGCGCAATAATTAATGGTTGGTCGTCTGTTGTTCCAAGTAGTAATTCCTTAGTCTCTACATTATTTATATATCATGATGGGTGGGTATACTCAAGTTTCCTTTCTATGAAAACTGAAAAAAATTATTAAATATGTTATGATATAATATTCATGTTACCTTAGTCATAAATTTGTGTTGGGAAGATAATGATGTAGATCACTTGTTTTATGTGTTATCATTTATTTTTCTATTATTATTTGTTCAAACTATATGCCTTCTGAAAATCATGGTTGTTGGTTTTGTTTGTTTGTGCACCCATAATAGCTTGTGAATAATTACTGTAAATATTAGTATGATTAATCATGTATAAATATCTAAATAAAAAAGATTCCCCAGGATCAAACTTGTTTTGTGATCACCCATGTTTATCAATGTGGAATTAATGAACCATTTCTGGAAAAATTTTAATACACCTGGCATGTTTGTGTGGTTGGGGGCTATAATTTTTTGGGTTTTGAGCCTTCTATGGGTTGTCGGGTGTTGTTTTTGGTATCATGGTTTTGAGTATAGGGGTAAACAAAGGGGTAGGTTATAGGATTTTTTTGTGGAATGTTTGTGCAGTATATATGTGGTTTTTGGTGGTTATTTTGGGCTTTGTGTATGAGGTGGTGTAGGAGGTGTGATGGAATCTCATGTTGAGATATTTATTGATTGTGGAATTAATGAACTTATAGAACAGTGGGACTACTTCTGGGTTGTGTTCTATTTTATGGGCATGGTGTTTTTACAACGGGACTATAACTTTGTTTTTCCTTTTTATGTTGTTGGCATGGTGTGGTTAGGCAGCGGGGCTACCTAAGGTGTTTGAGAAAGAAGTGTGCAGTGGGTTGGATTTTCATGTTCCTTTTCCTTGGTGTGTTTTATGTTGTGTGGCCATTTTTTGTGGTGTGTTTCGAACATTAGTTTCTTAAGTAGGGATGGAAAGAATAACTAATTTATTAATAAGGTTTGATTCATAATGAAATGAACCAACTAGCAGTTATGATTTCTGTTTTGGTTGGTTGTGTGGATGCTCATGTAGGGGTGGAAACAAAGGTGGTTCTTTGTGTGTTTGTTGTTTGTTTGGAAACTCATAGGTTGGGATGAGTTATTTTTTATCTATATGTATAAACTTGTAGTTCCTTTTGATTTTTATATGCACACCAACAATGTTGAGAACTATGTTCAAAACACCCACATTGATATGGGGGAGGGCATTTTTTCTTGAATCTCATTGGGATGATGGATGGCTAGTTATTGGCTCCCCTTGTCCCTCTTACAAGCATTTACCACCCAATACACTTCAAGAAAGCTATAATGGCTTTAGTTTTGTTTCTAGATCTATGGTACTTGTTGTGTGAGAGGTGGTTTCTTTCACATGTTTCATCAAGATGAGGCCTAAGTGATTTTGGGGGAGATGAGTAGTGGTTGTGGCCCATGGGTCTATGGGTAGGATGTGATGTGGGTGTGGTCCATGTGTCTACAAGTAGGAGGTGATGCGGTTTGTGGCCCAAGTATATGCAGGAACATTGTGATAGTATGACATTTGGAAGTGTGGTAGCGCCAAGATGTTCATCATTAGGGATGAGTTGTTAAGAGGTGGGAAGTGTTGTGGGGTACCCTATCATCGATGTTCTTATATTATTTCATTACATGGTCTTTGTTATTTACAGAGTGTTCCTTAGTGAGTCTGGGGTGGTTGGTCTTCCTTGTTAGGTTCTTTTGAGGTTCTGCTAATTTCCCGTAGGGGAATTTGTATGTTCTCCCACTTGTGAATGAGTGACCTATGTTCTTACTAAGTTTTGTTGTATGATCACCCTATGTATATTAAACTCTTTTTAGGTTTTCCGGATGACTTTGGGGACCGTGCTAGTCCAAACTAGATTAGGAGTCTGAATAGTTTTTGGGTTTCTTCTAATATTTATTATGGTACTTTACATTATAGTTTTTGTTGTACTATGTGGTAGTTTTGATTAAGCATGCATAGGGTGGTTTTTAGTGTCCTATTCTTATAAAATGTTTGGAGTTGTTTAGGATTTACCATCTAATCTCCTAATTTCGTATCCATTAAAAGGTTAATTCCTTCCATATTTTTTGAGTGCTTACCTACCCCAAGTGTTATTCACCACACTATGTCATACTAGAGGTGGGAATTAGGGTTCTTTATCAAATATTCATCTTGGGGAAGGAAGGCCATGGAACCTTGTCATCCATTTCCTCATCTTGATGAAGGTGGGTCGTGACAGAATGCTATTAGAGGTGATGGTTGAGAGATATGATGCATTTTGGAGTAAGTCACGTTGCAGACTACATGGGATGGTAGGGAAATAGTATTATGTGATCTTGGTGAATTACATAGGCCAGGAAGATTTTCTAGGACATGGGATTTTAAAGAACCCTGTGATATGATGAAAGGTCCCTGATTCTACTAAAACGACTAATTGAGGCAATACTAATTCCAAGTTAGAGACCCTAAAAAAGTGAATGAATCATAATGAATTTTTTTTCTCATTTGTCATTAGATTTTTCTAGAATTTAAAATAATTGATGAATTAAAATGAATCTTAAGTGAAAATCCCCAAGTTTCCCAAGAATAAGAGTTCCCTATTTTCCTTTTCAACTAGGGATCTTGAACATCACCTGTTTGTGGTATGAGAAGTTTAGGCTCGACAAGATGGCTTGGTTGATGGACTGTGGGTTGACCGATTGGAGGATTTTGACCAATGGTAGAAGACCCTCATGAGATTTATTTATATACTCTATTGATGTATGAATGAAGTGTTTCGGACATAGAGACAATGCATTGGATTGAAGAGCTTATAATCATCTTAACCTTGATCCACGCTCTGATAAAGTAATGGGTTCCTATAGAGGTGATCCAGATGAGGGGAGCATCACGTTAGTGGTGGATGCTTTACCTCAGAGATATAACAGAGATTGATGTTTTGTGAGCCAACTCTTGGGAAGGAGTATTGGGTAGAATTCTTTTCTTCAATGGTGAAGGGAATGAAGATAAAGGATATAATCTCCCTCTAGTAGGATTGTATATTGGTGAGGTAACTGGGGATCATCTTTATTGATATTTTTCTTTTTCCCAGGATCATATTCCGGATGATGTGTCTTGGGAAGGATGTTGAGACGAGGCCCTTTGTCCTTCTCTTTAGTATACAGATACTCCATTGACCCTATCGACATATTTAAAGATTCATAAATGGATGAGGTATTGAATACAATTCCCTTCTGAGAAGGCCTACTATGGGAGGGGTACCAACCGTGTTCATCAAAGGGGAAGGTTTTCAGTTAAAGGTCTCTGAAGTCCAGACCTTATAGTTTTTGACCATTGGGGAGCCGACCCCAGCAGTTTCGGTTCCAAATTTTGTGCCCTCATCCTTTTATTGTGGGATTGGGAAGAGGGTTTTTTCTTGTGGAGGTTGTGGAATCCTAAAGAATCAATTCCTTATTCAAGATCTGTATGGTGGAGCTGGAAAGGTTCAGTGCCCGTCTCAACAACAGTTTTAAGCTAGGACCATCCACCAGTAGGGAATAAAGGATCCTGGTCCACGAAGGGGATACTAGGATGGTGGAGGCTGACCTCAGGGTGCTCCTTATGTACCTCATCCATGGATTGGATAGGGAGGGAACCGACATTCAAGGGGAATATGAGTTGGGTGTGGACAGTTGCACACCGTAGAGGCAGTAGTTCCAGCTGAGCTAGAGATTGTCTAAGGTGCAATAAATTTGTTTAGTACTCTTCCATGTGTCTTGTTTGATGTGGGATCTTTTCAATCCTTCGTTGCACCTAGTCTGGTACATGTCTTCGGACTAGACATAGAGATACTTTCCATGCCCCTAGTGTTGAGTACACCAGTCATAGGTCAAACTGGATTGCTTGATATTTTTTGGAGATGTAGACTGATGTTGGGGCCACATCAGTTTAATGGGGATCTCCTTATACTATAGATGTAGTTATAAATTGTCATCATTGGAATTCATAGATTGTTTTAGTTTCATGCTATTATCAGTGGATTATTGAATATATTCTTATGTTTATACGTAGATGGACAACGTGAATCTTTCCTAAGTGAGTAGAGTTTTTAGGTGGGTAGCTTACATGTAGAGACTCTTATTTCTTTATTACCTGAGTATTCAACGGGATTGGTGGATGGTGATATGGAAGAGTTTCTTGGAGTTGTTAAATATTTTTTGGATTTTTTCCCTAAATAGGTTGTGACTATACCCTCTCTACATGATGTTGAGTTTGGGAAGCACTACAACTTGGTACTGATCTGATTTTTATGGATCCTTATCTAATGGTGACTTCTGAGTTGTGGGAGTTGGGAATTTAGATTGATGATATATTGAAGAAGGTATTTCTCTGAACTAGTGTGACATCGTGGGGTGGTTTAGTCTTGTTTTTGAAGAAGGTAGATGGTGGAATAAGGCAATGCATAGACTACCTCAGACTGAATCAGGTAGTGTTAAAGAATTGTAACCCTCTTCCAAGGATAGATTATCATTTCGACTAGTTTAGGGGAACAGTTTGGTTCTATATGATTGATATGTTGTTTGGGCATCACTATTTAAGGGTGAATGAGGATAATATCTCGAAGATTGCTTTCATGTGCATTTATGGGAACATTGACATCATGGACTTTCCATTCGGTGTTACAATCATTCCAGCCCTATTTATGAGTCTCGGGAACTCTATCTTCCATGAGTTCCTAGATTGCTTCATCATCATATTCATCGACGACATTCTGATCTACATAAAGTCATAGGAGATGCATGAAAAGCATCTCAGGACTATCTTGGAGGTCCTTTGATGCCACTATATCTATGGGAAGATGTCTAAGTGATAGTTTTTGACATGAGAGGGGAACTTCCTTGCACATTTGGTTTCTTATCATGGGATAAAAGTGGATCCATCAATGTTTGAGGTAGTTGCTTCTTCGTATAAACCCAATAATATGGAATAGGTTCATATATTTCTTGTTCTATAAAGTTATTACCGTACATTCATAACTGACTTCTCCCATGTTTCAACTCAATTGGAGGCTTGGACTAAGAATATACTAGGACTTTTTGTGGGATGAGTCTTGTTAGGTACCATTAAGCTATCTGAATGTGAATTTGTTTAGTGCTTTAGTAATCAGGTTGCGAGAGGAAGGGGTGATGTTCGAGGTGTTCTGTGAGGATTCTCGTCTATTCTTGGGATGTGTGATGAAGAAGTAGCAAGGAGCGATCTTTTATGGGTCTAGGAAATTACATCCCCACAAACACAACTATACCACCCATGATCAATATATTGTAGCAGTCTTTTTCAAACTAATGATGTGTCCACATTAACTCATTATAGAGAGATTTATGGTCTTCATGGATCAAAAGATCTTGAGGTGCATCTTTTACCAACATGATATGAAATTTTAATAGTGAAGGTGGATGGAGTTTTTCTAGGAGTTTTATTTTATGATCTTCTATATCTAAGGAAAGGGAAATTTTTCCATTAATGATTTTTGTAGGAAGTCATAGAGGGATGTGGTTCGGGAATCTGTGGATGCTAGAGAGAAATGGAGTTGGATGCCTAACTCTTATATATAGGGATGGATAGTGCCATAAGTTGTCTATTTTAGATGAAAGTGTAGTATTCTTTAATGTGATTAGTGGAGGAGTCTCAGTGGGGAGACATGAAGGCTGAGGTGATGCATGATTTCAGTGACCAGGGTAATAGTCTGGAGGGATGGTTGGAGGATGGTCAGAATCAGATTTTGTTCTGTGGGAAGCTATTTTTCCTAGTTGTGATGTGCAAGGGAGTTATCCATGACTTCCATAGCTCGACTCTTTTTTGTATAACTATGAGTTTCTAAGATGTACCAAAGGTTGAGAGAATAGTTTTTGTGGCCCTAGGTAAAGCGGTCAGTGGTTGAGTTTGTGGAGAATTTTCCTTGAGTGTCAATAGGTGAAGGTTGAGCACCATGTTCATGGTGGGTTTGCACTACCTTTAGATTTTCCTAAGTGGTAGTGGGAGGAGATCTATATTTATTTCATCATAGGGATACCTAGGTATTAGTGAGGCTATTATATTATCTATGTAGTGGTGGATCTGTTGATGAAATCATCTCACTTTTTAGCAATCAAGGAGTTAAATGTAGTGGATACATTGGCAAGGAGGTATGTGGATGAGGTAGTGCAGATGCATTGGGTTATGAGATAGATCATTTTAGATCAATATGCATGGTATAGCTCACAAGTATGTAGGAGATTAAAAAATTATTTTGGTAGTTAGTTATTCCTTAGCACTACTTTCCACCCTCAGACAGATGGGTAGATGGATCAGACGATCTAAAAGATTTAGGATATGCTTTGGCCATTTCTATTGAACAATAGAGGATGATGGGTAGGATACGTTATCCTAGTAGATTTTTCTTAAAATAATAGATATCACTCTACCATTAGCATGGCACCTTTCAAATCCTTTTGTGGGAGGTTGTTTTGTTCACCCTTGTGTTGGAATGAGGTCGGAGAAATAGTTGTTTTTGGTCTGTAAGTAGTGTGGAGAACGAAAGAGAAGGTTTATCTCTTACATGAGATGATTAAGGTAACACCGGAATAGAAGAAGACATTTACTGATAATTGGAGGAGGCCCTTGGATGTCAAGGATGGATACCATGTGTTCTTAAAGGTTTACCCTCAACATATGCGTCAAAGGTTCAGTAGGGGAGAAATATCTCTCCCAGGTTCATTGGAAATTTTGAGGTGTTGGGACAAGTTGGTGTAGTGGCATACCAGCTAGCACAACCACCATAGTTGAAGATGATCCACAAAATATTCAAGATCTCCCATATTTGTCAGTATCAACAAAATGACTCTCATTTCCTTGACTGGGGATTATTGGATATCGAGTATAATGCGATGTTTGTGGAATGGCATGTAGAGATTCCGGATATTTAAAGTAAGGTGTCACATAAATGGACCATTCCCTTAGTCTGTGTGTTGTGGAGGTATTGTGGCCTCGAGGAGAGTACTTGAGAATGAAAAGAGTAGATGTGTTCCCAATACCTAGTGGTATTATGATTTGTTTTTTCTTTTCATTATGACGTAATTCTTGAACCTTGTTTCCAATAAGATGAGTTGTTTCCATATTCTCTAATGTGTGAAAATTTTATGACATGTGGGAAGTGGGACTTGATCACTAATCAGACACATTAATGATGATGCAATTAAAATCATGTGGGAGAGTTAGTAAATCCCAATGTGGATAATATTATGACATAGAATAATTAATTCTCTAATACATGTTTCATGATAGTTTGACCTTGGGTTTTTTTTGGGTTTTAGGGTAGTAGATGTCAGGATGGGTGTTCTGGGATGTCTAGGTTTCACTTCATATTTCAAACTGTAGATGGTAGTTTATCTTTGAGAGTTATTTTATGGGTGTTTGTTCATATCCTTCTTTCTACTAGTTTTATTGTTAAATTATAGAGTAAGATAACAGATTGAGAGGGACCTGATGTAATGGCTCGGACCTCTTTGTCCCATTCCTTTGTGAAAACCTAGTGTTAGATGTGTTCTTGGAGGTCACAGTGGCTTGTTTCAAGTGTTTTCTAAAAAATACAGTTTCCCAACAGCATATCATCTGATTATAGGTAACCAAATGGTGTCTAAAAAATAGTGGTTCAAAAAACGGGGACTCACTAAATGGTTACTCACCGAACAGTGACATACTGGATAGTGACTCATGATACGGTAGGTCACCGAATGGTGCCTCCCCAAACAGTTACTCACTAAATGGTGACTCACTATAGGTTGCTCGCACCTCATGTGTTTTCTTCCAATTTTTCAACTCATACATATTTTTAACGTAAAATGTGGAACCTTTCAATGTTTAACCATTTATTCAACCATATCTCAAGGAATTATTATATCTTAAATATTGTGAAATGACCAAGCCATGTGGTCAAACTGTGATCTAAAATTTAATTACATAGAAATTTTCTCCCTGATTTTAGGATTTTCACTTTTCTTAAGTCGATATCCTCTCTTCCTTGATATCATTGGTTTACTCTTGGTATACCCATAACCTTTCTTACTGAGGAGTTGAGTGCTTGTGTTATACTATAATTTTCTATTTTTCCTTGGAGTCTCATACTCATCAGACCCTATGTTTTGGAACAAGAAAGTATTTTTGGTCACCTATTATTCGAAGTTGGAATTCCTTAGGCCCTCCTTTATTTGTGTATCATTTTGGGTGGGTATACTCATGTCATATCTTAATCATAGTTGAAAACAATTATTATAGAAGTTTGTATATAATCTTCTAGTTACCATATTCATAAATAAGTGTTGGGAAGATGATTTTGTTGATCACTTGTTTTATGTGTTATCCTTTATATTCCTATTATGGGGTTTTTGGACTGTATTCCTTCTGAAAATCATGGCTACTGGAGGCCGTTGTTTTCGCACCCACAATATCTTGGGAGTAATTACTGTAAATATTAATCTGATTAATCACGCATACCGAGTTAAATTAAAAGGATTCCATATTATAAAAATTGATTTGTGATAACCCTTATTTATCAAAATAAAATTAATGAACCATTATTGGCTAAATCGGAATATAGTTGACATGTTGGTTTGGTTGTATGTTGTGCTTTTTGGGTTTTGTGTCATGTGTGGGCTGTTGGGTGTTGTTTTTGTTATCATGGTTTTGAGTATAAGGCTGGACAGAGGGGTTGGTTAGGTGTGTTTGGTGTGGTATGTTTATTGGGCCTATGGTTTTTGTGGTGGTTGTTCTAGGCTTTGGGTATGAGGTGGAAAAGGATGTTTGATGGAATCATGGGTTTAGGGATTGATTAATAGTGGAATGGATGAACTTATAGAGAAGTGGGAATGATTATGTGTTACGTTACAATTTTTGGGCATGGTGTTTGTACAGTTGGATTGTAAATTGTTTTTCCTGGTTTATGTTGCTTGTATAGTGTGGTTTGGAAGAGGTTCTATCGAAGTTGGTTGAGAAGGATGTGTGAAATGGGTTTCTATGTCATGTTCCTTCACCTTGGTGTATTTTATGTTGTGTGTCCATTACTGGTGGTGTGTTGTGGTTATTTGTTTCTCAGGTATGGATTGAAATAATAACTTTTTTACAAATAATTAATGATTCTTGATGAACAGAACTGGTTTAGGGATTTTCATTAAGTTGAGGTTGGTTTTGTTGCTGTGCCTCTAGGGGTACCAGAGAAGGTTCTTCCATGTGGAATCATTGATTGTTTTTAATCCCATAGGTTGGCATTTTTTTCTGTTTATCTATTTGTATAAACATGTAGTTACTTTTGATTTCTATTCGTATCAAACCCTTTTTGAGCACTATGTGTCAAACACCCCTATTTATATGGAGGGGGGTGTTTTTCCAACATCTCTGTGGGAGGATGGATGGTTGGTTATTGGATCCTCTGCTCCATCCTCTAGGAATTTATCACCCAAGACTCTATTAGATGGTAGTAATGGCTTAATTTTTGTTACAATATCTATGGTACTAGTTAAGTGATAGGTAGTCTATTTCCCAGCTATCATGAAGAAGTGGCATATGTGTTTTTGGGAAAGATTAGTTTCGGTTGTGTCCTAGGGTTCTATGAGAATTATGTGATGTGGATGTGGCCCAGGTGCCTATGAGAAGGATGTAATGTTGGTTTTATCCCATGTATGTGCTGGCAGATTGTGACAATGGGGCTTATGGAATAGTGGTAGTATCAAGATGTGTGTCGTTATGAATTTGTAGTTAAATAATGGGCAGTGGTGTGGGGTACCCTATCATTGATTTGGTCATATTGTTTACTTCACTTGAGCATTGTTATTTGGTGAGTTTGACTTAGTGAGGTTGAGGTGGTTAGTATTCCTTATTATGTTTTTTGAGGTTTTTTTGTTTTCTCACAAGGGCATTAGTATGTGCCCCCACTTGTGCTTGAGTGACTTAGGTTTTTTCTACTGAGTATACTTATATGATCACACTACATATACAAAACTATTATCAAGATTCCATGGGGACATTCATGATCAGGTTGGACATTACTAGGTCAAGAACTGGGATAGTTAGTATGTTTCTTCTTATTCTTGATTTGGTAAATTAATTTGAAGTTTATGTTCTATGGTGTGGAAGTTTTGTTTAAACATATATAGGGTGGGTTTCATTTTCTTTTTAATTTAAATTTTTTGAAGTTTTTTGGGATTTACTATCTTATGTCCCAATATTATTTCCATTACAAAGGATATTGCCCCCCATCATGTGTGAATGATTTCCGACCCTTGGTGCTAGTTTCCACCCTAGGACCTACTAGAGATGGGGCTCAGGGGTCATTATCTAATATACATTTTGAAGAAGGATGGTCATCAAATGTTGTTGTCCCTTCCCTCATATTAAGTATGCCGGGTTGTGACACATGATGACATATTTGGGATGGATTTTCTCATTACAAATAAATCTCGTATTTATTGTTATCATTGAAAAGTATCCTTTACTAGACCTGATGTGGTTTTCCAAATCATTCAAGGATAATGGGACTTTAGGTCATGTAGAGGTGATCCTTTTTATCCTAATTTTGGGGAAGTAATATTCATGTTTTATTATTATGTGTAGAAATAATCATTGAGTGATTATTTACCTTCGGTCATTGTTAAGTTTTCTAATGTATTTACTTATGACTTTCATGGGGTTACACCAGTAAGAGAGGGGGAGTTTTCTATATATTTAGTGTCTGGTACAAACCATTTTCTATTACTAATTACCGCATGGCTCTAGTTTAAATGAAAAACAGAAGAATCAGTTGGATGGTATTTTGGATAAAGTATTTATATGATTGAGTGTCTCACCTTGGGCGGTACCAATTCTATTCCCCAATAATGTTGATGTTTTAATTCACCTTTTTGTTGATTATTGAAACAAATAGAGTAACATAAATGAAAAAAATATATACTGCCAAAGAATAATAATTTTTTTGGCCAGTTGAAAGTGGTGATGTGGTTCACAAATATTGACCTTAAATCTAGTTACCATCAGTTGAGAAAAAATATCCTAACATTCTAATAACAAACTTCCAGAGTAGGTATAGTCATTAAGAGGAAATTTTATTCCCCTTTGGTCTAAAAATGATCCTTGTGATTTAATGGCTTTGAAGAATAGTATTTTCCATGAGTATCTTGATACCTTTGTGGATTACATCCCAGTTTACATTAAGTCCAAGGAGGATCACGTGCACCATCTAGGAATAGTTTTGGAATTTTTGAGAAATAATTGACCTTATAATAATATTTTTGATTAAAATATATATATGTGGTAAGTGAAGTAATATAGATATGTGGTGTTGAACCATGGTATTTTAGTTAATCCTGATTAGGTAAAAGCTGTTATGACATAGGAACAATTGTAGAATTTTTTGGAGATTTTAATATTCTCGGGACTAGCTGGGTATTATCGTCAATTAGTTATGTAATTCTAAAATTTTGACTCTCTGATGACTTCTCAAACTCGAAAAGGGGTAAGGAATTTTTGGGAAGAAAAATGATAGAATTATTTTCTTGAGCTAAAATATCTTTTGACTACTGCGCCAGTGTTGACTCTCCAAGAGTCTTGGAAGGACTATGTGGTATTCTATGATGCATCAAGTTCAGGTTTGTGTTGTGTTCTTATATAGTGTGATAATTTCATTATTTATGGCTCTCGTCAATATACACCACATAGGAATAATTATCTGATCCATGACATCGAACATTCATCTATGATGGATGTGCTTAAGAGTTGGTGGCCTTACGTTTTTTGAAAAAGGTTTAAAGTGTATTCATACCATAATATATTGAGTTATAAGTTCTCTAAAAATATTTGAATCTTTGATAGAGTCTTTGGGTGGAATACATGTATTATTTTAACATTGAAATCACCTATACCCCAAGGAATGTGAATGTCAATGCAAATTCTCTGAGTGGGAAACATCTGACCCAGGTAGTCAATGAATAATTAGACGATTGGAAGTTGGTTTCTCTTTTTTTGAAGATTTTTATTTGGGTCTGGGAATCAAGGGTCGAGGTTTCCTCAACTAGTGTTCAGTTGAAATATGCTCATTTTTATATGATTCTTTAGGATATGTAGTTGGATGATGAGTTTAGTATCATTAGGGACTCTTAGTGGTTGGAATATTGTACATAACTGGTCATTGAGAACAGAGGGAATTATATCCTATAATAATCACATAGTCAGGTTATTAGTATTTAGGAATGATTTTATGGGTTATTTTCGTAACCCTTTGTGGGAAGTGAACTGAGGACCCATATAGATGTTTTTTGTCTGGCATCAGAAATTATGGTGGCCATGTACGAGATGGAGCATTGTGGAATTTTTCTCTTTTTTTATACATCCCAATAGGGTAATCCAAAGCACTAGAAACCCTCATGTTTACTTCAGACACATCTAGTTCTAATGTTGATGTGGGATCATATCTTTATGGAATTTTTGGTTGGGATTCTATGTACCTAGAAAAGGAATAATGTGATACGAGTTGTAATCAATCGGCTCACATTATACTCATTCGTGATACAACCAAGGTTGAGTAGTTGGGAAGTATCTATTTGAAAGATATAGTTCAATAGTGTGGAGTTCCCTTTTCTATAATCTCTAATATGGATTCATTGTTTACATCATGTTTTTTGAAAGGCATTTAAGAGGCACTAGTATCTCCAATATTTTGGAGTAGGACATACCATCTTTAGTCAGATGGCTATATAGAATGATTTATGTAGATTCATGAAGAAATTCCACATGATTTAATTCTAAAATTTAGTAGAGTTGGGATGAACATTAATGGATGATTCTGTTTTCTTATAATAATATTTTCTAGCATATTTTCAGAATGGATCGTTTTATGGCCTTGTATAGCCATCATTTCAGGTCTCTATTGTGTTGGTTGGAGATTGGTGAATGTTCCTTAGATAGACTAAGAGTGGTTCATAAGACAAAAAAAATGAATTTTATTATTTAAATGATGTTGAAGGCACAAATATGATATAAATATTCTGCTGATAATCATAGAGAACCATTGGAATCTATAGTTGGTGACTATGTGTTATTGAAATTTTCACACTATTTGGTTCATCGAAGGGTTGGGAAGAAAAAAACAATCTCTTCATTTTGTAGGACGTTTTGAGGTTATAGAGAGGCTGTGGAAATTTTATTTCCATTTTGAACATCTATTATAACCAACATAGATACCTAACATGTTTCATGTATTGTTGTTTTCAAACCATCATTCTAACTTATCTCATGTTTTGTAATGGGGTGGTCCTGAAATTGAACTCGATTGAACTGTGACTGAATGACCATTAAGGGAAGAATATTTTTCAACCAAGGAACACAATGGGAGGATGATACCTTTTGTTTGAGTTCTATTTAATCATGATTTCGATACTCAAAAATCATGGGAGTGGGGGAACTAATGATAAAGTAGTTTCCACATTTTTTTGGCATGTATGCTTCAGGCTATGATTTTTTGGGATATAAATTTACTATGATGTTCATGTTTCAACATCTCATTATGATTTTATGGTATTAATAAAACCCTTTTTGATCATTATTTATTTGGGTTTCATGTGGTGTTGTTTTGGGAGAATTTACAAAAAATTAATATTTCAGGGCTAATCCGTATTTAGTGGATAATTTTCCCAAACTGAGCGGCCACTCAGAAATAACCCTGCAAACCTGGAGAGTTGGGTTTCACACAAATAGTGTATGGTTAAAAAAATCATGCTTCCACCATGTATAAACCATGAACCTTGAAAAAATTCGGTACATATCTATAGTTAATGATTTATTTAAACTATAAACCCATGCCCAACTAACCGTGCATATATGTTTAGTTAATATGAAAATTAATTTTTTAACAACTAAAAGAATTGTTTAAGGTTCCACATGGACTTTTACGACATTATAATAATTTATTTATCAATCAAATCTCCTAAGAGTGTTTTTGGTCCCCACTACATCCTCCTAGAAGGAGATCGAGACTTGGGGAATAGTGTATGATCTTCTCCT
Source organism: Viscum album (assembly GCA_963277665.1). NCBI lineage: Eukaryota > Viridiplantae > Streptophyta > Magnoliopsida > Santalales > Viscaceae > Viscum > Viscum album. Next base: position 785,444,090 of record OY728156.1, on the reverse strand, counting down.
AGTTAGTTTTCTATCCATGTTTTCTTCCTTCCATTCTCTCTCATTTCCTCCCTAGGATTTTTTAGATTTACATATTGGAGGTAGGATATATTACTCTCTATTTTAGGTCTTGGATATTGGTTATGGCTCAAATCAATATTTCTAATGATCATCATTATATTTTCTTAGATAGGTTTTGGATTTTTGAGATTCTGTGATTCCAAGGTGTGTTGTTCTATTAGGACAACGTTATTTTATTTTCTATAATTTTCTTGATTTAAATTCAATTTTATAGAATTTAATTAAATTTGATTATGAAAAACCCAATTTTATTGAATTGGGGGATCTGTCTTTAAAATTTTATTTTTGGAAAGGAATTCGTTAAAACCCCTAATTCCATTCAATTGGGTAGTATTCTAGAAATTGAGGTAATTAAGTGAAATTAAATTTTTTTGATTTAAATTGTGAAATTAATTTTATTAAATTGATTTAAATTTTGTATTTGGGATAAATGTATTGAAATTATTTTTTTAGAAACCCATTTTTTCAAAGAAGAATGAACGATTTGATTAAAACCCATTTTTTGAATTTAAATGTAAATTTTGTATATTTGAAATGTTGAATGGGATGAATTTTATTTTAGTAATTCTTAAAATAAATTTCCCATTGTAGTTTATTAATTGATAGCATAAAATATTGAGGTAGTTAGTTATTTATCCGGGAAACACAATGATTTAAAAGACAAATAATAAATATGAAATTGGCACATCTTTAATGGTACGGTTATGAGTACATCATGGTCAGTATCAATGGGAAAATGTGTGCATATAATGTTGATTCAACTTTTTTAGTGTGTGGAGTCCCTTAACCAATAACTTACATACCATTAGTCATATAACTATGTTTCTTAAGTTTTTTTATTTGATATATATGTATATATTCCAATGTTTGTTATAAACAATTTTCAACACCTTATAAATTTATATTTACTATTCTATATAAAATAGATTGTGAATCCATTTATTTGAAGAACATTTCCATTATTTTAAATGTAAAGATTTATTTCTTTAAAAATTATTTTGAAATTGTAAATTATTTTATTTGAAATTGAAATATCTTTATTTGGTTAATTAAATGTTTTTATCTATTACAGAATCCTTTTTGAAACCTTAATAGGCTTTTAGCTCTAACCCTATGTCTTTATTCTATCATTTGTAGATTATCTTCTTCCGAGTAAGAAAAGGGTAAGGTGCCACTTTAAGGTGGTATTATCTATTTGATCCTTGGTCTTAGATATTTTTGTTCATTGGTACTTAGGATTTTTTTGGTAAACTGTTTTGGTGCATTGATATTATTTACTTGTTTGACTGATGGTACAGTTCTCCTTGTAATGTTATTTCATATAAATTACTAACTTTTTTATCATTATTCCATAATTTTTTTGATAATTCCTTATGACTTTCTATTTGAATGATGGAAGGGGCCAGCCACCAACCCATGGGGATCAAGAATTCTATTTAGGATATGTCAGAACTAGCTCGTTTATCGGGTTACTTGGGTACAAGGCTAGTTCATGACAAATACCATTTCACTCTGGAATAATTTTTTTAAAACCTAAAATATCTAAAACATAGAATAAATTATTTTCATTGAAAATAAACTTGAAAATTTATAATAGGATATTTAAATCATTGACTGGTCTTGAAAGTTGAAAATATTCATCATGTCAAGTTTGTTAACATAATGGTTCTTTTCTTATTTTCTATAAAATAGCAATGGGACATGTATTTTAAAAATTACAAGAAAATTTTATTTAAAAAATTTCCTAAAAATTAAAATATGGATAAATTTTATTTATTAAATAAAAATTTTTAATTTTAAAAACATTATGAAATTTCTTTAGAAAACTATATGTGGATGAAATGGGGGTTTTGACCGATGAAATAAATAAAGAATATTTTTCATAAAAATATTATTTTGAAATAGTGATTACATAAAGAGAGTAAAATGAAATGAAAACATGTATTATAATGATATAAAGATATTAAAAAAATCATTTATTTCATTAGATATAGATCATTATATATAATCATTTTAAGAATTGACATAAATAATTTTGATAAACTATGATATTATATCATTAAACCCTTGAAAATTTTGTAATGTAAAATCACATACCCCATGAAAGAAGAACACTAAATATAATTTAATATATCAGGATAATAAATAATTTCATGATATTAAATTTCATAGGGAATGTTTATACATCTCATACAAAATAGGTGCATAACATAATGTATATCCCAATGAGAATAAATTGAGAAAAAAAATACCACATCGTATTAGTAAATTTTGATATGTAAACACCATGGAAGAGATATAATAAAAAATATATGTAAACGATAATAATTTTCAGAAACATTATCATAAAATAAATTAATATTTATTATATAACCCATGTAAAATAAACATGTGGTGAATATTTCATGTGTATTCTAGAAATTAATGGGAGACTATAAATTTATTACCTAAAGTCTTTTTTTCCATTGTACACATTAAACCTCGTTTATAATAATTTAATGATTATTTTAAATATAATATAAGAAAATAATTATATATATTATAAAATATATTATTTTACTTGACATTTTATTACTCATTTATTAACAATTTCATGTTAATGTAATTTCTCGAGCAACAATTGTTTTTCATTTATGTTTTAGTTCATATTTTCAGTCATCATAAATTGATCATTTTATATTATAAACAAAATATTAAAAATGATATATATATATATATATATAATATATTAATTATATATGTATTTTTAAAAATCCTTAATATTTAGAGATAGAAAATAAAACACAGCATTCATGGTGATGGCAGGTCATACGTACGCCTGAACACTATTTCTATTTTATAGAATAACTAAATGAAAGAATGGTAAGAAATTTATTACCATTTAAGAATAATTTTTATTTTATAAATTTCCCATATTTTTATTACACCCATTATTCTGAAATTCCACATAAATGGAATTTGATGAATGAATCACATCTCTTCGTGAAGTGGTTTTCCACCGTACACAGGAAATACATTATCATGTCCCCCACACAATAGAAATTAATAATGTATATGTGGTAAAATAAATATATAATTATAATAGAAAACCAATATTAATTTAATGTATGATTATTATCATCTAATTAAATTATAAATGAAAAAACATCATAATGATTCATGACGTGTAAGTCTGACGTACACATGAGAAATTTTTTTTCCCAACAGATTTGGATGTAAAAAGTTAGATGTTGTATTATCATTAAAAGTAAATAATAATATTTTAAATATAATATATAAAATTGTAATCCATAATAATATCAAGTTGTGAGAGGTGATGATGGAAAATTAATTACATCGGTTCATGGGGGAGTAGTCTGCAGTATACACGAATGATGATTTGCAATCCCACATGATGGTAGAGTATATGTGAATTGGGCATGTAATTAAAATAAAAACAATCTATTTTTTCAATATACTTATTTCTTTAAATCATCATGGTTTATTAATAATTCCATTAGGTGGATAAAGAAATAAAATAATATTCTAGGTTAAAGACGTTACCTCTTCTTCACAAAACTTTTATTGGATTAAAATAAAAGGATTAATATGTTTGATATATAATGAAAATAAGGATTCTGGAATTATATTATAGAATTATATACTTAAAATTTTATGTTATTTTCTTATCCAATTTTATTTTTATGTGTGAAGAAGATATAAGAGGGGTGACCTTTTATTAGTGAGGTTTGTGGAACCCTTGGAATTTTTTAAAAAATGGTGTACCCACATTTCCAACATTTAAAAGGGATTATAAAAGTGAAATTATATAAACTATAAGGGATAAAGTAGAAATAAATCCATCTAATGGTTGTTTTATATGTTTTAGGTCATTTTTAAATCTTATATTTTTAGTTTAAACCCCAAGTAATCCTATTTTTACCTTAACTACGGGAAACAATTTTTATAGTTTTTATAATACATTATAGTCCAAAACTATGTTGAGCTTATTAGATTATATAAATTATAATAATTTCAAATATGTAATGAATTTTTACAATTTTAATTCACATATGTTTAAAGATCTATTATAAAATTAATCACATAATTTTAATGAGATAGATGTTTTATAAAAAGCAATGTTCATAAGATTAATTTTTTTTTCAAATTTCAATATTAATTTTATTAAAATAACCAAAAATGGAATAATTGAAATATAATTGATATATTTTATCATTGATACCATATTAAAACAATTATAATTTTTTTAAATACTTTAAAATAAATCAATATTCATAAAAAAACTAGTATTTTTAAATATTCATAAAAAAAATCAAAAAAATCTCATCAATTCACAATAATAAGAAAATCTTGTTTATTTAAAAAACTAACTTAATTTCATAAAACAAATTTTATAAAATTTTAATAAATTATATTCAAAATAAGTTCCTAAAATTTTATAGAATAGGTTTATTTTAGAAAAATAGAGTTTCTAAGCATAAAATTGGTTTTATTTTATATCATAGATATAATTAAAATAACATGAATGTTATATATCATATTTAATATATAATATTAAATTTTAATTAATATAATTTACCAAAATATATTTTTTCAATTTTTTTATACCAAACCATATTTTTCATATAAAAACAGTTTTTAAGAAAGAGTTGTCATTTATTATTTAATGGTTCTTATTTTAACTTCTATTTAACAGGTCCCCAGAGAATATATTTTATATAAATGTGTATAAAAATATTACTTTATAATTGAGTTATTCTAATTCATACCCATCATTCCAACAACAATGTGATTGATTTCATATAAAACAATATTATTTTAATAGCATTCCATGTTTTTTTTGAACTCAAGACTTCTTGTAACACAATACAAAATCTGTCTTTTATGTAACTATTTCTAAATAGAGTGTTTCATGTAACTGAAAATTTTTAAATTTTTATATTAATTTGGAAAACATATTTAAAAAAATATCAGGGTCTTATAGTTAGCATTACCAAATCAAATATCCAATATTTATCATTTTTTGTTTTCAAAATTACACTAGACATAGTTATATAATAACCAAAATATAATTAGTACACAAAAGTATTATTATATTAATATAAAAACAATTATTTATTCCCATCCATACAAAAATAATAAATATTTTGAACCAAGATTTATGTGGGATACCACCTCTACAAAATAATGTTTTACATTATTTTTACAAAGAACAAAAAATATAAATTACTAAAATAATAACATCTTAATACTATCATTATTGTTATTTTTAAAGGATATTTTACACATCATTAACTATAATCACCCGTCAAGATATAACATGTTCATGATTGGGTTACATTCATCACCAACATAAACAATGCTATAATATGCTATCATGAATGACTATGGGTTGTTATATATAAAAATTATTATAATATAGTAATATAATCATGATTTTTTATAGTTTTGGTATAATTATATTTTTTAGTTAGCATGCTATTGAAATATGTTCTTAGATCACTAATATTTTTTAAATAAGCTGACACTGATTCAATTTTTAATCCAATGTAATCATAAACTATATAATAAATAATGAAAATATAAAAATAAAATGTCCATATTATGTAAAATATATTAGAATATAGTTTTTAATATGGACTATATTAATCATATTATGATTATTTTGGATGTGTGGTGCCTCTATGGAATGAATCTGGAATAATTGAAGGGTTTTTTGTCTCAATTTTTACCCCTTGAGAAATATTTACAATGATACCCAATTTTATCATTATAATGATGTATCTAATATAATTATATAATATTTTAATATATGACTTCGTTCGATACCATATAATATAGTTTACACCGACATAAGACAAACCAAAAAATATTATTACATAAATATTATTTGTATGAAATAACATTCTAATATGAAGATATAAATAAAAGTAACTAAATTTTGATATAATTATATATACATAAGGCTACTAAATAATAAAAATTTGTTGCTTAATTCATATTAAAGAAGAATTGAGTTTTTATTAAAGTCATTTTATGCTTCAATAATACAGTTTCATTAAAAATGTATCTAATTTTTTGACAGAGATAATATTATAATTAATTTCAACTAGTTTTATAAATTCATTTTTATAAATAGGATATATATTTTGAAATAAATATTCAAAAATTATATATAGATAAAATTTGGGAATTTGTTTGAAATGAATTATTTCTCATAGAAATGTGAAAATATCGATTTTGGAAAAAATCATTTATCTACATTCATAAGGACAATTATGATTTCAATTATTAATTTATGTAACATTAAATCAATTTAACGAGATATATTTTAATTAATTACACATCTATGAGGATTATACTTGATTTAGGTATGAGTTCTTTATTGGCATAAGAACAAATTTTTCAATAAACATTTTTTATTTCCATTTTTTATATTTATATTAAAATTTATTTCATACACTGCCCTAAATTTAATATTGAAAAATGGATTCTATATTTGGAATTATGAGGTTCAAAATTATTAAATAGTTCTCTTTTGTTTTTTCCAATTTGAATAATAACCATTGTTAATATTTGACACCTCAGTAAGTGTGAATATGGTAATTTAGGTTTGAAACATTATTATAAGGAATTAAATTATATCTAACATGATGATTATTTTTGTTTCATGAGTTTATTTTTTCCCACCTTTTTCAAAACATTTGAAATATTGAATTTTGGTGCAATTTCTCTTTGATATTGTCAATTATAATATTTTATGTAATGAAACAAAATGAAAACTATTAAACTCTTTATATTAATTTATCTTATAAAATAACATAGTCATAATAAGATGATATGAATTAATATAAATTATTAATTTAAAATTAATATAATTATTATTATTTGGATAATTTATTTTTTTATTTAATGAATGAATAATACTATATATGCTTAGACAACATCGACATGGTGCTATGCGACCACTAGATAAATCAAAGTAAATTATTTAAAAAAATCCCAAGTAAAATAAATTGTATAAAATATTTTTCAACATAAATTTTATGGTTAATATTAATGTATAAAATTCTATGAAATATATTATATTCTCATTCCATACAAATCTAAATATTTTTTTATTATTCAAATAAATAGAATTGTCCAGAAAATGGATTTAACAGTATCTAATATGAAATAATAATTTATAAAATGATAAAAAAATAAATAAAATATAATATTTGTACAATTAAATGTTATATGGTTAATAATATTAATCATTTTCCTCTTATGGGAAACTCTTCCTTGTATTTTGTATTTCCTGACACTTAAATTGAAAAAAAACAGTTAATGATTCATTATATTGTATATCATGGGGTTAAAACCAAAATATATTTGTAAAATTTTAACCTAATTTTTTCCTAATTTTTTTATATGAGAGGATTTTGACTTAAATCAATCCAATTTTAGTAATATATTATTTTTTCACATGAACGTAAAAAGTTATATGAAATTAATTTAGTAAATTATGTAATTCCAAATGTGTTTTTCCCATCACTTATAAAGGGATCATAATCTTCAATGTTCACCACACCATTTGATAATAATATTTATTTAAGGAAAAACCAATTTATATTTATGAAATTAATATTCATTAAATAATGGATTTGTTCTCTACAAATGACTATCCTATGTGGATTATGGAGAAGGCTAGAGTTGTTAAACAAGGTGATGGTATAAGTCTTCAATTACTTATCTCAATATTATGTCTTCTTCCTTCATCATAAAATATTAATAAATCATAATTATATAACAACATAAATATATGATATAGTATTTAATATCATTATGACTATGTTACAACCCTTTTTTACCTCCTTTTCCATCGAATGGTAAGAAATATCATTGTTCATGCATATGTGTGGACTACTACATCCACAAACCAAATTGATTTGTTTTACATCACCAAATCTCAATAATTTATATATTGAAAAATTTAATGTATAAATATTATATTCTTGATATAAATATTATTCAATAATGATAATATATAATATATTTTCATAGCCTTTTGTTTTTTGTAAAATGACTACATCAGTCATGTGTATGTGTGTATTACATCCTCCAAAAAGAAATATGATATTTTTTCATTTGATAAATTATTTGATTTTTATATGATTATATTAATGTATAAAAGTTATAATTTATTAATCATTATTATATAGATAATGGGGGAACAATTTCCTTCTAGACCACATTAATCATACCAAATTAATTTTGGAACTATGAACCGAACATCCATAAAACACAGGTCATGAAGGTAACCAATTACATAATTATATATGTCACTAAAGTATATAAAACTTATGGTTTTGTAAAAGATAAATAATCTTATAATGGATTCAGAAATATGTAAATAATTAACATAAGTTTAGTACACGTGGGATAAAGGACATACACAACGTGTTTGGACCAGATGTAAGGGATTTTGTAACTAAATTTCTATTATTTGGGTTATAATTATTAATCGTTGACTATGTTATAGTATCATTATGTGTTAAATTACCAATAATTGTATTATTTTTTATTTGAAAATTATTTATTTTTTTAAATTATTTCAATGATTAAATTATTCCATCAGTGATATGATCTCTATAGTGGTTATTTATCAAAATAATCTATCTTTTATACAAAAGATTTATTATAAATCAACATCCTTTTATAAGGTTTATAGGATATAAAGTGAGATATCCTGAATGAATGAAACTCTTATCATGATATTTTAATTTTTCCTAATGTTTTACAACTCATGTGATATTGATTCATGTTTAATTATATTTGGATGAATTTTCAAGATCTCTATTTTAATTATTTGAGATAGAATTTATGTTATAAACCATAATTACTTTTTTATTGTTTATTTGTTAACCCAATCATGTGTCTTAGAAAATTATTTAATGGAATTTTTTTTATAGAATCGTCTTATGTTCCATTAGTTAATGGATTTTTAATCCAGTATTTCACAAGATGCTGAGGGTTCTAAAAGTAAACATCGTTTATCGAGATATTTTTTAAATGTTGTGCCTAGATTAATTTTTATGTTATACAAATTAAAACATGTAATATAATATCATTTCTCTTTTTATTATCATGTAATCTTATGTTCCTTTTTTCTTTAATTTTTTATTTTTTTGGTTTTAAATGGTAGTAAAATATTTTTTATTAAAATTATTATTTGGAATTTTTTTATTCAATTTTAACCAACCTATTCCAAGATGTTCAATATAATATTTTGACCAATATCTATTATAATAATAATTTATTTTATAAGGTTAATTTCTAGGATCATTGAACTTTTATTAGAAGCTTTAAAAGGATATTTCATAATTCTTTACACATGTGTCAAACTTGGATCACTTTTCAAAAGATTGAAAATAATCTTATTTTTTAAAATTTATTACATGTTTGAATTTTCACACCATCATGTTTTTTATTGAAGGTTCCTTTATATAATTCCTTATTTATTTTAAAATGAATTAATTTTTTCAATATTTTAGGATTTTTTATGTACTAAGATAAATGTTATTTTCCCATATTTTCAATGAAATATTTTAAATGTCCATTGAAAGGTATATTATTCTATTTAAATATTCTTATTTATTCTTATTCTTCATATGGATTATGATCTTATAATATCATCCATCATGTCTCATTGGATGACATATGATGGTTTTTTTAAATCTATTTTCATGAAACATATTTCTTCTACATGGGTATATTTATTATTTAGGAAAAAATTTTGTTTTCAAGGGGATTATATTGAAATGTATAGGATTTAAAAAAAATATACATTAAAATAATATATAAATTATTTAATTTTACTAGTGTAAATAATACATATTATATGATGGGTGAGCCTGATATAGCCCTTAAATGAATTGGGTAAGTTCTATTTCTTTTATTCATGAAGGAGAGAGTTAATAGTGAATGTTTGAAATATTGACATACTATATTTATTTATAACATAGGTAAAAAGGGATATGAAGAAAAAATTTCAATATAACTTCATGTTTTCCCAATTCTCCCTACAAATTTTTAAATGGTTCATTTTATCAATGTTGATATCAATTTTTAATTTATAATTGAATATTAGGAATAATTAATTATTTAGAAAATTATTTCATGTCATATATTAAAAATCTTATTTTTTATGGTCATTAATTCTATTATTTTATTATAATGATCATTGATAAATTCTGAAAAAACTTATGCTCACTTGTTTCATTCAATTGTTAAAGCCTATGTATATCCATATAGTGCATCTATGCCCATGCATTATTATATTTAATTTTACCCTTACTTATAATTAATTATGATATTTATGATATATCTAGAATGTTTCTATATGGATTATGATGAAGAAATAAGGTTTAATAACAATTCCATGGTATTGTGGGAATAATGATCCTGTAATTATATTGGTACTGTTATGTAAGATTTGTCCAAACATTATGAATAATCTAAAAATGAAAGTTCTAAGATATGTATGTGACTCAATATTAGATATGAATATTTATATTATTTATGGTAAACATCACATGACACGTATCATTATAAAATTAATAAATGTAAAGATTATGTTTTTAATACTAGGTGAAGGAGTGAGAGATTGATGATGTTTTATCAATCATCTCTTTTACATTATTTATATTTATTATCATATATTTCATGATATTCAGTGGTAATTTCCATTTCCTTTCTTTAATGGTGTTTTTTACTCAAAGATTTCAAATCTTATAGAGGTTAATTTTCTATGATTCAATTATTTCTGATACATTTGTATGATGATCATAATTTTTTAATATAGCGTATATATTTCAAATTTAATTTATTAAACCATGAAATATATTTCATTCAAGTTATTATTATTCAAATTCAATTTATCCATATATATCTCATATAGGGTTCCTTTATTTAATGTTACTCAACTCATAACTATTTTTTACTCATATTATTTTCCCATTAGAAATAAATTCTTAATATGATTTTGATCATATATGCCCCTTTTATCATTCCAATTCAATTTTTCAATTTTATTTTCCTATTTTATTCTAGATAATATAAATTTTAATCATCATATTGTTGATTGGTTAAATTCCTTCTCAAATAAAATCATGAAATTTGAATGAATTACTTCCATTCTTTCCAGTGGAACATTTCCACCATATCAAAATTTTCCCTCACATAAAAGTGATCCTCAATTTTTTTGAACTATTATATAGATTATTCTCTATCATTATCATAATTACCATTTCCTATTTTCTATATGAAAATATAATAAAAAATTTATGATTTTTTTATCAAAAATGTATTTTGAAATATTAAATAAATACTTCCTTTTTAAATCAAATGTTTTATCTTCCACCAAAAATTTCTTCTACAAATAATTATAAATTTTATAGAAACTATAATTTAATATTATTTTTCAAAAGTAAGTTTTTTACAATTTACAAAACATTTTATAAAATTTCAATTTAATTTGACCCTCAATATCATTTTTTTATGAATGTACTAAAATTTTCATTAGTAATAACATTTGAAAATATATTCATGTGAACACATCTTTATTCAAACTTTTTAATATAAAGTAATTTAAATATGATTCAATTTTTTGTAAAATATTTGACATATCTCATAGTATAATTTAATATTTTTTAATAATTTTTTTTAAAATATAAGAACTATTTATTATTTTCTGTGTGGGTTTTCTAAAATTTCAAAAAAAAATACTATTCATGTAAGAAATTGTCTCTTGATAGATTTTATTGTCTATCAAGGATATTCATAAAATAAAGACATACAATTTCAGTAAATGGTTGTAATTCAACATGTTATTCCCTCTTAAAAATAGGAATTATCCCTACCTTTTTCTTACCTAATCAAAGTAGGTTTTTAGCCAAATTTTTCCTCCCATTCATTCCTTTATGATTACATGTTATTCATTTCTCTGATTAAAGGTTGTTCAGCTAGGTTACATGTTCCAATTGAATGGGGAAATTATTGAATAAATCACATACCATTTATCAATTCAATGTAATTCCATATGATATATTATCATTATTACATGGGTTTTTACCTAGGATATTTCTGAATATATTTTAATACTATTTTCTTTATTGTGGAAAAATATTGTTACTATTATTGATAGTATTATAACTATTTGTCCATATATGATTCAATTAGAAAAGGACATTAAACCCATTTTGTTTCTATGGATTATATTTGATATTTTGAAAGGATTTATTTTTTTTGGAACTACTACATATTGATGATGAACTACGGGGTCATATATAAGGTTTACATGCATCAATTAAAGATTAAAATATCATGATATAATGTAAAATTAAACTTCTTATATATAAATTTAAATTAAAGAATGTTAATCTTTATATATTATAACAAACTAAAGGGTTATCCATATTAGATAAGTAAAAAAACTAACGTGTTGTACTTCATATATATGATCATAGTATAAGGATACTCTAATCTTCTTTTTTTACCATATTATTTTACTTATTCCTATAAAAATTTCATGCCCTCATATATCATGATTATTCACTCATGTTTCTACTATGTTTTTATTCATTTCTTATGTTATTACATTATATATACCATGAATCATGTTCCATGACATAATCATTATTGGGTATGATTTTGTATGTATATTGATTATATCCAAATACTTGACTTTTTAATACTTATGATCTATGGTTGTTATCCCTTATATTTAACATTTCTGATATTCTATCCTCACACCTTTATTATGTTTCCATTTCCTAAAATGTTGAATAATTGTAATACCAATGATATGTCTATATTATTTTCTAATGTGGAGATTTATTTTTGGAAACAATGAAGACATGTTATGGGTTAATTTGTTATTTATATAGCCGGAAAAAAAATATGATTTAGTTGAAAAATATATGAATATTTTTAGTTAATGTTTTTGAATAAATATCTAATACACAAACGTAAAATTTAATTCGAATTTAATATAATGAAAAAATTTATTTATGTAATATAAATGAGATTGATAACTCTATGGTCTGTAATGGGTTGGAATCAAAGTTGGTTTAGATAAAATTTGAGGTTCAAGTATTAGTTAGGGATAATATAAGGGTTTTTATATCAAGGATGATCTTATTTAATAGGTAATGATAACCCTTTAGGTTATATGAAGTAATATTGGTAATTTTAAGAATTGGGATAAGATACCAATATAAAAAACCCTAGGTAATATTATATGGGATATGTTTATGTATAGGGTAATATACTGATGATTTTCTAAAGTGGATACTTTGTTATTCCCATAAAAATTGTATCCCTTTATATGTATTGGAAATTGTATTAACTAATAACATAGATGTACAAAGTAATGATACCCATGGAAAAGATCGATTAGGCATTCGATCGATATTCAATCAAGTGCATGGTGAGTAGGAATAATACACCAAACCTTTCTAAACACACTTCATTGATTTTATTGGGTTAATTAAATCCTCATTAAAATCCATAATTAATTATATATTTCATTTTTACTTTTTATGATTATGAAAAGATGTAAAAGATAAACTAAAATAAATATAATTAGTTGAATTAAAAGTAACAAGGATGAAATGAAGGTGGAATTAGAGATAAATTTATGTATTGAGTTCTCTTGTTTATATGATAATTTTTTTTGATTTTATTTATAAATGTTTTTCATTTTAGTATTAGGTTGAAACATGGTCATAAAAATGAATCACCTAAAGGTAGGTTAATATAAAAACTTTATATTAGTTCAAAATATGGGTGCATAATTAAATGTTAAATAATTATTATATATGTATGTTATGAGGGGAATCGTAACTCTCCCAATGTTACCTAATTTTAGGTCCACTAGGTTTAATACCCTGAGAGGGGGGTGAATGAGGGTATGATGGATTAAAACATCATCCCCTTCACATCTTGTTTCTTCCTTAACCAGAATTCTATTCTCTCTCATCACCTTTGAAAAGTATGAAAAAAATTTAAATCATGCATGAGAAATATCAATTTTTACTTGGCTCGTCTTCACTGGACTGCATCCAAGGAGCATACAATGGCGGTGTGACGATGTACCAAATTCAGTAAGGCTCACTACCAATAATGAGTACCATGTTTAGACTAGATCTTATTTGCCATGGGTCACTACCTTTAAATGGTTTAGGGTATTCTCACTACATTCCCAAAGGTCACTCCCTATTCCTATATCCCTGGATAACTTTTAATTCAAAAGGTCACTATCTTTCACTTCCTTCACTCACTGCTCCTGGAAAGGAATCCCCTAACAGTTTGTAGACATGAAGGTCTAACATATTTTATGGACATGAAGGTCCATTCATTTGTATGGAATAATGAATCCTCAACTATAGGTAGATGCTCTGTTGATATACTTTATCACTCATAGATGAAATAAACATTCCAACATATTACTAAGAAACATAAATGACTTTTGTAGACTGATTTGATGATTTTTCAAGCTTCTTAGTGTGTTATGAGTACCACCTCCTCCTCATGTGTACTGTGTAGCATGTTTTAAATGTGGACTGCCTCTTTCATGTACTACTTCTACTTCCACAAACCACCCTCAGTATTTTTCCAACCACTTCCTTCACTATTAAGTACGACCTCTACATACCGGCTTCTCGAATCTCCCCTATGAACCACTTTATGTTTGCGAACTATTATTGGTTTGCAGACATCCTTACCTTCTATGTACTGGAGTTCCCCCTCTGTGTATCACTTTATTCTTCCATTTAATATTCTACCTTACCGAACTACAATGTCTCATAGAAACACTTTCAAGAACTGTTCCGCGAACTTCTTCAGCCATTACTGAATCACTTCCCACAAACCCCTTTTGTACTTAAACAAATTCCCAAAGCAAAGAGATGTTCTCTAATGATATTCAATCTTTCTTCTAATCAGTGGTATTAGTGCTCCTTATATAGTAAAAGATATCATCAAAATAATCTAATATAATATTTACCCAATCTTTGATTTGGAACAACATCCACCGCATATTGATCCTCTTGTTGCAAACTACGCCCATTGTTTGAACCATTTTTCCACAAAAGTCTGTGTACTACCTTTTCTCTTATGCAGTTCAATTCTATTTTTCCACTACATGAACTATCATGCCTTCTACATACCACGCACCCATCACAACAAACCGTCATCGAAAATTATTTTTTGTTCTACAAAACACTCCTACATACAGTTCTCACAGCATGGGATGCTATCGTAAACCCTTCCCGGACATGGTATGTGGTCCATGTCCTCAGATACACGTTTCCCTTCTTTTTCCAATTTGTTCTCTATTTATCACACTCTTAATTCCAATGAAAAAATGTTACATTTCTTAACACAAATTCCATATTTTTGGGAATTAAAATTTGAAAAACACCTGAAAACTACGAAACATTTAAAATATATCTTTGGAAAACACCAACCAAACTCATTCACGGTCATCTAGAATTGTGAACAAACATAATCACAACTAAAACATATTGAGAGGAAACATTGAGGTATATTTTATAAATAACCAAGATGGATTTGTTGATATTATTATTGAAATTATATATTGAACTCTTTTATTTTCATTAGTGAGTGATGGTTATCAATAATATTCTAGGATATTCTAAATTTTAAGTGAATTATGTGAAATATCAACTGATTGTACCTTAATAGCTTTGTATTAATTGAATGAAAAATTAATTAAATGGAATTAATAACCAATAAATTTGATCTTATATAAATTTTGTATTTTTGGTATAAATATTGAAGAAAACTGATTGGTAGATATAAAAGTCATGTGTTAAATATTGTTTTAATGTTGATAAAATAATTAGTTATTGATTTTGAGAAAATATAATAAGATAGGACATATATACTCATCATTCAGTAATGATTTAATTACATGTTTATCCATTATATTTCTCTTCAATTTTATCTCCTTTTCTTACTATGATATATATTGAATAGTTGGACACTTTATGAAATAGTATTTTAAAAAAACATGTAATTTTTTATATTATATTTTTCATTATATTATAATTATTTATAGATTAAAAAATAATTAGGAATAGTACAATAATTGGGATTTTTTAATTTGTTTTATAAATTCTAGGCTAGACGATTGTGTGAACAACTAGCCTTTCTTGAAGAAATGTAATTTACTTGATATTT
Organism: Viscum album; assembly: GCA_963277665.1. Taxonomy (NCBI): domain Eukaryota; kingdom Viridiplantae; phylum Streptophyta; class Magnoliopsida; order Santalales; family Viscaceae; genus Viscum; species Viscum album. The sequence continues at coordinate 785,427,782 of OY728156.1, read as the reverse complement.
CCTAAGAATGTTTAGTATAGTCTATATTTTTAATTTCATTCCATATGATGAATTAGTTAAGAATACACTCAACAATATTAATCATTGACTAAAATATTTAATTATGGGGAAAAAATTTATTAAACATCGTAAAAATTAATGACAAAAAAATTTAGATCATTTAAACTAATTGCATCTTCAATAGATTATGGCACAAAAAAATTTAACTAATAAAAGATTGTACTTGAAGAAATGAAATAAAATTAAAAATAAATGATTAATTAAATCATTATTATTGATAATAAGATTCAATTAATTAATTTAATTACACAAAATTATTTTTCAATGATTGATATTTTTTAAAATAAATATTTAAAATATGTATTTTAATATACATTAATAATTTAAATTGGTCACAGTGAAAAGTTTATTATTTTTTAGGTAGACAATTTAACATATCATTATTCCATTATTTATAAACTTATAATACATAATATTAAATACAAATGAAATATATTAAACCATAATATGATATATATATATATATATATATATATATCATATATGTTTCCGAGCCATCCCAAAATGAAAGTGTTTAAAAATGTAACACGTTGTTCCATAGAGAAGGTATCTTACGCATACACATGGACACTGTTTTCCATTTCCATAGAATCAAAATAAGGAAGGCATTTTTTATATTTTAAAAATCAGAATACTATTATAAATAAAATATTTATACTTTGAGAAACCCTTTTTATCTATCCATATATGGTATTAAAGAAGAATAAAACATTTCATTCATTGGGTCAGTAATATGCATGTATGAATTTATGGCACTTTCTTTAATTTATGAACAATGGATTAAGTTGGATAATTATTATATAATAAATATAATAATATTAAGTATAATAATGAAACATATTATAGTATATTTTAAGGGGAAAATAGATTTTGGGGAGGAATATAGTTAAAGATAATGGTTAATGAGTTCATAGTAGTCAAGTTGATAATATTAATCCTTTTGTCACGAATAAGCCCGGATACCCTAGAAACATGATACCATAGATGGCACTAACATTGACCAATGGGTATTCCGTATCACCACAAGTTGGATACTAGCTCTCGGAATCATACACGATAATTGAGGGATGAATTTTACCCAAAACAGTAGATCATAAAATATTACCAATCAGGATTTTCAATAAACTAATCGGAGAAAGTACTAGAACCCAAATAGGTATAAAGAACCCAATGATGTACAGAATCATGTACTTAACAACTATAAATATTAAACTCAAACAACCCCATTAACAGTTGGATCACATCTTCACTGGTCACCTCCATCACTCTAATCCCAAATGATCACTAACATCCACCACCACCAAGTGAACCATTTCCATTGCTTGGAACTAGCATAAGAATGTCTGCAATTTATCTAAGGAAAATATTGGTTGTGGTATATAAATCCTAGAAGGCTCTCAACAAGTGTTCCATAATAGATTCCACATTAATAATAAAAAACATGTTGTAAATTTTATTAAAATAGAAAATGGAATTACAAATAATTTTATTATTTATAACAAAGAAAAATATTTTAAAATGATGGAAAAACGTGCAACCAAGGATTAAATAAAAAAATTATATAAAATTATGTCTATTAATCATTTATCCTAGATAAAATAGCTATATAATCAATGGAATACTTAATAAAAAAATATATAAGAAGAATTATCTTCATTATCCCTAATGTAAATTAGGATATAGGGTCCCCACACTTCTAAAATATGAAATTGTGTCTCTATATGTGTACAAATTCCCATTAGGATCATCCTAAGTAAGAATAAATATTATCCAATTATGGATAATAATGTCAAACTATGTTTTTTTAGTTTTATTCATCAATCCATTACTAGAGAATTATGATCCTATTATGTGTGTCCCAAACAACAAACTTACTACCAAGGCTCTCATGTGCTCAATAAATCCATAAACAATTATCAAACGATTTCATTTCAAAAAACCAACTTACTAACAAGGATCTAATGTGCTCAATAAATACATAAAAAATTATCAAACCATTTTATTTCAAATCAATCATCATTTATAACTCAATTGTCAAATATTAATTTTAAATGTTCCAAATCAATGTCAAAAATCATAACATAGGTTTTTCAGCATTTCACGTGTTTTAAAATAAACCCATTCTTTTCTTTTCATCATATTAATGTAACAAATTTGTTTCAAAAATTATTCCCAAATAATTTCACAAGTTCCATGAATTTCAAAACTCATTCCACAATTCCAATTGCATTGGAAATGGGGGTTTTTCTCAAAATCCATGCAATTTTAATTTTTTATTTTAAATAATATAAAATTAGGGTTTTCTAAATAAATTTAATGATATATCAAAAATAATAATCTATTATAGGATTCAATTACTTGGTACATATCAAATGGAACCATGTACCTTAAAATCATAGAATCAAATGATCATTGTCAAAAATGGGAATTCTAGAATTTAACAAAGTTGAAGAAGATCTAAAAATAAGATCTAGAAGTAGGATCTAAAAAGAAAAGGATAAGATCCATTAGAACATAGTTCAAATTCATAAAAATAAACTGATATAATACTCTATAAAGAAAAAAGGTAAGGAGATAAGAATAAACTATATGAGAGAAGATCCACATACCCTAATGAGATCGATTGAAATCAATACCACTTTTATCCACCAATGAATGGGTTTGGAGGATCAAACATCACCTTTTGGGAGCCACTAAAGAAGAAGAATTTATTTATGATTGACTGGGTATATTAGGAATTTCAAAAAGGGGGTTCATAAATTTTTAATCAATTTTTTATTTAATTAAAAATTGTGCACACAGTTGGAAATAGAGATAAATATGATTAGAAAAACCATACACCCTAACTAGGAACCCCTAATATAATTGCTATCTATGGGTACACAATTTCCCATTGGTGGGCACACGGTTTGGTAAACCATGTACCAACCATACATTTCCCACTTTTTAGGGGATACACAATTTGGGAGACCTTACACCAACCATGCACAACACAAAAAACATCCCAAAACCCATAAATTGTCCTAGAACAACCCCAAAAACTGACCTTAAACAAAGAGGATCAAAAAATGCAGCATAGAATAGTTGAAAAAAGTAACGGGTTAATATAACCTCCCCAACATAAAAACCATTCCCCCAAAAATCCTATAAATATGTTTTCGTATCAAATAGATGATGACACAGATCTCTCATCATTGCCTCTCTATCTGAAGTCTCCTGAGAATCCAAACCATTCTACTATAGAAAAAATTCCAAATGTATCGACCTCCCATGAAGTACATTTATATCAGAATCAACAATACTAATTGGATTTTGAGTCGTAGATAAATCCAAATCATAATCAAGACCCTCTTTTCTCCAGACATGGGGAATGTATTAATGATACATTTGATTTTGTGATACAAGGAACACATTATCTATCGACATCAGCTACAGTGGATGTTATAAATGATAAGCCACATTCCCATAATTCTAAAAAATCTCAAAAGGTCCCACAAACTGCATATCATGTTTCCATTTCCTCCCAGAATGTTAGTGACCAAACTGAGGTGAAACTCATAAGAACACCCAATCACCAACAAATTAATCCAATATTCTATGATAGTGATCAACATAGAAATTATACTATCTCTACAATATAAATATTCTTTAATGAATAAGATAAATCTTTGATATTTTCTATTTGACTAGACTAGGCCCAACCCAGGATGTATCAGTAATAAATTACTAACACAATGAAAATTTACACGGCCTTCCATATTAGTCCACAAAAGTATACATTCTGATAAAGGACATGTAACTATTATTATAAGCAAACTCAAATAGTCCCAAATGGTTATCCAAAGCTCCAAAAAATCATAAACAAATCCATATAACATATCCACAAGAATCTATATAGTCCTCTCTATTTGGTTATCGATCTATATATGGTGTTCCATACCCAAAAAAACCTAAGATCACATTGCCTCCTAAAATCCCTAATACAAATGACAGGTAAAATAGATATCTATATCAAATATTATACCATACAAGACTACAAGAAAATAAACAACCACATTCACATAGAGTTTTTCCAACACATTAACTTTGATTCGATCACAGATGGATATATTGTGAGCCTATTTGATCAGCTGGTCAGACATAGACTATATTTCATTCTTATTTAAATGGGTACATGTTAACCCAACCAAAATGTCTATATAAATATCATCCTATATCCATGTCATCATAGGAAGGGGAGGGAGAAATCCTAGACGTTTTTTTCTCTTACTTGACCTAATGGCATGTATAATAATTTGAAACAAAGTTAATGATGTTTCTAATCATACCTCACCAACAAAATCATATTCGCATATCCTAAAACATATTTTTGATTACGGGGTATATACCCCATTGGAAATTATCGCAATCCCACATTTAAACTTTTCACATAGAAAAAGTCACAAAAAACTAATTCCAAAAATATAGAATACCCTCTATAGAGACCATCCCCTCAACATCAGTCTCCCCACCTAAAATAGAGTACCTAATCTTACAAAATTCATTATCATGATACTACTATTAATGAATCATCTCGAGAAGAGAAGAGGTCAACATAAAACATACACAGATAACCTTGGCCTCTTCTTCCAAGACACCTAAATTGAATTGTGAAAAATGATCCATCATGTTCCAGTCTTCAGATGATTATTTTGTAGCCTAGGTTGGAAGTTCCATAATCAATGAATCAGCAATGATATTTCACATCCATGGGGTAGATGATATTTCTAAATAATAGTATTTCATGTATTATAGCTAATTCATCTATCTATGGTCAAATAATTTTTTTATATGATTTTACTCCTCCTATAATGGTCAGAATACATGGTAAACCATTCTCTGAAAAGGTAATGTCTCTATGTCTTATGCCCATGATTCAAAACCGTGAGTTCAATATCATGGATCAGATAATTCTTTGCATGTGTACTAAGATTCCTATAATAAAAGGATAACACACTGTCACCATATATAATAACAAAGCCCAAACCAGAACATGATTCATCACTATTGAGCACATATCCCTTCCCAGCCTTTAGAAGATTCAACACTAGCGTATAAGTAAAAAAATTCAACTCAACAAATGAACTATGATATTTTCCTTCCTAATAGAACATTACACTTTTACAATTTATAGTGTTCATTAGATAATCTAACATAAATATATCCTTAATGAATCAATGATAATACACTGTTAAACCCAAGAAGCTCTGAATCTTGAAGGCATTTTCTTATTATTCCCATGTCATAACAGAGTTCACCTTTTCAAGGTAAACAGTGATGCCTTGTTCCAAGAATTTGTGTTCCAAGAACATCACATCTTAAATATATAACTCAAAATTTGATATATTGGAATGGAGTTAGTGATTTATCAACATTTATAGAACTCCTCTCAGATGACTCACACGACTCTCCTCCTACTAAGAGTAAAAAATGATTACATCCCCAAATTCCACCAAAAACATATCAAGATACTCATGTGAGACCCTATTACAAAAATACATAAATTTTATAGGAAAAATATTTAGGGAAAATGTCATTAAAATATATTCAAAATGGTCATACCTGCTTTGGAAGGTAGCATTCTGAATGCTAGATTCTATTATTCTCCACTTCTGTTAACTGGACCGACTCTCAGTCATCGATTACCACTTCTCCCATTTGAACAGGTCAAACATATCATCTATCTATGGAAGAATATAATTTTTCTTCAGCATAACATAATTGAGTTATTATAATCTACACATAGGCTAGGTGTACATTATACAATCTTTTCAAAGTGTGCAAGGACCACCCAAGTGGACACACTCATGCATACAAGTACTTTATCTAACAGATCGTCCAACTAAGTCTTCATATATTTGATTTCATCTGGTTCCATATGGTATAATGATATAGATATAGGTTGAGTATCAATACCAAACTAAATAGAGAACCTTACCTCTATTTACAGGTTAAAAAAGATAAATTATAAGAAAACACATTGAGTAAATGGTGAAAAATAGAGGGAGATCATCACTAAAATATTCTCACACTTTGTCAAAAGAAAACATTTATATTAAATTCCCCAAAAATGGATAATAATTCTTGTATCTTCTAGACCTCACATCTAATTTCCAATGAATGTTATAGAACATCCCATTTAGCATGGTAAAGGAGACCCCCAAAGATTCTACTCAATTCATGCCTTATTAGAAATGATGAAATACATCCCAAAGATAACATCAATAGGTTTTATGTTGAGAACAATAAAATCCCACATAATCTCGATCTTTGATAACAATAAAACACAAGCATGAAAATGGATACACTGGCCACTCTTCATTCATAGCAGTATAGTAATATCAATCACATAAGTTAAAATTTCTATAAGAACATTTACAAGGATCACAATATGAGTCGATATAAAAGAATGAGATGAACCAATATTAAAAAAATTGGTTACTAAATATGGAACTATAGTAATATTGGTACCTCTCAATGTCACTGGACCAATATAATCTTTTCTTGGAGACTCTTCCACTATATTAAGAATAATTTTCCTGGATTATTGTGGTTATAAACCCTTTGTTCGTGAACCATGTGATTTCAATATATTATTTTTATGTGATTATTCTCTCATGAATATTTGTAGAGAAGAAAGTATATATATAATTTTTTTAAAGTTTCTTCAATATCCATTATAACATCAGATCTTGGGTGTCTCGATGAAAACCCATATCAAATTCCAAGTTTTACCACACTAGACATAAATAAAATGGCCAATATAAGGTAATTCATGAGTTATATAGGATACATGATATCAAGAGCCACTATAAGACTCATAACAGTTTCTATTTCCCATAAAGTATCCCATTGAACTACCACTAGGAGAAAACATAAAATCTGTAAACCCTGAAATTCTAACCAGGTCAAGTCAAAAAATCAATACACTATCCATAATGTCATCATAAGAAGAGTGGTTGAGTAATAAAACATGATTATCCAATTTAGTTCAACGATCATTCTGAAAACTATGATTATTAATCTTCTCATTCGATAAAATATAAATTAAAAACTATAAAACCTTGAAATATTTATTCTAATACTCCACAACGGTTCTATCATCCCAATTGATGTTTTAAAACTATATAGACTTATACACCACCAGAGATTTTGGATTTAACTATCCACTTAAAATAAATCTAATATCATTCCCCTCTAAACCCTCCTTCAAGGTCCTTCTAGAATAAAGGTGTCCCATTTTACCTTAATTGAAACAAATATATCAATTAAATTGAACACATATTGTATATTACTCTATCAATACTTTGTATCTTGGGGATCAGTAATTCTTTATAATGTTGATATATTCTAGAAAAGCAACTCTTGAGCCTGATTCTGAGTTTCATCTCTCAGAGGTTGAATAGTTGGATCCTAAATAAGAATGGTTATAGGAGCCTGTTCTAAATCTTGCACATCATAGACAACAACCTCATCATGATTTTAATCCACTAAAAGATTTGGCCATAGTGGTTCACCTAGATATTCATCCTAGTTCTAATTCAAACTTTTTATTAGAGGAATGATGTTATACAACATTAATAGACAACACTGAACACATCCTATGATTTCTCATATCAAAAAATAAAATAATAGTAACTTGAATATCAATCTTATATGATAAGATATGAGGATTTGGATTTCTATATACCCAAATAAAAAGAAGTGAAAATACTAGATTAATATCACATTATTCTTCCAAATACTTTCTCTAAAACCCCATGGTGACTTAAGGCTCGTTATGTTCAGAGCTATTCAAGAACTATCCTATAACCACATCATAATTACTAAAAATACATCCCAAACCATATATTGAAACATATAAAGATACAAAACCTCCCATTAGTACGAATTATTCAATAATCATCTGGGATAACTGCATACCCTAAAACTTAAGCATCCACTGACATAGCCTAATGGGAGTTCCCAAAATCCCATGGGCTAGTGACTAGAACCTGACATTAGACATGATAGAAGAGGAAACATGTTTTCATTGAAATAGTGTAAGATATGAGATTTCAAGTAAGTATTACCAACATTCCAATGGAATATTTTACCAGAAACAAAATATCTATAACCGAAACCCAAAATAGCGCATCATTAACTACTCACTAACATGAAAGATAAAACTAAAATAACCCATGTAATAAGTCTAGAACATCTCTACTGACCACCTATTTTACTCCAAGCCCAATGGATCATGAAGATACACCTCCTCCAAGTGGTTCTTTCCATTTCTTCAGACCTAACATAAAAAAGATTCCAAATTACTGAAAAAAATTTTGGTTGTGATTTAAAAATCCCATTAGAGTCTCACAAAGTGTTCCATAATATATTCCATAAAAATAAAACAAATCCTCCTTTCAATTTAAATAATAGAGGTAATGGTATGACATAACACTTTCATATTTAAAATAATTAGTTATTCTATTTCAATAGACTAAAAAAATTAAACATGTCTTAAATATAAATTTTATATAAAATATTTCTTATACATAATTTAGAATTAATGAAATAGTTCTATAGTCAATTTCATATATAATCAAAACATACAAAATAAGAACCATGGTCATATTAACTGATGTACATTGGTTTATTTCTATAGGATCCTCACACATCTTAAAATCAGTGATCATAACTCTATATGTGTATATAAATCGCTCAATATTAGGCCCAATAGGACTCATCATTATCACAATAGGGATAATCATTCAGAACATGGATTTTATTAGAGTTGTCATCATCAATCTATTGTTAGAGGATCAAGATCTGGGCATGATTTTCCCAAATCACCCCCTAACTAACTAGGATCTCTTTTACACAATAAATTAGTACATAATGGTAAAATCATCTCATTTATAATCATTCATCATTTATAATGGAATTTCCCAATTTTTGAGTTTCAATATTTCTAATTTAACTTCATAAAAGAAAACATGGGTTTTTCAACCATTCATTAATTTTAAAAACAAAAATATTCATATGTTTTCATAATTTAAATTTAATCCCTTGACCTAAAAAATGATTCCCAAATCATTTCACCAATTCCATCATTTTGAAAATTCATCCCACAATTCCAATTCCATTGGAATTTGGGGGTTTTCTCAAAATCCATGAAATTTAAAATACCAATTTTTTATAAAATCAAATCAGGGTTTTATAAATAATTTGAAATATATTTCATATAAATCAATAAATTTAAGGTTCAAATTATATACACAATCTCAAATGGGACCACATACCTATAAACCATAGTATCAAATGATCAGCACCCGAAATGAGAATTCTAATGATGATCAAAGGTCAAGATATTATATGGATATGATATAGATTAAATATGTATCAAGATAAATATTATATCCATAGAAATGATGTATAGATCTAGGGAAACCTAATGATATAATAATCTCAAAGTTAGAGAGGAAAGAAGATTAGAAGAAACTATATGATTGGAGATTTTCTAAAGTAGATGAGATCGATCTAGAACAACATTGCATTGATATTCCCAAAAAAATGGTTTTGAGGATCCATAATTTCCACTTGTGATACCCTATGGACAAATAATTTATGTTAGGGTTGAGCAGGTTGATTTTTCACTTAAACTGTACGGTTTATAAATTTTAAAACAATTTTTATGATTAATTAAAAACTATATGTAGGGTTTTCTAGGGAGGTAATCACGATTAGAAAAACCATGTACCCTACCAATGATCCCCCACTGGAGATAGTTTCCAAGGGATCATGGTTTCCCCTAGGTGGGAAAATGGTTTGGGAAACTGTGTGCTAACCATGAATTCCCGCATTGTCAAGGGGGTTCACATCTTGGGAAACCATGCTCCAACAATGAAAAACACAAAATTCCTCCAAAAATACTAAAATTATTATAACCCCCTCCCCCAAGGCCCAATTCAATGGGGGTAGAAACAATTCCAAGGATTATATGAAACAAGATATGGTATGTCACTCCCCACTTCAAGAATCCAATATAATTTGTTGTCTATGTAATTTTTCATGTAATAAGGGGATAAACATGGTAGGATAGAAATACATATTAGGTAAAATTTGAATATGATCAATAATATTTTGAATGAGACATGTGCCTTGCAGTCAGTGATGGAGATCTCTATTTATAGATGAAAATGACGGTATTTTACTTATAAATGAATGTCTCGTATGGTGTAATAAAGGAATTTCTAGAGGGTTAGGTGAGTTTGATGAGTAAATGTCGGTGAGACATGTAGGTATTACATTATAACCTATAAAAATTCTTATAGAATAAAAATATAACATGTAAATTTAATAAAATTATATCAATATATGTTACCTATTTTTACCTTATTATCCTTGGTTACATTTTTTGATAGTAATTATTATTATTTTAAATACGATGGTCCAATTAACCAAATCTAGACATGATGATTTAGAATATGGGATCCATTTAATCTAAATCTATTTACCAATATGATCAAACAAACATTTTATTCCAAATATAGGATATATATGAAAAATTGTTTTTAGAGATTAATGAATTTTATACATTAAATGTATTTATTCCAATTAATAATAAATTAAAAATTAAATTAGTGTTAATATATTATTCATATCATCAAAATAAATTTTCATCACATAATAATAATATTTTTATCTTCTTCATATAAAAATTCAAATCCAATAAAAAGTACATTTTAGAAAAAAAAATATGTCATACTTATTTATTTATATTATATTAATTTTTTCAATTCACCAGTTTTTAAAATTTGTTTTACTATTATTTATAAGAATATTTCATAATATGGTTACATATTTTCATACCTTCCAATTTAATTATAATATTATAGTAGTTTTATCATGATTTGTTTTGAATTTTTGTTGCCTGTGAAATGACTTAAAAAACACAACATATTTGTTTAAGATGGAAATATATTTTGAAATAAAAGTATTTATAATCCACCTTATATTCTTTCCCATGGTGTTATTTTATTCATCATTAATATTCCTTGACAAACTCTAACCACTTTCTTTTATGCCTCATAAAAAACGTCTATGTTAATATATACAATAAAATCTTGTGATTAGAATATATTAAAAACATTCAAGATCTGGATAATGTATCTATATTGTTAATAAAAATATTTTTTTTTAAATCATGGATTGGGTAATTTTATTCAAGAATTGTTAATTTATATGAGGCACAAGCTTCAAGATTCTATTTTTAGATAATGACACATGCCAATCCCTTATTTTTTTAAACCATATTTCAAAAAATCTTATCTAATCTGGACTGTTGTGTATAGTAGTGTAGTGACCAACCATCTATTAATAATGTTGATATTTTCCTCGCATTCATATATCCCTTGGATCTTGACTCCCATTTGAGATAAATGCGCCAGTTTATTTGATAGTCATGTGCTAATTTATTTAATACATCTATTGTATCCACGAAAACAAAGAATACATTGTGATTCCATTACAATATATGGTATTAAATATTGATCAATAATAACAATCATTCATTAATATATAAATATACCCTCTATTGATTTTATATGATGCATGAATGGTACTGTATGCATATTGAATTCACAAATTATATATTCGGCATACAAAATCTCCATTATCATTTTCCTCAGTACAACCATAAAATAATATTCTTGATATTCATTTATTACGGAATTTATGAGAATATAATCTGTAAAGACTACCAAAAACATATATAGGTAATCTAGAATGACAATATTTATGTGATCCGTTATGACAGTGGTGGTATTTATTCATTCAAATGGAATCACAATGTATTCACAATGTCCATATCTCATTTTAAAATGTCTTATCCAGACATCTTAAGATTACATTGATAATTTTCGATGTCTATATCAAATATCAATCATTGATAAAATTTTATCCCCTTATAGTTGATCAAAATAATCAACAATAGGGTTATAGGATACCTATTATTTATTATTATCATGTTGTGTTCATGATAATCAATATATATGTTAATTTATCTATATTAAATTATAACTAAGAGGATTATTTCAGTTCATGGTGAATAAATTTGTGGTATAAAACCCTCATATATATTCACATGGTGTGGATTATTAAATTTCTCTAATTCAATTACGGTGATTATAAATGAATTATTGAATATAGTAATACCACCAACTATTAATTTTACAAGATAAACAACCACATGATCTTGAGGGAGGCCTTGAATCAATTATAAAAATACATAAGCATATTTCAAAATAATAAACATATATTTAGTATTGTAATTTTAACAATCCTTTTAGATAAATACCCATCATGATTATGTATTATAATCCATATAATTGAAGTAATACGGGTTGTATTTATATAGTGCATCCATTCCCAAAATTGAATTAAATTATACTAATGTATGAATAATAAAATTTTAAGGAACTTTATTTGAATAAAAAATTTTCAGTGATAATTTATTTACACCAGATTTAGTCATCATACCACAGGGTTATTTCACTAATAATGCAATATCTAGTTTTTTGGGTAATTTACTAATATTTGTAGATAATTTTCAAGATATTAAAGAATTCATAGAGATAGGATCAAAAAATATATTTTAGATATTGAGTAAGCCTTTCATCACTGTAACATTATGGTTCTATAAAAATTAACTTACTAAAACAAAAATTAATATTTTAAATATCAATTAGTAATAATTAGAGTAATAAATAATATAAGGAAAGTTAATCTTAGGTAATCTTAAATTCTGATACCATTATTTTTACCTATGATATATGAGACTCGACCTATATCACTTTTCATTAGTTATAATTTTTTTATGTTTTGTTAATGTATTCATCATAAAAAAATCTAAAATAATAATTAAAACACACCAATATAAATTTTTTTATAACCGTAAAACATCATACATCCATGAAATAATATTTTTAAATATTTTTCATTATATATCATCATAAAAACCATAAATAAACTTACTTTTTTATTGTAACTCTTGAGTAGATATATAATAAAATTATTTTAAAATAATTATTTAACATATATTATAAATATTCCTAACACATTATTCCTTTATACATATATCATACACAATACACTACTTCATAACATAAGGAATAGGAAACACAAGAATGATTGACCTCATATTATTAGTAATGGGTGAATATTAGATATATAAATCAAATATCACAAGAAATCCTAAGATAATAATTTGGGTATGAGAACATAATCATATTCTATAGACTAAACATAAAATATTTATACTCCATAAAACCTATATTATATTCCTAATTAATGGAATAGGTCTTCTAGAATAATATAATAATGGTTTCCTAGGTGTGTGGAAACATGATTCAATAATCCATGAAAACGAGAACATAACATTGATATGTTTCAAAACCTAAAAATATAGCACAATGATAATAATATAAATAAATATGTAGATATTTAAATATTAACCACCAATACATTTATATCATAGTTTAATATGTTAACAACCTTCCCAAAAAAAATGCAGAGCCGAGCTTACCACCCACACACCATGACATTTTAAACATGGCCAGACCGCATGTGTAACATCCATATATCTTAATAAAAAATACATTTCCAATTTCATTTTAGTTATATATATGATCAAAAAATGTAATGTCTTATGATTTTTAAAAAATATGATATCTGATGGCCTGAAAAATATGCAACACTAAGACTAAGTGAACATTGAAATATTTTTATTTAAATACGACCATTATAACCTAGAGATTACGTATGTGAATATGAATTAGATTATCATGTTATATTTATATAGTGTGTAATCAATTAAAATTTATTTATTAATTCTTAAAATATAGTTATTCATTTTTTAGTAAAGCCATTTTATTCATCAAAAATACTTTTTTTTAACAAATGGGTTTATTATTATTTTTGATAAAATGAAATAATTAATGTCTACAAATTTTTAAATTATATGTTCTAACATAAATAAAATTTGTTAAATTCGATTATTAGTATTATCTGATGGTGACATTTTGAAGTATTTAGTTTGATTTTTCAATGAATAGTTAAATACCGATTTTATTTAAAATTGTTTTTTATTATGTTTTTAAATTAAAATGATTTTTTTATTTATCTAAAAAATTAATTAGTTATTTTTATAATAATATACAATTAAATTTAATTAAAAGTTTTTCATAAATGTATTTATTATAAAGAAATATTTTTTTAAAAAATATTTTTTAAAAAATATATTTCCTCCTTGTTATACATGTTTAATTTTAATTTTAATTCGAACACTTCTATGTTTTCTGTCATAAAATATGGAATATGTATTTATAGTTAGGAGGTCCAGTTTTGGATGAGAATTTAATTTTTTTTGGTAAATATCAATAGATAACATATTAAATTGTTTTAACATGATAAAGAGTAAATTAGGTAATTAAGTGTCAAAATACTATAATATGAACTATAAATTTACCCTAAAACGTTCCTTATTATTATTTTATGATTCCAAGTTTTGAATAAGAATCCAATATTATGTTATATGGCCTTTTTCTAGAATATTGAAATGATTATGTTCTTTATAATATTTTATGTAAAAAAAGTAAAAAATGTCCCACTCTGGTTATTGATAACTATAATAATTTTATCATCGGGAAAAACATTGGATATATAGTGTTATAAATAGTATTATTAGATAATAAATTTATATATACATGATGGAAATTTATTTTTATTTTTTAAGGTATCAATATTTTCCTAAATTTTATTCACAATGGTGACATAGAAATTATTCAGTTAATAAAAAATGCTATTAAATTTTTTTAATAGTTGTATAATATCAAATTATTAATGTAACTCATGAATTTTATTTATAAATACGAAATATTATAGATTATTGGATACATTGAATTATACATTATTAGTTTTTATGTTATTGAATTCATTATAAAGGAATAGTTCTAAAATTGAGATTAATGATATTTTGTAGTCAATAATAATTTATTAACTGATTTTAAATACATAAATATCATAAATTCATCCAAATTAATGGAATATTTATAATTCCATCGACCATGTTCAATTTATGTGTCTTTTATCATTATATATAAATATTATTACCGCATAACTTATAGAAAATATTAATATTGTGATATTTTTCAAAGGCTTTAACAAAGGGTAAAAACATAAATATTAGGGTATGAAAATGATAAAAACATTTAATTTTTTTTTGGACTATATTATTGATACTAATAATCATATTGAATTAATATATTATCAATATGGATCAAGTTATATATCAAAATTTATTTATATTATTTTTATATTTTATGAAATTGGATGGTAGACCCTTCCCTTTCCTTAAAATAGAACATATAAGTCCAATTCAAACCCACATAAAAAAAATATATTTCATTTTATAAATGTAAAATATAATACATAAATCACACCTTTCCGATGGTATTTTTGTATAGGAAATGAAATTTAGAAATTCATTTAGTATAAACATTAAGTGGCTGTCAAAAGAAGATATATCATTCTTAACTAGTGTTTTCATTTTATTTATTCTTCCACATCCTAGAAATATGATCGACCGTTATGAGATAATAACTCTAGTATATCCCATCTTGTGAGATTTTAATATCTTATTTTCATAAGATATATCCGTCTCTATCCTCTCTCAAATTGGAAAAGAATCCATTGTCTATGTATACGGAGGACTACAACCTCGCGAACTGATGTAAGTTGTCTTCAATGAATATATATCATGACTGGTTATAATGAAGGAATTATTTTTGTATTAAAATAACCATAAAAAACATTTATCATTTTTAAATAGTAATATATCCTTTAATTTCATTAAATTCTATTCACAGAAAAATTATAATGTCGGTTAAATTTATGTGTTTCCTACCACTCTCCAAATCAATGTGTTTTTTTTCATCAAAACATCACATGGAGGACATATATAAGTATAATTCAGGAAATAATATTTAATATATGATATTATGATCATTATTGCAATATAAAAATATTTTTACCCTCTTTCTATCAAGATCATTGAAAAAAGGAAATGTTACTCATGTGTACGTAAGGCCTATAGTCTCCACGATTGTAACTTTGTTAATCTTTTTGTAACAATCCATTATGACTGTATTTAAAAGTTTAATTTATGTATAATAATCATAGATAAGTCATTATCATTATAATTTATATTATGGAATAATTTCCACATTGACTATATTCAACATACCGTAGTAATTTCATATTTTTATGAAATGAATATCATTAAAAAATATAAAGTAAAATTAATTTATTCAATTTTTAAATATAGTATTTTAAGTTATAAAATAAATGGAATGATAAAAATGATAATTATTATTAAATAAATAATTAAAGTATTATCAATATTCACAAAAATAAAGAAACTCTATGATGAGTCGGACTCATGTTAAGGGAATTTCTTTTAAAAATTATTTTCTAATGTTTCCCATTAAACTATATTTTTATTACATGTATATATTTTTAAATTAATATTATTTATTTATTTATATATAAATAAATTATTGTTAATGTAAGTTTCAAGTCCCTTTTAAATTTATACAATGTTTTTTAAAATGAATGTTTTAACATAATGTATTGACTTTCATTGAAAAAGAAAAAATGAAATGTTCTATTTTAAGATATATGGTGACAAGTACTATGATAATTCCAACATCGATTCCCTCTAGAAATATTACATATCCCAAATTACTTCATACATGAAGGGAGTTTTGAATCCCAATTGAAATGAAACTAGCACCTTGGCATCAAACAATAACCATAGAGAACAATTTATCTCAACCTAAAAAAACAACATGGTGTCTATACATAAACGATAGATAGGAATTGATTAATAGATAAATAAATTCCATAAATGAAATAAAATATTGAAAACTACCCAACTAAATATTATTAAATAACTCATAGTGACAGTTTCAATAGAAAAGGACAATATAAACATTACGGACACACCAAGTGATAGCATGGGAAATATCCCAATATATCACCACCAACTACACATGCATAGCTATAGAAAACCATGACACCATACTAATTCACATTTACATTTCACATATCAAATTAAATGTTAATTTTGATGCACTGTAAAATGGGTGCAAAGGGTGTGAGATGATAGGCTTAGTAGGATCTAGCATGGATGTTTCATAATAAGTAATGATGAAATAATCTAATAAATTCCATTATTTAATGAAAATAAGGTATGATATATAGTTTAGTAGATTTTATATAAAAATCATTATTTGTTTGTGTTAATATATATTTTTTAGGGATAATGTTAGGATGTTTACCTCATCAAAAGTCGGATGGATAATGGTTTGAACATTCCACGCTCAAAAATGGTTCACCGTTTAACTGTTTTTATGAACGTATAAATAACCAAATCATTGTTATTGGGGTTCCATGGTTTAATGCATGGTTGTATGTGTAGGTATATGGAAGGAAATGGGTTATGCCAAAATGGATAATTGATAATTTATTTTGAATAATTTTTGGGTTTCTCTCCTTGGAAATGGATTTGGATTAGAAAACTATGATGGTATGAATAGTTTTTTACTTAGAAATCGTTTTTCATTTATATAAAATGTATTAATTGTTTTATATAACTTTTTTCACATAAATTTGATAACATGATCTATCAGAGCATCTTAAGTAGGTATTTCATTTATAGAAAATCTATTGTTTTTCATTACTCACTCCCTACTTGTAACATTGGTGAGTTTATAGATATTGTGTATCGGGAAATAGGAAAAGAGAAGGTGTATAATTTATTTAGAGGTGATTAGTTTTACTTGGGTATGTATTTTTTATTATAAACATGGATATTTTTGGGAGTTGGAAATTTGGTGTCTTTGAAGTCATTGAGTTTTGTTGGTTTTGTCTTCTTATTTTTAGTTTATGTTGATCTTGGTTTCTTCTTGCTACTCTAATATAGTTTGATTTTATTTTTTATACATTGAGTTGACTACATTATTATCATGAATATTTTAGTGTTTATTTTTTTATCATATATGGGGTTTGGATATTTTAGTTTCAAAGGGAAAATCATTGCCCTATTTTATTGAATCCCTTGGAATTTATATCCAGCGTTTAGCATCTTGAGGATGTCGCCTAAGACCAAGTATAAATTCTTCCTCGACTCAACCCAATGAGAAGGTTTTAGATGTTAAAAATTGTATAATATTTTTTTGTCCATGATTTTAAAAGTGGTACATATCTTGGTCATTCCATATTTCAGTTTTGGACATGTGGTATTAGTTTATTAGTCTTGGAGTTGAAAGTCATTATGGTTTAGTCCTAAAATTAGGTTAGTAGTAAAGAGATGTATTTTCAGGACATGAAATGTTGTGCATACAAAGATTCATCTAAACTATTTATTATGAATTTCATGTAACAAAATATTTGGGTATATAAGTGTTTTGGATACACTTATAAGTGTTTTATCTCATATTCACGGGTTAAACCAATAGAATTTTCCTGACATGAATTGATAAAAATTACATCCCATTTGGATTCCATATTTCATTTTGAGTAATATTTATGATTTTGTGAAAAAAAATGTTGATTTTTGAAAGCATTTGAAAAAAATGTTTTAGAATGTGATATTTTGAAAATGTCCTGATAGTGGTGTGTTGAGAGTGGTTTGATTTTAAAAAGCATGATCGAATTTTAAAAATGGGTTGAAAATAGAAAGAATGGAATTTTGGTAAATGCTTGTTGTGATATTTGTGAATTGGTATATTTGAATTGTTAATCCTTTCATTAATAGAGAGCGACACAAATGTAGTTTTTTTGGTTATACAAAATGGAACCTTAGATGCATTGTAGAAACAAACTAGAAGTGGCTTCTGAGAATGATGTTTTACCTAAGCCACATTTGAACCAAATATATTTTCAAATTATGGTCCATTATTTTTAAGATATCGATAGAGGGAACCATAGGGATAAACCAAGGCATGTGGATAATTCAATTTAATTCCAGAAGTAGAATCCACTCATCTTTTAGGGTGATTTACAACTAGATATGGGAGAGGTGTGGACGAATAGAATAAATAAAATATTCTATTTCCTCGGAACACCAATAGATATGAAAGTAAAGTTAGATATGTATATTCTGAATGATTTTTCACACCATTGGTGTGATTTATATGTTTAGTCTAAATTATACCACAGTATTTAATGGGAATACTTTTATGAATTTCACAACAAACCATTCTATACTCAAACATTCAAGATTGAAATAATGACATAATCTTTTGTCATGAAGAAGGGGAACCTCATAGTGATCATTTATGTGGAAAAAATTTTAAATTCAGATACATTTACACCTGAATTTATAGCTACTACATCTTTAGAGGAACAAATTTTTTAATCGGGGTTAATGTAGTTTATTGACTTGAATATCATCATGATTTCTACAAGGGATTATATGGAGAGGTACAATAGAATAATAGTGAAAAAAAGAGACATATCCAGAGATACAATTGGGGGAATCATGTCAAAATATATGGGAAATGGTCAGAACTCTAATCTAGGGACCAAGAGGAAAAGGGGAACCTATTTCTAAGGTAGTGGGATGGCTCAAAATTAGATGACTATATCTATAAATCATCCTTCAAAACCTAATAACAAGATATAATGCTTCTATTATGGGTTTTTACAACATGGAGAGAGATTTTATGGAAACATCTAGAAAATTACACAATTGTAATCAGATGGGGCATTTTCAACAATATTTTTACTTTTCTCTGTGTTAATGTTTTTAGGAAAAAAACCCTTCTTTCATAGAAATCATATTATTTTAGGGGATGTGGGAAGTATAATACCTCTAATCAGAAAAATATATAGAGACATGGTGATTCTAGGAATACCATGACTCCTTAGGCAGTGAAATCTCAACAATTCAATAAGGAACATTGTTCAGCATGCAAGGAGTTATATGGAGCTGAGAAAGTGATCAAGGATGATTAATCTTGACCAAAAATGATTATAGGTATTATTATTTTCAAATATAACCTTATGAAATATTTTTTTCTATGAGTGAATTCCATTCATTTATTGCATCCTATGAAGTTGATTTTCTAGGATTGCATGTTGACATCCCACCCTATTTTTTGAGAAATCAAACTTATCTTGTTTAAAGATAATGTTGATCCCTTAAGTGTATATAATGTTCTATAATATTTGATATAACTATATGGATATGGTATTTCTCTTTGATTAAGATGGATTTTTTCGATGTAATTCTGGTTATAGATTGGTTGATCATGTTTAAGGCTCATGTCAATTCCTTACACACGACGTGTTAGTTTTATGATCGATGCTGGTGTCAACAATCTCATTAGATGAGATTGAAATGTAAAGAAATGTGTAATAGGATTTTTGGAACCAGAATTTGGAATGATCATATACCAGTGGAAATATTTAGATTAATCCTCAATGTAAGAGATCTAGAATATAGTTTTTACAGCAGCTGTTGAACAATTTCTGGATGTTTTTCCTGAAAATTTATTTGGATTTCCACAAAATAGGGTAGTAGAATTTATGATTGATCTCTTTCTGGGGAATAGTCCTATTTCCATATTGTATTATTAAGTGTAACCAATAGTACTAAGAAAATTTAATGTGTGGTTGGAAGTGATGGAAATCAATGGGTTCATTTTGATTCGCACGTATGGATGGACATCACTAGTCTTGTTTGTCAGGAAGGAGAATGGAACCCTTCGATTTTGTGTAGATTATAATAAACATAATTAGGTAATGATAAATATTTGATATACAGTTACATTAATTTATGATTAGTTTGGTTAATTATATAGATATTAGTGGTTCTCTAAAATTGACATGTGATCTAGATATCACCTATTGTGGGTTCAAAGGGAGGATATTCACAAGACATGTTTTAGAAGTAGATATGGCCATTATGAGTATATGGTTATTCCTTTCAGTAATAATAATTCACCATTAGTATTTATATAATTGATGAATTTGATATTTCAAAGGAATATAGATTATTTTGGGGTTATTTTTGTGGGTTACATACTACTGTATTCTAGGAAAAGGATTGAGCACAATCCTCACTTGCCGATAGTGTTGGGAATCATCCATGATAATCATATGTTTGAATAATTACCAATGTTTCCTTCATGGATATAAGAAGTACATTTACATGGACATTTTATATATGAATGAAGTATTTCTATAGATACAAAGTAGATATAAGATGTTATATCTTAGGAACATCTAAATAATGAATTTGAGATATGTAGTTTCTTTAGTTTATATAGTTATTATCGATAATGTTTTCTTGAATTTTCATGAATATATTCACTTATTAAATCATTGTAAAGTAAAAATGTTCCATTATAATGGAATGATGAATGTCATAAGTCTTTTAAAGAGATAAAGTTTCTGCTTACATCAACATTGGTCTTGATATTTCTAGAATAAAGATAATGGTATGTTGTGTATTTTGATGCTTTATGATATAGTTTGGGATAAGTTATCATGATAGGAGATCATATTCTTTCTTACTGTTCATGTAAGTTATATTTGAATGAAAATAACTACCCAACCTAAAATTTGGAGTTATTTTATATAGTCTATTCTTTTAAGACATGTCATGATTACCTTTTTGGTGTGAAATTTATAGTTTTTAAATATCATAAAAATATTGAAACCTATTTTCTCATAAATAAATTTGAACCTCATAAAAAAGCTATGTATAAAGTATCATCATATTTATGACTTTGAATTAATTTATACATAACGTAATGTTAATTTGGTGGCTTATGGATTATGTAGAAAGTCATATTCTTAGTTGAAAAATGAGGCTTTATATAAAATGAAGTTGATTTCAGTGATAGAAAAAATGCACTTGGAATGTGAATAAAAAGATAATTTTCTGATTTTCATTCCATTTTATTTTATTACCAATTTTTTTGAAATAGTTCAAGAGGCATAAAATTATGATCTAGAATGTGATTCAATACATTAGATACTCAATTGTGGGAAGATAATTGAGTAATATAATCTATATAAGAGTTTATCATTGTGGTTTCGAAATCAGATGGTCATACCTACAACTTATTAGGAAAAATTCATTCATTCTTACCACCATTTTAGAGAGTCTATTCGTCCCAAAATAATAGAATATGTATAAGAATTTAAATCATAGATTTGGTGGGTTGGTTTGAAAAATAAAAGTGTTTGAGTTTGTTTTGAGATGATTAATTTCTCGGCAGGTTAAGCTAGATTATTAGTGACTGGTATTAATGTTTTAGTCATGACCTATTCTTATTAAAAAATTATAGTAGATAGCCTGGTATTTTGTGAAATGACTCCCAATAATGGTTTGAAAAAATTATTTCATATGGGTGAAAGTGGATCATCTCACTAAGTCATCCCCTTTCATCCCTATTCATGAATCACATATGGTGAAGGAATTTTCCATAGTTTATATTTGAGAAGTTTAAAATAGGGATGTAATATCAGTTTTGATAGTATTAGAAATATATTTATGGTTTAAGTACCATTTCATGTAATCAAGACATAATTCTCTTAGGACTCAATTGACCTTGACTATGGCGTATCATCCTTAGACGGATGGATAATTTAAAAGGATAATAAAATCATTGGAAGAAATGTTGTAGGATTGTGTGATAGATTTTGGTGGTTCATGCGAAGACAACATACCACTACTAGAGTTTTCATATAAAAATAGTTATGATGCCTCAGTATATAAGGATCCTTTGTAATAATTTTATGGGAATCGTCTTTGTTCATCGCTTTATGGGTGGAAATTGGAGAGGCTTCAAAATTTAGACCAAGCCTTGTCCAAAAGACAACATAGAATATTTTTTTGACCATGAAGAGAATGAAGGTGGCTCAATGTTTTCATAAATCGGATGTAGATAATAATCGATGGAAATTTTAATTTGAGTTGATTGATCCTGTTTTCTAGGTAATATTTCCAGGGATTAAGCATCATTATTTTTGCAAGAAGGAAACTTATATCCTTAATTTGTAGGCCATTTTGAGATAATTGAATAGTTTGGTGAAGTGGCGTATTGGTTGGATTATCAACCAATGTTCTGTGCAATGCAAAATTTATTTCTTTATCTCACTTTAAGACGTATTAGACTGATCATGATAGTGTCGTCCGATGGGATCATGTTGAACTAGAGTTTTATTCATCGTTAGTTCATATGAATGTATGGATTGTGAATAGAAAATTGAAATTCATGCATTGGGGAAAGAATTGTGCATGTGTAGAATATGTGGATACATGGTTATATTCGGGAAGAAATTTGGGAACATAAAAAATAAATGGTCAAGCAGTGGACCTAACTCTTTAACAGAAATGGTTCTTTTTTATTTTTTGAGGATATATAGTCCAATGGTTGGGAGAATTTTGCACCCCCTTTTTAAGTAATTAAACCTTTACATAGGTATTTTTAATATAAAATTCGTTGAGTGAAATCTGTGAGGGTTTGTAGGACTTTTAGAATGTTTTAGTGATTTTACAATGGTTCATGGTTTGAGCATGGTTATTATAAATCATGTAACACCATTAGGAAACTATGAAAAGGTAGATAGTGGGCTCTATGTATGATGAAAGTTGGGAACTTTGTTTGGACAAATTGTGTATCCACCCAAGAGTAAGTATGAAAAGTAAAATAGAGGAAAAAAAGGTTGGAACATGGTTTTTATTATAGTGCATGATAACCATGTGAAGGGTGGTTAGAGGTAGTGACTGGAATACTATTAGAGCATGATTTTTCTATCCTTGTGATCGAACCATGCTTTGTAAAGATTTAGATCCTAAAAATTTCATCTCAATTGGTTATCTCCTAAACCTATTTTTGACTTTTTTTTACCCAAAAGTTTTATATATACTCCCAATGGATGTGGAGACTCTCTCGTTCAATCCATAAGTGATCAGTTGGAAAATATTTGTGCGTTGAATGCTATATTTCTTGCTATGTTTCCATTATTTAGGGTTTTTTAGATATAATGGTATTCCCTCTCATGAATTCATAGATCTAGTCCGTTGGGGATAGATATATGATATTGGATTCCAATTATTTTGAGATTATTCAATTTTGGTGATAGGTAAATATATCTAATGTTGTTTTTCGATATTCAACATGATTTTGTTGAATAATATATGTCCTTATTAATTTTACCATTAGTTTCTATGCTATGTGGATTCACTCTCAACTCCTCATATTTAAACATAAAGGCCTGATTTTAAATTGTATTAATTTCTTAATATTGATTTTCAAATTGATCTATAAAGCTTGGTAAAAACCCTCATTACTGATGGTTTGAGTAATTTTAAAAAAAAATTTGTGCCATGTTCTTTGTTGATGGATTTAAAATGATGATTTTAAAACATGGATTTATTTTAGTTCATGGAATTAGTTTGATGGTGACGTTTTCAATAAAATTGATTTTTTAATAAGGATTGAAATGGTTCATTAGGAATTAATTTTTTGAAAAATGGTTGGTGTGTGTTCATGTGCTTTTAAGAATGAAAACAGTATGATGTTCTCCCATTAAAATTGGGGTGGATAAGGGTATGGACTTTCCCCCTTTAAAATGCATTAATAAGTGACGAATTGGTGAAAGGATGACTCACCATCCATATGTATAAAGTGGCACATGGTTACATGCATGGTTGGATGTGTGGATATGAGGAACAGAATGTGTTATGACAAAATAGAAAATTGAGAAGTGGTTTTATGAATTTCTTGGTTTCCTTGCATGGAAATTGATTTAGTTTAGAAAACCATTTGGTATGAAAACGTTTTCACATATAAATGTTTTACCTTTGATTTAAAATATTTTAGTTGTTTTATATAATTTTTTTTCATAAAATTTATAACATGTTCTATCCTATGTACATTTATAAAGAAGTCATTTGGGGAAGACCTACTGAGTATTGTTACTCACTCCCTACTTGGAAACATTTATGTGTTTGTAGATATTGTCTATTGAGACACCACTAAATGAATGGTATCGAAATTATCTACTGTTTATTCTATATATTTTTTTTGGATTGTAGATTATGATCTTGTAGATAGTTGGGAGATTCAGAGTTGTGTCATTAGAGTCATAGAGTTTTTTTTGGTTTTTTCATCCTCTTTGTGGTGGATGTTGATCTTGGTTTATCCTTGGAAATATGATATAGATTGGTTTAATTTTATATACATTGATTTTCATACCTTGTTATTATGAAAAATTTAATGGTTATTTGGATATCATCTACAAGTTTTGGTTTTTTTTATTAAAATCGAAAATATTCCCCCAGTTGTATTGAATCCCTTGGAATTTATTTCCAACTATTGGCATCTTGGGGATTCAACCTAATACCAATTTGTAATTCCACTTTGACTTAAGACTCTAAGGAGTGGTGGAATGTTACAATTTCGTATATGTATATCCAAGTAGATATATCAAAATAAAAACAATTCATGTATCACATATCGTATCAATTCTATGGTAGTAAAAAAATTCAGTACAACCAAAAGTACACAAAACATCACACCAAGCATCATTGTAGGTCTAGAAATCTTGGACACTCATACACCTAACATAAATAATCATTTTTGAATCAGTCCCCAAGATATACGGATCAAATACAGGTAGTACGAGAACACCCAAAAAAGTGAACCTCTAAACATGTCTATTCAGTTTCTAGAAAAAACATGTTGAGGGAGTATAGGAATGCCCTATGAGTGAACCCCCAACAGTATCAACAGATGAGGACTATTAAGAAATTGTCCACCAAAGTACCCAAGTCTTACCATATTGTTTCTTTTCCTAACCAATTCATCAAAACAATAATCTGGAACCCATTTTAGAAATTCATTTCACAATTATTTGAAATAACAAATTCTTTTAAAAAAACATTCTAAACACATTATTTATCCAAAACCCATTTTGAAACACATTTTAATCCATCAATCCATAAGTACATTTAATTTATAATACAATTATCAAAACTATGGTAATTGGTTTTATCCAACATATGATATTGATGGAACCACCTAACTGATATTCGGGGTTACACACTATGGAAATGGGTTCTACAAACAAAAACAACATAAAATGGTAATAGAGGAAATATAATCAATCCCCACATCTCTTATAACTGATTCATTAAAAAAATGGTTGAAGGAATGTGTAGCTCATTTCAAACATTTAAGAACACACAACCTATTGAACAAAAAAAAGTTATGGTCCCAGAAGAATATCACCCAATAGATTTAGAAGAAAACATGATAATTCCTATCAAAGATCACCAATTCCAATAACGAAACACAACATTGCAAATGAAATCAATGTAAAATAATTAGGTAATGAATTTTATGACATAGAGATACATTTAGGGAAACCTTGATGATAAATCATCAAACTTATCGATGAAAAAGGATTGTAGGGTCCTAAAATCTATAGGGAAGTGCTCTAGGTCGAAAGAAAAGAGGATGAAACTAATAAAATAAAAAACCATAGTATTGGGCCCTATAAATCCACCCACATGATAATTTCACAGTTTGAAATACATTTACACAATGTTAAAACCCTAGATTCTATATACACCAATAATAGATCTATTTTATACCAAAAAAATGATCTTTAAATAATATAGGTCATGTAAAACCTTTCAATGGTGTGTAAGCTTTCACACTATCTAGTTTTTTATTAAATGAAACTAAAAAAATGTAGTAAACTCATAGTACAGAATTTGTAAACTCCTAGTAGATAGATACAAGTCCATTTTTCAACCAAAAATTACCATTATTTTATATGTGTTCATAGAACTTGGGAATAATTCCATTAATCCATTACATATTTATACAAAAACTCTATTAATTCAAAAAACATACACACCTAAAATTAGGTATTTTTCCTTAAAATTATCACCATCCTTGAGAATCCCAAGATTCACCCAAATTAAAATTAATAGTAATAAAGAGAAGATAAATATCAAAATTAATGTAATAGTATGTCACAAAATCACTAGCATAAGACATTCCATCCCTATGTTGTCGTGTAGAAGACTGATGTTTGATAATGTGGGGAAAACATTGATACCTTATTAATGAATCACACCCCCAAGTTGCTAGAGAATCAGTTTTTTACCACTATAACAATCTAAAAAATGGAATCAAATTCCCATACAATACTTTCAATTAAGACTAAACTATATCTATAGGCTCCTCCACAAAAAGACATCTCATTCCAAATCAATCTATTTTCATCTCAAAATGTGTGAGGGATTAAGAATATCATTCTGAATCTATAAGATGTTGAAAAAACAAAAATGTATTCCAAATAAAATAAAAATTATAAATGATAAGAAACCTTTACAAGATACTCACTGACCTCAAACAATTCAATATATTTTGACACCAGCATTCCGAATTTTCCAAGATTATGGTGACCAAACTTAGGTGAAATGTTCGAGAATACCCAGTCACATACAAAAAATTCCAATGGATGGGTTACTTAATTTGTATAAGAATTTATTTGACTCTAATATTTAACAATATGCCAATGCATATATTAAATTATCACATAAGTGTCTCAAAACAAACTCATCCCTACTAAATTGGTCTCTCCACCTCTTCCCAACAAAATGGGGACCTAAATATGCTACTATAAAAACCATCTGAAGAGAAATTCTGATTGATAACTAATAACTATTGTTATAAAAAAACCAATCAATCCTTGATTCTTATCCTAAATCTATAAAAGTATAAGAAACAAGAACAATACATGTCCACATTAATCTGAATAGAATGCTTTTCCTGACCGAATTTCAATGTACGGTAATATGTACTAATCAAAATCTAAGTACCTATAATCTCATAGCGACTCCTCTAGAAACTCAATGTAAAAATAGGATCACTATTTGATATAGCAACATAAGGAACCCCATTTATCCTCAATATATCCTACACATATTATATACCTGTATCTCAAAATGTTTTAGTGTATCTAGTAAGAATAATATAAGAGAACATTTTCAATTGATCAACCACCACCATGATAGATTTTCTTGCATTGGCATTCCATGATATTAAAAAACAAAATCCATGAAAAACTCATCCTATTTTCAAACCATCACCAAAATAGTTTAAAGAAAACTAAAAGGTTTTAGATGTACTTTCATTACCTATTGGTAGGTGTAATAGATGGACACATAATCATCACTGTCACACTTCAAACTGGACCACCGAAATCTCTCTCTCATGACATTATACATCTTTTTATTGCCTAGATGAGTGGCCAACTAAGAATTTTGAAAATAAAACAAAATTGTTCCCCTCATATATATTGATATGAAAAACTGATCCCTAAAATGGATAATACCTTTTGAAGAGTTATGCCAACTAGAAACGGTCTCCCTAACATATAGGGTTTCTCGAATTTCTATAAACTCATCATCGATATACTCTATGAGAGATGATGATAATTGAAAACTGGGAAAAATAATACCAGGAAAATCTTCTTGAGGATCCATATAAAATAGTTAAAAAAATCCATATAAGGTTTCTCTCTTCCTTCGATTAAAAAACATCCTATGATGGAACTCTCTAGCTTAGATAATCCTTAGTGACATTCCCCTAACCTGGGGTGTAGGTGATATCGAAGTATAAAATTTGAAGGTAATCCACCAAATTCCTCTATCAAAGATTCATTTCATTCTGAGAAAATATATTTCTAAACTTGTGGTTAGAAAAGACTACGAGCCTTTCCCCAACAAGATATGGATGACAGCACTAAGGAGAATGTGTAACTTCAAAAGGCTCTAAATCATAGGTGCATTAATTATTTTCATATGGTAAAAGATGAAGATATCCATAAGTTAACATAAGATCATACTTCCTGAGAACATAACCAAATTCATCACCAAAATTATTGTAGAAAAAACATTCACCTTACTAGTCTCAAGTACGTTCAAAATAGGGGTCAATGTTAAAACACATTTCATCTCCTTGAAATATTACATACACACTTCATCCCTTATTAATTTCACTTATTTCATGGTATGATCCTTAAATGGTTATGAAAACCTGGTTAAATAATTAATAAATCGTCTCTAATATCAATAAAGTCTATGGAATCTTCGAACCTCAAATTCATTTTGTGGTTCTTCCCAGTACAATACATCTTTCACCTTCTCATGATAAACTAATAATCCCTTGTTAAAGATAATTTTCCACAAGAACATGAATTATTGGATCATTTAATTGAATTTAAAATGGTTTCTATACAATCGATGAATCCAATGTATTTCTATAACCAATCCCATTTGGAGATTTTTCTCATGCTTAGATATCAAAATAAACAAAATTATAATCCATGAACACTACCACAAAAGTGTTGAGACCCTGATGGAATATTTGATTCAACAAATCCATTAAAATTACGGAAGTTTCAGTCAAACCAAATGGAATAATAATATATTTTAAATGATCATACCTACTCCATGAAGAAATCTTTAGTATATAAGACTTCCAGACTCTAAGTATAAAATAACCCATCCAAAGATAAATTATTGAAACCAATTTTCCCATTTTAACTGATCAAAAAAATCATCAAAATGAGAAAAATTATAATTGTTCTTAGTAATTAAATGGTTAAATTTCTAATAGTTCATGCATAATTGGATTAAACCATATAACATCTTGTAAATGGTTGATATAGATACCCATAGTTAGACACTAGGGTGAAAATCATCTTCACCACCAGATCATACAATTGAATATTTATCTCTGTTATCTCTACCGGTACTGTATAATAGGAAGGTATCAAAATCATCTACATTCCTAGAACAAGGTAAATCATTAAATCCACCACCATATCTAAAGGGACCATAGATATTTCTTCTTGGAATATATTAGGAAAAATCCAAAACAAAATTATTATGAATAGAATGTGTGGGAATATCATTTAACACAACTATAACTATAGACAAAAAACAATGATCTTTAGGTGGGAAGGTCCTAGATGACATGAATTCGGATCCTAGGCTCCCTAAAACACCAATGAGTTCACATGGGCCACAATAATTGAGACACTCTAATGATGACAATCAACCACATCATGATGATAAATAGTCCAGTCCATTCAGATGACTATTCCAAACTGATCCAAATAAAGAATGGGTATTTATAGACTTACATTGCATTAGCTATTGATAGTTTAGAAGGACACTGAAACACCATCTATTTCATCTTCCAAAGATGTGCCTCTAAATCAATTATAAGGAAATTATATCCATAAAGAATCAATAATATAAATAAAATAACCAAATATAAATAAGTGGGAAACAATTGTAACAAATAATGATGTCGAACCTTATGATGCAATAAAGATGGTACCTTTCACTATCACTATATTTGAGTCTACCTCCACCAAAAACACACCTACTACCTCAGGGTTCCTAACTCTTGAATCCTATGGATGAAACCCCATAGTATTTTAATCATCTAACTATGCAGCAGTAAACATTGGATCTAACGATCACTGACTATAATGAGGCGTAGACATATCCTGGAAGAAAGGTTTTAGATGACCATAATGCTCAAAAACATTAAAAATTGTTGCATGTATAGGACAAGAATTTAGGGTAGGTATAAAAATTCCACACTATTAGAAATCCATAGGTACACCACAAGTTTCAATTATTGGTGCAGAAGATGGATACTACTGAGAATCACTTCAAGAACTCTATGGATGATCATGAAACTTCACATTTCTTCCATGAATTGTAATAAAGTTGATGCTATGTGAAGGATATAAGGAATAATATCCCACGTTATCCTCCATATTAATCTCTTACATCATGTTTATATACAATTCCTCCAAATAGATTGAATTATTTAGCATGAATACATGTGTTCTAATATTATGTCCCAAACCCTACGGGTGCTTCTTATCTTTCATTTGGCCATTCCCTAATACCTATGAACCAAAAAAATATCATAACAAACTAATTTTTGTATTCCAAAACTGAACACTCTCCCTACTATATAGAGAGGTACTCTAGAGACTTAACTATCATAAGTTACTCTGGAAAAAACTATAGGAAGAACGGTGTCTGAAATCCCTCCCAATCCAAGCCAACCTACCAATATTCATGTACTCTGGAATCCCACCATCACTTGTTTTTCCCCTCAATTCTGAAAATTCCACACATCCCCTAATAATATAAACTGTTTCTAGGATGTTTAAAATATAATCAATGATATAAATATATTCCTACACCTCTTCAGTTTCATTTGTACCCTTAAAGGATGGTGGATTATCATGAAATTTCTCTTGTGATCAATCATTTTCTCCTACAACTCTATGTTGTACATAAATGATTGTGTTCTATGAAAACCCCAATACCAATAACCTAGAGTCTATGGTTAAATCATTACATTGGTATTAAATAAATTGAATTTGATCCTAAAGTACCAAATAGTTTAGTATCTTTGGAGGAAAAGATAAATTCTCAGTACACTTATTACATTGGAAATTATATATAGAACATAAAAAAGGAAAATAAATTGCATCCTTGATTTCATTTTAACATTTCATCATTAGATCCTAGGGAAAAGAGAAAAAATAAAAGGGTGATTTTCGGTGATCAATAAGTGTTACATACATTTTAAGATATCATGAAAATAATAATTCATATCAATATAGAAAGGTAAAATAATTAGAAACAAATTCCACTTAATTTAATAGATTATTCAAAATCTAAATACAAGGATAATATGATAGTGAAATTATAATCAACAAAATTAACTAAAATATTATTGAAGGAAATTATTAATTATTGTACATCATTTTTCCTAGGCACATAATATGTTTATCATTCAGACCATTACCAATATAGTAAAATCATTATCAGTAAAACCCAATTTAATTATGAAATCTATTTCTTCTCATGAGACTAATGATGCTTCTAGTGGATTTTATATATCAATTCCACACCCATTATTTCAATAATAAAGCATTAATCATATATCTAAATGATATATTTAGTTCATTAATCCATAATCATTCTCATCAAATATAGAGACCCAGTTTTTTTCAATAAGACATTGAAATATTGCTGAGAATATTATTCCAGAGTTGGGTGATGAGATGATGTGTGATTCAGAGTCCCAGTGTGCCCGGAATTAATTTAATAAAAATATTAAATATGTTATATATTACCCACACACTGTTAGTTAAAAATGGTATAACTATTAAATGGATGATCAGATCAGAAATCTAAGACCATGGTTGGGTCCAAAACGAAGTGTTTCTCATAGGAATAACATAAAATGAGTCTCCATGGGACTTTCAGACACCTCACACATTGGTGGTGTGTTAAATGGACAAATATAATTATTAATTTATTCATTTAATTGGTAAAACTCAAATAACTCACAAATGGGAACTTGAATTATAAACATGAGACCGCCATTGAGATTAAAATGTACAATTTACTATAGGTGGGATATAACCTATGTTGGCATCAGAAGGCTGGCTAATGTTCTATCATGAATGATAAATTAAATAATTATTTATTTTGTTATTTTATTTAATTATTTTAAAATAAGGAGAGGTTATAAATTAATTTTTTTAGAGGGGCTTTCCTCATAATTCAGTTTTACATCAACAATAAACCCCCAATTTCTCCCCACTCCTTCCCATTGACAAATGGAAAAAATAATGAAAAATCATTTGATGTAGACAGATTGAGGCGTGGCGAACATAACGGAACTCGGAGAATGCATTCTTCACTAATGATTGATCCAATCTTCAAGTAGGACTCATCATTGGTGTTTTTATTCTTCTAATTAATCCTTGAGAATATTGATTTCAATTTCATCAATTTGTGCCCTTGAATGATACCTGGAATTGAAATAATCTACTTTTATCAGTTTATTAATATTGTCATTATTCCTCATCCATAAATATAATGGTGATGAATCAAGGATTCCATAGACAATAGTCGAGGTAATCATCAAGCTTTCTTTTGGAATATCTGAAAATAAATTGTTGTGTGATCGATCCTGGATGCAATGTATCATCACTACAAGTTCAAGTTTGATATCAATAAATTGATCTAGGTGCGATGCGGACTGGAAAATGGATGAAACATATCTATTTTCAAATCAATATTTTCCACCAGCAGATATGTGTGGATACATGTGTTGTTTTACCAGAGATTGTGTATGCTCCAGAGAGAGCGACATGATGTTGGTTGACTGAAGGTGGCCGATGTGGAAGCTAATGGCTCCCAGGGACAATGGCATAAGAAGGCATCGGGGCGGGGGTCGAGTGCGAGGTGGATGGAGATGGCTCTGTCAGCTACTGCTGGTAGATGAAATAGATGCGGGAAGTTGATCGAAGGTGGCCCATGTAGATAGTCAATGTAGTCTAGTGATTCAAGAAAGAATGGGGGCTGAGAGTTAGGGGTACTGGGCATTAAAACTATGGGAAGTAGAGGGAGTTTGGATAGGTGAGAGATTATAAAAAATAAATAAAATAAAGGGATAGTGCATGGCCCCTTAAATGGAGGTTTTTTATGGTGTCCAGCAATGTAAAGGTGGAAGGAAATTTGTGTGGGGACCTCTTCATTATAATTATATTTAAACAAAATATAATAATAGTATTATTATAATAATGTTGTTATTATTTTTGGCAGTAAAATCATATTTTTTTAGAAAATCCTCCATGCGACCTCTTTTTGATGAACCATCAGTGGTAGAATGACCCAAGGATTAAGATGAGTGATTCAAGTCCAATGTTAAATGTTAAATTTTGACCTACGACCTGGGCCCATGAACTGACCATAAAATAATAGATTTAACATTATTATTGAATACTCAACCCCACCATAACTCATGTTTGCGATGTCTGATGGGCGTTCCATTGATGATAGAATAACCCTATTTTGAAGGCGGTCTTTTCAAGACCGAATTTGGATTCCTTTTTTGAGTTGGTAGATTGGGTCCTAGAAATGTCCAAATAATAATAATATTTCATTATTATTAAAGCTTTAACCACCATAATTTCTGCATGCTATGTATAATCAATGTGTTATCAATGTTGTTGTAATCCCAATGAATATTTGTTATATTTTGACACCAATTTTGGTTATTTATATCAAGATCAAGGCATGGCCCCGACAAAGACCGGTTTGTATGTGTTGTGGTGAAACACCAATTTTTCACGGGGTATCAATTTTGGACAAATGAGTAGGCCATCATGTTTTTTTTTCTCAGTGTGGATCATAATGGCATGATCCATATAATTTGATTTGTGGCTAAGGTGTAGGCCCTGGACACCTCTCGAGTGTATTGCACTAACATATGACTTTTCCATCGAATGTCCATTTGGGGTGAAAAAGTAGTCGATCTTGAATGTTTTTCATAGGGATGCAATGGTGTGATGAGTTTGGATATGTGGAGTCGTCTTCATGATCTCATTGATTCTGGATGTATTAAGGGACTTTTGGTGGGAGATCCTTCTTATGTGGTTAAAGGGAATCCACGACATAGGACAACACTGGATCTTGTAAGATTAATGATGTTAATGTGGACATGGAATGTAGTTATCTTGATAGTTCGTGTACTACCTTCCTGTGTAAGGTGGCCATTGTGAAGAAATACACGACCATGTTCTGAGCATATAGACATAGCTAGGTCACATGGTTAGAACATCGTGTGGACCAAAACATCATATTAAGAAGTACACGAACACAATGATTGGGTTGTGATACGACCAGGCAGTGAAGAGGCACAACATTCCCTGTCCCCCCTACCCCCACATCATGTAAATTGAATCACATTCTAATTGATCTTTAAACCCCCTAATATCTTTCATCTAAACTCAGATTTTGGAACATGAGATGTCTATCATGGGTTTTTTACATGCATAACTTCATGGTTCCCTCAAAAAATCTTTTGAGACATGATGTGGATGTTCTGAGTTGGCATGTATAGAGACGACACCAGATGAAAGTAGTGAACAGACAGGCCCCCCAGAGCAGTACTGGGTTTACCCACCATTTGTGTTGGGAAGTGGTGTTCCCTGATGGTAGATCTAGGTTTACCCTATAGCTAGGATGTGATGTGGAATTCCCTGATGATCCTTTTGGGCTAACCCAATAGCTAATCTAGGAATTGGCATTCCCCCAACAATATTTTGGTGCTTAACCTCTCATGGGCTGGGTATTTTCACTCCCCGATAACAGTTATAGACAAACCCTCCAGTGGGGTTGCCTATGGAGTTCACTGATGATATTTCCAATCGTACCATTCAAGTGGGTTTGGTAGTGGTGTTCCCTAACAAGGATTATGAGTTACCCTTTATTGGTGATGTGGAGTGGTGTTCCTCGATGACTACCAGAGCAGGACCCTTGACTATGCGACATAGTGATGAGGCACTATTTGACTTACCTAAGGACTAATTAGAAAGAGGGTCACTTTCCCCATCAAGACACATTCTTGTGATGTGACCTAAAACCATTTAGGATAGTTAGTTCTGCCCAAAGAGGATAGTATCAAGGTGTCGTGATTTGATACCCTTTGATATGTACCTCTAAGGTAGATTTTACGAGATGCATGACACCGTAGATGGTTTTTTCCCTATAAATGATTGCTACCCACTTTCTTGGGCTAAGATGTGAGATGGAGATCCCCATACTCTGTATTTTGGGTTTCTTTGAATGAGGATATGTATATATATATATATATATATATCAAATGGAATTACCCACTCCTTGGGTATTGGTTACCCTCGTTCCAAGAGAGGTTAAGATAGATAGGGTATTCTACATGCTTTTCATGTTTAGTTTCCCATGGTTGGATGAGTGTACTCTTCGGCTCTAGGTATATAAGTCTCTATGAGGAATTCACCTCCTTACATGTTGAGCTCCTTGTGTTAGGATGATTCTAAAATCCCATTTTTTGGGTTGAGCTAGACAATTTCTGTACACTCTTGTTATACCTTGTTCTCTCTAATTCTTCTCTTCATTATTCCTCTTACTAATCCCACTTATCCTTTTCTGGGCATCTTACTGGGTATGTATATACTCACCCTACATAGTATTTTCCCAACACATGTCATGTCTTTTGTATATGATAGATAGGATGATCGTTATATCCAGGGAGAATAGGGATACGGGTGCCTAGATCACATATGATGGTCGTAGATTAGGTTCTATGAGAAGGCTCTCTCAGCTATTTACTTTTCTGGTACTTCTAGGTTTCGACCCATTTCTTGTTGGGCATTTATTTATTCCTTTTTTTAATCCAGTTTAATCTACCGTACTTAAATCATTTAGTGGTTCATGCATGTTTGGTTTATTTATAGCTTTATTTCATCTTTTGTTCCTTCCATCTCTACTTTTGTATTCAGTTGGATACATGTGTGTGTACAGGTTCCCAGGAATATTCCTCCTCATGTTTTTTGTACCATCGACGCTAGTCGCAAACCCCTATTCTCTGATGGTGGGATTTGGGTAGTTATGTATCAAGCCCAAACATAGTTTGGGTCATGAAAAATTTCTATTAGAAGAAATTCATTCCTTGAGATTTTTTTTTGGACATTTCCCAAAAAATGATTTATCGGGTTTTGGTAAATAGTGTCGAACTGTCTCGAGAGCATGTCTCAGGCTAGGAAGTTCTGTGGTGGTACGAGCGGCTAACTAATCCATTCACCAGGACCCTGATTACCCGCTTGTTGACTCAGCACCCTGAGACACTTGTATTAGGGAGAAATGGTATATGCATAATATAGGATTGAGTCTTTGAATATAATTCTTGAGTTATCTCCCCTTGTCCCGTGATATAAATACATATTCTCATCCAATCATGGTACTCCTTTACAATATTCAAGATGTCTCCATGAAAATAGCTAGCCAAGATACTAGCTCCAGTTTAGGACTATGATTCTGTCAGCAACAAGACTTCTGTTCATGACCCATCATGTGACCACATTCTTCTGGTGGGTAGGTAACATCACCTCTACCTTTTGAGAACCATACATCCCCAACATAGCTAGCTGAGGATGTGTGCATGTTGAGTGCACTTCATGAGTTCTAGCTTCAAATACCACTAAGGTACCATTGTGATATGGACCCTCAGGTATCATAGGTTTGGTTAGAGTTGGCAGACTTCCTCTTCCGACATGTGCTAACATAGGCAGATCAGATAGTGGTTTTGAAAGCCTCTCTGTTTTCACAGCGTAGTTAGTCATTGGTGGAGCTTGATTACTCAGATGATCCTTTAGACGACACTCTCGTGGTATGACGTCTAGTAGCTATTTTGTGAGGAGTATTACCCCTCATGATTATGATCAATTCATCTTCATGAGCTCTTTTAGTTTTAGCATGGAGGGATGATGGTGGTTGAGTATGCGACTGGATTCACAGACGTTTCACGCTAATCATTTGACATGGTCTACAATGAATACTGTCGAGAATGGAGCTTTGATCAAGGAATCTGTAGGGAGATCTATTCTATAATAGTACCCTTGTGTATCCCCACTTATGACGGGATGTTGGAGTAGTAATTGGTGATAGAAAGCCTCTTGTCGTGCCTTGAAGCTGGTTATGGAAGATGGAAAAACAGAGATGAGATGCCTTCCGCCATTAGCAGACATCAGTCGATAAGATCTCAGCATAAGAGATCGTAAAATGATTGGTCTTAGGCTTAAGGATCTTGCAGCTGGGTCCATGGAAAAATGTAAGATTTGGATGTCCTTGATTCATTAGAGCATGATATGATAAGTGGTATGCCTTGTAAATTATCTATTTTTTACAAAGAAACTTGTTAGACACTATGTGAAGTGATCTTTTCTCCTGGATCCTTGCATGAGGATTTTTCGAGGTGATGCGGGGCATCGGTGTGACCCTGTGTTGGTGTTTTTCAATGTAGTTTCGAATGATCGATGGGTAATAGATGAGTCCTTATGACTTTTTCATTCAATTCCAGGTTGTGCGATGGATTTTCTAGTTTGGGGCTACTCTACTTCCAAGAGGGGAAAAGATAAATGGAGCATGCCACGTGCTTTCTGTGTTTAGCGTCTTTTGGTGGGATGATTTCACTCTCATTATTTGTTCGTTGGTACATTTTGTGATCAACATAAAGCCTTGAGACTGTATTTATCAAGTAAATGTAAAGGTGGTGGATACCCAATGTATAAAACTTTGTGACTCACTATTTGGTGTAAAATCCTTCACTTCCCAGGTGCATATGAGGGTCTCGGTTGTGGCACACTGACTGGAAAATCCTGCATTAATATATATCCTTGGTAGTTTCACCATCTGGATATTCTGAAGGAGGGAATCTTGAGACCCTCTTTTATTGACAAACATTGATTTCAGTTGTGATGTGGTATGTAGAGGTTTGATCGTGGATGCAAATTATCCCCCTTGTTCTATCAGGCTATTTGAGACCATGCAAGGAGATGGCAAGGTTCTCTACTACCTTTCCCTAACCCCAATAGCTGGAGTGGGAAAACTCCATCTTCCACATGCCACATCTAAAGAGATACATGTGTGTTTCTTTGAACATCATGGATGGGATAAAACCTTATAAGTTGTACCATCACATTGATCCACGTGTTGTGGAAGAATGGAAACATACAGGTTTTCATATGAATGGGAGACCTAGATGTGGGCACAATATCCTGAGTTCTTGTTTTGTTTTGATTTTTGGGTATACATATATTGAAGGTGGGAATGATGTAGAGACTCATATTCTTTATAATAATACATTGAAATATTTCTAAAAATATTTTTCCAGAGTGGAGCGATGAGACGGTTTGCGATTCCAAGGCCCGAGGTGCTCGGAATTAATTTTCTAAAAATATTAAATATGTATTATATTACGCATGCACAGTTAGTTAAAGAATATAGGATAGCCCTTAAATGTTTTATTGGATTGGATATCCATGTCCATGGTGGGATTTGGAATGTGGTGTTTCCCTTATGCGTGGCATAAAATGAGCCTTCAGAGGATGTTCGGACCCATCTCTTGTTAGTGGTGAGTTAAATAGATTAATTAATTTATTAATTTACTTATTCAAAATCTCAAACTCAAATAACTCATAAATAGGGACTTATATGAGAAATATGAGACCACTGTTCAGTTCAGAACATAGGAATTACCCTAGGTGGGTAAAACCATTGTCGGCATTTGAAGGTTGGCTTATGTGATATCATGGATGATTAATTAAATAATTTAATAATTATTAATTTAATTATTTAATTAATTTATTTTAACCTAATGAGAGGTTATAAATTCTTTTTTAGAGGTTTTGGCCTCATAATTTAGTTTTTCCAATGATGAAAAACCCTCTCTTCTTCTCCTCTCCTTCCCATTGATGAACAATGAAAATGACGAACAATCCTTGGATTAAGATGGATTGAGGCACGATGGATGCAACAGAACTCGAAGAACGCATTCTTCGCCAACGATCGATCAAATATCCAGGTAAGGCTTTTCATTGGGGTTCTACACCACGGATTAAGCCTTGAGCATATTTATTTCTAGTTTTTCAATATTCACCCTTGCATGATCCTAGGAATTGAAATAAACTACTTTTACCAGATTATTAATTATTCTCACCGTTCTTCGTTCATCATTCTAATGGTGATGAATAAAGGCTAACCCAAAAAAATATTTGAGGTTATCATCAAGATTTTATTAACTATCTGAAAATCAATTGTTGAGGGATTGATCCTTGATTCAATGGATCTTCACCACGTGTTCACATTTGAGATCGATAAATTGATCAAGGTGTGATGCGGCGTGTCAAATGGAAAAAAGATATCTGTGTTCAAATCAATGTTTTCCACTTGTGGATCTACGTGGATACATGTGGTGTTTCAATAGATATGGAGTAATTTCGAGAAAGAGTGGTGTGATTTTGGTAGACGGAAGGTGGCTGAGGTGGAAGGCGATGACTCCCAGGGATAGTGGCGTAGGAACGAAGTGTGGTTGGGGTCAATTGTGAGATAGCCACATATGGAATCACGAGCGACCGGTGGTGGAAGCAGTATATGTGGGAATTTGATTCATGGTGACCCGTGCAGATATCAGATGTGGGCTGGTGATTCAAGTGTGAATGGGGGGTGAGATTCAGGGTTTTAGGGCATGAAACCTATGGGATGATGAGGTAGTTTATATAAGTGATAAATTATAAATAAATTAACAAAAAAATGGGTGGTGTGTGGCTCAATAAATGGAGGTTTTGTATGGGGTCCAGTGGAGAAAAGGTGGAAGGAAATTGGTCTGGGGACCTTTTTTTAAGAATTATATTTATAGAAAATATTATTATAATATTATTATAATAATGTTATTATTATTATGTGTTTTAAAATCATAATTTTGTTATTAACTCCTCCGTGCAACCTCATTTTGATGAACCATCAATAGTAGAGCTACCCTATGATTAAGAGGTTCAATTCATATCCAATGTTAAATGTTAAATTATGACCCACAACTTGGTCCCACAAAACCCCCATGAAATAATACATTTTACATTATTATTGAATCCTTGACTCACCATAACACATGTTTTCAATTCATGATGGATGTTCCTTCTACGACAGTGCAGCCCATTTTTTGAGATGTTATTTTTTAGACTAAATATGAATTCCTTCTTCTAGTTTTCTGATTGGGTTGCCGAAATGTCCAACTAATAATAATATTTCATTTTTATTAA
Source organism: Viscum album (assembly GCA_963277665.1). Taxonomy (NCBI): domain Eukaryota; kingdom Viridiplantae; phylum Streptophyta; class Magnoliopsida; order Santalales; family Viscaceae; genus Viscum; species Viscum album. The sequence continues at coordinate 785,386,859 of OY728156.1, read as the reverse complement.
TGTGCTGACCGACAATAATTTCAACATGCTACATCAAACAAATTTTCCATTAGTGGCATTGTGATCATATTGATGAGACAGATCTTTTGTAATAAATTCCCATTATTTATGTCGAGATCGAATTGTGGGTCCCACGAGGGTCGTTTCCACGTTTTGTGGCCAAATATATCTTTTTCACCAAGTATCCATTTTGGACTAATGAGTATTCCAACATCCGTGTTTTTATATGAGGATCATAATAGTTTGATCCATATAATTTTATTGTTGACCAAGGTATGGTCCCCACGGAAGGCTTCTTTAGTGTATTACGACAACATACATCTTTTCCATCGAAAGTCTATTTAGGGAGAATAAGTAGTCGATTTTTCAGGTTTTTTCACAAGAATCAGAATGGAGTAATCCATTTTGATGTGTGGATCCTTCTCCATGATCACATCGATTTTGGAAACATTAAATGAATTTGGGAGGAAGATTTTTCTCATGTGGTTGAAGGGAATCCATGGTTTAGAACTACACAAGCTCTTGTGAGAGTGAAGAAGTTAAGGTTGATAGAACACATATTTTTCTTGACATGAAGTGTACTACCTTCCCGTATAAAGATACCCATGTGAAGCAACACACAACCATGTGTTGACCAAATAGACACATCTTGGTCACATGGACATCACCCTGTGTGGACCAACACTCCATGTAAATAAGTACATGGACATGGATTATTGGAAGAGAAATGGCCAGGCCGTGAAGTGGGACCACATGCCGTGTATTTTGATGCACAATTTGGGGGATCTTTAAACCCTCATATATCTTTCGTTTGAACATAGTATTTGTCCCACAATATTTCTATCATGGGGTTATTTCTGTGTAGAACAAAATGGTTCCCATAGAATAAAATTTTGAGATACGATGTTGATGTTTAGGGTTGGAATGTGTAGAGATGACACTCGATGATAGTAGAGAATAAAAATGCTCACTATAGTAGTACCAGATTTACCCTCTTGTTGGACTGGAAAGTGGTGTTCCCAAATGGTAGATTTAGGATTACCCTCCAGCTATGCTAGAAGGTTGGGTTCTCTGATGCACTTTATAGGCTTACCCTCTAGCAGGTCTAGGAAGTGGTGTTCCCTTGAAGATAATTCTGGGCTTACCCTATAGTGAGGTTGGGTAGTGGTGTTCCCCGATAGCAGTTTCATGATTACCCACCAGCGAGGATGGGTAGTGGCATTCCACGACACCAATTTTGGGCTCACCCTCCAGCAAGGATAGGTAGTGGCATCCCCCCAAAAAGATTTCTGAGTTACCCTCTAGTCGTTATAGGAAGTTATGTTCCTCGATGACTACCAGGGTAGAACCATGACTATATGGCAGAGTGATGAGGTGCAGTTTAACTTACCTAATGAATAAGAAGAAAGAAGGGTTCTTTCCCCACTGATACACATCCTTGTGATGTGACGTAAAACAATGCAAGTGAGTTAGTGCTGCCCAAATTGGATAGTATGGAGGTGTGGTTCTTTGATCCCCTTTGAATTGTAACTCCTATACAGAAGCAGGGAAATGCAGGACACCATAGATAGTTTTTAACTTGGAAATGATAGCTACTCACATTCTGTGGTTGAGATGTGAGATAGAGATCCCCTTACTCTCTCGTTTGGGTTTTCAATTACTGATCATATATATATATATCCTATGGAATTACCAACTTTTTGGGACGTAGTTTCCCTCTATTTAAAAGAGGAGAAGATGTGTGGGGTATGCCATGTGCTTTTAGTGTTTATCTTCACATGGTTGGACAAGTCTAATCTCTAGCTATAGGTAGTGAAGACTGGATGAGGATTTCACCTCCTCCCCATCCTAAGATCCTTGTGTTTAGATGAGTATACTTTCACTACTGTTGGGTGGAGTTGTGTTATTTTGGTTCACAAAAATGGTAGCTTTTTTCTATACTACTTCTTTTCAGTTTTCTTTTTACTGCTCCCCCTTCACCTTTTTGGGGTACCCTAATGGGTATGTATATGCTCACCCATGCATGGGATTCTCCCAAAACTTGTTGCGTCTTTCAAATATGACTAGCAGGTTGATAGTTACATAAGAGGAGAATGGGGATATGGGTACATGGGACGCGTATGAGGGTTGTATCATGGGTTCTTGGAGTATGTTTCTCTCATTTGTTTACTTTTTAGTTACATCCAGGTTGTGGCACTTTTCTGGTTGGGCATGAATTTTTTCCTTTTTCCCCTTTCAGTTTACTCTATTTCAATTTTATCATATAGTGGTTCATGCATGTTTGGTTTATTTATAATATAGTTTCATCTTTTTACCTTTACCTCTAAAATTTTGAATTGAGTTTGTGACATGTGTGAGTACTGGTTCTTAGGCAAAGGCCTCCCTCAGTTTGTTGTGTCATTGGCGTTGGTCTCCAACCACAGGCTATAATGACCCAATGTTTTATCAATGAAATTCCCTTTTTATAATTATTACTTATAGATTTATCACATTATGTTGAAAATTTACATATAATGATACTAAATATTATGTGACCATTAAACATAATTTTTCCACATCTATGTTTTGAATTTTAAAAATCTGAAATACACAGTTGTGTTCAGGCTGATTTTAGGAGTCTAATAGAAGAATCATAATTCTTTTGTTAATAGTAACATACCCATATGAATATTAACCTACCATTATGAATAGTAATATGACCCTTAATAATAGTAAATAGTCCAAAATAATATTAACCTTACCCATGAATGATTAATTAAATTTAGGAATCTTATAAATGAAAATTTGACCATAGTAAAAGTATTGGTTTTTTTGTAAGTCATAAATAAATATATATAATTGATTGATTAATTTAAAATAAAATCTATTTTCTTAATAGGCATTAATAAATTAAAAATTCTTTGTCTTCTATTTTTAGAATTATTTTATATGACCTTTTGTATTTTTTGAATGCATTATAAAATCAGTTTTATTTTTAAAAACTGTATTTTTCAAGTAATTTATTATTTTAATTAAAAATTAAATTAATAATATATATAATTAATTTATTTTGAAAAATTGACTTCATTTTTGGATTATACATGTTGAAAAATGGTTAGTGTGAAATTTAGGAAGTTTTAAAAATTACCTGATTTTTTATGAATAATTAAATACAATAATTTACAAAATAAGCTAAATACACTAATTATAGAGTAATTTATAATGTGATGGTGATTTAATAACAATTGTTTCGGATTCAGATGATAAAATTACTTTAATTAGTCATGGAAGACACAATATTACTTGTGTTGTGGATAAATAATAAATTAATGAATATTATATTGAGAATACACATCTCCCCTCAACTATAAATACCTCCCTTCACACCCTCATTTAATCACACCTCTTAAGAATCAAGACATGCCTAAACTCTGAACAATTCACTTACCTATCCCCTTCCCCAATACCATGAGATCTTTTGTCATCAAAATTCCAAGCCCAGGATCCTTAAGGAGGGTCTCAAGAGGGGGATTCTTGAGTTAATTACTCTCTATCTCTTTTCTTTATTTTTCCTTTCATTTTGTTTCTCTTATTCTCTTATCCTCAACTCATCTTTTCCAAATTACATTATAACTACTATATTCATGCTATATTGTTATGATATCATGTTAATGTAATATTACTCATTATACTCCCACCTCCCTCTCTTAGTTAATGAAATGAAATTGTTGCCCATAATGTGTTAATTTACCAAAATCATGGGCGATGCACTTCCTTTTTCCTTTAAATCGATAAATAATTCCAATAAAACCATCAAATTATTTAAAATATATTGTAATGTGTATTTCTTATCTCCTTATATATTCTATAACTAACTTATTTACATGAAACTAAGTGATAAAATAAAAAAAGTTCATTGTGATCAAAAACCCCAAAATTTACCAAAATTGATCATCATTAAAATGTGTCTAATGACTCATACTCATGGTACATAACCAAATTAATTATAAGATAATTTAAAACTATGTAATTTCACTAATAATATATATTAAAAATTTCAGATGTTCAACAACTTTTCAAATGAACATTTGTTCATGAATACATGTGAACCGTTCATAAAAGCTACGAATATTAACACCCCCAAACAATAGATTTAAGCTCTATAACTCATCCAAAAGCCCATAAAAGAACATAATGAAACCATAGTAAATTATTTTCATGAATAAAAGGTTCTTGAATTTATAATTAATGAATATAATGTCATTATACCATACATTAATGTGGAGAATGCATTCAGATACAAATTAAGAGGAAATTCATGAATCCAACTTTCTTTCTTCAGGTTATCCCTCTTTCACTCCATTTTGGGTATAGTCACTAATTAGAAATCACTTTTTCATAATTATATAACCTTTTATGGGATATACATGTTTTCCACTAGAGTTGATGTCATGAAATGTTTTCCTAGAGAACTCTTCTTTCAAAAAAAATACATTTTATTTCTCACCAAACGTTGATGGTTCTTGTAGTATGTATTTTATTACCAATTTCTTTTGTGAACCTAATGTTTGTTAATGTGTTCACATGAGATAATTTTTTTTGTTTAAATGGGTTATTTATGATAATTATTTATATATGTGTCGTGAATTCTAATGATAATGTTATGATGTGATGGATGCGCCTAGAATTATATAGCACAAAATGAATGTTATCATGTGATGGGTGTGCCTGAAATTATACAGTTCTCCAATGCATTGGGTAAAGTGATTAATATTATGCTTAAAAGGGAAATGATGCATGAACATAATGCAATAATTGTTTATAACAATGTGTCTTAGTTAGCCACTAAAACATGATGTTTCATTTTTATGCATTACCACATTTCATGTTTTTCTTTATTGTATCCTCTCATGATTTTGATGATGATGTTATGAATATGATCACCTCATGTTGTATTATTCTTATCTTACCTCTTACATGGATTTTATCGCACCCCTTTAGATTTATATCCTCAGGTGAATTCATGTTCTTAGGAGATGTCAAGTTCCAATAAAAATATAGAGAAGAAGGAATTAAAAAAAATTATCCTGGATCATATAAATGTAATGTTTGGTCCTAGTTTTCCAAAGACACTAAACCTCTGGATCCTCGTGGTGTAATACTATTATGTTGTCTCTATTTATAATGATTTAATAGTAATGTATGAAAGGTTGGGTCATTATACTGACCTATGGTGGTGGGATTGGGGTATTTGTGGCTCGAGCCCCAGCTTGGGTTGGGTCATGACATCATGTAACCACATTGAGTAGAAATAATAATTTAACATTATTACCTTAGTAATTCCAATAACATTCAATTTTGACATTGTAGTTAAAATTTTTATATATTTTATAAAATAATAATATGAATCAATTATCTATATCAACTAAAATTCCACATAAAAACAAGTTTAAATAAAACATAATATGATTAAAATTCATTTCGCGCATATCCTAATCATCCCATCTTTAATTTAAAATAATAGTAACATTGTTGGTCAGAGTGGACACTCAAGAGGGGTGGGGGGGGTGAATTGATTTCAAATTAAAAATTTCTATTTAAAATATATTTATTAAAAACCCCAAATTCATAAAACAAGTTAAACTGTAGTGAATCTATAAATATTATAAAAGTTTAACTAGATTCTCAAATATTGATTACTTCTCAATTAACATAATCTGAAGCTTAAGTTAGATTTTGAAACTAACTTATTGGTTCACAAAAATTACAAACACTTCCTAGTTCAACTATCAGAGTTACTCTAAAACAGATTTATATTTAAAGTAATTAGTAGAGAAATATTCAAAATCGGTTTAACAAAGTTAAAAAGAACAACAGTTGTAAAACAAGTGGTTCAGCCTCAAGCCGAGACTTAGTCCTCTCAAACAGTTTAAATAAAATCTGATCCACACCCTGGATCGAGGTTTTACAACATTACTCAGACTATTCAGGTCAAACTTGACATCTTCCACAATTTATAGTAGGATAAAACAATAACAACACTTAGGCTTTCCAGGTCACACATGACCTCTTCCATAATTCACAGTGGGATACAATAAGGTGGAAAATATTTAGTGTGAGGATTTAGTATCCTCCTGTTCAGTCCAGGATTCAGTGTGAGTCTAAATAGACAGATGCACATACACTGCTTAAAATGTTAATCACAAGTATACTACTGAGAAAATAAATGGATAATGAGTTTAGAATGTTCTAGGTTATTTTAGATGACCTCTAGACTCATTTTGATGTTGCAGATTCTATTCGAGTCCTTCCTGGTGAGGATGACACAAAACAGAGTATCGTTGTTCTTCTTAGCTATAGTTATTCGGACTTGTGCATATGATATTCAGTAAGACACAACAACTCGACTTAAGTGTCTGTTCCACGAATGGTCTTCTTGAATCTCTCTAGTTTCCACAGGTGTTCTTAAAGTTTGTCTCATGTGTCATCACACACACACGCGTACGTTCTCATTCTTGTGTGTCACTGTCTATGTATTTTTGTGTCTCGTTGTCCTTATCTTTTACTACAGATAGATCTTACTTTTTATTCCTGTAGATCTGGTAAAAGGAATTATTACTTGTTGACAGGTAGAAGGTATGGTTCCCTGACATCCAACAACAAAAATTTATTAATAGAAGGTGAATTAAACTAAGAAAAAATGACCCTTGGAATTAATTAAGAGTTAATAAAAAAATTCAAAAAAAATTCAGGACTATTGGTGAGTCATGAGATCAGTAGATCATTTTGAATCTATATCAGCTTCAGTAGGTCATTTGATCAGCATTAGTTTCAGTAGGTTATTTGATCGATATTGGCTTTAATAGGTCATTTGATCAGTATCGGCTTCGGTTGGTCATTTGATCAGCATCGGTTTAACTATCTTCATCAGTGCGCCCATTGTCATCGGTGCGACTGTGGTCATCGGTTAGACTATTTTCATCGATGCAACTATTTTCATCAATGCGATTGTTTTCATCGGTGTGACCATTATCATCAGTGTGACTGTTGTCATCGGTGTGACTATTGTCATTGGTGTGACCACTGTCATCCCTTCTACTAATGGTGAGTCATGAATAAAACTAACAATGAGTTAGAAACATAAAAGTCGCATAGAGTGTCTTTATAAACCAAAATACTTCCAGGTCAATTTTGGACCATAAATAATCATATATAGAAATGAATAACCATAAATAAACACATTTAGAATTGATTGAATAATTTACTATATTGACTTATAAACATAAACAACAATGATTTGTGATTATTAAAATAACCATCTCACAGAGGGTTTAACAGTCTCCCCCTTTTTCATAATCATAAATCTATGGTTTAAATAGAGGGAGAGAAGGATATATCATTCAATAAGCTCCCCCTATGTAAAAGGAATATATGAATAAAGATAAACATGTCATTAGATTATGGCATCAGATCATAAATAGAGTTAGAATATATCAACAGAGTATCAGAGCTAAGAATAAAACAGAGCTATATGTATTTATGGCATTAGATCATAAGGCGCCCTTAATATATTTACCTTTATCCCCCTTTATATATTAATTAAAATATATATTTATTTGGTTTATTCATATTTATTCTTTCTCCCCCTTTGGGATTATCAAAAATAAAAAGATAAAGGACAGAGATCAAAAAGAAGAAGGGTCCAGAGAAATAATATATGAAAATGGTTCAAGAAAAAAATCAAGGAAAAGACACCCTATCTAAAATGACAGGCACAAATATTTATAGGGGTGAAGAGGATCTTTCCCTTTAGTAGAGGGAGGAATTGATGGAGCAGAACGAGATTTGGTGGAAGCTTCATCTAGCCGAATAGAGAGAGTTGGTAAGATAGCTCGGGCTGGAAGCAAAGTGGGTGCTAAGGTTACATGCTGGTGGCTGGAAGATCTGCTTAAAGTTGGCTGCTGAATGATTGAATGAATATTGGATAGATCTTGAGAGACTTATAGCTGACTAGGAGCAACACTAGATGGACTGAGAGGCTTAGCAGTGGAAAAAAAACTTCTTTTTCCTGCACATGAAGATAAGTTTTGAGCATATTGATAAAATCTTGATTGACTACACCCCTATATTTCATAGCCTTTTAAAAATCATATTTGTTCTTCATGAAACTCTCTAGAGTGGGAGAAAAATCCTTTAAATATTGGAATTGACCCTTAAAGTCTTGAGTGACTAGAGGGAGCCTCAAATTCTCATCGAGGACATTAAACTGATGGTTCAACTCCTGCATGGTATAAATTTTAGAAAAATTGTGATCCAACATTTCATTGATCTCATTCTGATCTTAAGTAGCATCAGCCAAATATAGCATCCCCATTTTGTGAATATGATCACTATTTTCTTTCATCTTACTCAACGAGTCCAAATCCAGAATCGATCCAAGGGTATATAACTCTTCTTTTATAACATCTTTCAAGGCATTAATATCATGGCCAGTGATCATTCTCACTTTAGAGGATCTAGAATGACCAACAATCTGAGTTATCTCAGCATTCAATTTTCTCAAATCATATTTCTTCAGGTGTTCTATCATGTTTCTCAAGTCTTCCATCATACTAGTGATAGTTGATCTAAATTAACCTGACAGAGATACTAAGTCACTACCCAAATCCTTGAGAACTAGAATTAGAGAGGTAATGTGCCTGCCAATCATCTCACCAGTATTACAGAGGTCTGGCTTAATAATAATTACCACTCTTTGAGTTATAGCATCCATATCAGCCTCAGATAGATTCAAAAGAGCATGAGCCAGAGAATTCAATAATTCCACTTTCATTGTCTCTCTAACTGCGTGGAGCAACTCATCTTTAAAACATTAAAAATCTGATCAAGAAATAGAAGGAACATGTATTTCTGTAGTCACTTGTACTTCCTCAGCAACTGGTCCAACATTAAATGGATGGCATACCCCCTACAATATTCACACGTTCATCCTCTTCCTCTGAATAATCCAAACCTAGATCCACAAAACTTGGGTGTTCTTCCCATGCAGCTTTACAAGAGGTATACTTAGGCTTTAAAAAAATTATCTTTACCATAATTTTCATGAGAGTCTTCCACATCTACATTAAACACTTTCTGCACTGTCCTTTCAACCTCAGGAACAGTTTCTTGCTCATCTAATTGAGGTTTTTGATCATCTTTAATCACATTGTGACCATCCACATGTCTCAAATTTTTATCATCATCATCACCATAACTATTTAAATTATTGTTTACCGAAGTATCATTGGTACTATCTTTGTTACTGGATTCATTCTGGTCAGAATTGGAATCTTCAGTGTCAGCTTCTTCTTCATCACCTAGAAGAGGTTCTAACTCAGTTAACATAATAGGTGGAATTTTTGGTCCAAATTAAATTCTTTTCATTGTAATTAATATATCAGTATCACTCATATAATCAGGAAGTGACTCTGGTTCCTTTTCAGTATCCACATTATCATCAACTCCAGCTTCCGTTGTTTCCTTCTTACTAGACTCTCCAGTGTCCTTAGGAATGTTTGTTTCTTCTTCCTCATCAGAATAGATAAGTTCTTCATCGAGTTTTAAACTGGGATATCTCATCCCTTTTGGTTGCTTAGAGTGGTCAGTAGGATTTAAAGATTCATACAACCTATCTTCATCAGTAACCCATGTCTTCTTACATGGATTCCAATTAATTTTCATTCTTTTGCAGATATCCTTACTAATAAAAAATCTGCAACTAGTTGAAATACACTCTTCTCCATCTTCAACAAAACCCTATGATTTTATCGTAGCAGAGACTTGTTTAGAATAGAACAAGGTTGTAACTTTCTTGGATGGCTTTACCATCACAGCAATATGAACTTTAATGTATCTACACAAGTTTATCTTCTCATAATTGAGTAATAAAAACAACAAAAAAACATCTTGATATTTCACAGAAGAAAAATTACCCATTCTGGGATAGATTTGGTGCTGAATAAACTTAAACAAGATTATGATTTCTCAATATAACTATGCAGTTGTTATTCTTATGAATTCAGATTTTCCGGTCAACATCTCTAGAACATACTCATATGAAAAATATTCAGTGGCAGGAGGAATATTACCAGTATAATCCTCATTATACCATTGTGAGGTACCCTTAAACACTCATCCAATTGATTTGATGAAAAATTTATCTTCTTCCCTTTGACTATTGAAGATAATCATGCAGCTTTCGCTACATCTAATGAAATACATAAATTCTTAAAAAACTCAGGCACTAGCTTTGGGAAGTATACTCAGTCATTATTCTAGAACCAGTCTTTCATCCGTGCATCTCCTACAATTTCAAAAGTACAGACTTACTGGATAATACACATTTGGAACATACTTCCTTTTCCACGGTGGCCACACGAGTCTCCAGTTTCAGGTGCACAGACTTTTGAGTTCTGATTCTCGATTCTCCTCGAGCGCATTTTATAAAAGTGGAAACTTCATATTCCTTGTCTTGTCGTTTTTTCTTTTCCATTTGGTGGTTCGAGAGGATTGAGAGGTTCAAAAGGTTCAAAAGGTTCAAAAGTTTTGGGATTCAGATAATGTGGTGTTCAGTAGGAGATAGAAGGTCCATAGTTCTTAGGAAATAAAATAGTCACGGGTAATAAATTTTATCATTTAGGGTTACAAGATTAAATATTAAATAGATTAAGTAAAATAATTTCATTTTGATAAAAACTAACGATTTTATATACTGTATAACTCAAATGGTAGAAAAGATCGGTTTCACTTATCGATTTCACAGATCGGTTTCAATGATCTGTTTCACTAATCGGTTTCACTGATCGGTTTCACAGATCGGTTTCACAGATTGGTTTCATTGACTGGTTTCACAGATCAGTTTTAGTGATTGGTATCACTGATCAGTTTCACTGATCGTTTTCACTGATCGGTTTCACTAATTGGTTTCACTGATCTGCTTCATAGATCATTTTTAGTGATCGGTTTCACTGATTGGTTTCACTGATCGGTTTCGCTGATTGGTTTCACAGATCATCTTCATGAATCGGTTTCACTGATCAGTTTCACTGATCAGTTTCACTGATCGGTTTCACTAATCGATCATACCTCACTCTTGTTTAATAAAATCCAACCTTTTAGAGCTTAAGGGCTTGGTGAAAATATCATCCAATTGATGTTCAGAGTCAATAAACTCTAGATAAATTTCACCTTTTAGATAACGATCTCTCAAAAAGAGATGTCTGACATCAATATGCTTAGTCCTAGTGTGGGAAATGGGATTCTTAGAGATGTTAATTGCACTAGTGTTATCACAATTTATAGAAACATGTCTAAATTGATATATATAGTCCAATAAAGTGTGTTTCATCCATAGAATATGTGCATAATAACTACCAACAACAATGTATTTTGCTTCCACAGTAGACAATGTAGCAGAGTTCTGTTTCTTACTACACCAATATATCAGGGACTTTCCCAAAAGATGACATGTTCCAGATGTTCTCTTCCTATCTAACTTGAAACCAGTAAAGTCAGAATCTGAATAACTCATTAAGCCAAAGGATTATCCTTTAAGATAAAATAGACCTAATTTGATAGTATTTTTATGATATTTCAAAATCATTTTAACAGCAAGTAAATGAGATTCTTTAGGATTAGATGGAAATCATGCACACATGAATACACTAAACTTGATATCTGGTCTACTAGCTATAAGGAAAAGTAACATCCAATCATACCACTATAATTGGTTTGATCAACTAGTTTCCCAGTTTCATCATCATCTAACTTACAGGTGGTACTCATAGCTGTATCACTTCCCTTATTACTATCCAAACCAAAATATTTTATAAGATCCTTTTTATATTTACATTTGTTTAAAATAATACCATTTTTCTTTTCAAAAATTTCAAATCCAATAAAATACATGAGTTCTCCCATTTAACTCATTTCAAATTTATTTTTTATAAACTTTTAAAAATAATTACATAAAGAATTTTTATAAGATCCAAAGTTAATATCATCAACATAGATTTATACAATGAAAATATCTTTAGAAATTATTTTTATAAAAAGAGTGGGATCTAAAATTCATTTAGTAAAACCTTTAGAGATAAGAAAATTTGTATGTCTATCATACCAAGCTCTTAGATCTTGTTTTAAACCATATAAAGATTTATAATATTTAAAAACATGATTTTGAAAATGGGGGTTTGTAAATCCATGTGGTTTTTCAAAAAATACATCTTCAATTATAAAACCATTTAGAAAATGGCTTTTTACATCCATTTGATATAAAATGAAATTCAGATGAGATGCATAAGAAATTAAGATTATAATGGCTTCTAATCTAGCTATAGGTGGAAAGGTTTCTTCATAGTCTATTCCGTATTCCGGAGTGTAACCTTATGCAACTAATCTAGAATAGTTTCTAATGATGTTTCCCGATTCATCAAATTTATTTCGGAAAACCCATTTAGTACCTATGGTCAAGGTATCCTTAGGTCTTTCTACCGATTTCCAGACTCTGTTCCTTTCAATTTAATTGAACTCTTCTTGCATAGATATTACCCAAAATTCATCATTGATTGCATCATTGATATTTTTAGGTTCTAGCTATGAAAGGAAGGCTTGATGTTCAACTTGATTTCTCATAGAAGCTCTAGTTTGTGTTCCTCTATCTAGGTTACCTATAATTGAATCTAGATTATGTTTCTTTAGAATCATGGTTAATCATGTAAGGGTAGGACTGGAAATTTCATGTTCTTCTCCTGGTTCAGGCTCCTCAAAAGCAGGTTTTGGGGTATTTAAAAAGGTGGTTTTCTTTACAATAGGTTCACTGAATTTATCATTATGGATTAGAACATACAAATATTCTTCAAGATTTTCAAGAGAAGGTTTGGGTTCATGTGTATCGGTTTCATCAAATTTTATGGTAATAGATTCTTTCACACACTTAGTTCTCTTATTAAAAACTCTATAGGATTTTCTAGTAATTGAATAACCCAAAAATATTCCTTCATCACTCTTGGATTCAAACTTGTCTAGATTATCGTTAGTTTTCAGAATAAAAACATTTCAACCAAAAACTCTGAAGTAAAAAACTTTATGTTTCCTATTATTCCAAAGCTAATAAGAGGTTTTCTTGAGAATAGGTCTAATGAAGACTATATTTATAATATAACAAGCTATATTGACAGCTTCATCCCAAAAATAAATAGGTAAATCATATTCATTTATCGTAGCTCTTGCAATTCCCTGAAGGGTTCTATTTCTTCTTTTTACTACACCATTCTGTTGAGGTGTCCTAGGGGCATAAAAGTTGTGGTTATAGCCATTATGTGAGTAGTAAGATTCAAACTCATGATTTTCAAACTCACAACCATGATCACTTCTCAAGGTCTTAATATTATGTCCACTAAGGATTTATACAGACTTAGAGTATTTAATAATGTAGGAGCAAGATTCAATTTTGTGAGCTAAAAATTATACCCAAGTATATCTAGAAAAGTCATCTACTAGAACATAAACATAGTGCTTCCCATTTAAACTAGAAACTCCAGAAGGTCCAAACAAGTCCAAGTGAACCAACTCGAGAGGTTGAGAAGTTGAAACTTATTTCTATGATTTGAAAGAAAATTTATGTTTTTCCCTTTTGACAGGGATTATAAAATTTGACAGCCGGGAATTCAAGTTTAGGTAGGTCTATAACCATGTTCTTCCTAGTGGGTTTTCTGACTGAATTTATATTGCAGTGTCTTAATCAGTAATGACAAAGCCAATATTCATTATGAAAATCATTTAAACAGGTAATGTTCTACTTAGCTAAATAATTCAAACCTACAGCATATAAATTTTAATTTCTTAAGGCAGGAAACACTAAAACATTTTTAGAATTAAAAACATTAAAAGAATCATTTTTAAATATAACATTAAAAACAACATCACATAGCTGAGAAATACTTAGCACATTATATTTTAATCAATCTACAAATAAAACATTATAAATATCAATTGAATTAGTGTTACCAATCTAGACTAGGCCGATGAAGTTCCCTTTTGAGTTATCACCAATGGTGACATATCCTCTATCAACCTTGATTATGCTTTTGAAGCATGAAAATTCTCCTGTCATTTGTCTTTAACATCCACCATCCAAATACAATGTCTTCTTATATGAACTTTTCTAGGAAGTTTCCAACAAAACAATTTTAGATAGAATATGATTTTGGTACCCAGATTTTCTTAGGTCCAGACAGGTTTGCAATCAAAGCTTTCAGTACCCATATTTGTCTAATGGGTTTCATATAATCAACATACATTGAAAGATAAAATTTGTTTGATCTACAACTATGTGAATAGCTTGTTGAGGCATTGGAATTTTAAGAAATAGAACCAGCAGCATACTATCCAGGTTTAGGAATAAATTTATTTTTTGTAATCTTTCTTTGTCCAGGTTGATATCCTAAACCAGTAGTATACTTTTGTGCCACTTTTTTTCCTATCATTTTTGTAAGTATGTCCTTTTGATTTTTAAATTTTTCAAAATCCTTCATGTCTTTCTCATTAGAACATTTTATTTCAGTATTCTCTTTGAGTAGTTGAACATTGTTTTCCTTTTCTACGGCTAGTATAGATTGTACAGTACTAGCTAATGCATACTGCTTATTTAAGGCTTTATACTTATCTTTCAGCTCATGGAAAGTATCATCTAGCATATTACATTATTCAAATGAATCTTCACTAGACATTTTTTCAGAATCAGAATTATCTCCAGAATAATAAGTGTTTAAAACAAGAGTGTCCAATTTTATCTCATATGTGTTCGTCATGAAACACATATTGGATTTTTGATATTTCTCTTTCTGAGTGGAATCAGAATCACTTGAATGATCTTATGAATCACCCCAGGTTGCTTTCATAGCTTTCTTATATTTTTTTCCCTTGTACTCTTATTTCTTCTTGTACTTTAATAATGGGCACCTAGATTTCACATGTCTCTTCCTCTTGAATTCGTACCAGACTATTTCATCACCTTTATTAGTCCTTTTCTAATATTTCTTCCCATAACTATTGTTGTCATACTTTCCATTATAGTTCGATTTTTTAAAAAAATTATTCTTCTTATAAAAATTTTTAAATCGTTTGGCTATCTAAGCCATTTAAGCATCACTTTCAGATCCACATTCTTCACTACTTGAACTATCACTTGCAACCTTAGTTTTCTCTTTGTCCTCCATTTTTGAAGTAGAGGTCTTAAAGGCTACTGATTTCTTTCTTGGTTCATCATCTTCTTCTCTGTTTACCTTCAGTTCTTCTTCAGACATCATTAATTTACCAATGAGTTTCTTGAAAGGAAATCTACTAATGTCACAATATTCCCTAATTGAAACTGATGTGGCTCTCCATCTATCTGGCAGAAATCTTAGTATCCTCACGATTTTCTCTTTTGTAGGATCAACTTTTCCAAGTGAGCTCATTGTATTTACAATTTCATTAAACCTAAGATACATGTCAGAAATAGGTTCATCGGGCTACATTTTAAAATTATCATACATAATAGTTTAGGAATTCAATCTCATTTCCTAAACATTGGTTGTTCCCTCATGGGAAATAGGCAAAGTATACCTAATTTCATAATCAATTTTACAAGCAGATATTTGATTAAATTATTCATCTCCTAAATCACAATATAGAGCATTTATTGCATTACAATTATTATTGTAAGAAACTTCAGTATATTCATCCCAAGTAGATCTTTCAGTTTCTGGAATCTTATATTGAGTCTCTATATTAGTCCAAATATCAAATCCCATATGTTCTAAATGAATTTTCATTTTTAGTTTTCGTTGGGAATAATTAACACCATTAAAAAAAGGTGGACTATTGGTAGCTGCACTTTCTAGCCTATTATCTATAATTAGATTTAAAAAATATATTTAAAGATATAAAATTTATAACTAACAGAAATTTTGAGATCATTAAGATAGAACTAAAATCATAGTTGAAAAAACTGAGTGTTTCGAAATCCTTTATTAATAACACCCTCTGATACCAAATGTTGTTCAGATTGGAAACTCAAGAGTGGGATTAATTGAGTTCTAATTAAAAATTTCTATTTAAAATATTTTTATTTAAAAACCCAAATTCACAAAACAAGTTAAACTATAGTAAATTCATAAATATTGTAAATGTTCAATTAGCTTCTCAAAAAAACAATTACTTATCTGATAACTTAATCTTAATAATAAGATTGATTTTGAAACTAACTTACTGGTTCACATAAATTACAAAAACTTCCT
This sequence comes from Viscum album, assembly GCA_963277665.1. Taxonomy (NCBI): domain Eukaryota; kingdom Viridiplantae; phylum Streptophyta; class Magnoliopsida; order Santalales; family Viscaceae; genus Viscum; species Viscum album. The sequence continues at coordinate 785,370,558 of OY728156.1, read as the reverse complement.
AGTTCAACTATTATAGTTACTCTGAAATAGATTTATATTTAACGTTCTTAGCAGCGGAATATTCAAAATAGTTTTAAAAAGGTAAAAAAGAACCGTAGTTGTTAAAAAGGAGGTTTACTATCAAGCTGAGACTTATCCCTCTCAAACAGTTTAAATAAACTTTTATCCACACCCTGGAAAAAGGTTTTACAATAGTACTCGGACTGTTCAGGTCACACTTGACCTCTTCCACAATTCACAGTGGGATACAACAACAACAACACTCAATCTTTCTAGGTCACACTTGACCACTTCCACAATTCACAGTGGGATAAAATAAGGTAGAAAAAAATTTAGTGTGAGGATTTAGTATCCTCCAGTTCAGCCCAGGAGTCAGTGTGAGTCTAAATAGACAGATGCACACACTGCTCAAAATGATAAGAACAAGTATACTATAGAGGAAATAAATGGATATTGTGTTTAGAATTCTATGAGTGATTTTAGATGATATTTGGACTCGTTTTGATGTCGCAGATGCTATTTGAGTCCTTTCTAGTGAGTATTACACAAAACAGAGTATTTTTGTTCTTCTCAGCTACAATTATTCAGACTTGTGCATATGATGTTCAGTAAGGCACAACAACTCGACTTCAGTTTTTTTCCATGAATGATCTTCTTGAAGATCTCTGGTTTTCATAGATGTTCTTCAAGTTTGTTTCATGGGTATTTACACACACATTCATATGTTCTTCTACTTGTGTGTCTTTGTCTGTGTATTTTTGTGTCTCGTTGTCCTCATCTTTTACTGCAGTTAGATCTTCCTTTTTATTCCTTGAGATCTGGTAAAAGGAATGATTAGTTTTTGATAGGTATGAGGTATATTTCCCTGACATCCAACAACTGACATTAATTAATAGTAGGTGCATTAAACTAATAAAATATGATCGTTGGAATTAATTAAGAATTAATAAAAAAATCAAACAGTTTTCATGACTATCGGTGATTCATGAGATCAGTAGGTCATATTGAATCTACAGCAGCGTTAGTAGGCCATTTGATCAGCATCGGTTTTGGTACGTCATTTGATTGGCATCGGCTTCGGTAGGTCATTCGATCAGCATATGCTTCGGTAGGTCATTTGATCAGCATTGGTTTGACTGTTGTCATCGGTGTGACCATTGTCATCGGTGTGACCGTTGTCGTCAGTGTGACTGTTATCATCGGCACAACCATTGTCATCGGTGCAACATTTTTCATCATTGCGACCATTTTCATCAGTGTGACTGTTGTCATCAGTGCGATGGTTTTCATCGGTATGACCGTTGTCATCCCTTTAACTAACAGTGACTCAAGAATATAACTAACGGCGAGTCAGAAACATAAAACTTGCATAGAGTGTCTGTATAAACCAGAATACTTCCAGGTCAATAGTAGACTGTAAATAATCATATATAGACATGATTAACCATATATAAATACTTTTAGAATAGATTGAATAATTCCCTAAATTGACTTATAAACAAAAACTACAATGATTTGTGATTATTAAAATAACCATCTCACAGAGGGTTCCACAAACTCAATTAAGGAAGATTGAGTTAAGATTTCACTTACCAAAATGTAATCACTCCAATATTATGCCCCATAAATAATAAAATTTATAAAACACTAAATATAATTGGAATAAATAAATTTAAGATAAAACATGTCAAAGGTATTTATATATTCCACACAAAAGGAATATAAAATTAATAAAGCATATGTCCTACAGAAATAAAAGTGAGATGAGAAGAGAACCGCTACATCACTCTTACTTTTGGATGTCTTTTCTTTGACAATATGTACAATGGTTTAAGAATTATATTAATTTATACTATAACCATAGTTATATTTATGATATCTTATATGATCCTCTTATATCATTTTATTACATTCTTGGTAATAATATTTTATTATTGCCCTTGTTTTAGGTGTCAACAACTTCATTTCCCTATGCATATTTTTTCATGTAAGTCTGGGTATTATGAATAGGATATATATACATCATCTCCGAAATTTTATTATGTTCATATATATCATAATTATTCATTATATATAGTTTTATAATCATAATTGAATGTTGTACATGGTAACTGAATCACATCACATCTTGGACAATTTAGGTCGTACGTACGCATTACCGAGGGTATCAATCTCTTAATGGCAGAAGGTTAAGGATGTGGATGGTATATTAAATTTTCCAAAAAAATAATTTCATAATTAAAATATATAAAAATTATTTCCTTTATTATACCCATCCAAGAAAAGTTGTGATGAAAAAAATTACACCACAGTGTGGACAGAATAAGTCATACATATGCATGCATAGTGCATTTTTCTTTTATATGATTGATAAAACAATGAATATGGTTCTATCATAATAATAATGACATATAATAATATATATGATACTTTATTGATTACTTTATTTGGGAAATGAATCCCGAGGGGAATATAGAAGAAGAAATATTTTTGGAAGAGTTGATAAAGATGATTACCTCTTCAACGAAGGATCTGTTTTATAACCTCTCTTCTACGACCAATGGTAGGCAATTTTTCAATGATCAGGTACTATAAAACTTTTATAATGATTTTTATAATATGAAATGGAAGTCTTAGGTCTATATATAAGGCTCTAAGTGGTGTGAATGAGTGAGGGAGATGGTTAACTATTATAATTGAGGCGAGGGATGCTTCTGGAAACTCTCAAAATATTAAATTAATATTAATTAATTTTCAATTCCATGTAGCTAAAAATTTGTTTATTTTTAATATAATATTATTATCGGTCTAAATCCTCTCATCCAATAATTATTAGACATGTTTATGTCAAATTATTACAATTATCTTTTGGTTTAAACCTTACTTAAACCCTTTAACTATTACCGTGCCAACTTGTGTTGTTTACTATTGGAAGGTTAATATAGTTATGATAAAATGATAAAAGAACTATAAATGAGTAATAAATGAAATATTAAACCTTATCCCAATTAGTTTCCAAAATTGTAATTTTTTTTATGAATTTTATATCATTTAATAAATTATTATTTATTTTAAAATATTATTGATATCAATTTTGACTCTATTAATTATATGACTTTTAATAAAGTATTAATACTAAATATAACTAAAAATAATTAATAAATCCCTAATATTTTTAGGTAATATTTAAAATTTTATTATGACATGAATTACATATAATATCATTTATTTGATATTGGAATTAATTAAATAATTAATGCATCATCATTGTCTAAGCCATTAGAGTAATTCATTTATTCCCTAAAAATTATAAATAAATTACCATGATATAGAAAAATACATTATATTTAAAATAACTATTTAATGATTAATATATATTTTGGATTAACCTATGTTAGAAATGTTGTAGTTATGAAAACTTGAGTAAAATATCATTGAATTTTCATTGAATAAAATAATGTAAATGTTATACTCTCATCCAAGGGGATTTGAAAGGATATAATTTCAGCCCAATCATGCTTATTAACGAAACAAACTCATTAAAAAATTGTTAAATATTTTAGGATAATTTTCCAAAATTATTAATATTATATTTACCCTTAATTACCATATTTACCATTAACTTTAGTAATAAAAAATTTTCTAATGATACAATTCATATTTTCCAAACAATAAAGCATTTCTATTTACTAAATTTGGGAATTATGGTTACAAATTTGGAATCCATTTTTCAAAATTGAAAACAATTAATTGGATAAAAATATAAAATTAATCCCACTGAGAAGGTGATAAAATGGACAATTAAATTGGAAATGTTCATAAGAATAAGATGTTTTTTTATACAAATTCAGTGTGAAATTGATTATAATGACCTAAAATTGATTAAATTATATTAAATTAATCTAATTATACTTTTAAACCAATGAAATATACAATTTAATGTTATAAATTATTTATATTAAAAATATGTTTTCAATTAAAAATAAGTATTTTTCAGTGTTCGTGAAAAAATGAAACATATCCGAAATGTACCAAACATTTAACCATAGTAAATTTTGATATTGAAATTTCAAATATGATGTTTATTTGGTAAAATATATTTTATAAATGTGTCAAAATTTAGTTTCGAAATAAGTGTTCCTTTAAAAGGAGACAAAACTACCTTTAAATAATATTGCTTACAATTCCTAAAATAAGACTTATTTTTATCATGTTACTATAAAATATATTAGATGAATGTAAAAACATTTGAATACATATAAATTTCATCATGTGTTTTATTATACCCATTCCCACCAATTTAACTGTTAGATTATAATAATATTTTATTTTGTGGTTCAGAAAGGTATTGTGTGCAACATAGATATCGAAGCAACTAATGTTATTTTTTAAGAGACGTAATATAAACTACTGGGGTTATATATTCTTCCCACATTCAAAAATTACTTCTTCGAAATTTTCCTAAATATCACCTTCTAAATAGATGTGTGTGGTTCTTCTTTATAACATCCTTAGAGTCCCATGGTGTTTATTTTGTTTTATGGTTTCTCCAAATAACCTTTACAATTTGAGTCATTTGATTCCTCAACACTTTATCTCTAGTTTCATGAATATCAATAGGATCTTCGTAGTAAGACATAATAGGTTCTAGTTCTATTTATTGATAGGATAGTACTAGCATTGGGCCTATCATGTACTTCCTTAATAGTAATATGTGGAACTCATCATTAACATTAGAGAGACTTGGTGGAGTTTCTAAATAGTAAGCTACAACTCCTATAATTTCTATAATTTTTAACAGTTTGATATACATGAGGTTAATTTACCATTTCTAATTAATCGTACCAAACCCTTTTATAAAGATACTTTTATAAAGACATGATATTCCACATGAAATTCCAAATACATTCTCTGGTTATTATCACAACTCTTTTCCTACTTTGAGCTGGTTTAATATGGGATTCAATATTATTTACATCTATCATTATGTCTTCAATAATTTTTTGGCCTATTGGTTTTCTTCCACAAACTTCATTCTCAAATGATATAATATGAAATATCTTTCCATAAAATACTTCATATATTGCCATTTTTAGACATGAATAGAAAATATTATGGTAGGAAAACTCTAATAAAGGTAAATAGTGATCTCATAAACCTTGAAGGTCAAGTTTTAATGATCTCAACATTTCTTATAGTAATTTAATATTCCTTTCATATTGTTCACCTTATTGATGATTATCGGCAGTGCTCATATGAAGCTCAATATCTAGAGCCTTATGAAAACTCTTAAAAAAATTTAATGTAAAATGGGGATCTCAATCAGACCAAGCCATTATAGGTTCACCATGAAGACCTATATCTACATTAATATATAGTATTTCTAAGAAATAAAGAGTTTAATCTTCCCTTATATCAAGTAAATGTATATTTTGTTAAGGAGATCAACGATAACCCATATTTCATCATTACTTCTATGAGTCCTTGGTAATCCTATGACAAAGTCCATTATAACTTCATAAAATTTTCACATAGGTACAGGAATAGGTTGCATGAATCCTCTTATATCTTATCTCTCAACCATCATTTATTTGAAAACTAGACATCCTGATACATAGTCTTCAATTTCTCACATTAATTTGTCCCACCAAAAATATTTCTTTATATCCCTATACAACATTGTTCTTCCATGGTATATCATGAAATTTATTCTATGAGAATAGTCCAATAGTTACCTTTTTAGATTAGGTATTTATGGAACACATAATATCATTCCAAATTTAAGGACTCCATCTCCACAAACAAATCCTTCCAATTTTATAACATTCTAAACTTTAATTATATTAAGAAAATTATCATCATCATATTGAGGGATTTTTATCTTTTCCAAAAAATATGGTTTCAAAATCATTTTAAAAAGAGTGTTGTGTCCCATTCTATAGTAATTACCATATCAATGTTTACTAAATCTATGATTATATGATCTATTTCATTCTAAATTTCAGTAATTACTCTATGAAAACTCTTACTTAATGCATCTACTACCTTATTTTATTTTATTGGGTGGTAATTTATTGATAAATCTTGTTCTTTATTAACTCAATACATCATCATTACCTCTTATTGAGTTAATTCTATGGAAATATTTATTTTGAACTCTTATGATCCATATATATGTCACATATTTAACTATAGATATTGTGTGTCCATATATTTAGAGATGTATTGGGGCTCATAAAACTAAATCATGAGTTTCAAAAAAAATCAGGATTATAAAACATCCTTGATGCATATTAAAAACATTATCATTATGCAAAAGGAAAAAACCCATACCTTTGTTCAATGCATCATTGTATTTCACAAACCCATAATTTCTTAATGGCAGAGTCAAAATAGAATAATTGGACAACATTCTATAAAATGTTTCAAAACATTCTTAAAATTATTGTTTTCATATATACTAAACCTCATCATATGTCATCTTGGTAAACGGGTTAGATGAAAGTGAAAAATTCGGAATAAATCTCGTATAGTAACCCTTGAAACTAATGAAACTACATACCCCAGTTTTGTTCATTCGTGGAGGGAATTAATAGACTACCATTTTCTTCATATAATGAACTAAGATCCTATCCTCGGAGACAATATGGTCAATAAAATAAATTTCATAAATCCATAATTCACACTTGGTAAATTTACTATACAACTCTTTTCTTCTAAGAGTTTCAAGAATGATCCACAGGTGATTCTTATAATTCTGATATATTTTAAAATACAAGAAGATATTATTAATAAAAAACACAATAATATTATCAATATATTCCTTGAATACATTGTTCATTACATCCTAGAAAACATAGGGTGCATTAGTGAGTCCAAATAGAATTACATTAATGTTTTAATTTCTATACCTCTTAAGAGATGCCATATTCAAGATATATTCCTTGTTTACTCATAATTAATGATATCGAGAATGATGGTAAATCTTATAAAAATACTAATCTTTATGAATTTTATCAAATAAATCATCAATGTGAGGAAGAGGATAATTGTTATTTATCATAATTTCATTGATTCCTCTGTAATCAGTACACAGCCTCATAGACCCACATTTATTCATTAAAAGAGAATAAAGCTCCCATGGAGATACACTATGGTGTATAAATTCATTATTAATAAACTGTTATATATGTTTCTTCCACTCCAATAATTCCATAGTGTTCATTCTATAGGGAGTTTTTTATATTGGTCTTGAATCAGGGATTAAATCAACATGAAACTCAACTTTACGCTCTAGGGGTATGCAGGTATTTCCTTCGAAAATATGTCAATATATTCATGTACATCATATAAATAATAAATTATAGGATTTAAATCTTCATCCATATACGTTTTTTCTCTTCCTCTCTATAAATTTCATTCAATAGAGCTACTCGGGTGGATCTCTATAACAATCATATGTTGAATGTTCTTCCCTAAAGATAATGAATTCTATATCTTCATCATAAATCATTATGTATTTCTTATAATAATAAAATTTTTCATCATATTTAGAAATCCAATCCATAAAAAGGATTATATGAAATTCAAATAGAGGTATGATGATAATGTAATCAAATAATGCATGTTTATGTGGCATACTATGGATAGCACGACACATCATTTTTACAATGACACTTCCCTTAAGAGTTTTGACAAAAAATCCCTTGTTAAATCGAAATTAAATTGAATATTATTCATGGAGAACAAGGTATATATAAAAGAGTTTTATGATCTATTATCCAATAATGTAATGGAATTATTTAGAGATTATATTAATATACATTCCACCACATCATTGGCTACTTCTACCTCAGTTGTTGTAATTGCCTAAAATCTTATATATACCCTTGTCCTATTTAATAATATATTCCCATTATAATTGGGAAATTTATTTGAATAATGAACCATTTATTTGTATATGAGGAACTGAATAAAATTGGTTTGTTTCTTCTCATTTCATTCAAGAGACAGATGGTCCTTTTACCCACAATTGTAACAAACCCTTATTACCATTATCAATTTCCCTATACGCTTCATCCCATAATTTTGACAATATGGAATTTTTTTCCCCTAATCATTTTTTAATTATTACCCTTTCTCATTTTTCTATCCAACCTCTTCTTCACTTGATTTACCATGAAGACGTTAGATCTACTGAATTCCTTTTCCATTTTTATGTCCCATAACACTATTTCATCATATTATAACAATGTTTCAGAAGCTAAATCCCTTCAAAAACATGGATTAATAAATTCATAGAAATTATAAATATTTCTGTCTCAATTACATTTATAATTCGTAGCATACATGTCTGATCTTGTAAAAGTATACTCATATTCAGCAATAATTTATTCCTCCTTTTTCTACAATAAATGAAATTTGCTCTTCAACTCAATTTGTTTTTCATGCGTGAAATATTTTTTCAAATTATTTTTTATTAAAATATATTCATTCTATGTGTTCTATTACATATTCCTATATAGTATTATAGATCAATGATCAACATCATCCTTGGAACAATATACTTTTAGCACTACCATTTCATTCTCATTGCGTCCCAATTCTAGAAATATATTTTCAAGGTAAATGATCAATTTCTCAGGTACTTATGGGTTAGTATCCCCACTAAAATATAGAGGATTGTTTTGCGTGAAATTATCCAACATAGGTTTATAATATTTATTTTTTATAGCCTATGTAAACTGTCAAAATATGTCCATGATGTTCTCAGATCCAACCCAACTTGTGTTGGTATGCTCTGGGGGAAATCCCTACTTTGTACATGGGTATCGATTCCCTTTCTTCTATTAGAATACATCACTAAATAATGTCAAACAAATAGTTAGAACACAATAATCATGAGTATTGAGATAGAAAATAAAAATTCATTGAGTAAACACTATAAAGAATTATCGTAGTTCCTAGGATGGTTATATTTATTTTCAAATATAAGGTTGGTTGTGTTTCTTTAAAATTATAGTTCTCTATATTTCCATTAAACATCCACTAATAGAAATTGTGAAAACCCAAACTCCAGTAACCCAGAGTTTGTGGTTACCTCATTACATTGGAATTAAATACAAGGAATTGCATCATGGAGGAATAAATGGTTTAGTAGTTTTAGAGAAGAGGATATATATATTGAACCCTTATTGAATTAGAAATTAAACAGAGAACATGACAAATGAAATTAAATATCATTCTTAAGTTCATTATAACATTTCATATACAAAACATGGGGAAATGAGAAAAAATCAGTGATATTAGATGCTTCGTAATAGTTACATACATCATAATCTCTCTTGAAAACTATAATGAATAATTAATATGAAAATATAAAAAAAATTGAATACCCATTAGATTTAATTCAAAAAGAATTTCAAAATTTGAATCCATGGATAATATCACAATGAAAATATCATAGATTAAAATAACATTAATTTTAATAAAGGAAATGCTTTATTATTGGACATCGTGATTCCTAATAACATAATATCTTTATCATTAAGAACTTTCATAAGATGGTTTAATCATTATGGGTAAAACCCCATATAGTTGTTCTATATTTTTCATCTCATTAAACTATTGATGCATCGAGGGGATTTTATATATATGTTCCCCACCCATTCTTTCATTTCCAATGAATTCATCATATATATAAATTATTGATTTAATTCATTAATCAATATTCTTTCTCAACAAGTTTATGTATTGAGTAAAAAAATAATATTTAATATTACTTATCAAGTAATTAAAATAACCTTCAACATAGACACCATATGTAAAAATGGTATACTATTTAGGAAAAAAATTAATCAATTATGTATATCAACTGTAAATCCATTTGAACACAAGGGTCTATAGGATAAATTGTGGTTCAAAACCAATTGGGCATGGGTACAGTAGCATAGTGTAGCAGCAGAAACACTATAGCAACAGTGGGCACTGTAGCGGTGGCAAGTCACCATTGCGGCGGCATGCTACTATAGCAGCGGCAGGTACTGTGATGTACTACAGCAGCGCTGGTACTGTAGAAGTACTATTCACATAATGGTCCTTAGACCAAAAAATTGGGCCTACATGCCATGTAATGGGCTAAATGCCCACTGGGCCATCGAGCTATGTAATGGGTCTCCCTCTGCCTAGTTAAATAAGAATTTTCTTTGATTTAATAATAAATGTGGCTTCGGCCCCAACATTTAAAAAAAATAAAAAATCAAGGGTAAATAAGACATAATATTATCAAAAAAAAATCACACATAACCTTATCATCACCTAATTAATCAAAAATAATTTTAACCCAATGAATAAAAAATGAGTTAGGAAATATCTAACCAAATTGAAATCAGTCAAATAATACAACCCATAAAATAATAAAATTTGAAAAAACATTAAATATCATGAGAAAAATTTCATGATATAACATTTAAATTTTAATTATATACACCACACAATAGGAATAAGTGGTGAGTAAATCATAAATCCCATGGAAATAAAAGTGTGATGGGAAGAAAACCCTTAGATCACACTTCTGATTTGTTTTACATGTTTTAACATTCTATATAATGGTTTAATCTTATTATAAATTTACACCAGAACTATTTTCATATTTATGATATCTTATATGATACTTTTATATCATTTTATTTCCCTTTTGTAAATAATATTTCATTAATACCCCTGTTTTGGGTGTTAATTGCTTTATTTTTCTACGCATGTATTATTGGGTAAAATTGAGATTTTATGAATAGGATATAGATCCATCATCAAAATAATGATATGAAGTTCACATATAACATATTTATTCATTATAGGTCGTTTAATAATGATAATTTAGGGTTTTACATGGTAAATGAATTGTATCACATCGTGGGGACGGTAGGTCGTACGTACGCTCAAGAGACCATATCATTCCCTTAATAGTTAAAGGGTAAGGAATTGGATAATATACTATTTTCCTAGAATAAATATTTTTTAGTACCATATATATACATTATATGCCTCATTATACCCATCCATGTAATGTGGTGATGAAAAGTAAATTACACCACAATGTAGAGACAACAAGACATATGTACAAATGCACAATGTTTTCATTTTTCATGGGATCGATAAAACATGGTATTTGATTGTACCTTAATCATAATATTATCTCAGAATAAATTCGATAATTTAGTTATTACTTTATCATGGAAACACCTCTTGATGAATAATTAGAAGAAGAAAGATTTTTTGAAGAGTTGGTTAAAATGACTAGCCCTTCTATTAAGAATCTCATTTATAACCTCTATTAAATGACATATGTTTGTTATTTTTGAAATATCAGGACCTCCATACCATATATAAGGATTTTTTGAAGAGGAAACAGAATGTTTTTATTGATATATAATGCTCAAAGTATTGTGAATAATTGAGGTAGAAGGCTTTTATTATAATTGATATTTGGGCAACATTTGGAAACACTAAAAATATTAAATTAATTTTCAATTAACAATGGATAAAAAGTGAGTTATCATAAATATAACATGATTATGAGTATAAATAATACCATAGAATAATTGTTATATAGGAAAAGGTCACATTATTACCCATATTATTTGGTTTAAACCCTTATTTAAACCTTTAACTCTTACCATGTCAACTTGTGATTTCTACTATTTCAAGGCTAATATAGTTATTATTAAATATATAAAAAACATAAATGACTAATGGAAGAAATTTAAAAACATATTCAAATATTTCTACAAAATTATATATTTTTATGAATTTTATATCATTTAATAAAATATTATTCATTTTAAAATATTATTAATGTCAATTTTGAAACTATTCATTACATGAAATTTTATAAAATGTCTATACAAAAGATATTTTTGGAAAAAACATTCTATATATCTCTAATAAATCCAGGTAATCCATTAAATTCTTTTCAAAAATTAATTATCTCAAATTATATTTATTTTATCATTTTTAATATCATTTATTTGATAATTTCCTGAATTAAACAATTTCACCAACATCACTGAGTAAGTAATTAAGGTAATTATTTATTTCATAAAATATATAAATAAATATCCATGATGTTGATAAATCATTTATATTTAAAAATAAAAATTTTAGTCGAATATATATTCTATAGAACCCTATATTAGAAATGTTATAGTTATGAAAAACATGACTATGACATCATTGAGTTTTCTTTAAATAAAATATTATAAATGTTATACTCCATTATAAGTGGATTAAAAAGGTTATAATTTAGGAAGATGGGTTATTTTGGTTAACACTCACTTATTCAATAAAATTAGTACAAGTTTTAGGGTTATTTTTTAAAATTTATCATAATATTTTTACACTTAATTACACAATTTACCCCTAAAAGTTGTCATAAAAAATTCACTAAAGTTAATAATCATATTTTGTAAAAATAAAAGGGAAATATTTACTAAATTTGGAATTTAAGATTCCAAATGTGGAATTAAATTTTGAAAATTAATAACACATAAATCTATAAAATTAGTTTAATATTATTCACGTTGACGGGATGAGAAAACAAGTTATAAAAGTTGAAACAATAAAAATAATGAAAAGTTTTTATATCCAAATTCAATGAGAAATGATTAAAATGAACTAAATTATATTAAATAAATTAAAATTTATCTAATTATACTATAAAAATAATTTAATAATATAATTTAACAATATAAATTAATTAGAGAAAAAACCATTTTCAATTAAAATTTTTTATTTTTCATTATTCATCAAAACGTGAATCTTTTCACAAGAATACCAAAAAATAATACAATGTTAATTTTTATATTTTCATTTTAAATATAAATTTTATTTTCTTAGATATAATTTATAAAATTTTCAAAATTTAGTTTTAAACTATGTTCCCCATTTAACGGTGAAAAACTGCCGATAAAAAATACACCTCTTTTACTCGTAAAATTGGATTTATTATTGTCTTATGCCTATAAAATTGATTTTATGAATTTAAAAAAAAAATATATTTAAATTTAATAATATGTTTAAAATTAATCATTCCCATTAATTTAATTTCAATTCTATTATAATATTTGTTTGTGTTGTTAAGCTAGATGATGCGTACAACTTAAGCTATCGATGATACTGAATTTATTTTAGAAGAGGACTATCATAAAATCTTTTGGTGTTATATGTTCTGTTCTTTCTATAATTTTTTTGATTACATTAACTTACCTCATGATATTATTAAAAATATTATCATCTATATAAGGATTCTCGTGAGGAAAATCAACTATACCCTCCTCTGGAACCTATAGAACACGTCTCAGAGTTATATCGCTACAAATGAAAATTGAATAAATGATTAGACAACAGAATAATGTGAGTTTAAAATATATAATAAAAACCAAAAATTGAAATTAACATCAAGAAATAAAAACAACAGACAGACATCCAAACATCTCATGATAAATTAAGTCTCATTATGGATGGTGCTAACCATGAACTAACCACAACCTACATCTCATGTCCCAAAATTCCTATCTCTAGTCTACCAAATGCCCGAAGAAAAGGAATATTAAGGAAATTCCACCTCTGATACAAAACTATGATGAAATCAATATGGATACCCTCTCAAATGGGTATTGACTCAAATTTCTACATACCTTAAGGGAATACTTGTTCCCCATGGGCTAACCTGGGCATCAAAAAACAACTGGAGGGATCGATTTCTCCCAACCCGAAACAAAAAAATGCATATATATGTACAATATAGAGGGAAAACAGAATACATAAACATATATTCCATAACTAAAAGAAAACATTTCAAATTACAAAACTCCAAAGTATAAATAATCTCTAAGTGGAAAGACCATAAGTAATAAAAATGTAAGAATGTTTCACTCTATGTGACAGTTTGGGAAATCTACCCCCATCTCATCACTTGCTACATATATTAAAATGGTTTAAAACCACACTTACTCACTATGGATCCTTTCCTTTACCATTATTTAAATACATTAAATGTTATACACAAAGCTAAAGGGGTTTATTAGGTGAGAGATAACAGGATCTATAGGATCCCATCTAGGTGTTCTATAACCTGTCTATATAAAATTATCTAAAAAAATCAAATTTATAGATAAAAAAGGAAAGATAAAAATTTTAGCAGTATTTATTTCAAAATCATGTGAAGACAGTTAATTTTTTATTTATTTCCATTTTCAAAATAAATATAGATAAAATCAAACATCATATCATTTCATATACATACATCCCAGAAGAAATATCAAATCGAAGAAAGGCATATATCTCTTATCATATCAAATCCATGGTTGTACAACCGAATAGTAAAATAAAAATAATTGGTAACATCATTAGAAGGATCAATATAGGTCAAGCTATCTCAGACACTAGTTCCCAGAACATAGAAAATCATGTGTTCATCAAGCCCATAGATATATGTGTCTAATCTATGTTGTAGGGGAACACCCCAGAATGTGAACCTCCCAAAATATCTACCCAATCCCTATAGAAAGGCATGGGGAGTAGAGTAACACCCCATGAGTCAACAATTCGATAATATAAGTGGATGAGGCCCATTATTGAAATGTCCACATAACTACCTAAGGCTTCTCATTTCTCTATTTTCCAAACCAATCCATCAAAACCATTCTTTGAAACCCATTTCCGAAACCCATTTCACAATGATTTAAGAATAGATTCTATTTTAAATTAATAAAGAAACCCCAATATTTTATCGAAAAACATTTCCACACACAAAAATCATTCAATAAATCATGACATTTTATTTATTAAATAATTATAAAAACTATAGAAATTTTTTTCATCCAACATAGGATAAAGATGGAAAAGCGTACCTCAAAATTGATGATGCACATGCCCACAATGGGATAAACCAACAAGAAGAACACAAGAATGACAACATAGGTCCTAGAATCTATCCTCACATTCCTTTTAATTCATACAAAAAAACAAAATGGATATTGGAAAGGCTCAGTCATGAAAAACCTTTAGGAACACATAACCACCGCATCATAACCAAAAAAGGGAATATCCCTATAATAAAATCATTATGGTGATCTTGTAGGAAACAACATAATTACATCATAAATAAAAAAATTACTATAACAAAATAAAATGTAACTACAACCAAATTCAACAAAGATATAGAGAGAATCTCATACCTGGAGAGATTTTCCACAACACTAATAATCAAATTTTGAAATAATTCATCTAGAATGAGAATAGGTTCTTGAAATTATCAGGGAAGTGCTCTGGATTGAGGGAAAAAAGGTTGGAGTAATTTTAATAAATAGATCAATAATGTGGTTCCCTAAAAATACACCTTTATAAAAATTATACTACTTGTATTACATTTTTACATCATGTAATCCTTGAGGCCCTATATTTTATTACAACCTTGTAATTTTTTAAAAAAACAAATATTTTCACATTAAGAATCATGTAAACTCTTTTTAGAGAATGTAATTTTTCATTCTGTGTATTCAGCACACAATATGAGCCTAAAAAAAATTACCCATCATGTACTACCATTGCATGATGTGTAAATTTGTAGAATAAAGTAAAAACTCTAGTTTTTAGTAGAAAGGCACCAAAATTATTTTAGAGTTCTCAAAATATAGGGACAACCCTAGTAATTCATTACAATATTATAACATGTATCCATAATTTCAATAAAAATATACATCTTAAATTTTTAGATCATTTTCCCCAGCAAATTTTTTCAATCTTAAAGACTCCTGATATTCACCCAAATAAAGAATAAAATGCTTAATGTGAAGGAAAATAATTGAAAGATGGTTACGAGATGTTACAATAACTCTTCCAATCGTTATAACTATTTGAATATACTATGTTTTTTATTCCATACATATAAATGGTGACTATTACATGTTTAATTATGAGTGGTACTCCATATATAAGAGAGATGTAAAAATGATTTCTATATTTCTTATATGTTTTATATTTTATTATTATGGGGTTTTAAAATATTACATTGAGAAAAAGTGTGTTTTTTTATGTATAAAATTTAATTTCATAATATTAAAGAATAATTTGAAAAAAGTAAATATATAACAAGATTTACTATTATTCACTTTAATAGTTGATTTATTTATTTTTTCCGCATTACTAATCTTTTGGTTCTCTTCCCATGTTTTAAATTGTTTTTTATAGGCTGAGTATGTACAAGGATGAGTTAAAGATGAAATTTGTGATGATGTTTCATGAAAACAAAACATGTTTCAATTTAAATTTTAAAATTCTCGAAAAAATTTGATGCAAAATAGGAGTGGACTTTTTTAATACATGGGTATATTATGTAACCATTATATAATAAATACTTTCAAAACTGAACCTAAATAAATTTGAGGAGTGTAATAGAGTGAATTATAGTATAAATTCACTAGAAAATATAATTTTTATGGTTTGGTCCTTGAATTTTGTACCAGAGTAGGGTATCGAATACTTTATAAGTGAGTATATTAATTAAAAATAGGTTAGAAGTTCTCCATAAGCATGAGAGTAAGTGTGCTAGGGATATTTATGTTTTTTTATTTATAAATTGAAAACAATTTATGATAACATTATTAAGAATATCTTATTTCTTATCATGGTTATAAAACAACTTATTTTGATCTTATTGATATGATCACACTAACACTTATTGTTTACTAAATGAATACATTCAGAATGAACCAAAGTAATATTAGTGGTAAAGAAAAATGGTGTGGTATTTTGAATGAAAAATCAAACGAAATAAGATCTATAGTGAAAAATATTATGGTTACTCTTAACCATCTATGAACAGTTATGATTAACAACATGGACATAGGTGAGTTTCCAGACTCATAAAATAAGAGAGATGTGATTATCCATGGAAGTTGAGGTAAAAACTATTTTAAAGGTAGATTGATTTAACAACATAAGTTTCATATATTTTGGAAGACACACCCATGAAAATGTTTTTTATTTTTTAAAGGTGGTAATAAACCAATAATATGAAAATGGAAAAACTAATCACCAATTAAAAAAGTAAAGAGGAATAATGTTCTTCCCATCGCACACATTGAGCGGTTTAAATATGGTGAGTACAAGAATTCTGAAAATTTTTTCTCTGGGGGAATGCTTAAGAATAGGATAAACTAGAAAATACATATGAATGTTTGTTAATTCTTAATGATATTGTTTTTTAAGATTAAGGAACATAAAATTTCATATAAAATTTATGGATTATATCATGGCTTTTTTTTGATATTTTTAAATCTTAGGACATGATTCTTAATTTTTCGATAGGAAGAATGTGATAAGGAATAAAATGTAAAATAATAGTTAAAAAATAATATTTAATTATTTATGTTTATATATATAATTATTCATGGGTTATGATGTAGTTTTATATTTAAGATCGATCATAAGTTCAAAGTCTTACTAACCCCTTATTAGGGATTATATGATGGAAATATTTTATGAGACATTTATTGTGTTTTCCTAGATGTTTTAGGTATATGTTGCACCAAAGTTTAACATATGAAAATATGATATAAGAATTGATTCTAATTTCCATTTTTTGAAATAAGTTTAATGGTATTAAAAAACCTTTCTGAATTTTATATCATTTGATTATTAATTATTTTTTAGTATTTTCATCATATTTTTGGGAATGTTATAAGAATTATATAAATATATAATTTTTAAAAGTAAACCCTAAAATCCTTAAGATAGACCATCACATTTTGAAAGGCCTCATGGTGTGAACCAATAACAAAAGGGTGAAAGGGGAAAAAATCCTACCACTTCCCTATGTGAAGTATTGAGATAACCTATGGATTGAACGTTATTTTGTGATTAGGTGATTAATATTATTTTGGAAGAGTTTTCTATTTTGGGATCCATATTTGTTTAAGGTAAATATAATTTTATATTATTTTATTCAATATTATTTTATAAGTATACAAGATTTTAATGTGGATTTATGTTGATTCAGTTTATTAATAGAGATGGTTATATTACTGTGGAGATTATATGATTAGAACATATATATTTTCAGGTTTATGAAATTATTTTGAATAGAGAAAAATGATAAATTTATTTTGGAAAAATAAGTGATCAAATCATTATTTTTTTTGTTTAAATCATATTATATAATTTTTGAATAATGTTGAGGTTTTTTAATTATAAAATTATCCATGTATAACTTTTGGATTTATCATTGAAGCATTGGAGGGTAATATTTTTTTTCTTCATATGAAGATTTATTCATATGGTGAATTATCTTATCTTTTTATAACCATTTTTAATTTTTTTAATGTTTAAATTTATATTTATATCTTTTATTCATTCACATAATTATATGATATAATAAAAGATTATTTTATTGCTTCATGAGTAAAAACATAATCTTTAATATTGACCATTTGGAGAAAATGATGAAATTGTGTTGGAAATTGTTTAAAAGGAAAAATTGTTAATATCGTGTAAGTATATTTACTAAAAATGTTAGTTCGTAAAGTAAATGAATTAATTAAATCTCGGAAAGTGATCTTGAAGCAAAAATGATTTTATATTATCATTATTTTTGATAAATCGACGGTATATCCACCCATCACTAATTCATGATTATGTGTCTATTAGTATTCTCATGACCATGTTCTCTATTACAGTCTATCAGTCTTTGGGTTTTAGATTTTCATTCATGAACATATTTTCACTACACACTAATGTTCTCCTATCTTGAATCCTAGTTATTTTGTTACTCTAGATGTCCTTTTTATTCCCCATTACCTCTTTTCAAGAGGACATTTTATTAACCGTTTTATGATGTGGGAGACCAATAATGGTTTTTTTAGATGGAAAACCATTGATGGGTGAGTTTATGTTCACATATTGATGATTTGATTTATCAAAGGGGTAATAATGTAATATCCCATGATTTTAATAGATTGAATTTTTATAATAATGTACTAAATTAACAACACCAAGTGTATTTGAAACAGGAAATATTATTATTTAAATATTATTTTTATAACCCAACTATTAAATTGGAGGTTATAAATAGTATTAAAAATTTCTATATATATATATATATATTATATAATGTTCTTAAAAAATTTATTTATTAATGATTACAATATAAGCACTCAAATCTTAGAAAATTCATTTTGTTTATCAAAGATATTTTTAATAAAAAAAATTGGTTTTATTGATTATTGTGAGAAACTGATATAATTAATCGTTGAAAATTTTATAAATTTCATTTGATAAAATAAATGTAATTTTTGAAAATATTTTATCAAAATTATTTTATATTGAAATGTTGAATTCTTCCTCAAAATTTCATTATTCAGTGAATTGTGAAAAATTAAGATTTTATTGAATACTGTATTTTCTTTCATTAAATTGATAATATAATTTTTTTGGATTAGTTTTAGACATAAATTTGTTCTTTTTTTTAAAATAATCCAAATATAGCATTTCAAATGTTTGTTTACATGAATATTTGATAAAATTTTATATTTTAAAAAGTTATTTTATTAAAAATCAGTTTTTCACTAGGGTTTTCTTGATTAATTGAAAATTTAATTATGAAACTATTGGGTTCTGAATCTTGAATATTTTATTACATATTTATTATAAGGGGAATATTTATTAAAAATTACCCTTTTATTTTTGGTCATAAGTAATATAAACAATACTAAAATTTATTTCCATTACACAGGGAATATCAAGATATTTTTGGTCAAAGATAACATGATAAGTACTATAAAATGAAACAAAGACCTTCCCTAATTTTATTTCACGTGTCCATTTTATATATTCTAATCCATTATTCAGTTATATGTCCTTATGATTCCATTTTCATTTGAATATGAAAATTATAATATTTTTTGTAATTAAAAGTTGAAAATGTCACACTTTTATTTTTAATAACTATAATAATATTTATATTGGTATAAATAGTGGATATAGTTACTTATATATTATATTATTAATGAAAAAAGATTTATCTTTTCATTTTATTTTTTTATTAATTATGATGGATGAAATAATTTTGATAAATTCAAACACAATGCTGACTTAGTAATTATTCCATAAATAGGAAATAATAAATGATATTAGTAATATTAAAAGTATTATAATTTGAAATTTTTAATATGAAATGATACTTTTATATATAATAATTATATATTATAGGGGATTTAAATCATTTTGTTATAATTAAATTTTTTTATTGATGTACCTAAAGTCAATATAAATTTATTGTACTAAAATTAACCTTAATGATATTTAATTATAATAAATATTTAATTTAATGATTAAAAATTCCTAAAAATAATATATTTTTCCAAATTAATGGAATGTGGTTAATTAAATCAAACACTTTCCATTTATTGGTAGTTTCACTCATTTTGTAGTAAAATTATTAACTCTTGAAGGGTAGAAAACATTAATATTATGACATTTTTCAAATAGGTTAACGAAGGGTTAAAACCAAAAGATAACTTTAAAAATATAATCCAAACAAGTCTAAATTTTATTATATTATGATATTTGGAACTATAATCATCCAAAATTATTATATTATCAATTTTTATAATTCATATCATCAAAATGAATTTATAATAATATATTCTTTTATGAAATTCCAATAGTACCCCTCTCCTCTCTTATAAAAGGGAACCCCTTCATCACATTTATACGTACATCATGAAACATTTTTTTTCAAAACCACCCAAAATATCTTACCTAAATAACTTCACATATCATATTTTATTTTTTTCATAAAAACCCTAGAAATTCTTGTGGTGTAAACATGAAGAGTTTTTCCAATGAAGAGGTAATGTTCTTAATTGAGAATTTTTATTATTATTTCTTCTTCTAGATCCTTAGAATATTATTCAACCTTGTTGAGATTTTAATACCAGTATCCATAATATAATTATCTGTTTTAAATTTGAGGTTATAACTTATATAAAGCATTAACCTCTATCAAATCATAATGAAATTCATCATTCATGTGCATGTTGGACTACATCCATATGAACTGATCTAATTTGTTTTTTGTCATTATCTTCATATCATTTTATAATTATGTTGTTAATGTTTACATATGAAATAAATAAATTATTTATCATTATTATAAAATAATATATCATTTACTTTCATACCATTTTATTCACTGAGAAATGATAATGATGTTATTCGATATGTGTGGACTGCCCCATAGATAATGAAATGTGGTTCATTTTTTTATCACCATATAACATGGATGATACATATTAGTACAATTAATTAAATATAATTATTTTTACAATATTATAGTCATTAGATAGTTTTAAAATTATACTTACATTCTTTCCATAATTATCATTGAATAATAGAAATGTTACTCATTTGTGTGTATAACCTATCTTACCCAGGATTGTTAAGTAGTTAATTTTACATAACCATAATGAGTTATTGGTTGTGTACAATTGATTTATAAATATGAAATTTATTTCATTATTCTTATTAAAAATATTATAGATTAATGAACTCTTTTCTTATAGTCAACCTATTAAATTCATTTTTGGACATACGAAATAAATATTTCCAAAACATCAGTCATGAATTTGATTAATTAAATAATGTAATTTATCATTGTAAGAGTTAATATAAAATGAATTATATAAATTATAAATATACTTAATAAATTAAACCGTTATTATATATTTATTATTTAGGAGTATAAATACCTAACATGATGAGTCGGAATCATGATAAGGGACTTTCTTTTGAGAATCTTCTTTTAATATTTTCTGTAAAACTACATTTTTATTCCCTGACCATATTTTTCAAATTATTTTTTGTTTAAAATTATATGAAAAAAATAATTATAAAATTTATTTTATGTCACTTTTTATATTCTTTCAAAGAATTTCCAAAAAATTCATTTTATGGAATGTTTTATATTTCTTTATAAAAGAAAAAATAAATGTTCTATTTTAATGTATACGTTGAAAAAAATATTTCTGATAGACATAATTATATATTGATGTTTTGATTCCTTTATAATAAAAGATTTTTTATTCAAATAGAAACCCTATTTCCCATTTTTTTGATTTTTTTAAAAAAATAGGAGTTAATAAAAGGAGATATATCAAAATTTGAAAATGTTTTCATATGGATGAAATGAATGTTTTTAGGATGCATGATTTTATGTATTATATAATAGTACCTATTTTAATGTTTCTAATGATGAGAGGTTGAATCATAAAATGGGGGTGGATGAGATTATTGTAGTGGTCCAATGTATATAGTATTGGTTAGGAGTTATGTGATTGGGTTTATTTTAAGATAATAAGGGAATATACTCTTAGGGTTATTCTAAATATAGGATAGAATTTACCAATCAGGTTTTTCTAAATATATGGTGAGAATATAATTTAATGTTTATTCCATTTTTAACCATGATTTTTTACTCCATGTGTGAAAGTGAGCGTTACTCCATCTGTAATAGTGGTGTTAAAATGATTCCCAAGTTTCCTATATGTTTTATCTATTCTTTTTATGGGTTTTAAAAGATTACATTGAGAAAAAAATGTTTTTTTTTTCAGGGAGAAATATAATATTCTATTTGAACAAAGAATAGTTTTATAAAGGTAAGTATTTTATAATTTTTTATTTTTATTAACTAAAAAATGGATTTCATTCATTTTTTGTTAGTTTCTGATCTTTTTGTGTTCATCCCAGGTTTTAAACCATTTTTCATAATATGTCCAGTGTTAAGTATGAGATAAATACTAAAATTATAAGTTTGTTTCATGAAAATAAAACCTGTTTCATTATAAAATAATAATTTAGTGTAAAAATGGATAATGAATAAAAGTGACCACATTATTATGTAAGGGTATGTTTTATAATATGTAAGAACTAACTCTCTAAAACTGTAATCTTAAAAGATAATTGAGTGTTTTTTAAAGTTAATTATATTTTATAGTGATTGTAATATATTATTATTATAGCCTTTTAAAACCAATCATATGATAATTAACTTAATAAATTTTTTCTAT
The DNA here is from genome assembly GCA_963277665.1 of Viscum album. NCBI lineage: Eukaryota > Viridiplantae > Streptophyta > Magnoliopsida > Santalales > Viscaceae > Viscum > Viscum album. The sequence continues at coordinate 785,347,435 of OY728156.1, read as the reverse complement.
GTCAAAATGAAAAAATTTAAATTTCCTTCAGAAAATTATTATCCTTGGTGAATGAATCATGCGTTGTGATAGCTTTTATGAGTCACGGTAATAAAACCTATATAAAAACGCAGTGGATGCTTTCATTAGAGACAATACATAGTGTAACATAAAAATTATTACTTATATTTATTGAAATTAATAATAATTTTTGAAAAAATAAATTATTACTTTGTGAAATGAGAATAAATACACATTACATTTTTTATAACTCCCATTTTAGTAGAAATATTTTTATAAAAAAATATAAAATAAATTTATTTGTAAAATAATGTAATCCTATAGTGGATGATTTATATTTTATGTTGATGAATAATAGATGAAAACAATTTTCTGTGAAATATGTTTAAAAATAACCTTTTACAATTTTTAATGCTAAGAATTATAAATTGATTAATATAAAAAATGTAACAAAAATATTCCATTCATTCATTTCACACTAATGTCATAGAAAATGGAAATCATATAATTATTGATAAATTCATTTATTAAGAAAAATATTTAATTTTAACATGGAGTAGAAATATTAAAGGCTGAAAAAGAAGAGATATGGTTATCCCATCATATATGTTTCCTTTAAATTTAATTATGATAAAAAAGAGGTGAATTTATAAGAATATATATATAACAAATAAATTACCAATGGTGGAGAAAAATAATGTTTTTCAGATAGTCATAAAATATAATTTTCTTCAGTGTAAATTTATTAATTAGAATCATGATTTCAATGTGAGATTAGAAATAATCACATACGTTTATTCGTAGAATATAGGATGGAAATTTGTCCTATTATATAAAAAAAATAAACCATTTTAAGAACTTATTTCAAAACAAAATTCCTATAAATCAATTTATATAAGATTCGATTATAAGAATTTATTACCCCTAAATTAGTAAGTTATTATTTATTTTCATCATAAGATTCTAGTAACCATTATTGTATCATGAAAATTTCATTATGGGGATGTGGATCCTCATGAGTTGATAAAATGTTTATCACTAACATAAAAAAATGTTAATGAAATCATTATTTATAAATTGAATTATTTATTAAAAATATTTATTTATGGATGGTATAAAAAAGGATTATAAGAATAAAAATCTATGTTAACCTTGTTTTGGATTGTTTTCAAATAAAAATAAATTATATTCTTATTACTAGTAATTTTTTTAATATGATTAATAAACCGAATTTATGTCTTAAATTAATCCTTAGTAAAATATATAAGTAGTTTTAATGTCATTATTCTTATTCATGATGAAAATTTTGATGTTTGAAATTACCATGACCCAAGTATCCTAAATATTGATTCTACATTATTACATTGGTGATAAATAAAAGTGATCATATCCTAATAGTCCAAATATTTTATTATACTTAGTAAAAAAGTATACATACATTATTCTATTATTACATTTGGATTTATAAATTATATCAATTTTGTTCTAATATATCATCATTCCATCCTAGATATCCTTGTATATCATTCATAGTACTCTTCCTCAATTACTATGGAAGGGAATAAATTAGGAGGACCAGAAATTCTCAGTAAGTGTTACATACAGTGGAAGATATCATTTGTAAATAAATCATTATCAATAAAGATTTATATACTTGGTAAGTTAAATATAATAAAACACATGGTAGAAATAAATTATTATTATATATAACTGAAAACATGCACTGCATTTCATTAATAATAATAACAGAATTCATAATGATGAAAATACTTAATATAGGACATCATGATCTAAATAATCATGATAAATTTACTTTCATGTCATGTTCCAAGACACATTAACTCATGAGTAAGTATACACCAAAAACCCATTTAAATAAGGCTAGACAAATGATTCATCTCATGTGAATGTGGAAACATAATGGTTTAATCTATAACTGAGCCCCAACATCCCTTTAGATCTAATTCATTCCTCATAAATCAAATTATCTATTTAATTACTGAACAATATTCTTAATCTATTCCCATATTAAATAAATAATACAAAATATTATTACATAACAAGTAAATAAGATAATTTTCAATGTAAAACACCATATAGAAAAATAATACATGTTTTATAAAATAATAATATCCATGATAATTAATATGGATGCTTAGGGAAAATGTAATGGCTAATGATCATAAAAAAGTCAATATTTCAAGGGAAAGTTAATAAATATATTGTTAATCAAAAATGTGAATGTTAATACATTCTATAGTAAAACGGATCATAAACCATGTATTTAAAGGATATGGATGGTATCATTACCATATTTCACTAGTGGAGTACATATATAATATATGTTTGTTTTTATTGAGGAATAGAAAGGAGAAAAAAACATTAAAATAATTTCTTTTGGAAAATAAAATTTTCAATTTAAAAATAAATATTAAAAATTGAATTCATTTTGAATATTTAGAAAATTATTTTATTTTAAAAGGAATTATAAACAATTAATGTAATTTTCATATCATGTATTGACCATTATGGTGGGAAGGTATGTTCTTGCTGAGTATGTTAATGAAAATATTCCTTTCACATTTTTGTAAGAAAAGTCAAAAGGTGTATTTTTTTAAAGAATATGAAGATTAAATTTTTTAAAAACATTAATAAAAATCCAATAATCCTTATAATTAATGTAAACTATCATTAGTATAATTTTAAACAAATTATTGAAAATATTTTTAGAAAACATAATTTCTGTATAATGCTGATTTTTAACAAACCTCTAAAATAAATTTATCTTTTTTTTGAAATATTTTATATATAATTTTAAATAATAAATATTTAAAAAATGTAATATTATATGTAATCATTACTAGTAACCATAGGAGAATAAAATTAAAGGGTTTTTTTCAAAAATTATCTTATATCTTTCATCAATAGAAATTCAAGAATAAATAACCCTATATAAAATGAGATATAAACAGAATTCATCACCGCTTAGGTAACTTAGGAATCATAACCACCATGAAAGTAGTATATTTAAATAAAAATTAAATTCCATGAATAATAAAATATTTAGGATATAACATATCATAGGGGATTTATATACACATCATAAAATCAGATAGGTTAATATTATAACATATGTCTTAAAGAAGATAATTTTAGATGATCAACCCTTATAATGTTCATAAAATTGAAGTTTGAATTAATGAATCACTTTATTATGTGTATAAAATTAAATTCTACATAAAATAGTGGAAACAATACATAATATTATCAAAAATAGTTACACACATAATTTTCGAGTATAAAAGTCAATGAAGAAGTAATATAACCCAATGAAATGATACTGAGTTATGAAAGTATTTAAAATAGGGTAACATTCAATTAAAATATAATGAAATGAATGAATTCAAATTTAAATATTAAATTCCAATATATATGAAGGATTTATTATATTATATTAAAATATGGCACTACATACACTATATAATAGAAATTATGTGTATAATAATACAATATTCCTCAATGAAATGAAATTGAGATAATGTCCCTTACCTAGTGCTTAATTTTTGTTGAACACATATTAACATCATGTATAGTTATTTTAATTAGGTCATTAACTTATACCATAACCATAATAAATATTTATAATATATTATATTATACTTTTATAACAACTTATCAATTTTTCATTAATAATATTTTGTTATTACTATTGTTTCAGGTGTTAACTTCCATGTTTTATCAAGAATTATTTAACAATAATGTTCTAGGTCAAGGGGATATTAAATATTATTATAATATATAATGATATTAATGTTATATATTTCCATTTTTACATTAGATGAATCATTATTATAATTATTGAAATTTTAATATGGTGAATGTATCACAAATGCTTCGTGGAGATGGTAAGTTGTACGTACAGACAAACATCATTGTAATTTTCTTTAATATGAGAAATGGTAATTAAAAGGGTGATATATTGTCTTTACATAATCTATATTATTTCATATACATCACTTGTATTCTATAAATTTATTTACCTTCCATGTAAAGTGAAAGTGAAAATCTAATCACATCGCTTAATGTGGTGACTGTCCTCTATACATCCATGCAATGTCATAATGTTTTAAATAGAATAAAAGTTAAGAGATATAGTTATATTAAAATTACTAATAATAAATATTATATAATAAATATTATATATATATATATATTAATTCCATCATTATGTCAAACCATCATATGTGTTGATGGAAAACATGTCACATCCGTTCTTGAGGTGGTAGTTCATCGAACATACAATTGAAAATTTAATTTCACATTTCATTGATGAAGATATAGATATAGGATATTGAACTAACATTATAAAATATAATTTTATTTTATAAATAATTGTAATTATATTTCAATGTATATGATATAATATATTGTTATAAATGAATAATGAAAATGAAAGAGCATCAGTAAGACGATTACATTCTCTTAAAAAACCGCCTTTGGATTTCCTCTTACAAACTCTAGTGTAGTAATTTTTGGAAGACAATAATATTTTTAATTTTTATAAATTTTTTCGGAGATATTTAATTTATTTGGGGTTAAAAGTGGATTTATAGGCATGATGAAGTAAAGGTAGGTGGCACCGTTTTATAATTGACAAAGAGTGTAATTTTTTAAATATCAAAAACTATTCATTAATGGGAAGTCACACTCACCAGAAGTTCCTCCAAAACATAAAACCAAATTATTTTAGGAACTTTTTCTATATAAACCTCAACCACCTAAACAAGATCATTTTTTAAACTTGTACTTTCTTTTTTCTCTAATATTGCGTACTTTTACCATTTTAGTTTTCAGTACGGTATCTAGTTTTTTTAACCCTGGTTATTTATAATTTTAGCTTAAAATAAATTAATTCATAATAGATAATTTTAACCAATGGATTCAAAATATTACATTAATATTATTATGTAAAAATTCTAATGGTGGGGAACATTAATTTTTATAGAAGCACATGTAACTTTTTAAACCCCATTTCAACCATAATTGTGCTCAATATAAATTACCACCATTATTAATTATTATGATTAAAAATTAGGTTTTTAATATAATATTACATTTATAATTTTTAATAAAAATATTAATTCTATTCATTCAAATTTAATTCACAAAATTTGAAGAATTTACTTTAAAATTAATCCCAGTGATGTGTCAAAGAATCAGTTTCAAGAAATGTATTTTCAAAGCATTATATGATCCTCTATTAACTATACCAATAGTAATAATAAAGAGATATATTTAAATTTATATAGTAAGATATATAATCTACACATTTTATATAAGTCATTCCTCATTATGGTTTATTTCAATTAGATAAAATTTTGAAACAATATTAACATTAAAATAGTTTTTAGAAAAAACTTTAAGCCTAAAAAACATTAAAAAAAATATTGTGAAGATGATTTAAATGTACCTAATTGAATTAAATATAACTAAATAGTAATTTTTTTCCTTTAAATAATATTAAATTTAAAATGTTAATTTTAATTTAATTTATTTATTTAAATAAATGAAATTTTTACTAAAAATCCTTATTTTCCCTATTCACTTAATTTCAATATTTTTATAAAAATCCAAAAATATCACAATAAGATAATATCAATATGTTGATTTAAAAAATATTTTTCATTTATAAAATTAAATTTATATGATTTCCATAAATTATTTAAATTATCTTCTGCCAAAAATTTAAAAATACTTATTTTTACAGAAATTTTTTATTAAAGATTAATATATCTTTACTAAATTTTGAGTGCTTTTTTTAAAAATAGTGATAAATTTCCATGAAATGAAATTTTTTGTTTTAAAAAAATCAAGATTATAAAATTCTGATGCGTGGAAATTTAAACTTTTCCCTCTGAAGAAGTGGGAAAATATCACCATGAATCTCATTGGACCATACCAATTTATTGCCATTAGCACCATTGAATGAAAGACCATTTGAAGGTAATTTGGTCTCTCCATATACATTAGGGACAACATAATCATTAGATGATATATAATTTAGTCAAGAAATCCATAAAGAAGTTAATTTCTATAAAATATGCTTAGAACCTACTCTTATGGATTGAATAATGATTCAATAATCACAATCAAGCCCAAGTTTATTCCAAAAAATATGCTTAGCTTGCTAAATAGAAATAATGACGCCCTGAATTTTAGCCTCAAGAGAAGAAGAAAAGCCACAACAACCAGAAATTTATCCCACAACTTCTCTATGATGATATCTAAAAATAACACCATAACTCGAAGCACCTGGATTACCTCTTGGAGATCCATTAGTGTTAATATTAAATCATCCAACAAAATTATATTTCCAAAAAACATAAAACAATCCATATGGAGGATGGAAATTGCAAAAAAAACATCAGGCCACATCAGGATTGAATGATCATCAAATGAATTATAACAAAAACCATTTTGGAAGGGATTTCAACAAATAATCTCAACCAATGATTGAGGCAAAGAAACTTCTACCCCAAATTTAGTATGATCATGAATCTAAATATACTAAGAATTAAATTTAATGAAAACCAACTCCTCAACATCAACCAAAAATAAATTAAGAAGATGAGGGGAGAGGGACAATCCTAACCAACCCATCATTAAATCATGGATGGAAGACAACCAAGGAAGATGAATCTCAAAGAATTAATAAAGGTAATTTCATATAGATAAAGCTGTGTAATAGATCAAAATAATGTTCTCTATGTATTCCTTGTGTTGATGTATGAAGGTACTTGAATAAAAAAGTGAAATACCATAATTTTGAGAAAAATTATCAGTTATAAGTTTACCCATTTCAAAATTCTAGAAAGTGAACGAACATTATGGTTGAATAAATCACATGGTGAAATTTCCAATCTATTTCATATCCAAATTTGCACTAACAAGATGAATATAGAACAATTTAGAAGTGAGAATACCACTAACATCAGGTTCCCATATGCAAAAATAATCCCTAGTTGAGAAGTAGTAATTTTGGATGATGGCCTTAATATTTTCAGCTAAAGCATCCAAATCACTCAACTATTAAGATAATGAGAGAGTAAAATCCTGAATAATATAATAATCCTTGAGGGAATCTGCCAAAGGATCACCAATATAATTTTTATTATAGACATTATGGTATAAAATATTAGAGACCAACCACCTAGAATGAATATCAAGAGTATAATAGATAAATTTTCAAATTCTACCGAACCAAGGAGGCGATGGGTCAGAGATACACATTTTAGAGCTTCGTTTGAAATCCCTGCACAATGAAAATCAAATGACTATGACTTAAATTTTATGAGGCTCTATATAAAAAAATCCTCCAATGGAAAATTTGAAAAAATGAATATTTTTAATACCCAAACCCCCAATATCATATGGCATACAAAAATTTTCAAAGCAATGGTGTAAATCTTGCTTTCCAAAATACTATCACTCTATATAATGTTCTTAATGTAAATAATAAAAATTTTAATAACATTAATGAACTATTATTGAACCATGAATGAAAATAAATCATGAAAGTGAAGAAAAACATCACCAAACAAACCTGGATAGCCATGGAAAGTGATTTACCCTTACAGTAAGTAAGATGTGTTCTGATCGAAATGATGATACCAGAAAAATAATAGGCCATTGGACATCCCCATAACATAAGAAAAACAAGATAATTAGATGTTTTTCCCACTACCAAATTCCCAATTCACGGATAGGTTCAAACATTCTAGTAGTATGAATTCTCATAACAATGTAAATTAAAGACTTATTCCAGCTAACCACGGATCCTAACAACACATCATAGTGTAAATGGTTTTTTTGAGGATTCTAAGGTTTTTATTAACCGCTTGAGTGTAAATGGTAATGTCATCTTCATAAAGAATATGAAAAGGAGAAAAAATCCCCCTGCTAAAACAGATGGATTTTAACTTCCCATATCCATCCATAATAGAGAAAATCCATATAAGATAATCCTAAATAATAGAAAATATAATATCAAAGATATGATAACCTTTCTTAAACCCTATTGAACAATAACAATATCCTTTAGGGGAACCATTGACAAGAATTTAAATTTTATTTGAATAAAGATTTATTTTAACTGAATTGAAAAAAACATAATCAAAACCAAAATAGAAAATAATATTGTAGAAGAAAGTCTAATCCATACTATTAAAATTATTCTTAATGTCAGGTTTAAGAGCAATGTTTCTCCCCATAATGGTATTCATAAGAATATTGACACATTCAAAGGAATTAATGATACATTCGTGAATTGTCCAACATTTTATGAAGCCAACCTGATTTGGTGAAGCAATTTTATTTGATATTGAGTTCAACCTATTATCAAGAATCTTTCTTATGATTTTATATATGGTGTTGACCAAGGAAACTATCCTGAATAATTATATCTCATTAGAAATTTCGACTTTATAAATATGGCCATTAAATTTGGAATTCACCCAATTAGGGAGGGAACCACCATAAAATAAATGAATAAAAATCATGAAAACATCCACATAAATAATATCCCAGTTTTTTTGAAATAAAAAATTAATGAATCAATTGGTACTAAGAGATATTTCTATGATGAGGCCAAAAAGAGCCTCCTTAATCTCTAAATCCAATGGAAAATAATTGATCCCATAATTATCCTCCTAAGTAACAAGATTTGAAAAAATCCAATCCAAGAGCTCACATATGATAGGGGAACCTTTAAAAACATCCCTATAAAAGAGACTGCATGATCAGAGAGAGCATGCCTACTGTCTAAAATCTCATCACCAATTTAAAGTAAGGATAAAGGCTTGTAAATCCTTCTGTCCCTTTGAAGGGAGGTAAAAATCTAGTTGTTTCTTCCACCATATTTGGGAAATTTGTTTTTAAAAGTATCCCTCTTTATATATTGTTTAATAGTAAGAATATTGTTAAGATTACTAGAAATTGTAGCTTCACTAACAAATCCATCAGGGAAATCATTGCAAGTCCTCTGAACTTGACTATGTCAGATGGTTATCTCAAGGTAGGACATTTCAATATTAATTGAACTAAAATGATCCTTACTCCATGATTTTATAATTTTTTTAGACAACTAATTTTGATAACTTAGTAAAAAGCATTATTAACAATGTCAACAAATTTACAGACATCCTGACCAATTTTATCACATTCTGGATGATCCTCCCATGAATTGTAAAAAATTATAGGAATGAAATTCATGGAATATATTTTTAAAAAATAAACCATAATTATATCATTATCAGAGATTAGTTTTGAAACTTTTTTAGGAGATATATATTCTCATACATCAAGTTTTCCATCACTAAAAAAGGACTTTTCAAGATTTCTAGCAACCAAACCATTATGTTTTTTATAAGAAATATACTTAGATCTTACTAAGTTGATCTCCATAAATCTAATAAACTCTAAGAATGATCTAAAATCTTAATAATTAATTGAATTATTCACAACACCCAATTTCTCAACATGATTCAAGATTAACTTAAAATCACTAATAATGGTCCATCTATAGAAACCCTCACTTTTCAAACATGAAAATTTCATAACTTTTGTAGAAAACAAAAAACATTTCAAAAAATAAATGCAAGAAGACAATACTAGTCTAATGACATTCGAAACATGGAATTCATAAATACTGATACATAAGTGAGCTGCATTATCTCCCACTAGTTTCTTCCTGACTATAACCCTTATTAGAAACCTCAAAAATAATACATATATTCACAACCTAGGGAAGGAAACATAAAAAATGAATGAGCTAAAATGCCTTGTAAGGGTAAATTGGGGAGACATGTAAGCGTAAGCATGATCATAAGGGTATGATAATGTGATCTTGAAAATATAAGATCACACCATTCATATCAAAGATCAAATACACAAATCATTGGATAAATGTTGGAAGTTCGTAAGACAAGAATAAAAATGAAGTAAAGTATATATTCCCTGAAAGAATACAATAGGAGTAAGACATGGAATTATTTAAAACACATAAGAATATAATGATTTCTATACTATCCAAGGCATTACTACCAAGACCGTCTAAGTAGTATAGGTTCACTGCTCATACTATTATAGTTGTCTTGGTTCACTTACATAGAAATAATTGTAGCATGAGGTCACTGCTCATACAATCCTAGTAGTCATGGTTCACTCCCATGGCCATCATAGTAGCCAAGGTTCACTCCCAATACCAGCATATTTAATCTCATGATATATAAAACTTCACCCAATGCATTGGAGTTAGTTATAGGTCGCACTCATCACATAATGAAATCATATATATATATATATATAACCCAAGATCGTAAATAAACATATCATAACAACTGAAATGAAATGTTTATCATAAACCTGTAAACATATAATAACTCATGTAAATAGATTGGTTTCATAATCATTTCGTCATAATCCAAACCTGTGAAAATAAGCGGGTTTCAAAAGAATAAAACCTGTGAAAGAGAAATGGGTTTCATAACATCGTTCCATCAAAAAACTACATTCATATAAAGAATTTGAGTAGATATATTAAATAATATCCAAATAAATCCATTATTAACACTAATGGATTTTATATTTTATGTTAAATAATTTTGAAAAATATTTCAGAAATCTTTATTGAGGAAAATATACTTTCTCCTTTGAGAAATGATTTTTATAACCTAAATTTTATTGAAAAACTATTTCTTTGAAAAAAAAATTTTAAAACATATAAATAAATCATTGAAAACAATAAAACATTTTGAAAATCCATTTTCCTTGAAAATTATCTTCATATATTTTTTGAAATCATATTTGAAAACAAGGTTTCTAAAAACAATAGATTTCTAATTGAAGAGAGAGATGATCATATTTTACATAAAAACATTATCTTAGGTACCAAAGAGTTAGAAAATGGTACTAAAAATAGATTTTATCATGAATAAATATATTATAAAGAAACACATGAATATTCTTGAGATATAGATCATAATATTTCATCAATGTAAGCATATACATAAACAATCTCAGAAAGTGATGAGATTGTCTCACTAAACCCTTATAACTCAATAACTTGTGATCATACTATCCATGTAAATAAAGGAAATTAAATGAATCTTAATATATTATTAAAATAATTATATTCATGATATAATATTTAATATTTAAGTATATACAACTTTAATAAGAGTTTAGGTGCATAACAAAACATGTATCTCAAAGAAGGCAAATTGAGACAAAATTGTTTTAGCAATTTGGTAGCTTTTGAATGCTAAATAGTGTGAAAGAATGATCATCAAATAATAATTTTAATAACCAAAAATTTAGGTAAAATATACATATAATACAATCATGGAAAACATATACACCACACAAAAGGATAGAGTGGCGAACATAGCTTGTATCTCATGGAAATTAGAAATGAGATGAAATCCTCTTACCTTGTGTCTTAACACTCTCCGTACTCAGACATGCTTCCAGTATAATTAATAAAAATTTATTATAAAAATTTTCTATAAAAATATCATTCTACATAATACCATATATAGTTTTTTATGACCTTATATTACCTTCTTGTTAATTATCCTATGTAATATTTTCACTTCGGGTAAAATTCTCATTGTTCTTCCCATGTGTCTTAATCTATTACATATTTAGTCCTTATACTTATTTCATAAATCCAAAATGTAAAACATTATATAAATACCAGTTATATGAATTATATTTTTCTTATAATAATCTATACAATATAGTATTATGAAATGGAATACACCATTCATGGAGACAGTAAGTCGTACCTGTGCAAAAAAGTTGTTTTTGTCATTATTGTCTTAGTGAAAAAAACTATGTAATGAAATATGTATATATATTTATGTATTTATTTTTATATATATTTATAATTATTAATTTTGCATGAATAAATAATATATATTATATTATTTCAATAAACATATCCTTAACACATTCCATGTGGTGTTTGAATGAATCACATCCCTTTGAGGGGGCGGTAGTCCACATTTCATCAAACAAGATTATCATATTTACACCAAATAGAAATTAAAGATATGTATTTTGTAAATAATAAGCGTAAATTAATAATAAATAATATATATTAAATATATAAATATATTTTCCATCATAATTTTCACCATGATTGGTGGTAAAGGTGAAATGAACAATCATCGTTTCGTGAGGCAGTAGTTCTTCGTAAACAGAGACGATATGATCAACATCCATTATATAGGGGTTTGTGTAATTTTAGAATGAAAAAATTGAATGAAATTATACTAGTATATGTAGGATAATATTTTTTCAAAAATAAATGGAATAAATAGAGTGTCAAGGTGGAGAAATAAAATAAAGGAAATGATCTTGAGGGAAGACGTAACATCTTAATCGAGTAACTCTTTTTCATTTATGCCAAAAGGGATCCTTGAGAAACATTTTGAAAATATAGAGGCTTCAAGGTATAAAATGGTATTTTTGGGGTCCTACTCAAGTAGTTATAATACTAACATAAAAGGTTTCATCGGTGTGAGGAATGGGTACATGTGGTGGCCTTTTATAGGGAAGGAAAAGGACCCACATGGAATTTTTAGAGACAAGTTAGATGTAAAAATGTTTTTACATAAAACAATTCATACCAAACCAAAAAAACTGAATAATTGAAGTTTTATATTCTAAATATGGACATAATATGAGTTTTGGACAAGTTTATTCATCATTTGGTCCCTTAATTTTATGGATTGGTCCCTAATTAATATTTATTTTCCCTTAACTGTTGAGGTTAATTTAATAACTTTTACTAATTATTCTGGTAAAAAATAATTTATTAATAGACTATAAATATTATACTAAATAAAATGTTTTATGTAATTTTTTTGAAATTTAATTCACAGAAGTGGTAAGAATACTGTTAATCCTGCATATGGGACAAAATAACGAGGTTTTAATGTAAGAAAAAGATTATTAAGATTTTATATTCAGTTTCAATGTGAAGTTGATTATAATGAATTAAATTTTATTTATTGATGAAATATTTATCTAATTATACCTTAGAACCTATTTATAATATCATTTATTAGTTATAATTAATTAGAAAAAGGCAGTTTTAAACAACAAAGCAATATTTTTCACCATTCATCAAAAAATGATGTTTCATAGAAAAATCAAAAAATATAGCCCCTAGCTAACATCGGTGTTTTGAATTAAAAAATGATTTTTATTTTTTCAAATTAAATTTCTAAATGTTTCTAATACTACTTTCACTATTATAAGTGGTAAATTTGAGAAAATGATGTTTTTAAACATAGAAGGACTTTACCAAAAATCATATCTTTCATTAACAATATTTTTTATTTATATAAAAAAAATTAGACAATACGAATATTAATATAACAATGTACAATGGCTGGTTTATAATTATATCATTTAAATTAAAACAACAAAAATAGATGTATTGTAGAAACTCAGTGTTGCATGCATCGTACGACATGTCGGTGTTGCCTGTAACATACACCATGTCGGTGTTGTGTATACCAAGTCACTGTTTCAGGTTAAAAGAATATTTTACATAGTTTATTACAAGATATAAATGAAAATGTATATTTATTAGAAAAAAAACCATAAAACATGTGGTATTACATTTTACCCCCTTAAAATGAATTTCTCCCTCGAAATTTCTCATTCGGTTAAAAACAAATGATGGTACTTCTGCTTCATTATATCCTCAATTTCTTATATAGCTTCCTATAACTAGTGATTTCTCGACAAAACCATAACTAGGTGAGTTGTCTTGTTTCATAAACCTTTCACTGAGCATTCCATAACTTCACAAGTCGCTCCTCGTTAGAAAGATCTTGCCCTAACGGTTTGACCTCAGAGTTTAGTAATTGTTAATGGGATAATATGTACTTTCTTAGGAGTGGTACATGGAATACATAAAGGACTTGAGATAGATTTTGAGGAATTTCCAAGAAATATGCAAAAATATAGATATGATCAATAATTTATATAGGGTTGATATACCTAGGTCTAATTTTTCCATTCTTCCAGAATCTCATAACATTATTATTGGGTGAGATTTGAAGAAACGCCTTTTCACCAACATCAAATTCAACATCACACCAAAGGTTATCAACATAATGTTTTTACCATCTAAAAGCATCCTTGATATGCTATGGAATATTTCTAACATTATCATCCATTTCTTCAGCTATCTCAAGTCCTATTATATTTAATTCTCCAAACTCATCCCATCATGTTGGAGCCCTAAATTTATTCCCATTAATGGATTCATACGATGCATTATAAATGATTGATTGAAATCTATTGTTGTAAGAAATATGAAATAGACGAATCTATTTATCCCAACCACCTTCAAAATGTAGATAACAATATCTCAAAATACCCTCTAGGGTTTGAATTATTCTTTGAGATTGGCCATCTATTTGAGGATGATAAACAGTGATGAAACTCAATTTTGTATCATGTGCTTTCTTAATACATTATTTGAACTTTGAGGTAATTCTCAAATATAGATTTAATAAAATAGAATGTGGTGCTCCATGCAACCTTACCACTTCCTAAATGTATATTCTAAAATCTTATCAATAGATAAATATTATCTTATAGAAATTATGCACTATGAATTCGTAAGGAAATAAACTACCACCCATATAACATTAATCCCTTTAGAGTTTTTGGGTAGTCTGACGACAAAATCCAAAGTGAAGTGCTCCCATTTCCATTATGGTATGGGTAATGGATGCAATATCCCTTCAGACTTTTTCCTTTTAGTCTTAACTTATTGTCATACCAAACACTGAGATACACACACCGTGATATATCTCTCCATAAAATCCCACCAGAAGTACTCTTTTGAGTCCATATACATCTGTGTACTTATATGATGAATAAAGAATGAATAACTATGAGATTATTATAATATCTCTATATTCAAATATATAATGGATGGAACACATACATGGTTCCCGATCCTTACAATTACATCCTAACCAAGGTTAAACTTAAGAACATTTCTAACATTATTTTTAGTTCTTCATCTTCTTTCGGTGCCTCCTTAATCATCATTTGGATAGAGGACTGAACATTCATTTGAGAAAGATAATATTTTTTACATTTATTTAGAATTTCTATATCCACCCTAGAAAAATCCAATGAAAATTATCTTTTGTGATCCTCATCATAGATTATCCTGCATGATATTTTCAACTCAATGCATCGGATACCTTGTTCTCTTTCCCAGAGTTAAAATGTATTGAGAAATCATAATCCTTTATCAACTTTAACCATATTATATGGAGTATGTTAAACTCCTTTTTTTGAATATATATTTCAGACTATTATGATTGGTATATATATCACACTTTTCCATATAAATATAATTCCTCCATAACTTTAATGAAAAAATTACCACTGCTAACTCCAAATAATGAGTTGGGTAATTTCTCTCATGAATCGTCAATTATCATGAATAATACTATATAACCAATTTATTTTTCATAATAACCCTTCCCAATCTTGTATTTAATGCATCATTATAAATTAAAAACCCTTCTACGCTACTAGGTAATGTAATCATAGGGGTACTACCCATCATTCCTTTCAGTTCCTAGAAATTTTCACACACATTCATCAGTGCAGAAGTGCATAACACCATTCTAAGTTATCATGGTCATATGATTCAATATTCATGATAAATTATCCTCATGCCATCAATAATATCCAGTTAAACAATGAATTTTATGTATATTAGTCTCTATGGTTGGTCTAGGCCAACTTTCAATAGCCTCTATCATTGATGGATCTATTATTGTAACATTATGTTACTAATGAATGAAACCATTTACATCCAAAATTTACACTTTCTAAATATTTTATATAACTTATCCTTCCATAGGGTATTTAGTACAATTCATATGTGATTTTTGTGCTCTTTATTGCTCATTTAATAGATAAAAATGTCATCTCTAAAGACTACCACAGACCAGTCAAGGTAATATCTAAAGACTCTATTCATTGAATCCATGGATATAGTAGGGGAATTAGTAAGACCAAAAGGTATCACTACATATTTATAGTGACCATACCTTGTACAAAATGTCATCTTAGGTATATCCTCATTCTTGTCCCTCAATTGATGATATCCATAATGAAGTCCAATCTTGGAAAATCATTGAGCATAGTACAGTTGATCAAAAATTCATCAATATGGGGAAGAGGATACTTGATCTTTATTTTGATCTTGTTCATCTCTAGATAATCCATGGAAAGTATCCTTAATCTATATTTCTTTTTTAAGAAAATAATTTTTTCAACCCAAGGGGACACACTTGGATGAATGAATCACTTATCCTGGTTTTCTTAGTTTTTCTTCTTGTATTCATACAACTAAATTAGGTCATTTATATTAGTAGTCTTTGAAATTGTTTTTGAACTAGGTATATGTTCTATTGAGAACTAAACTTCATGTTTTTGTTGAAGATTTGGAAACTCTTCCAAAAATACAT
Source organism: Viscum album (assembly GCA_963277665.1). Classification (NCBI taxonomy): domain Eukaryota; kingdom Viridiplantae; phylum Streptophyta; class Magnoliopsida; order Santalales; family Viscaceae; genus Viscum; species Viscum album. The sequence continues at coordinate 785,330,855 of OY728156.1, read as the reverse complement.
CCACACAATCATGAACATCATGCATATCATCAATGTTGATATTATCCCCAACAATTTGAGATAAACAACCCTATTTAATAGGATTTGAGACCCATAAAGATGATGTAATCTCCATAGGATGTTTGGACTAATAGTCACATTGATGGATGATCATTGTGTGGTTTCACATATCAAATGTAACTTCCCTTCCTTGAAAAGTTATGTTGTGTTTATGAAGAGAAATGTAGTACATTCCTAGCATGAAATCAAATTCATCCAAAGGAAGAATGTCAATATTTTCAGGAAGCACATTCCCACAAACTTCAACCGGAGAGAAATCATAGACTTGAGATGGAATCATCGTACCATTAGAGTGTTGCACTAACAATTCCACAAATAATTGTTGTGGTGGAATCTTTACACCGTTGGAAAATTATTTAGATATGAAAGAGTGGGTTTATCTATAATCAAATATAACATTAGTAGTTCTAGATTGGATGGTAAGTTTACATTCATCACGTTGTCATGGCACCCCTCATCAGATATAGTGATTTCATGAGATTTACCATTGTCCCTTGGATTAACTGGTTGATGACATTGATCATCAACCCTAACCCTTAGGTTTGGGTAGTAGTTAGAATAATTACCATTCTCCTTACACTTATAGAACTTAATCTTTGAGGTTCATTCTATGATTCTCTTTATCCATTAGTTTTCTGATCCAACTTCTTCCAACACCTCAGTATTCAATTTCCCAATTTCCATCATTTATGTACATAAAATATTTTTTATACCCCATAATGAAATTTCCTCCATGATTCTTCCCACACATAGATAGTAAAGGAAAGTTCATCATCTTTTCTCCATGACTTTTTTAATTTTCTTTACACTCCAGATTTCTCTTATATTAAAATTTTTAGGACTAATAAGGGCCTATATACCTTGAGAGGGGGGAATCATGGTATGGATATTCTTTTGCAAATATCTTCCTGCTCCACTGGATCTTGACCTCTTTATTACAAGGGTCACTCTGTTTTCACTCGTGTGATTTTTATGACCACTTCTTTTCTTCTTTATCTGATGATGATACGTTGAATGTAATGTAGCGAAGAAACAGGCAGACACAAAGATTTTAACTTGGTTCACCCTCACAGGCTACGTCCAAGGAGCATATGCCGAAAAGTTGTCGGTCGTACCAAATTCCACTATTCTTCACTAGATGTGGATTACAATGTTTGGGCTAGAACAATTCTATGTCCAGTCTCACTTCCTTTACATAGTTTAGGGTCATCTCACTGCTTTCCCAAGGGTCACTCCATGTTTCTCTCTATATGGATCACTTCTAGTGGAGAGGATCACTTTCTTACTCTTCCTTCGCTCACTTCTCTGGAAAGTATCCACTCATAATTTATAGACATGTAGGTCTCTTAATTTCCATGAAAGAATGCATCATTCTTTATAAGTATATGGTCAATTGAAGCCCAATTTTCACTCGTAGATGAATCTCTCTTTGCATCGACAGTATTGAGAAAACTTCCAACTTCCACGCAGCCCGAAAATCACTGCTAGAAATAAACCTTACTTAGTGCGCAAGTCAATCTCGGTGCACAAGTATTTGCGTGAAAGTCACAATGGGCTCACAAGTCTTCCTCTGCCACTTGCATGACACAAGATTCATCAACTCCAAACTTGCGTGACTCACTTCCTTTTATGCCCAATCCAATATTGGAGTGCAACTGCCAACAATCGCCCTTCATAAAATCTGGCATGCAAGACCCACTAGCAAGCCACACCGCCACTTGCGCGACCACAGCACCTACGCGACGGCGTGCAAGTCACCTCCGCGACCTAGTCTCGGCGCGCAAGTCTTATGACCTCCTAGACACTTGTGCGACCAACTCCCAAACTTGTGCGAACCTGTTTCCATTTCCATATTTTGGACTTTTGATCTTGAAATACATATGGCACACAATTTTCCTATACTCCAAGTCCTCAACGCACAAGTCCCTTTTCAAAAAACACTTTTCTTCATTTGTCAATTTTTAGGCCCAAAAATTTGGAAAACACTAGAAAATGGCACCACATTGTATCTGTTATTTTTGTTCTGCCTCTAGATCATCCATTCCATTATCAACGTTCTTGAATCAAACATGAATCATTTACCACAGCTCTTGAACTCAACATTCCACCATGAAACCCCCTTTGTCGACAAATTTGTATGTTATGGTTTTCATTGTCATCAATCACAGCACAGATGATCACTTTTTCAACAAACACAATCTCCTCAAAAATACTTCAATGATGCCTTGAGGTATTTTTTCCCAACACAAATCCATGAGATAAATATGTGACTCCTACCTCCCTTTCAACCATGATTTCTCAACACACAATCTCTTCAAAGATACTAATATCTCTTATTTCCAACACCCTCATGAGATTTGACATTAATCCACCATTGAACCTATCAACCCTAATTTTTGGTTTGATGGTAATTCATAAATCATGCCTCAAATCTCTCTTGAAATTAGCCTTGTATATACCAACAAGATCATCATCCCTTCACTTCAACTCATGGTACTCTTTCCCTATCATGGTATTAAGAATTCGAGGAATGTAAATATTGAAAAGTAAGATCTTGGACTCATCCAATACCTTGTTATCAATATCATCATTCTACCTCGTATTATTTATAAAAGTAAACCACTAATCTACTTCAGCATATAAGGGATAAATAGACAGAATAAAATTCTCATGATCTGAACACCAATAAATAGGGAATATATTTTAAGTGGTATGAATCCATTGTTCAGCAAAAATTGATATTGAGACCCTAAAAAAGTTGGTGGATGTTTACTCATGAAAGGCTTGGTAGAATATTGTTCCTTCATTTTCACATTTGGAAGTCCACCATGATTCATAGCTTGAGAATGATATGTGGACATATCAGTGACGTTTTTTTATTCCAAATCCCATATCATTCAGTTGTTCAAGAGGAAAATTATTGAATTATCCATCGCAATCTCCATTAACATGGTTCTTTCAGGTTCTAGCCATTGAATAAAATCTAAATAATAGAGTAAGAAATAGATATCATAATGAGGAACCACATAATCATAAAAAATAACTTATAATATTTCTAACTTATGACACCTTAGGTTTATCCTATGTTATTCCTAGACAACATATATTTAAATCCATCATAATGTTTCATTAAGAGTTAGTTAATTCCCAATGCATATCCCTTTGGAGTTTCAAACCAGGTGGGTAGCAAGGCCCATTGTAATGTACCTGATTGTCCTGAGTCCAGTCTAGAACCTCGTGTTGCAGTTGTTACCCCTAGGTACATCTATGCCAGATCCACAAAAACTTGTAGTATTCTGACATGGGTGTATTTCAAGGAGACCACTCACTCAATCTTTCACCAAAATTCCATTACATTTTCCTATACTTTGAATAAACCATATAGATATCCTTATAAATTTTCATACATTTATTACCAGTTTTTTATCATCAGAGTTTCTAATGGTTAACTAAACTTTCCCTTAGATACCAACTATAGAAACCCTCTCGTCTCAAACACTAACATTGCATTACATTTTTTTAAAACCCAAAACAATTCAAAACTAGATGCAAGAAGGCCATACTAGTCTAGTGCCTTTGGAAACATGGAATACATAAAAACTGATACATAAGTGAACTAAATTATCTCCCACTAGGTTCTTCCTAACTAGAACCCTTCCTAGAAACCTCAAACATATACATATCTTCACAACCCGGGGAAGGGAATATAAAAATGTGTGAGATAATATAATCAATAAGGGAAAACAAGGAAGTCATGTAAGTGTCTTCATGAGGATAATAATATGAGAATGTGATCATAAAAATATAAGATCATACCCTGGATATCAATGATAACATACATGAATCATGGAATAATGCTTGGTAGTTTATAAGACATGAATAAAAAATATGTAAATAAATTAATCCATGAGATAATAAATTATAAGTAAGACATTTAATTATTGAAAACACATAAGCATATAATGATTTCCATAGTTTGTAAGGAATTCTCTCCATGATCATCTTGGTAGTATGGGTTCACTCCCCATACCACTATAGAAGTCATGGTTCACTATTATGGCCATCGTAGTAGCATTATTTGACACCCCATACCATCTTAGTAGACTAGGTTCACTCCCATGTCCATCATAGTAGTCAAGGTTCACTTCGAAAATCATCCTTGTTTATCTCATGACATATAAAATGTTTCCCAATGCATTAAAGGGAGATATAGTTCCCACACATCATATAATGAAATCATATATACATGTTTTATTATATCATAAATAAACATATCATATCCCATGAAATGAAATTGGTATCATAAACATTTAAAAATATCATAACATTTGTAAAGTTATAGGTATCATAATCATTTCATAAAAAAGTAACCCATGAAAAAAAGTAGGTTTAAAAATCATATAACTCGTGAATTAGAAACGGGTTTCATAACATCAATCTATTAAAAATCCATTCAGAAAAGGAATATGAATGCAATGATTGATAATTTCCCCATAAATTCATGACTAACACCAATGGATGTTATATTATATGGGAAATAATGTTGAAATAAATTTTTGAAAAAATTCATGGGGAAAATATCCATTCTGCTTTGAAAAACTATTTTTATAGCATAAAATCTTTTGAAAACATTTTTTATTAAAAATAGATTTATAAAAAATGAAACGTTGAAAACAATAAAAAAATTCAAAATTCTTTTTCCTTGAAAATTATCTTCAAGGATCTTTTGAACCCATTTTGAAAACATTTTTGAAAACATTTTTTTTGAATAAAATTAATTTCTGACTGAGGAGAGAGACTATCAGATTTTACATTAAAGTATTATATTAACTACCAAATAGTGGAAAATGGTATAGAAAATAGAGGATATCATGAATACATCTATTATAAGGAAACACATTAATATTCTTGAGATATTGATCATAGTATTTCATTGGGGGAAGCATAAACAAATCAATCTCAGAAAGTAAAGTGATTGTCTAAATAAACTCTTATAACTCAGTAAATAGGGATCATACTCTCCATATAAAAAATGAAATTAAATTAAGATTAAAATATCATTAAAATAAGGATAATTGTGATAGAAAAGGTAATATTGATGTATATGCACCTCTAATAAGTGTTTTGGTGCATAAAAACATGAATCTCAAAGAAGGAATACTGAGACAAAACTGTTTTACCAATTTGGTAACTTTTGAATGCTAAACGCCAAGAAAAAAGGATTATAAAATGGGTATTTGAATACCAAAAAATTTAATTACAATATACATATAAAACAATCATGGGTATAACACACCCCACATAAAAGGAAAGAGTTGAAAACATATCTTGTATCTCATAGAAATTAGAAGTGAGATGAAATCCTCTTACCTTGTGTATTGTCTCTATATGTACTCATACTAGCTTCCTGTATAATAAATATAAGTTTATTTTTCATATTTTAAAGAATAATATTATTATACATAATACCATATATAGTGTGATTATCACCTCATAAAAACTTCTTGTTAAATATCCAATGATAAAGATTCACTTTGGGTAAAATTCACATTTTTCTTCTTATTTGTCTTAATTTATTAGATCTTTGGTCTTTATACCTATATTATTATAGCAGAATGTAAAATGTAATGTCCAAGTTTTGAGAGCCACCCATAGGATCCCTTTTCCCAGTTGGTCACATGGCCTCAAGTGAATTTCCACGAAGTAGCGAGGGCCTTGGGGGTGATAGTAGGTAAACAATGCCATAATTGGCCGGTTCCGAGAGCTTCCCAGAGGCGCCTCGTGCCAAGTTGGTCACATGGATCAAGCACAATTCCCAAAATTACAGAGGCTAATGACTAGTAATGAGGGACTTCGGTGTGATAGTGGGGAAACAATTCCCTCATTGGTAGAGTAACACAACAGAAGTAAAACAGATAGCAATAGCTGAAGTAGTAAAATATGCAATAAGTAAACAGTCGAGGTAATAAACAACTGGAGAACACATATATAAATGATGCATGATACATATGTCTAGGAATGTATCCAAGAAACTTACAATACTGGAATGCAGTATTAACACAAAGTACAATATAAAATCAAGTAAACAGCTCCACAGTATAGCAAGCCTCAACATGGTCCCATTCTCCCCAGCTCCACAGTAATCAAGTACCTGATGTAGAAGGCTGCATGACCTTATCTATACCAATAGCAATATAATCTCTACGGGACCAAAATCATGACCTAAACAAGGTTTGAGATTAATCCCAGTACGAAACTACACATAGATCGGTGCCTAATAGTCATTGAATATATATGGAAGATAGTAAATGAAAAGCAGAAGTAAATAGGGATGTATGCATAGTAACAATCATACCAATTCAAATGAATTCATTTTCATACATCAAGTAAGAAGCAAATAAAAAGAAGGTAACCCTCTAGGAAGTACCCATATCTTAACCCCTATTTCTCATCCAAACAACACAAGAAACCCTCTTGGAAGTACTCCCAGTGTAACCCCTCTTGTTCAGATTTAACTACGACACTTTGAGGAAGCACTCTCCATAAATTCCCCTTCTGGTCTCGTATCGGTACCTAATATAAACTATAAGGAAAATCTCGATGTACAATTCCCCATGTGTCTTGTATAGAGGAAACTACAGAATCTCTGAGGAAGCATTTAAGTCCATCCCCCCTATGGGCACGCAATGTAAAATTAAACAGACACTCTGGAGAAGCCCTCAACGTCTGTTCTCTTTACGGTTTACTTCACCAGGTTCCTATAGCCCTATTTAATTCAATCATGCACAATGATCCATGGAATCCAAAGTAACCTTCAATAACAACTTGGCTATATAATACACAGCATATCATAGAATGTCATATAATAATTACTCCATCCAAACAATACTAGGCATAGAAAACAAAGCAGCCTAACAAGAAAGGTAGGAAAAATGGTCCAAACAAGAAAACATTGGAAAAAAATCCATATCATGGAAAAATTAACCCTATTTATAAAAAATTAACCTTTTTCCAAAAAAATAGTGCATAGAATGAAATAACAGGGCTAAAAACCATAACACACAATACCCAGTTCTTGGGTATCAGGATCTTTTGCACATAATTTTCAAAGAAAATCTACAAAAAGTCACAAAACACATTCCTTTTAATTTTACGGATGATACAGGATAACCTCAGGCCTTGAATCACCCTATAACATTGTATATCTAAAAAACTCTTAAGACTTTAAACTGAGGATATCTTGAAAAAGAGGAGAAATTATTAGATAAAGTTCAAGAAGAAAGCAGAATTCACTGATGCAATCCCAACATAATCGACGACGGTCGATTCAGAGAATGGATGGTGAGTTAGGTGCTCAAAGAAGATCCACAGACGTATGGACACTCTTGGATGAAATATGTCTAGAAGAAGTGTGTTATGTCCATCAAACGGGACCCCAGTCTGTTTAAAGAAAAAATTAAAAGTACACAGCATGTTCTTTAAAAGTGCATGGTGTATACTTAACTTTTTGGCCAGTGCCTTAGGTGGACTCCAGGTCACCACACACGGCCATGTACTCGGCTGTTACCCTACCAAAACACAGTCACCCTCAGCAACAAGTTACATGGACATTACATAAAGTACATGGCTTGTACTCCTAAACTTTCTAGAAACTCCTCTTTTTCTCAAAAACTACTAGAAATCAAGATTCAAACCTGAAAAGAATATTCTGGTTCTTACAAAAATCCCCCCTTAAATAAATTCATCCCAGAACATCCCTTGTAAGGCAGTGTATAAGTTGAAACCTTGAATAGCTTCGGCCACTGTGATCATACATTGGCCTCCCTCTCCCAAGTATAATCCTCTACTTTCCTGCGCTACCATAACACTCATACCAGAGGAACAGACTAGCCATAGAGAACCTTCGCACTTCAATCAACAATATAGATAGGATATTCCATGAAGGATGTGTCCACCTCCAACTCAACCTCATCGGGTTGGAAAAATTGAGATGGGTATAAGATGAAACGTCAGAGCGGAGAAACGTGGAAGACATCAGGAATTTCCCAGTACCTCTATGTTAACTACAACCGATAGACAATCGGTCCGACAATCTCCAAAATATCAAATGGTGTGATGTACCTCGGTGAAAGCTTACGCTTTTTCCTAATCCTCTAATGTCTCAACCTTGGTGTGACATGAAGAAAAACCTGATATCTAACCTTTAACTCTAGAGGTCATCTCCGTTGATCAGCATAACATGTCTGTTGTGACTGTGTAGTAGCCATCCTCTTCCAAATCAACTCTATCTACTCTCTGGTCTCCTAGACTGGGCGAGTTCCTAGCATAGCTACATCTCCTGCCTCCAGTCACCATAAGAGAGATCGGCATATCCTACCATACAAAACCAAAAAATGTGCCATATGAATAGTGGATTGAAAAGTATTATTGTTGGAAAAGCCCACAAGTGTTAATTTACTCAACCAAGAACCTCTAAAATCTAGGATTCATTCTCAAATCTTGTCCTCAAGCTCCTGATTCATTTGCTCAGACTAGAAATCCGTCTAGAAAATGGTAAGTTGTACTCAAATGTACCTGTGTACCCAAAGCCCTATGAAGTCCCTGCCAGACCTGAGAAGTAAAATAGGTGTCCCTGTATGAAACAATGGAGTGTGGAACCCCATGTATATATACAATCTCTCAGATGTACAACCTTCCATGATCTTCCAAATTTATGGTCTCCTTGATCAGTAATAAGTGATAAACCTTCTTGAGTTTGTCAATGACAACCCATTCTACATCATTCCCTCAAGGCGACCACAGAAAACCTATCATGACATCCATCGCGACATCATTCCACTTCCACTCAAGAATGGGTAACTGCTACCAAAGCCCAGCTGGTCACTGAGGTTGTGCCTTATCCTACAAACAGGTGGAACAATTCATGAAAAAACCTACAACATCTGTCTTCATACCTGGCCACCAATACTAACGGTGTAGATCTTGATACATCTTATTGACACCAGGATGAACTGCCCAAACTGAGGAATGAAAGTCTTTCATCATATCCTAGCGTATGTCTACTGAAACCCATACGCACCCATGAGAATGAAAAATATCATCCTCACTTATGGTCCATCTAGGAATGGGGTCCTCTCTAGAAACACTCTCCCATAGGACTAGGCCTTCATAATCTGATAGCTTCTTTATATTCACTCAATCAAGAAGAGTAGAGGTAATAGCTATAGAAGATAGAAACATTGACCCTGTCTGTCGTGCGACTCTAAATGCATCTCAGAAAACATATCCATAAGATGCCACTCACTACTGGCCTCTAGAATTACTTGTATCTTAGTTCTCCAGCTCAACGCATCAGCCACTGTGTTTTCCTTCCCAGGCATGTAGGTAAGCTCAAAGTCAAAAGACTGAAGGTCCTCAGCCCGCCTTCACTATCTCAAATTCTGGTCACGCTGAGTTAAGATATTCTTTATACTTATTTGGTCAGTGAAAACCACAATATACTCTCCCAATAGGTAGTGTCTCCAATAGTGTCAATCATGAATGACTACAGCCAGCTCGAGATCATGTGTCGGGTAGTTCCTCTCATGTGGCCTCAAACATCGAGACCCATATGCCACAACCCCTTCCCCATGTATAAGAAAAACTGTCATACTGATACCTAATGCATCCTAAGACACTACGTAGCTCTTGCCTGGCTTTTGAAAAACTAGTATTGATACTGAAGTCAATATCTCATTCAGGTCCAGAAAGGCTGACTCACAGGAATCTACACATAAGTACTTCACACCCTTTTTAGCCAGGCCCATTAGTGGAACTACTAAGCGTGAAAACTTATGTATTAAATATTTGTACTAATCAGCCATCCCTAGAAAACATCCTACCTCAAAGATATTTTTGGATGCTCTCAGGGAACTACTGCTCTCACTTTATCTAGGTTTACTAATACTTCTATCATTGAGATAACATGACGCATGAAGTGAATCTGGACCATCCAAAAGGGGCATTTTGAGAGCATAGAAATTAACTGATTATCTCTCAGTGTACTCAAAACAATCTCAAGCTGGGTAGCATGGTTGTGTTGAGTGTGAGAGTACACCAAGATATCATCTACGAAGACTACCATGAAAGAATCCAAGTATGGATGGAGCAATCAGTTCATTAGTGTCATGAAAACTGCAGGTTCATTCATGATACCGAATGGCATAACCACATACTTGTATAGACCATACCTGCTTTGAAAGGCTGTAAGAGGTACAGATAATGTTCTAATGCACAAATGATGGTAACTATATCTGAATTAAATCTTTTAGAATGCCCAGGCTCCTCAAATTTGATCAAAGATATAATCAATCCTCGATAAGGGATATCGGTTCTTGACAATAAATTGGTTCAAATTCTGATAATCCACACAATTCCTAAGGGTAACATCTTCCTTATTAGCAAATAGGATAGGTGAACCCCCAAGGGGAAGTATTGGGTCAGAAGAATCCCTTTTCATTCAACTCTTCCAACTTCTTCTTGACCTCCTCAAACTCTGTTGTAGCCATCCTATACGGAGAAATGGACACTGGTGTTGTTCCTGGAATAAGCTCATCAAAAAAGTCCCCCTCTTACTCTGGAGGAAAACATGAAAAGTCCTCTAGAATGAAATCCCTAAAACGATCCACCATGGGAGGAAAGTCCCTTTGAGAAATCCCCAAGTCATCCAGATATAGACTAGAAATCTGGGATGTAACTCCTCCCAACCCATGATGCTCGGGTCTTGCTCTACTCACCTATACATCCCACTCTTCCTTATGAAGAAAAGATCCACCCTCTTGTGATGTGGAACACACCCTAAGACGATATAAATCGAAAAATTCTTTCAAGGGAACTAACCAATCCATTCAAAGAATGACATCATAGTCTATCATCTCTAGGACATAAAGGTCCTTTAGGAAGTGACACCCACAAACCTCAAGAGGGAACTCTATGCACTAACGTATACTGGTCATTCTTTTCCCCAATGGTGTGTCTAGAGTCAGGATATCAGCAGAAGAAAAGATAGAGAGCTCAAGGATATCTACAATAGTGATATATATATATCTATGGGAAGCCCCTGTATTGAAAAGAGCAGAAGCTAAAAATGAGGCAACATGGATCATACCTCAAACTGTAGAGGGTCTGAGATCCTAATCTTACTGGATCTACTGCACTAAAAAATTATAACCTACAATACAGCTCTACAACCCTACCTGACAACCTTTAGTTGATCTACCCTAATATCGTTGAATGCCTGGCGACTGGCTACCATGACCACGACCTCCACCTCGGCCCGAATGGCCGGAGAAACTCCAGTTCCCTAACTGATGAAAAAATGGTGGTGCTACTCTTGAACATGGAGTCATAGAAGAACTCATATCACCAGTTTCTAGTGAGAAAAACTGATAGAAACACAAAAAATGACCCATTTTATCGCAAGATCATCACTCCAATAGGTCTCTCAGGGAATGTGGCCTCATATTCCCGCTCTCCCCGCACTGGATACACACCACATGGCTACCAAAAAAAAGTTTCCTTACTCCTCGGATCCACCGGAATAGACTCCCAACAGTGCTTTTTACTGTCAGTAGGAGGGATACCATCTCTAGATGTCAAACCGCCCTGTAACACCACTCTAGAATACCTCGGATTGTGCTCCGTGATTAGTGCTCGGTTGACTATACAAGTGATATAAGTCAACATAAATATATTCACATTAGATCGGATGTGATGCCTGAGACTATCCTCAACCTTCCGTTCCAGGAATAACTCATCACCTCTTGGAATAGGCATGAAGCACTATAGCTCTGTGAAGCGAGAATAATAATCCATAACTAAAAGAGTACACTGCTCCAGACTCATGAACTCTCAGGCTCGATTGGCCCTCGAAGTCTCCCAGTAGAATTAGTCATAAAAGGAATGTTGGAACTCATCCCAAGCCATAACCTGCTAGTGTTATTCCTATCAGATCACATCCCACCATCTCTTGGCAGAATCCCAAAGAATATACGTAGCAAGATTCACCCTTCAATCTAAAGGCATCTCCAGATGCTCGAAGATAGAATGTAGGGCTTCTAACAATGACTTTATAGCCTAAGTTCATCCTTCCCCTGTTAAGGTGGAATGATGTTGCTACTGGAAAACCTGTGTGAACTCCTCTATAGAAGGGGTAGGATGCGTTACTCCTTAGAATTCATACATAAACCATATAATGCCCTCTCGGAACTGTGTGTTAGCACCTGTGTCTAGAATGACATATGTTTCCAAGACTAGCATAACTGGAGGATCTACTAGTAGTCCCTGATCAGCCACATCTGGTGTCTGATCACTTCCCTATAACTGGAGAACAACCGGTGGACGTCTCGGTGGCATGACTCTATAAGGTCTACTACACACCTTAGACAATGATTAACAGGGACTGAAACTTAGAAGTGTAATAAGTAAACAAAATAATGAAATCATTCTTGTTTTTAAAAAATTAATACATGGCGTTGTATAATTCCTTCATGGTGTGTTCCCTTAAGCCATTACTTGGGCATGTACTACTACCAAACCTTGTCGTCTAATACCCCAAACCCACGGCGTGTTTTCCTAACACATGGCATGTTTTCCTAACGCACGGCGTGTTGTCCTAACACATGGTGTGTTTTCCTAACACACGGTGTGTTGTCCTAACACACGTCATGTACTTGAATCCTCTTCCCCTACCCGAGTTCCCTTACACTGCTAAGCCACATGGTTTACCTAGTACAAGATTACACAATGTGTTAGTTACAGAGACGGTGTGTACCAGACAAACTTCACTAACCTGTGTTGTTAGATACACGATCTGTTACACGGATGACTCTACAAGGCGTTCTTGTTCCATACACGTTCTGTACATGAAAGATTTTACTGACCCATGTTGTTCGATACATGGCTGGATACATGGGGTGTATTACATAGCTTGTTCAATCTTGACACAACGTGTATAACTTATGTTTTATCCATCTATGTCATTAGTCACACGGGTGGACACATATTCTTCACAACACAGATTACACATCAGGAACACAACCTGTTCCACCAAAGCTTTCCCAACCCCGTGTCTCTACACACACAACCAATGATATGGTTAGAGACTACATGGCTTGTACATACAGTACACGGCGTGTACTTAAGAAAAACAGTTTCTTCCCGAACAAAAGGACACATGGCATGTATTTATCATTACATGTCATGTATTATGGATTCCTTTGAATAGTAAGCCTCAAAAACTACTCTGGAACCCATAAAAATAATGAAAAGAACATTAACGTGCCAATTTCTGATTTGTGAGGGCCCATACTCCCTACGAATCAAAGCTTGGCATCTTATACTTGTTATATATTAACATAACAGAGCAATCATCCATCATATATCAGTCCATGAGGGCTCACAACATCTCAATAACCAAAGTTCAGTGTTTATACAAACTAAATCATTACAAAATTCAATACCATATCAAATAAAAGGTATTCTAATCAAAGAATCTATCACAACATCATGTGTATCTAACATAACATTTATCACAACAACTTGCAATTGATAATGCTCTCTAATGGCATGGAAAGAATGCATGACATGTGATCTCTAACAAGTGCCTATATGATGCATGAGATAGCATACCCTCACCTCATCGGGTTGCAACAGAAATATAACCTCAATAATATCAATAGTAAAAGCACAAAACATGTGAATCACCCAATAGTGAAATCAAATCAACGATAAAAGTGAAAAACTAGAAAATTTTCAATAAAGAGGTAGATTGGCATTTCCATGTACACGGGTTATCTACACTCGGGCATAGCATATTGAAATGTATCTACTCCTTCCTATCCATGGATATAGGCTCCAAATAGTAACTCAAGAAGATGAAAAAAATTCCTCTGATACCACATTGTAACATCCCAGTTCTAGGAGCCGCTCTGAGGAACCCCGTGCCTAGTTGGTCACATGGCCTCAAGAGAATTTCCCCGAATTCCAGATGATGCAGACTAGTAGAGAGGGCCTTGGGTGTGATAGTGGGGAAACTATGCCATCATTGGTAGAGTAACATAGTGAATGTAATACAGATAGCAATTATGGAAGCAATAAAACATGAAATAAGTAAACATTCAACGTAATAAACAACTGGAGCACACATATATAAATAATGCATGTTACATATGTCTAGGAAAGAAGACAAACAAGTTAAAATTTTGGATTATAGTACTAAACCAAAGTACAAAATAAAATTAAGTAAACATCTCCACAACATCACAATCCCCATATTGGTCCCATGCTCTCCAGATGCACAACAATCAAGTATCTGAAGTATAAGGGTACTTTCCCTTATCTATACTTGCAGCAATATAATATTATTAGTCCCAAAATAATGACCCAAACATGGTGTGATACTAATCCCAGTAATCAACCACTCAATGATATGTTCCTAACAGTCAGGGAATATATATGGTAGACAGTAAATAAAATGAATCTACAAACAAGGATGTTCACATAGTAACAATCCTACAAATTCAAATGCATTCATTTTCATACATCAAGTAAAAAACTAATAAAAAGTAGGTAACCCTATGAGAATTACTAACATCCTAACACCTATGGTTCAACCAAAAATCATAAGAAACCCACTGGGAAGTACTCATAGTCTATCCTCTCTAGTTCATCATTAGCAAAGACACTCTCAGGAAGCACTCACCGTCAATTCCCCTTGTGGTCTCGTATCGGTAACTAATAGGCACTATGTGGAAGCACTCAATGTCCAATTCCCCATGTGTCCCATATCGAGGAAACTACCGACACTCTGAGGGAGCACTTACATCTATCCCCCCTATGGTATTGCAATGTAGAAGTAAACAGAAACTCTATAGAAGCCCTCAACATCAATTCTCCCTATGATTTACTACACCATGTTCCCATATCCCTGTGTAAGTCAATTGCTCATAATGATACATGGAAGCCAAAGTAAACCTCAAGAACAACTTGGCTAAATAATACATTGCATATCACTCCATTTCAGATAATAATCACCATATCCTAACAATACTAGGCATCGAAAACAAAGCATCCTAACATAATAAGTTGGACAAACGGTCAAAATAAAAAACATGTGGAAAACCTCAATATCATGGAAAAATTAACCATATTCATAAAAAATTAACCTTCTTCTAAAAAATAGGTAATATCAGGCAATAACAAGGCTAAAATCCATAAACACAAAATACCTATTTTTTGGGTATTGGGCACTTTTGCAAATATAATTCAAAGAATATCTACAGAAAGGAAAAAACCACCTACCTCGGCTTTATACGGATGATATACATAAACCACATGCCTTGAATTTCCCTATAATTCCATAGATATTCAAAAACGCTTAAGACATTCAACCGATGATATCTTGCGAAAGAGAATAAATCATGAGATTATGTTCATGATGAAAGGATAACTCACTGATGCAATTCCAATGCAATGGATGAAAGTCGCTTTAGAGAACGGAGGGTGAGTCAGGTGCTCGAAGAAGATATGCAGCCATATGGATGCTCCTGGAAGAAATAGGTCAAGAAGAAGTACATTATTTCCATCAAACATGACCCCAATCTTTTAAAAGAAAAAATAAAATAAAGTACATTGCGTGTTCTTTAAAATTACATGGCGTGTACTTACCTTTTCTGGCCTCTGCATTAAGTGGTCTCTAGGTCACCACACACGGCCATTTACTCGGTTGTTACCAGATCATTACATGGTCACCTGTGGAAACTGAGTACATGGCGTTTACTTAAAGGACACAGTGTGTATTCATGATATTTCTAGACACTCCTCTTTTCCTCAAAAAACAAATAGAAAGCAAGATTCATACCTGAAAAAAAGATTTGGGTTCTTACATAAAACATGATATAAATATCTATTATATAAATTATATGTATACTATAATAATACATATAATATGGGAGTATGAAATGGAATACAAGGTTTGTGGAGATGGCAAGTTAAACGTACGCATGAATGTCATTTTCGTCTTTACTATAATATTGAAAGAAAGTAAGTTGTGACATATGTATATATATGTATGAATATATGTATCCTTATAAAATTATAATTAATATTTCATATATATAATATAAGTTCATTAAACCAATCCTTAATACATATCATGAGTTTTTTTAATGAATCCCATCGCTTTAAGGGGGCGGTTGTCCACACTTCCTCAAACGAGATTATCATTTTAACACCAAATATAAATTAAATATATGTATATTATAAAAATAATAAAAAATATTAAATGAATAATCAATAAAATATATGAAATATATAAATAGTCTTTCCATCGTAATGTCCACAATGATTTGTGGTGATGGAGAAATGAAAAATCATCTTTTCGTGAGGCAGTAGTTCACCGTACACAGAAACAGTATGTTCAACACCATTAAAATGGAGGTGTGTGTAAGTGTCGGTAAAAACCTTTGTATAAAACAATAGTATTATATGGATGATAATTTCATTTCACATACAAATGTAATAAATAGAGTTTAGCAGAGTAGAAATAAAATAATGGAAAGGAGCTTGTGAGAACATGTATCCTCTTAATCGGGTAACTCCTTTTTGTTTATGCAAAAAAGGATTCCTTGAGAAGATTTTTGACCAAATGGATTATTCAAGTAAAAATGGAGGACTTTTTGGAGGCTACATGGGCCAATAATGGATGAACATAAATTTTTTTTGAGTTATTAGGAATGGGTAAGTGTGGTGGCATTTTGTAAGGGAGGAAAATGAATCACTTGAAACAAGTTAGGTGTTCACATGTTCACACCTGAAAAACATTATACCAAACAAATAATAATAATAATGGAGGATTTATGGAAGATATATGGAATGAAAATGGGTGTTGGAATAGTTTATTGGACATTTAGGCCCTTGATTTTAAGGATTAGTATTTAATTAATCTAAATTTGGCCTTAACTACTGTGATTAATTTTAATCATTATTGCTAATAATTTGGTAAAAAAATAACATGGTATTATTAGAATCTAAATATTATATTGAATTAAATGATGCATATATGTTTCTGTAAATTCTATTCACAGAAGTGAAAAATTTTAAATTAGGGATAATCCAACAGAAGGAATGAAATAACGGGGTTTTAAAGTAGGAAAACATTTGATAAGATTTTATATTCATTTTCAATGTAAAATTGATTCTAATGAAGTAAATTTTATTTATATAGGTAATATATATCTAATTTTATAGGAAATAATATTTATAATACCATTTAACATAAATATTATTTAGAAAAAAAATCAATTTTTAACTGAAAAGATGTATTTTCCACTATTCATCAAAAAAATAAAGTTTCTCAGAGAAATACCAAAAAATAAAAAACAGATAATTACATTGTTATGAATTAAAAAATGAAGTTTATTTTATCAAATTCAATTTATAAATGTGTCTAAAATTAATGTAAGTATTTTAAGTAGTTCATTCCAGAAAATGATTTTTTTAATATATAAAGATCTTTCCCAAAATCATATCTTTCATTATAAACATGCTTTATTTATATATAAAAATTTGGAAAATATTAATATCCATATAACTTTTTTTATTGGCTAGGTTATAATTATCTCTTTAAAATTTTAACAATAAAAAATTTGTTTGGTAGAAAATCTGTGTTGTATGGATCGTAGGCCATGTTAGTGTTCCATGTAATATACGTCAAGTCAGTGTGGCATGTATATAGAATATTTTACCTAGTATATTAAAGAAATTAGAATTAAAATTTATTCACAAAAAAATAGGTCAATAAAAACTCTTGGTGTTACACCATGGACCTAAAATAATGATTTTATGGGAATCAATCTCCAACCACAAGATCTTACAATCCTGATACATATTATGAGCATAGATAATTGATAAAAAATATTGAACTCCAATATAAGTAAATTATAGAGGGGGAATGGTTGTCACTAGAAATAAAAAATAGGGGTCAGTCAGAGAGGAATGATCCAAGACCAATAAATTTTTAACATCAACCAATCATCTATTAGTATTTGATAAATTAAAACCCATTCTTTAAGGAATTTCATGTCTGGAAGAATATAGTGTCTTATGTTCAACCATACCAATAAGAATGGGATTATTCATTTGAACATGAATCCTAAGGTACATAACTATTTCATTCTTGTCAATCACTTTGCAATTCCAAAAGATATTCCTCACTTGGACCAAAATTTAGGTTTAGACCCCCCCCCCTTTGTTTCCCTGCTAAACTTCACCTTGAGAGACATAGGAGGTATTCCTACATTCATCTTAGTAATTGAAGAAATTATAAGTAAAGATATGATATCAAAACCTTTAATAAAATTTTACATAGCTCCATTTTATAGATAAGTGTTAGTAATTTCTATAACATATTATGTATCATCCCTATCCAAGGACAAAGTACTCATCCAAGATCAGCTGCTCCATTTGAGAGACCCCCTTAGTGATAGGGGAAAAAACCAGAAGTGCCCTAGAATAATCACCAATTGCAACATCCGATGTAAATAAAAAAATATTACAATATCATTTTAATTAAAACTTTTTGAATTAAATATTAATTTTACTTTAAAAGTGTTTCTATGTTTGATGGTGTACCCAATACACAACAACGAGTTCCTTTTAAAATCTGAAGTTGCACAATAATAATATAATATTATTTTTTAAAATGGTAGTGAACGCCAAGCCATTGTATTGGAAGGAATGAAAAAAACTTACTATAGTATGATTATACAAGTTTATTGAATGTTTTTACATTTATCCAAAAAATGTTAGCGGCTTAAAATGTGAATGAATCTAATTTTAAGCATAATTTACTTTAAAAGGTTGACTTACCACCTTTTGATAGAGAACCCTCTTTAAATATAGTTTTGGACACTTTTATATGTTTTATTTGACGAAATAAATTTTATCTTGAGAATTGGGACATCAAAATTTACTTTGGGTGAATTTTTAAAATTTTTATAATAAAATTCAATTTTTAATGAATAGTGAAAATACTCTATTTTAATTCAAACGTTCCTTTTAATAAAATTTATATATATGGTTATATTATTTTTTTAATTGCTTTTAAAGTGTAATTATATTATATTTTTACCATTTCATACAATTTTGGTGATTGAAATTAATTTCACATTGAAATTGGACATAAACAAGTGTTAATCTTTTGATAGTTCAAATTTCATTAAAACATGCTTTTTGTTTTGACAACAGAAATTAATTTTCAATTAATTAATATAACATATACGTTTCGAATTTGGTAAAGTAGACAACATTTTGAATTCAGAATATCAAATATATATTAGGCTGAATATTTGGTATTTTTCTGAGAAACATCCATTTTTGATGCATAGTTAAACCACTTAGTAGTACTTAAAAATTGACCTTTTCATTTAAATTAAATTTTAATGCTTCTGTGAATTGAATTTTAAAAATAAAACATAAATGGTTATTATTAGTAAGTAAAATTTGGTTCAATGACATGAAAATAATTTTAGGTGAATAGTAAAATTTGACTTTTAATTACTGCGGTTAAAGATAATAGGGTAATTCAAGGTAAAAAGAATATCATAATAATAAAAATTATCTTAACACTTATCCTAACCTTATTGGATGAGTCATGGTAGACCATTTCCATCCTTGGGTCTATTTTGGGACCCCATGGAGCCACATAAAAGTGATAATGAAACCTTATTTTAATTAACATAATGTAAATGCAAAAATGAAATAAAAAAATATCTTTTGGTAAATTAATTTTTACGTAGGGTTATATAAGTTATCTCTTTGACTATAGATATTCTTTTCAAATATAAAATAATTTCATACATCATTGTTTTTTTATACTTTTTATACATTATATAAATAAAACTATTTATGACACAATAACGATGAAGTGTTTACCTCATTAATAAATGATTTAAATAAATAATACTATAATGATTAAAACAGTATCCAAAACATGTCCAATTCTTATTGGATGATTTTATTTCTTCCATGAGTCATCGTATCTTCGACTTTAATTAATTTTGGACCATTAGAAACCAAAGATAATTTTATAATAAATTAAAATTTTCACATTTTTTTAAAGATCCCCTCGTACCCCTTATAAAAATCCTACACCTCTAACCAATTACTCACACTTATCAAGCCCCTTGGATCATCCAACCCCTACCCAAATAATTTCTCAAGATCCCTATCATCCACCTAAAAGTCTTAACATAGACATAAGGCACGTCAAGATGTCCATTGGATTCAAACAAAGGGAGTTACTCGGACTAAAGGTAACTGTTTCTCTTAAATTATTTTCTTTTATTTTACTTCTCCAACCTGTAAACTCTTCTTATTCATTTTTTATAAAAACACAAGTAATATTAATGTACAAGGATTTTTTTATGATAAGGATTCAAACTACACTTACACAAACCTCCATTTAATGGGTTAAGAACATAGTGTTTTTGTGGACGATAAACTAATGCCACACGAAACGATGATCGTTCAGTCTTCTCCAACCCCCTCTTATGGTGGTCATTATGATGACACTGTGTAACACACCCAGCTTCTACGATACGCTTCTCTTTCAATAATGCAATAGCTTGCATTATACGAAAGTTCTATGTTCTAACACATGCCACAACCAATCAAAGTAGCTGTTACGAATAGTATTACCCACTTTTTAAAATTATGGAAATCTTATATTTCAATATGGAATTCATTTTTTTATTCATAATATCAAAATTATCATAAGTTTAATTTTTTGTAATTTTATGAGAACTTCCATTTTTTATGAATACTGAAAAATACTTAAAACAACATTTTTGATAAAAATAATTTATAGTGATAAATTAAACTATTGATTGGTTTTAAAGTATAATTAGAATATAATTTTACTATTTTATCCAATGGTGGTCATTATAATTAAATTCACTTTGAAATTGGACATAAACAATTGTCAATCTTTTGATATATATTGTTTCTTAAAAACACGATATTTGTTGTGACCGCAGGAATTAATTATAAAATTAATTAATTCAACTTATATGTTTGGAATTTTTTAAAATAGGCATAATTTTTGGATTCAGAATATCAATTATAACTTAGAGTGAAATTTTGGCATTGTTATGAAAAACTTCAATTTTTGATGAATAGTGAAACCACATAGTGGTAGTTAAAAAACTAATTTTTCGTTTAAATGAAAAATTACCACTTCTGTGATTTGATTTTCAAAAATCTGATATACATGGTTTTCATTATGAAGTAAAATGTGGTTCAATGGGATTAAAATAATTTTTTGGTGAATAGTTACTTTTAAGTTTAATTAATCGCGATTGAAGGTAATTAGTGAAATTTAAGGTAAAAATAGTATTATAAAAATATGAAATGACCATTACACTTGTCCTACCCCTATTTTATGAGTCATAGCCGACCAAGAAAATCCATGGGTAAACTTGGGGGCCCCATGGAGCCACTTTGGTAGTAAAATGACATTAAAAACTTTTTATTTAATGTAAAAATAAAAATGTCACAAACATGAGTTATTTTACTAAAACAATTTCTAAATGGGGTTATACAAGTCATAATTTTGAATATAAATATTAATTAGAAATATAAATAGATTTCCTAAATCATGATTTTTTTTTATAATTTTTATACATTAAATAAATTAAATTATTTATGACACCATGATGATGCAACGATTACCTCATTAATTTACGATTTAAATAAAATGAAAAGATAATGTAGCATCTAAGACATAAACTTGTCAAAAACCTATTGGATGAGTAGATTTAGAACCCTTAACACCTTATCCTCGAAATATATATGTGTGGGATCTTTAGAATCCGAAAAAGC
The DNA here is from genome assembly GCA_963277665.1 of Viscum album. Classification (NCBI taxonomy): domain Eukaryota; kingdom Viridiplantae; phylum Streptophyta; class Magnoliopsida; order Santalales; family Viscaceae; genus Viscum; species Viscum album. Next base: position 785,308,877 of record OY728156.1, on the reverse strand, counting down.
ATTTCATAATAATGTAACATTTCTATCATTCCAAGAGTGCCCCTTCTCTCCTCTTATAAAAGGCCCCCACCTCTACCACCTCATTCACACATTCAATACATTTGGCTCAGCCAACATATGCCCAAATACTCTCTAAACTTACCTCCCTTACTCTTAAAATCCAAACTTTGGTCAGAATTCTTCCCAAGGAAGCCTTTGGCTCAAATCAAAAAAGAGTTACCTGATTTTAAGGTAATGTCTACTCTAATGTTGTTTTGTTTTATTTTGCTTCTCCAACCCCTTAAAATCTTTTTATTCCTTTATTTTGTAACAAAACCAGTATCTAAAATATACTAGGATGTTTTTATGATAATTATTTGGTTTACACTTACACACACCTTCGTCTAATGGTTAAAGAACATATTTTTTCTGTGGGTGGCGAAATACTGCCTCATGAAACGATGATTGTTCAATATTCTTTTAACACCTCTAATGTTGGCCATTTTGATGACACTATATTCATATATGATATATGTATTATGTTTATGTTTTCCTTATGCTTATATATTTCTCATTTATGGCATACTTTATGATTTCCATTATGGGTAAACGCGATAATTTCATTTTAGGAAGTGGGGACTACTGCCCCCTCAAAGTGATTTGAATCATTAATGCCATATGTGGGATGTATAAAGGATGGAGTAAATGGTATTATACATTATATTATACTGTAATTGTATTATATCTTTATATAATTATAACTTCATTCCATTAACTACGAAATAGAAATGAAAGTAGCGTTCATACGTACGTACGGCTTACTGTCTCCATGAACGGTGCATTTCATTACTTACCTCTAAATGTTATGTAATATTATAAATGAATTTATATACTGGATTTATATGATGTATATGATATATAAATCATGAATTTAATTTTGGATATAATGGATATTTTACCACATGAACAAATTGTAATTATAAGAATTTTATTTTTGACTCAAGTACCTAAGATCGACAAAACGACCATTATAAACTTAAATAATTACATAATGTTCATGACATGGTAATAAGTGATATAAAAGGAATAATGAACTTGAAAAAGGTTCTTATGAAGGTAGAGATTAACTCTAGTTTATTATTTAGTAGATCAAAGAATGGTCGAATGAATTCAGACACGAGGTAAGGGAATTTCTTAACCCAATTTCCATTCTTTGGGTTAATCTCCTACATTCAAATTATGTCATGATATTATTATGTCATATCTTGTATTTGTACTTTCTTTATGTGTAATTAAAGTGAATATATGTAATAGAACTAATTTATTTTAAAAATGATCTTTGTAAGGACTTCGTCTCAATCTCCATTCATTGAGGCATATTTGGTTTTATACACAACTTTCTTTTATATGGTGTATAAACCCCTTTGACTTTTACGTTTATTCAAAATGAGTCTTTTTTATACGAATCATTTTACTAAACGATAAAAAAGGAATGCTTTTCTTGCTGTACAGATGCGGCGACAATGACTTCTCCACCGCTGTGACCATTATTTGAGTTTCGGCTTCCTCTACAAGCCATAAATTTTTTTAAATGAAAAATAAATACAAAGTTTTAATTTCCATTAATTTTGGTATTTAAAATGGTTTTTAAGGTGTTTTTATTATATCAATGTGTTGTATTGATATCTTTTTATTGAAATTTGGAAATGTTATGTTTCATTTATGCATGTTTTATGTGATACAATTATGTTATGGTTTATGATATGTTTAGACCTATTAATATGAGGAATGCATTGGACTTAATAAGTGACGGGTGGAGCCCGCTATAGCTCCTTGATGCATCGGTAGGTCTCTTGAGACAAACTAGTGTCTTGGCACGAGGCCTTGAAAAAATCTTATTTGTGTTCTTGGCACGAGGCCTTGGCTACGTGGTTATGATAGTCTGGCATTATGCATTCCATTATTATGAATGTGGTTATTCATATTGCATGTGATTATTCGACTAGTGGAATATCCAAGTGAGTAAGTAAATGGCATTATTTAATTTTCTTTTTTTCCATATTATGCTGAAGTTCAAGTTTAAAAAGGATTTTGATTTAGTTATACATTGCCTTAAATGTTAATTTATGAAACCATCCACAATATTGTTATCCTTACTGAGCATCTGATCTCACCCCTTTCAATGTTTTAATATTTTCCAGGATATGAAGAAGTATTTTAGGAATGACCTACAGGGATAGTCAGAAGAGGATATGAGTGTGGACTATGGAGACTTTGTTATTGTAGTTTTTCACTCTATGATGTAATGTAAAATTTATGAATGTATCTAGTGTTTCCAAGGCCACTAAACTAATCGGTATTTTAAGACATGATCTTTTGTGATCATGCCAATGTTACGATGTAATGCACCGACTCTGGGTAGCTAGGGTCAGGGCGTTATAGTTAGTATTAGAGGAAGTTTAGTACTAACCATGGAATCCAGATTAAGATAAACTCTGATTAGAGCACATAGCCTGAAGATAGACTTGAGGATTAGTATAGAAGAACATCCTAAAATTTTGGTATTATAGAGATTTTGTGAGTTTTCTGAGCAATACATCCCTATCTGGATACAATCCGGTAGAGGCGGCTCTGGCACAGATGTACCTTGGGGTAAAACCCGAAAACACCACTTTGAGCTAGACTCGAGTGGGAACTGGTGCACGACAACAGGCCTTGCTGCACTCTTGGTTACGACATTCTCGGGGGATATTCTTAGGATAATTCTCATTTTCTTTACAGGCCACTATAAAGGGTTATGAGTATATACTTCCTCAAAGAAAACATTTTTATGGATTATATCCATAAATAGTTCAATTTATGTTATGTATTTTACAAGTATGGAATTATGTATTTTGATTCATAAACTAATCTAGTTTATGCCATTGTTTAGAAATGGCGCCTAGTGGAAGGAATGGAAACCGTATCAATGCATACACTCCGTGTAGGGATTTCCCTCCTGATCAAGATAATTATTGTGGAGCTAGAGATACAACTGTTGTTGATCAACTTATCACCATACTGGGACAACTCAATCAGGTTATGAATAATAACCTTACTCGTATGGATCACCCTGATCCGCAACATCGAGGATCAGTGTTAGACCGCTTCATGAGGCATCAACCACCAACATTTAATGGGGGTACAAATCCATTAGTATCTGAGAAATGGATAAACTTCTTAGAAAAAATATTCCATGCCTTGGGGAGTAGCGAAAGGGAGAAGGTTATCATGGTAGTTTACCACCTCACTAGAGATGCAGATCAATGGTGGTCATTGATTCAAAATACAAAGGAAGATGAAGAAGTATCAAGTATTTAATGGAGAGAGTTCAAAGATATTTTCTTAGACAAATACTTTCTTCGTGACCATAGAGCGGATATGGAAAGACAATTTCTGAGTCTGGGGAAGAAGGAGGATGAGAACGTCACAAAGTATGAGTCTAACTTTACACAATTAGTGAGGCATGCATCAGATTATATACGTAACCCAAGAAGTAAGACTGATCATTTCTTTGATGGGTTAAAACGGTTTCTCCATAGAGCCTTAGTCTCACAATCCTTCTCGTCATACGAAGATATTGTCTCATGTTCTATCAAGACAGAAATGGAATTCTGTAAATCTTATGACAATAATGTAAAGCAATAGAAGAAGAGAACGGTGGAACAAGAGACAGATAAAGGGAAAAAGAGAAAGAAGGATTTTCCATTATGCGATAATTTTGGGATGAATCATCATGGTACTTGCCTAAAGGGATTGGGAGTTTGTTACAAATGTCGAGAAAAAGGTCACTAGGCTCGTGATTGTAAGGGAAAAGAAAGTGGCTATCAATGTTTAATGCTAGAATTGTAGGGAAATGGGGCATTATGCAATTGAAAGTCCTAAGCGTCAGGGAAACTTACCTAAGAAAAGCCCAAGGGATCAAGGACAATCATATGCTATTACTATAGTAGAAGTGAAATAATTAATGTATTGGTGCTTTTTGACTCAAGGATTATATTTTGGTTATAAGAATAATGTGATATATATATGGATTGTACTATAGTACTTGTTGTTTCAGTAAGGTTTTAATATGATGAAGGTAATCATATTTTTAGTATGTGACAATAAGAGAAACATTACTTTGTTTGGGGAATCTGATAAATTGATTTTGGAATTAAGAGACCTTTTAGAGAAAGTCTGGACAGAGGTATTTTGGAAAACTATAAAGGTTTTGATGGATTAAGTTGAACTTTGAATAGTATTGTTTAAGGTTAAAACATTTCTGAAGATTATTTTTGGAATATTATAATACTATAGTTGTAGGAAAAGGACAACCTGTAGGGTGGGGCATAACCCGTCGCGTCAGACAAAGTTGCAGGAATCGAACCCACAACCATAGTGAGACAGGCCTTTATTACCTATCACAAGCCTACAGGAAGTCCCTAGTTATTACAAAATAGTTTTCCTAATTTAAATGGTCTGTGTTAATATTTTGAACTTTGTACGGTTAGGATAAATATAATATTTTTAAAATCTATTACCTTTTGGAGTGAAATATGGGTTCTTGGTAAAAATTTATTAATGAATGAAAGCCTACATGACAAGTAAGTATATTTCCATACATTCTTAGTAAATCTCTTAAATAAATTCCTTAACTATATGAAAGGTTACTTAAAACAAAAACGTTGTCGGTTAACATTTCCAACTAGGGATTCAATGACTTTTTAACCAATCACAAGTTTGTGGTTTTCTTAATCCTATTTTCTACAACTCTCCATCAGACCTTGATGGTTTGTTTCTCCTCCATATCCATATTTTCATATAATCCTAGTATGGGCTATCGCGGGTGACCATTGTACTTCTCTTTCTTTCTTTTAATGTTATATTCTTATTAACCCTATTTCCGATGTGGGTTTTCCACAAAGGTATTTTCTATTATTAACTTTTTATTTTCAATGAAAATTTTCAAATTGTGAGGATGAAATTTATTGAAGGAGGGGAGAATATAACACCCCGAGCTTCTACGATACGCTTCTCTTTCAATAATGCAATAGCTTGCATTGTACGAAAGTTCGAGGTTCTAACACACGACACAACCACTCAAAGTAGCCGTTACGAATAGTATTACACACTTTTTAAAATTATGGAAATCTTATATTTCAATATGGACTTTATTTTTGTATTCGTAATATTGAAATTATTTTCAGTTTATTTTTTTGTAATTTTCGGAGAACTTCCATTTTTTATGAATAGTGAAAAATACTTAAAACAACTTTTTTGATCAAAATAATTTATAGTGATAAATTATACTATTGAGTGGTTTTAAAGTATAATTAGAATATATTTTTACTATTTTATCCAATGGTGGTCATTAGAATTAATTTCACTTTGAAATTGGACACAAACAATTGTCAATCTTTTGATATATATTGTTTCTTAAAAACACGCTATTTGTTGTGACAGCGGAAATTAATTATAAAATTAATTAATGAAACTTATATGATTGGAATTTTGTAAAATAGGAATCATTTTTGGATTCAGAATATCAATTATAGCTTAGGGTGAAATTTTGGCATTGTTCTGAAAATGTTCAATTTTTGATGAATAGTGAAACCATTAAGTGGTAGTTAAAAAACTGATTTTTCATTTAAATGAAACATTACCACTTCTGTGATTTGATTTTCAAAAATCCGACATACATGGTTGTCATTAGGAAGTAAAATGTGGTTCAATGGGATTAAAATAATTTTTTGGTGAATACTAACTTTTAAGTTTAATTAATCGCAATTAAAGGTAATTAGTGAAAATTAAGGTAAAAATAGTATTATAAAAATATTGAATGACCTTTACACTTGTCCTACCCCTATTGGATGAGTCATGGCCGACCAATACAATCCATGGGTCAACCTGGGGACCCCATAGAGCCATTTTGGTAGGAAAATTACATTAAAAACTTTTTATTTAATGTTAAAATAAAAAATGTCTCAAACATGAGTTATTTTAATAAAACAATTTTTAAATGGGGTTATACAAGTCATAATTTTGACTGTAAATATTAATTATAAATATAAAACAATTTCCTACATAATGATTTTTTTTAATTTTTAGACATTAAATAAATTAAATTATTTATGACACCATGATAATGTAGCGATTACCTCATTAATTAACGATTTAAATAAAATGAAAAGATAATGTAAAATCTATGACATAGACTTGTAAAAAACCTATTGTATGTGTATATTTAGAACCCTTATCACTTTATCCTAGAAATATATAAGTTTTGAAACTCTAGATTCTGAAAAATCATTTCATAATAATGTAACATTTCAATATTCCCAAGAGTGCCCCTTCTCTCCTGTTATAAAAGGCCCCCACCTATACCACCTCATTCACACCTTAAAGCCATTTTCCTCGGCCAACCTCTGACCAAATAATATCTCAACTTCCCTCCCTTACTCTTAGAAGCCTCACTTTGGGAATAATTATTCCCAAGGAAGCCTTTGGCTCAAATCCAAAAAGAGTTACCCGATTTTAAGGTAATGCCTTCTCTAATGTTGTTTTGTTTTATTTTGCTTCTCCAACCACTTAAAATCTTTTTATTCCATTATTTTGTAACAAAAATAGTATCTACAATATACTAGGATATTGTTTTGATAATTATTTTGTTTACACTTACACACACCTTCGTCTAATGGTTAAAGAACATACTGTTTCTGTGGGAGGCGAAATACGGCCTCACGAAATGATGATTGTTTAATATTTTTTTAACACCTCTAATGGTGGCCATTTTGATGAAACTATTTTCATATATGATATATATATTATGATTATGTTTTCCTTATGCTTCTTTATTTCTCATTTATGGCATACTTTATGATTTCCATTATGGGTAAACGCGATAATTTCATTTTAGGAAGTGCGGACTACCGCCCCCTCAAAGTGATTTGAATCGTTAATGCCATATGTGGGATGTATAAAGGATAGAGTAAATGGTATTATACATTATATTATACTATAATTATATTATACCTTTATATAATTATAACTTCATTCCATTAAATATGAAATATAAATGAAAGTAGCGTTCATGCGTACGTACGGCTTACCGTCTCCATGAACGGTGCATTTCATTTCTTACCTCTAAATGTTAAGTAATATTATAAATGAATGTATATACTGGATATATATGATGTATATGATATGTAAATCATGAATATAATTATGTATATATTGGATATTTTACCACATGAACAAAGTGTAATTATAAGAAGTTCATTTTTGACTCAAGTACCTATGATCGACAAATCGACCGTTATAAACTTAAATAATTACATAATGTTCATGACATGGTAATAAGTGATATAAAAGGAATAATGAACTTGAAAATGTTTCTTAAGAAGGTAGAGATTAACTCTAGTTTATTATTTAGGAGATCAATGAACGATCGAGTGAATTCGGACACGAGGTAGGGAATTTCTTAACCCAATTTCCATTCTTTGGGTTAATCTCCTACTTTCAAATTATGTCATGATATTATTATATCATATCTTTTATTTTTACTTTCTTTATGTGTACTTATAGTGAATACACATAATAGACCTATTTTATTTTAAAAATGATCTTTGTAAGGACTTCGTCTCAATCTCCTTTCATTGAGGCATATTTGGTTTTATACAAAACTTTCTTTTATACGGTGTATAAACCCCTTTGACTTTTACGTTTATTCAAAAGGAATCTTTTTTATACGAAGCATTTTACTAAATGAAAAAAAGGAATGCTTTTCTTTCCGTACATATGCGGCGACAACGACTTCTCCACCACCGTGACCATTATTTGAGTTTCGGCTTCCTCTACAAGCCATAACTTTTTTTAAATGAAAAATAAATACAATGTTTTAATTTTCATTAATTTTGGTATTGAAAATGGTTTTGAAGGTGTTTTTATTATATCAATGTGTTTTATTGATATCTTGTGATTGAATTGTGGAAATTTTATGTTTCCTTTATGCATGTTTTATGTGATACGATTATGTTATGGTTTATGATATGTTTAGACCTATTCATATGAGGAATGCATTGGACTTAATAAGTGACGAGTGTAGCCCTCTATAGCTCCTAGATGCATCGGTAGGTATCATGAGAAAAACTAGTGTCTTGCCACAAGGCCTTGACAAAATCTTATTTGTGGTCTTGGAACGAGGCCTTGGCTACGTGGTTATGATAGTCTGGCATTATTCATTCCATCATTATGAAAGTGGTTATTGATATTTCATTGATTATTCGACTAGTAGAATATCCATGTGAGTAAGTAAATGGAATTATTTAATTTAATTTTGTTTTGCCATATTATGCTGAAGTTCAAGTTTAAAAAGGATTTTTATTAGTTATACATTGCCTTAAATGTTAATTAATGAAAGCTTCTGCAATATTGTTATCCTTACTAAGAATCTAAGCTCACCCCGTACAATGTTTTAATATTTTCCAGGATGTGAAGAAGTATTTTAGGAATGACCTACGGGGATAGTCAGAAGAGGATATGAGTGTGAACTATGGAGAATTTGTTATTGTAGTTTTTCACATTATGCTGTAATGTAACATTTATGAATATATCTAGTGTTTCCAAGGCTACTAAACTAATAGGTCTTTCGAGACTTGATCTTTTGTGATCATGCCAATGTTACGAAGTAATCCACTGATTCTGGGTAGCTGGGGTCGGGGCGTTATAGTTGGTATCAGAGGCAGTTTAGTACTAACCTTGGAAGCTAGATTTAGATAAACTCTGATTAGAGAACATAGCCCGAAGATAGACTTTGAGGATTAGTATAGAAGAACATTATAGAATTTTCGTATTATAGAGATTTTGTGAGTTTTCTGATCAATACATCCATTTCTAGATACGACCAGGTAGAGGTGGCTCTGGCACAGCTGTACCTAGGGGTAAAACCAGAAAACACCGCTTTGAGCTAGACTCGAACGGGAACTGGTGCACGACAACAGGCCTTGCTTCACTCTTGGTTACGACACTCCCGGGGGATATGCTTAGGATAATTCTCATTTTCTTTACAAACATCTATTAAGGTTTATGAGTATATACTTCCTCAAATAAATTTTTTTTATGGATTATATCCATAAATAGTTCAATTTATGTTAAGTATTTTACAAGTATGCAATTATGTATTTTGATTCATAAACTAATCTAGTTTATGCCATTGTTTAGAAATGGCCCCTAGTGGAAGGAATGGAAACTGTATAAATGCATGCACTCCATGTAGGGATTCCCCTCCTGCTCAAGATAATTATTGTGGAGCTGGAGATACAACTGGTGTTGATCAACTTATCACCATACCGGGACAACTCACTCAGGTTATGAATAATAACCTTACTCGTATGGAGCACCCTGATATTCAACGTAGAGGATCAATGTTAGACCGCTTTATGAGGCAATAACCACAAACAATTAATGGGGGTACAAATCCATTAGTAAATGAGCAATGGATAAACTCCTTAGAAAAAATATTCCATTCCTTGGGGAGTAGCGAAAGAGAGAAGGTTATCATGGATGTTTACTGCCTCACTAGAGATGTCGATCAATTGTGGTCATTGATTCAAAATACAAAGGAAGATGAAGAAGTATCAAGTATGGAATGGAGAGAGTTCAAAGATATTTTCTTAGAAAAATACTTTCCTCATGACAATAGAGTAGATATGGAAAGGCAATTTCTAAGTCTGAGGTAGAAGGAGGATGATAATGTCGCAAAGTATGAGTATAACTTTACACGGTTAGCAAGGCATGCATTAGATTATATACGTAACCCAAGAAGTAAGAGTGATCGTTTCTTTGATGGGTTAAAACCGTTTCTCCGTCGAGCCTTAGTCTCACAATCCTTCTCGTCATACGAAGATATTGTCTCATGTTCTATCAAGACAGAAACAGAATTATCTAAATCTTATGAAAATAAAGTAAAGCAAGAGAAGAACAGAACGGTGGAACAAGAGACAGATAAAGGGAAAAGGGGAAAGAAGGATTTTCCATTATGTGATAATTGTGGGAAGAATCACCCTGGTACTTGCCTAAAGGGAATGGGAGTTTGTTACAAATGTGGAGAAAAATGTTACCAGGCTCGTGATGGTAAGGGAAAGAAAGAGGCTATCAATGTTTAATGCTAAAATTGTAGGTAAATGGGGCATTATGGAAATGAATGTCCTAAGCTTCAAGGAAACTTACCTCAAAAAGTCCAAGGGATCAAGGAAAATCTTATGCTATTACTACAGTAGAAGTGGAATAATTAATGTATTGGTGCTTTTTGACTCAAGGATTATATTTTGGTTATAAGAATAATGTGATATATATATAAGGATTGTACTGCAGTACTTATTGTTTCAGTAAGGTTTTAATATGATGAAGGTAATCATATTTTTAGTATGTGACAATAATAGAAACATTACTTTGCTTGGGGAATCTGATAAATTGATTTTGGAATTAAGAGACCTTTTAGAGAAATTCTGGACAGAGGTATTTTGGATAACTATGAAGGTTGGGTTGGATTAAGTTGAACTTTGAATAGTATTGTTTAAGGTTAAAACATTTATGAAGATAATTTTTGGAATATTATAATACTATAGTTTTTGGAAAAGGACAACCTGCGGGGTGGGGCATAACCCGTCGTGTCAGACAAAGTTGCAGGAATCGAACCCACAACCATAGTGCGACAGGCCTTTATTACCTACCACTAGCCTACAGGAAGTCCCTGGTTATTAAAAAATAGTTTTCCTAATTTAAATGGTCTGTGTTAATATTTTGAACATTGTACGATTAGGATAAATATAATATTTTGGAAATCCATTACCTTTTGGAGTGAATGATGGGTTCGTGGTAAAAATTTATTAAAGAATGAAAGACTACCTGACAAGTAAGTATATTTCCTTACATTCTTAGTAAATCTCTTAAATAAATTCCTCAACTTTATGAAAGGTTACTTAAAACAAAAACTTTGTCGGTAAACTTTCCAACTGGGGATTCAATGACCGTTTAACCAATCACATGTTTGTGATTTTCTTATGGATAACATTCTCCAAATCATTTTTTCTACAACTCTCCATCAGACTTTGATGGTTTTTTTCTCCTCCATATCCATATTTTCATAGAATCCTAGTATGGGCTATCTCGGGTGACCTTTGTACTTCTCTTCTTAATTTTAATGTTATATTCTTATTAACCTTATTTCCGATGCAGGTTTTCAACATAGGTATTTTCTATTTTCAACCTTTTATTTTCAAAGAAAAATTTCAAATTGTGAGGATTCAATTTATTAAAGGAGGGGAGAATGTAACACCCCGAGCTTCTACGATACGCTTCTCTTTCAATAATGCAATAGCTTGCATTGTACGAAAGTTCGAGGTTCTAAAACACGGCACAACAAATCAAAGTAGCCATTACGAATAGTATTACCCAATTTTTAAAATTATGGAAATCTTATATTTCAATATGGACTTCATTTTTGTATTCATAATATCAAAATTATCTTAAGTTTAATTTTTTTGTAATTTTCTGAGAACTTCCATTTTTTATGAATAGTGAAAAATACTTAAAACAACTTTTTTGATAAAAATAATTTATAGTGATAAATTAAACTATTGAGTGGTTTTAAAGTATAATTAGAATATATTTTTACTATTTTATCCAATGGTGGTCATTAGAATTAATTTCACTTTGAAATTGGACATAAACAATTGTTAATATTTTGATATATATTGTTTCTTATAAACACGCTATTTGTTGTGACCGCGGGAATTAATTATAAAATTAATTAATGCCACTTATTTGTTTGGAATTTTGTAAAATAGACATCATTTTTGGATTCGTAATAACAATTATAGCTTAGGGTGAAATTTTGGCATTGTTCTGAAAAACTTCAATGTTTGATGAATGGTGAAACCACTAAGTGGTTGTTAAAAAACTGATTTTTTGTTTAAATGAAACATTACCACTTCTGTGATTTTATTTTCAAAAATCCAAAATACATGGATTTCATTAGGAAGTAAAATTTGTTTTAATGGGATTAAAATAATTTTTTGGTGAATAGTAACTTTTAAGTTTAATTAATTGCGATTAAAGGTAATTAGTGAAATTTAAGGTAAAAATTGTATTATAAAAATATGGAATGACCTTTACAGTTGTCCTGACCCTATTGGATGAGTCATGTCCGACCAATACAATCCATGGGTCAACTTGGGGACCCCATGGAGCCACTTTGGTTGGAAAATGACATTAAAAACTTTTTATTTAATGTTAAAATAAAAATGTTACAAACATGAGTTATTTTACTAAAACAATTTTTAAATGGGGCTATAAAAGTTATAATTTTGACTATAAATATTAATTAGAAATATAAAAATATTTCCTACATAATTATATTTTTTTTAATTTTTAGACATCAAATAAATTAAATTATTTATGACACCATGATGATGCAGCGATTACCTCATTAATTAACGATTTAAATAAAATGAAATGATAATGTAAAATATAAGACTTAAACATGTCAAAAACCTATTGGATGAGTATATTTAGAACCCTTATCACCTTATCCTTGAAATATATAAGTTTTCGACCTTTATAATCCGAAAAAGCATTTCATAATAATGTAACATTTCAATCTTTCCAAGAGTGCCCCTTCTCTCCTCTTATAAAAGGCCCCCCACCTCTACCACCTCATTCACACTTTCAAGACATTTGGCTCGGGAAAACTCTGCCAAAATACTCTCTCAAATTCCCTCCCTTACTCTTAGAAGCCTCACTTTGGGCATAATTCTTCCCATGTAAGCCTTTGGCTCAAATAAAAAAAGAGTTACCCGATTTTAAGGAAATGTCTTCTCTAATGTTGTTTTGTTTTATTTTTCTTCACCAACCCCTTAAACTTTTTTATTCCTTTATTTTGTAACAAAAACAGTATCTAAAATATACTAGGATGTTTTTATGATAATTATTTGGTTTAAACTTACACACACCTTCGTCTAATGGTTAAAGAACATACTGTTTCTGTGGGTGGCGAAATACTGCTTCACAAAACAATGATTGTTCAATATTCTTTTAACACCACAAATGGTGGCCATTTTGATGACACTATTTTCATATATGATATATATATTATGTTTATGTTTTTCTTATGCTTCTGTATTTCTCATTTATGGCATACTTTAGGATTTCCATTATGGGTAAAGGCGATAATTTCAGTTTAGGAAGTGAGACTACCGCCCCCTCAAAGTGATTTGAATCGTTAATGCCATATGTTGGATGTATAATGGATGGAGTAAATGGTATTATACATTATATTATACTGGAATTATATTATACCATTATATAATTATAACTTCATTCCATTAAATAAAAAATAGAAATGAAAGTAGCGTTCATGCGTACGTACGTCTTACCGTCTCCATGAACGGTGCATTTCATTTCATACCTCTAAATGTTATGTAATATTATAAATGAAGGTATATACTATATATATATGATGTATATGATATATAAATCATGAATATAATTATGGACATAATGGATATTTTACCACATGAACAAAGTGTAATTATAAGAAGTTTATTTTTGACTCAAGTACCTAAGATCGACAAAACAACCGTTATAAACATAAATAATTACATAATGTTCATGACATGGTAATAAGTGATATAAAAGGAATAATTAACTTTAAAAAGGTTCTTAAGAAGGTAGATATTTACTCTAGTTTATTATTTAGGAGATCAAAGAATGGTCGAGTGAATTCGGACACAAGGTTAGGGAATTTCTTAACCCAATTTCAATTCTTTGGGTTAATCTCCTACTTTCAAATTATGTCATGATATTATTATGTCATATCTTGTATTTGTACTTTATTTATGTGTACTTATAGTGAATACACATAATAGACCTATTTTATTTTAAAAATGATCTTTTTAAGGACTTCTCCTCAATCTCCTTTCATTGAGGCATATTTGGTTTTATACACAACTTTCATTTATACGGTTTATAAACCCCTTTGACTTTTACGTTTATTCAAAAGGAATCTTTTTTATACGAATTGTTTTACTAAACGAAAAAAAGAAATGCTTTTCTTTCTGTACATATGCGGCGACAACGACTTCTCCCCGACATGACCATTATTTGAGTTTCATCTTCCTCTACAAGCCATAACTTTTTTTAAATGAAAAATAAATACAAAGTTTTAATTTTCTTTAATTTTGGTATTGAAAATGGTTTTGAAGGAGTTTTTATTATATCAATGTGTTGTATTGATATCTTGTGATTGAAATGTGGAAATTTTATGTTTCCATTATGCATGTTTTATGTGATATGATTATGTTATGGTTTATGATATGTTTAGACCTATTCATATGAGGAATGTGTTGGACATAATAAGTGATGGGTGGAGCCCGCTATAACTCCTCGATGCATCGGTAGGTCTCATGAGACAAACTATTGTCTTGGCACGAGGCCTTGAAAAAATCTTATTTTTGGTCTTGGAACGAGGCCTTGGCTACGTGGTTATGATAGTTTGGCATTATGCATTCCATAATTATGAAAGTGGTTATTGATATTGCATGTGATTATTCGACTAGTAGAATATCCATGTGATTAAGTAAATGACATTATTTAGTTTTATTTTTTTTTGGCCATATTATACTGATCTTCAAGTTTAAAAAGGATTTTGTTTTTGTTATACATTTCCTTAAATGTTAATTTATAAAAGCTTCTGCAATATTGTAATCCTTACTGAGCATCTGGGCTCACCCCTTTCAATGTTTTAATATTTTCCAGGATGTGAAGAAGTATTTTAGGAATGACCTGCAGGGATAGTCAGAAGAGGATATGATTGTGGACTATGGAGACTTTGTTATTGTATTTTTCAATTTATGATGTAAAGTAACATTTATAAATGTATCTAGTGTTTCCAAGGCTACTAAACTAATCGGTCTTTCGAGACTTGATCTTTTGTGATCATGCCAATGTTACAAAGTAATGCACCAACTCTGGTTAGCTGGGGTCGGGGCGTTACACACAGTATTTATATTTGATATATATTATATTTATATTGTTTATATGCTTATGTATTTTTCATTTACAGCATACCATTATGGTTTCCATTATGGGTAAACGCAATAATTTCATTTGAAGAAGTGCAGACTATCACCCCCTAAAAGTGATATGGCTCAATAAAGCCATATGTGGGGTGTATTAATGATAGAGTTAACAATATTATATATGATATTATACTTGAATTATAATATAACTATGTATCATTATGTTTAAATTCCATTAATATGATATATAGAAATGAAAGTAGCATTCATGCGTACGTATGACTTACCGTCTCTATAAACGGTGCTTTTCATTTCTAACCTCCAAATATTATGTACTATTATAAATACATGTATATGCATGATATATAAGATATATATCATATATAAATCATGAATATCATTTTCGATAAAATGAACATTTGACCACATGAACAAGTTGTAATAATAACAAATCCATTTTTGAATCAAGTACCAAATATCGACAAAATAACCAGTATTAACATAAATGATAACATAATGTTTATAACATGGTAGTATGTGATTTAAAAGGAATGATAAATGTGAAAAAGGTTCTTAAGAATATAGAAATTAACTTTAGTTTATTATTCATGATATTAAAGAACGAATGGGTAAAGTCCGACATGAGGTAAGGGACTCTGTCTCAATCTCCTTTCATTGAGGCATATTTGGATTTATACATTACATTATTTTATACGTTGTATAAACACATTTTACATTTCATTTCATTCAAGGGGAATGGTTTTCTCTGAATATTTTTAATAAACGGTAAAAAAAGAATGTTTTTTTTAATGTATGCAGTGAAAAAGACCTTTTATGCCACTGTGAGTATTTTTTGACCTTTTGGATTCCATAACAAGTAATAATGTTTTTAAAACGAATATTAATACAATATACTCTATTAAGTGTTTTGGAATTGAAAATGGATTTGATAATGGATTTGTTTTTTAAATATATTTAAATGATATATTTTTATTAAAATGTGGAAATATTTTCTTTCCATTATATTTTTTTCCTGTGTAATGAAAATGTTAAGGTTATTGGGCATTGTTATGTATACAGGTGGTTTCGTGAGAAAACTAGGGTGGGTGAGCCCGAGATAGCTCTCCAATGCATTGGGTAACATGACGGAGGGAAACATGAATGTTTCCCCTAAGAGATTTAGGTAATATACTATTATGGTTATTCCAAATGTAACTCCATACATAGCTGTGAATGCTACAATATAAGTATGTTATGGATACCACAAGTTACCTTTATTATTTTTGTTTACTATGTAAATCTTATGATTTCATGAAAGAGCATATTTTAGGTATGTATTGATGAAATGATGTTTATTTTCATTGTTTTATAACCCTTAGTGAGCCTTTTATGCTCGTCTCATATTTTAAAATGTTTCTCACATGACATATTGATTAATAGTGTCAAGGAAGGGATAAAGGAAAAGTTATGTTGTCTAGAACATGGGACTAAACATGACACTTTTTTTAAGAGTTTTTATTTTATGAAAAAATACTTAGTATAAGTGTATACCTTGTAATTTTTGATATGTAATGTAATAGTTATGGCCTAATTCTCTAAAACTCTAAACCTGAAAGGATCCTTAATGTGGATAATTTATTTAATTCAAGATTATGTAATGTTTATGGCCAGGTCCTATATAGTTGGTATCAAAGGATGGTTTAGATAATATTCGAAGTTAAGATATTGTTAAATTAAAGTACATAAATTAATTTATGGTAATATTGAGATGATATTGCATTTCCAGATTACCATGTTGGTTTTCCTAAGATATTTCTATGTTCAGAATGGTTTTTCATAGAGGAAACAGGGATTCAATGTTGGGATGACATTAGAAAGAAGAAAACCTTCCATATCAACAAACTGAGATAGTTGGAATCGGAACTGAACAGTTTGTTGCAGTGATGGCACAATTGACTCAGGCTATAAATGGTGGTGGTATCCATGCATGTGATCAGCCAGGTAAACTGTAGAGGAACTTTTCAGTAGTGGATCATTTCATGAGGCAACATCCCCCATCATTCCAAGTATCATCTAACCATGTGCTAGCATAAGGGTGGATTAAAGCATTGAAGAATATTTTTGATGTTATGGGGTGTTCAGAACAATAAAAGGATAGTCTCACTTTTTACCATTTTGAATGTGAATCTAATTAATGGTGATTGATGGTGAAAAATATCAGGGATAGTGAGGAGATTGAGGCTCTTGATTGGGATGAATTCAACGGTATGTTTCTTGAGAAATATTTTCCTAAGGTGGTTCATCTTAGGATAGAAAAACAATTCTTGGATTTGTGGAAGGGGATGACTCAGTGGATTCTTATGAAGAAAAATTCAATTGACTAGCAAGGTATACTCAATATTTCATACATGATAGTAAAATCAACCATTTTTACTCAGGATTAATGCCAAATTATCTATGGGATTTATCTTCTCTTGAGTTCAAAAGTTATAAAAAATTTGTTTGATGTGCGGAGAAGGTGGCAATGCAGTTTTTCAATGATCTGGTATTCTTTGACAAAAAAAGAATAAGAGGTTGAGGTGGATGATGAAAGGTAAAAACACTTCAAAAATGTCTGATTGTAAGAAACTTAAGTTTATATTTTGTGAAAATTGTGGTAAAAATCATGTTGGGGAATGTCTTTTAAATTCTAGTAAGTGCTACTGATATGATAAAATGGTACATAATGCTCGTAATTTCACTAAAAAATATCAGGGTAACGGTGAGAACAAATAGTATTTACAGTTAGTAAAATATTTTATGTTTAATGAAGTGGGTCATTATGCAATTGAGTGTCCAACAAAGAACTCAACTGAGAGAAAGCAGCCATAATACAAGAAGAAAGGGTTTGTGAAACTACTTCAGCTGATGTTGGGATTTAAAATGAAGTAGTTTCAGGTACACTAATTATTTGTTCATAATATGACAATGTGTTGTTTGATTCATGGTCTACACATTCGTCCATTTCTTAGACTTTTTCTAGTAAATTAGGAAATCCATCTCAAGATATAAATCCAGAAACTTATGGTAAAAATACATGGGAAAATGATGAGACAAAAAGAAATTTTAAGAAACTTCTTTTCCTTGTGTGCAGAAACAATTTACCTACTAATGTTATTTTATTTTCTTCTAGTAGAGTTTGATGTAATTTTTGGTTTGGATTGGCTTTCTATTTATCATGCTAAGATTCACTTCAAATATAAAGTGGTTTATTTTTAGAAATATTTTCAGTTTGTCAATAAGAATAAACCCTTACTTTTGATAACATATCAAGAAGATATGAAACTATTAAAATATGGAAATGAATGATACCTTGCACTTATTATTGAAAACAAAAGAACTGTTCTGATTAATTATGTGCCACTGGTGAATGAGTATCTTGATGTTTTTTCCGGATGAGTTTCCATGTATTATACCTGACCAAGAAGTTGAATTTATTGTAGACATAGTTTCTGATGCTAAGGTAATTTCATAAACCCCATATCGAATGGATCAAATTGAACTTTTAGAGTTAATGAATCAATTGCAGGAGTTATTAGATAAGGGTTTCATTCGACCTATCACATCACCATGGGGTTCTCCTATCTTTTTTTAAAAAAAGAATATTAGTTTAATGAAACTTTTCATTGATTATAGAGTATTAAATAACATCACTATTAAGAACATGTGTCCTTTACCTCATATCAACGATTTTTTTTATCAGCTCTAGGGAGATCAGTATTTTCCGAAGATCAGTTTTAGGTTAGGAAACCATTATTTTAAAGTAAAGGAGGCATAAATTCCCAAGACCATGTTTCATACTAGATATATCCACTATGATTTTGGATTTATGCCTTTTGGGTTAACCAATGCACATGTTTTATTCATAGATCATATGAATATAATTTTTTGTGGGTACTTGGATATTTGTTTGGTTGTGTTCATTGATGATATTTTGGAATATTCTAAAATTAAAGAGAAGCATGAAATTCATTTAAGTTTTGCCTTGCAAAACATAAAAGAAAAGACACTATTTGATAAATTCAGCAAGTCTGTGTTTGGGTTACAGAAAATTTATTTCCTAGGTCACATTGTTTCAAAAAATGACATAACTGTTGATCCTTCTAAAACAAAAGTTTTTGAAGAATGGAAAATACCCACAAATATAACTAAGATTCATAGTTTTATTATTTTGGAAGGTTATTAATGGAGGTTTGTTGAGAATTGTTCATGGTTATCTAGCCCACTGACTTAGTTAACTCAAAAAGGTGTTAAATACGTTAGGACAAAAGAATGTGATGATTGTATTCAAGAAATAAAAAGAGGATTGGTAAATGATCCAGTTTTTTCACTACCTACCATAAAGGGTGAGCTTTTTATCTGTTTTAATTATTATTTAAAGGGAATTGGTTGTGTACTTATGAATAATTATCGGGTAATTTCTTATGCTTCATGTCAATTGAAACCTAATGAGTTAAATTAACCTACACATGATTTGGAATTGGTTTCCGTTTTTTTACTTTAAAAATTTGGAGGCATCATTTGTATGGAGTAAAATGAGAAATATACTGAACACAAATATTTGAATTATATATTGAACTAGAAAGAATTTAACATGAGATAGAGGATATGGGTGAAACAAATCATGGATTATGACTGCATGATCATTTTTCATCTAGGAAAAGTAAATAAAGCCGCTAATGCTTTGAGTCAAAAAAGTGATGATCCATTAACCATGCTACATTTGGAAAGAGATAATTTGGTTTTTTATTTGATGAAATTTGGAATAGAAGTTGTCAGTGTAGGAAATTCCTCTTTTTTGTTTTAGGTGTCAATGAGATCATCTCTATTAGATAAAATTAAGATAGCACAGAAGGAAAACAGTGAGTTGTAGAAAATGTTTGAGTTGGTTCAGAAGGGTTGGTTTCCTGATTTATACAATGATAATGATTGTATTCTGAGATTTCAGAAGAGGTTATGCATGCCTTGTGATTCATAGTTGAAGAATGAGTTTCATGAATCTCATAGTTCGCCTTTTTCAGTTCATTATGGAAGTATTAAGATATATAGAGATCTTCGAGTGTGTTACTGGTGGGATGGAATGAAAAGAGATACTGCTGACTTTACTATGGGGTCTTAGACTTGTCAACTAGTTAAATAAGAGTGGCAGTTTCTGAAATGGATTCTTTAATATTTACTGGTTCTAGAGTGGAAATGGGAAAATATATCCATGTACTTCATTGTGGGATTACTGAAGACATCTCGAGGTAATAATGCAAACTGGGTTATTGTTGATCGATTGTCTAAATCTGCTCATTTCCTTCCTATTCGAGATACTTTGTCTCTATATCAACTTTCTCAGTTGAATGTTAAACACATAGTCCGGTTGCATGGAGTTCTTCTCTCCATTGTATCTGATCGTGATTTTAGGTTTACTTTGAACTTTTTTAAAGGCTTTCAAAAGACATTGGGTACTGAATTAAATTTTAGTACTGCTTTTTAACGTCAATTAGATGGGCAGTCAGAATGAACAATTCAAACCTTGGAGGATATGTTATATGCTTGTTAACTAGATTAACAGTGAAGTTGGGACCAACATCTTTCTTTGGTTGAATTTTCATATAATAACAGTTTTCACTCTAGTATACATATGGCTCCATTTAAGGTATTACATGGGAAGGAGTGTCGAACTACAGCTTTTTGGGATGAAGTAGGTGAAAGGATGTTGATGGGACCAGAATTGATAGAAGAGATAGCATAAAAAGTTCAGTTGATTCATAAGCACAAGAAAATAGCTTAGAGTAAGCAGAAAAGATATGTGGATAACCGGAGGAATGATATTTCTTTTGAGGTAGGTGATCTTGTCTTTCACAAATTTTCTCCATGGACGAGTGTGATGCATTTTGGTAAGAATGAAAAGTTGACTCTGAGGTTCATTGGACCATATGAAATCCTTTATAAAGTTGGATCGGTTGCATAAAAAGTTTCTTTACCTCAATTTTTATCCTAGGTACAAAAAGTTTTTCATGTTTCAATGTTTAGAATTTATATTCCAGATCTATCTCTTTTTTTAAGTCCATAGGTAGTTCAGTTGGAATAGAATATCTCTTATGAGGAACAACCAGTCCATATTCTTGATTATAGAGAGCATGTGTTGCGTAATAAGGAAATTTACCAAGTAATGGTTTTGTGGAAAACCCATATGGTTGAAGAGTCAATGTGGGAATCTGAAAACACTATGAGACATATATACCCCCACTTATTAGATAAGTGAATAAAAATTGAAAGGAGGCAATTTCCAAAAGGGTTGAAGGATGTAACATCCCAGGTAAATATAGAAATAATACATTTTCATTTTAATAAATATTTTTTGAATTAAATATTAATTTTACTTTAATGGGTTTCTATGTTTGGTGGTGTACCCAACTTGCATCAATGAGTTTCATTGAAATCTTACCATGCACAATAATAATATAATATTGTTATATTAAATTTTAGTTAACTCCTAGCCATAGTATTGGTGGTAATTAATAGAACTAACTAAAATATGATTATATTTGTTTGTTAAATGTTTTTATATTATGCAATAAAAGTTAGAGGCATAAAATGTGAATGAATCTAATTTTAAGGATAATTTACTTTAAAAGTTTGATTTACCACCTTTTGATGGAGAACCCTCTTTAAATATAGTTTTATTCACTTTTATATGTTCTATTTGACGAAATAAAACTCTTCTATAGAATTGGGACATCAAAATTTACTTTGGGTAAATTTTTGGTATTTTTCTGATAAAATTCAATTTTTAATGAATAGTGAAAAATACTCTATTTTAATTCAAAACTGACTTTAAATATAATTTATTAATATGGTTATATTATATTTTTTATTGGTTTTAAAGTGTAATTAGATTATAATTTTACCATTTAATACAATTTCAGTTAATTTAATTAATTTAACTCTGAAATTGGACATAAACAAGTGACAATTTTTTATAGTTAATATGTCTTAAAAATGATTTTTTATTTTTACAACGGGAATTAATTTTAAATTAATTAATCCAACTACTATGTTTTTAATTCGGTAAAATAGACATCAATTTTGAAATCATAATATCAAATATATCTTAGGCTGAAATATTTGGTATTTTTCTAAAAAACATCAATTTTTTATGAATAGTGAAACCATTAAGTAGTAGTTTAAAATTGAATTTTTCATTTAAATGAAATTTTACCAATGCTGTGAATTCAATTTAGAAAATTTTACATACATGGTAATTATTATAAATTCAATTTTGGTTCAATAATATGAAAACATTTTTTTTTTGAATACTAACTTTTGACTTTTATTTACCACAGTTAAATGTAAATAGGTTAATTCAAGGTAAAAAGAATATGATAATAATAATAATAAATACCCTATAAACATTTCCTAACCTTATTGGATTAGTCATGGAAGACCATGGGAATTTTTGGGCTTATTTTGGGACCCCATTTATCCATTAAAGAGTGATAATGACACTTTATTTTAATTAACTTATAGTAATGGAAAAAATGACAAAACAAATATCTTTTATTAATATAATTTTTACATAGGGTTATATAGGTTATCCATTCAACTATAAATATTATTTGGAATGATAAAATTATTTCCTATATCATGGTATTTTTTTATAATTTTTAGACATCAAATAAATATAATTATTTATAATACAATAATGATGCATTGTTTACCTCATTAATAAATTATTTAAATAAATAATATTATAATGATTAAAAAAATACTGAAAACCTATCCAATTATTATTGGATGATTTTATTTCGACCATGAGTCATCTTATCTTCGACTTTAATTAGTTATGGATCCATAGAAACCTAAAATCATTATATAATAAAATAATATTTTCACACTTTCCTAAAGTGCCCCTCCTCTCCCTCATAAAAATCCCTCACCTCTAAGCCATTCCTCACACTTCTCAAGCCCCTTGTCTCACCCAACCACTAACCAAATAAGCTCTTAGTATCCCTCTCTTACACTTAGTAGCCTTAACATGGGCAGAAGGCACTTTTAGAAGTCCTTTTGGATCAAACCAAAGGGAGTTACCCTAATTAAAGGTAAATGTTTCTCTTAAATTATTTTATTTTATTTTACTTCTCCAACCACTATAATATTTTTATTCCTATTTTTAAAACAACACCAGTATTCTTAATATACTAGTATGTTTTCATGAGATGTATTTGAACTACACTTACCCACACCTTCATCTTATGGGTAAATAACATACAGTTTCTGTGGATGGAAAACTAATGCCCCGCGAAACGATGATCCTTCAATATTCTCCAACCACATCTTATGGTGACCATTATAATGGAACTGTATTGATATGTGATATATATTATATTTATATTGTTTATATTATTCTGTATTTTTTATTTATATCATACCTTTATGGTTCCATTAGGGGTAAACGCGATAATTTCATTTGAGGAAGTGCGGACTACCGCCCCCTCAATGTGATATGACTCATTAATGCTATATGTGGGACGTATAAAGGATGGAGTTAATGATATTTATATTATACTAGAATTATAATATACCTATGTATAATTTTTATTTAATTGTATTAAAATAAAAAAAATAGAAATTGAAAGTAGCGTCCATGCGTACGAACGTCTTACCATCCCCATGAATGGTGTATTTCATTTCTTACCTCAAAATGATATGTAATATTATAAATACATGTATATACTAGATATATATGATATATATGATATCTAAATCATCAATATCATTCTGGATATAATGAAATTTTGGCCATACGAACAAACTGTAATTATTAGAAGTCAATATAGACTAAAGGACCATTATTAACATAATTGATTACATAATGTTTATAACATGATAATAAGTTATTTAAAAGGAATTATAAAATTTAAAATGTTCTTAAGAATGTATAAATTATCTTTAGTTCATTATTATTAAGATTAAAGAAAGAACGGGTCAAGTTGGACATGAGGTAAGGGAATTTGTCTCAATATAGTTTCATTGAGACATATTTTCTTTTATACACGGAATTCTTTTATACTATGTATAAAAACCATGGACATTTCATTTCATTTAAAGAGAATAGTTTTCTATGAGGTGTTTTACTAAATGAAAAAAATAAAGTTTCTTTTAACGTAAATGGTGATGACGACCATTTCTTCCTCCACGAGTATTATTTGATCTTTTGGGTTCGGTAACAAGCTATAATGTTTTTAAATGGAAAATAAATACCATATACTCTGTTAAATATTTGGGTATTTAAAGTGGTTTTGATAATGTATTTTTTTGTAAATATATTTAAATGATATATTATGATTGAAATGTGGAAATGATATCTTTCCTTTAAATATTTTTATATGTTATGAATATGTTATGGTTCTTGGGAATTATTACGTATACGGGTTGTTCCATGATAAACCTTGGGAAGGTCAGCCTGAGATCTCTCTCCAATGCATTGGGTAACGTGACGGAGGTAAACATGAATGTTTCTCCTTAGAGATTTAGGGAATATAATATAATGGGTATTCCAATTGTAACTCCCTACGTAGCTCTGAAAGATACTCCGTAAGTATGTTATGGATGCCACAAGTTACCTTTATGATTTTTGTTTACTATGTAAACCTTTTGATTCCATGAGGTATGTTAATGATATTATGTCATGTCTTCATTGATTAACTAATGTTTACTTTATTTTTTTTATAACCCTTATTGAGATTTTTATGATCATCCCAAGTTTTGAAATGTTTTTCAAAGGACTTAAAGATGAATAGGGTCAAGAATGGGATCATGGAAAAGTCATGTTGTCTAAAACATGAGACTATACATGACTATCTTTTTAAGATATTTTATTTTAAGAAAAAAAATGTAAACTGAGTAGAAGGTTCTACCTTGTAATTTTTGAGATGTAATGTAATAGTAATGGCCCAATTCTCTAAAACTATAAACTTGAAAAGAACGTCAATGTGAATTATTAATTTAATTCAAGATTATGTAATGTTTAAGGCTGAGTCCTTATATCAATAGTAGCTAGTTCACCCAATGAATAAGATCTCTAAAGATGTATAAGATTCATAGTTTAGAAATCCAAGTCCTATGTGGTGTTAGTAGCTATAACCTCAAGTGTATGATCCTAGACAATATGATCTATAGTGGCATAGTCAAACAAATACAAAGTGTTCGGAAATTGCAAATAACTCGCAAAATTTTAATTTAAATTTAGAAACAAGGAATCATCTTTGTTTAAAATTGGATTATCTCTTTGAAACTATAAAATCAACTCACTAATATCATATACAATATTAGTGGTCAATGAAATAACCTCAAGATAAACTTTCATCACATAAACCAATTCATTAATGACATGAGTGAAGGACCCCGGGACACCCTGAGAGGGGAGGGGTGAATCAGGGTGACCACTTTTTCTTCTACTTTGTTGGATCTTGTTCCCACGTTGGTAGGAACTTGTTGAACCTGTATGATGATTACGATCAAAATGAAAACATTCACATGCACAGAGAAGACACAGTCATTTTTACTTGGTTCACCACTAAGGGCTACGTCCAAGGAGCATACGCCGACAGGTTGCCGGTCGTACCTAAATCCACTATGCTTCACTAGCTGCGGATACAAAAGTTCGGGTACAGACACTCTGTCCCAGGCTGACTGCCTTTACATAAGGTTTAGGGATAGCTCACTGCTTCCCTCGGGTCACTCCCGTTGACTCCCCCTGGCTCACTGCCGTTGGTGAAGTCTCACTCAGTTTATAGACATGTAGGTCTCTTCAATAAATTTGCATTGAAGTCTTTGCCTCTGCTCAGCACGAGACTCTGCTTGCATCGAAGTCCGGAAGAGATGCACTAGAACGCACAGAACCACTGAACTGGATAACCAAAATGTGCAGACAAACCTTATTGAGAAGTATGCGAGACATCAACCATTTGCGCGCAAAATCATCCTATTGCGCGCAACATTTTCTTTTGGTGCGGAAAAATATTTCGCGCAAAAATCCCCTTTTTCGCGCAACTCCAAATATTTCGCGCAAGCTCCTTTACGCGATCCTTTTCGCGCATCAGACCTCGGATCTTCTCTAAGTCTTCCAACACACCGAATGAAGGGGGTCACCTCATATTTATAGGCGACTGAGACCACTGCGCGCAAAATCCCCTTCGGCGCAGAAAATCTCTCATCTGGCGCGTAATCTTTCCCCCAGCTTATGTATTTCGCGCACAACCCTTATTTTCCGCGCAGCCCATGCCTTTGCCATCTTTCACCAAACTGATTCTGAAACAGCATTTGCGCGAAAAAACTATCTCGCACATCCCGCTGTTTTTCGCGCCCAACTTAAGTATTTCGCGCACATCCCTGCTTTTCCGCGCAGCCCATGCCTTTGCCATTTTTCACCTCTCTGAATTCGAAACACTGTTTGCGCGAAAAAACTATTTCGCGCATCCCGCTGTTTTCCGCGCCTAACTTAAGTTTTTCGCGCAAGCCTCTTATATTTCGCGCACCACTTCCGTTTTCTGTGAAGCTCCTTTTGCAGACAATCCATGTCTTCATTTTCCGATTTTGAGGCCCAAAAATTTGGCAAACACTGGGAAACAGCGCCACCTTCAAAACTGTTGTCTGCTTGAACTGTATGATCACTTTGCTGGAACACATTCGGAACTTCCACTGAGGATTGACAACAAACACAAACCATACACCAAATCATGCTTTGAAAAACCTGGTTCCAACAATGAGAAATTTACATTGAAATATTATTATAATATGAAAAAATACCCCCATCAAAAGATCCTAAAATCCCTTACAACATGGGAGAATAAAGACTAGATGTGTGATCCTCTTCTTCAGTAATGACCTCCCAGGACTTATTCAAATTCATCAAAGGAATTGAAGAAATTTTTTGAGTATCAATAAAATACATAAGAGAATCCCATTTTCCAAGAACCACCCCTTTTTTATTTTTATTACTATTGACTTCCTTCTAATCATTTGGATTTGGATCCACATTGACCATTCATTTTATTACTCTGAAATTTTCAATTGAATGGCCCATAATCTTCAAAAAAACAAAAAAGGGATGAAGTCTATCATACTCAAAAATTTCCTTAATTTTAATTTATTTTTCTAGATTAATTATAGAACATAGACTCTTTCAGTAAAGATTTACATCCACCAATATTCAATCATAAAATCCATGATCCCCTTCGATCGTATGTCAGTTCATCTGGATAAGAGTACCAATCTAGGAATCAATATCATTAAGGATTTTATAGTGCCAATATACCCGATTTAAATTGAGAATTATAATCCATTTTTTAGAATTAAATTTCTTCTAGGTTAGAGGATTAAATGTGTAATCTCATTTTGACATTATAAGGATATGATATCTTAGTTTCATATTACAATTATTTCGAGCCATATTTAGATCCTCAAAACTCTAAAAACAATATAAGAAAATATTTTTCTAGTTGAGATGAGTTTCCCAGCATTATTGGGTTTAATTAAATACATTGATGAGGTAAAATATATTTAAATATATATATATATAGTAAAATAACAGGTTGTAACATTCTCCAAATCATCTATAAGTTGCACACTTTCAATTTGACCATGCCCTAAAAAAAAATTTAGATATTTGATAATCCCTTTATAGAAAACCCACCTAAAAATGGTTAATAAAACATAATATTAAAAGAGGTAAATGGAAATATGAATTTCAATTGGAATTACAAATAAGTAGGTTTACAAGTATGATACCATTTGTGGGATGTGAAAATCTACACATGGAAGAAAAGAATTAATATTTATCAAGAGTGATAGAGATCACTAGTTAAGAGAATGTGAATGATCATGAGAATATCAATGACCAGAAAACCCTAAATCTATGATGTGTTAAATGATTATTTATTCATAAAATACGAAGGTAATGCTATTACATTTTTTTCAAATATTCTTTTCCAATAGTTGAAGGATTTATTTCTATTGAGATGAAGAACACCTTAAAATATTCATACGTGATATCATTATATTTCATAAGGAATGTTTTATTTATATAATGATCTTGGATAAATAAATTTTTTTAACTCTACAAAATAATAATCCAAGGTAATTTTTTTGGCGTGAATAATTAAAATTTACTATTTACTATCATGTGAATTATAAAATAACAATAACTTATTACTTATATCATATAATATTAACCGAAACATAAATAATTTCAATAATTTAAGATAAAAAAATCATAAAAAATCATATATATAAATAATAAATTCTATATCAAAACTTAAATCAAAGGATTAACATAGATTATTCCAAAAATAAATAACTTCGTAGCCGAATAAACATTAGTGAATGTTTTCAACACAAATGTGATCTCATAAATTTTATTATAGATCCCAAAAACATTAAATTCATTCTTCCAAAATTATCCTTTATATTAATCCTAAATTTTATATATATGTCAAACCAATAATACATATCCCAAAATATCATTAATTACCTAGAATTAAAAAAAATTGATCCTATAATAAGTTTCCAAAAAAATTAACTATCAAAATGTTTAAGTAAAACACTATTTTATACTAACCAGTAAATCAAATAGGCATGTGGTAAGTGTTAAACCCTTATCACACTTTTGTTGTCAGTTCAAGCCCTATAGCCATTGTAAATTTGATCGGTTATCACCCGCCTTGTGGTTTTTCAATTTCCCAAACCATATTATAACTACTCTAACATTTCAAAATTATAATAACCAATAACTAACCAAACATAAAAGATAAGATAAATCATAATGGCTACTAATACCTTTAAACTTATCTCCCCAAAATGTAAAGGATTTCTTCCTTAAATAAAATTTAGGAAAACTTATACGAAATTGATGGATTGTGTTTCGAAAAATTTCCTAAAAATATAATAAATATTGATAAACAATCATCACTTTTACAATTATACTCATTATTATTGTTTTAAACCATTCAAAAAATCAAAAAAAATTCAGTGGGAAACAATAATCATATTGGGAAAATAATATAATCATTTATTGTATTTCTAAATTAGGACAGATAATTTTCAATCTAATACACCTTATGTTTAACCTCGGTCATTAATTATAATCATATATTCAAATTTATCCTAATGTATTTCAAAAAAAATGTGGCGTATGCAAATAATATCCCCTAGAAGTGTCAAACAAGGTTCTTAGTAAGGCCCACTATCGTGTACCATATGATGATTGACTTAAAGGCAAGTACACCTTTTTAGACTTATTACACCTATGTGAAACTATTTCTGAACCAAAACTAGTTTTAGTATCCATATAAAGATGTATTTAATGAAGAAACTGTGTGATTTATACATTAACAAAACATTAATAATTTAAATTATAATTATCCTCAATTCCTATCACAGGGTAATGTTCCCTAATCTATGTTTTCCAGAATATACTTCTAATTTATTGTCCAAAAAATGCTCTAATATAAAAATTAAGTACCCTAACCACAGTATCCTATACTCTATGTACACATTATTATGGTGTGGGTAGATACAATAAATCACATCCTAAAGGACTGAATAGTTACCAGTCTTGGTAAAATTGATACATATATGATTCAGATATTAATTTTGAATAAAAAATTACAAAATAATTTTTTTAGTAATTTTTTATATTCCCTATATTATATAATTGTATATCATTCCTAATACTCTTCATGGATTCTTGGTAATGGAAATAAAATAAGGGTGAGATGAAATTCGTAGTAAGGGTTGCGTACAAAGGAATATATCCTGAGTTAATAAAGAATGATCAATAATGCATAATTAATTTGAAATGGTAAATATATGAAAACAAATTCCATTTAATTAATCTCGTTAATATCATGATTAGATATGAAATAATTTATCTAGAATGGTAAATAACTATAAACACATGAAATTATATCAATAACATTAAGAGAAATTCATAACTATATTATATGAATGCAATAATCCCATGGATAATAATAAATTAATTCGTAATGATGGAAATTCTTACTATTGGAAATCATGATCTTAGGAATCATGATTCCTTTTCCATTACAACCTTCTACCATGATAGTTAAACAAATGGGTAGTTAGATAGTTGAAATCCATTTAGATAAGGTCAGTTAACATATTCATCTCAAAATATTACCGATGAATTGAGGAGATATTTATAATCTGGCCCCACTCATCATTTCATGTTCAAATCATTACTTATATATCAAATGATCAATTTAATTACTAAAAAATATTCCTTTTAAATGTACAAATTGAATAAATAATATAGAGTATATATATTTTACAAGATAGGAAAATAGAATTGATTGTAAAACACCATCTGTATAAATTATATATGGTTTAAGAAATTAGTATATCCATTATATGGGATATAGATATTTATGATATATTTAATTTCCAATGATAAGAAAAGTGGATATTTTAAGGGAAAGATAATAAATATATTGTAAATATTGAAAGTGAATGTAAATAAATATTCAAGGTAAAGATAATCAATTGATTATCTGGGTTAAAAATAAATACTTATAAAATAAATCTAAAAAAATTATGAGAATAAAATTTTATTACCCAAATAATCATATAATATCAAAGACAATGAATTAGTAATATAACCCCATCAAATCATATTTAGTTATGACATTCCTTACCAAATGATAACATTAATGTAAACTAACAATGTATATTATGATATATATTAAAAATAAAAATTCAGTCATGTATAATTGATTCATGATATTATATGTAATATGGGCAGTACATACACCATATAAAATATATTAGGTTCAGAACATTACAATATGTCACAATGAAACAAAATTGTGATGAAATAACTTACATCAAGATATCTTTTTGTTAAAAATGATTTATCCTACTACGTTTTGGTTATGAACATGTTATTAAATTATAAAAGAACTATATTAGTATTTATAATATCATATATGATCCTATTGTAATATCTAATAATCAGTTCATTAATAACCATTCGTTATTTCTACTATTTTGGGTGTTAACTACCTTATTTTATCAGCCATGATTTATTGTGATTGTTCTGGTTCATCATTATATTATATATTTAAATAATATGAAAAATAATATTAATTTTATAAATATAATTTTTTACAATATATATTTAGGATCATTATTCAAATATGAAAATTGATAATGGGTCCAATCACTTCATGGAGATGGTAGGTCATACGTACACATGAGTGAAGTTATCATTTCCTTAACGGATGAAAGGATAAGGAAGTGAGTGATATATTAGTTTACCAAAAACAATATCATGTCATATATATCGCATATTTTTATTAAATTCAACCTTTAACCGTTAATGTATAGCATATGTGAATAATGAATAACTATGCACGTGAGGTGGGGGTATGCCATACACATGATAGACATTATCATATTTTAAATTGAATGGAAAGTGACAAGGAATATGTGATATTAAAATTACATAAATAGAATTATATTATTAATATTATATACATAAATTAAATCCCAAATTATTTAAAACTATGATAGGTTTTTAAGGAAAATGTGTCACATCAGTTCATGAGTCGATAGTCTATCGTACACATGATCAACAGTTTTGTTTCCTATATGATGGATAAGGATATGGATATATGTTATTAAATAAACATAATGACATATAATTATATGTTATATAATGGTTTTATTGTGTTTTAATACTTAATATTTAATTTATTGTTTTAAAAGAATAATGAAAAAATAAGTGATTCATTAAGATGATTACCTTCATTTGGAGAGACCACCTTTGGATATACTCTCAATGGCTTTACGGTAGGTATTTTTGAAGTATAATGATATTTATAATGTGTATAATGGTTCTTAGGATAAATGTTTTAATAATTTTTGAAATCTAAATGTCTATAGATGTGTGATTAAGTTAGGTGAGGAGGTCCCCTTTTAGAATGGAGGATGATTGGAATTTTTTTAAATAACCAAAACAAATCAATAATGGGAAGTCACTCTCAAGCCATATTCCAAAAAAATGATAAATTAAATATTTTATGGAACTTAAGTGTGATAAAAACATCCCCCATATACAAATACACATGTTTTAAACATTTTCTACCCATATTCTATTTTTTATATTTTTTACCTTTTTAGTTTTCACCATAGTAAAAATGTTTTATTTTAACATTGTTAATTAATACTTTATGGACTAAATAAATTGATCCTAATTATATAATTTTTACCCAATTATTCATAGTATTAAAAAAATACAAAATTAAAATTTTAAATTTGTGTACAATTTATCATGACACAAGTGAATTAACTTGAAAAACCTCATTTTTTTCTTAAAGGTGGAAAATAAATTTTAGTGCCTTTTCTAGTCATTATGATCTAAAATTAAGTTTTAAATACTATATAATATTTTGTATTCTCTCTAAAAATATGATAATTATTTTATGAAATTTAATTCATATATGAGGTATTATATAATTAAAAATATAACTTGCGGATGTATCAAGAAAGAGGCTTTTAAGAAATGTTACTTCTTGAAAAAAGAGGATATTTTATTAACTATAATACTAATAATCATAATGAGATGGATTTAAAATACAATATTTAGATATATAATCTATATTTTTCAGTTAAATAATTACTAATTATGGGTTGTTTTTATTTCTTAAAATGGATAAATATTATGCACATTAAAATAATTTTTAGACAAAATGTGATTTAAATCATTTAAATAAACTTATATTAAATTCGAATATAAATATTATTTAAAACTAATTATTAGAAATAAATCAAACTATGTAATACTATTTTTAATCTTTTATAACATTAAAATAATAATTGTACTTTTAAATTAGTTGATTTATTAAAATAAATTATACTTTTACCACCAAAATTTAATTTTTTACAATTTAGTGACAATTCAATAATTTCATTAAAAATCAAAATTTTCACCCGAAGTTGATATTCATATGATGATTTGAAAAATTATCATATTTTTAAATTAAAACTTATTAAATATCTAAAAATTATTTATCATATTTTCTCACAATAAAAATAAAAACAATTTTTGAAGGAATCCTATTTTTAAAAGAATAAAATATCATTATTAAAAGTTATTTATATATTATTAAAGATTTTTCATTAAATTAATAGTATGTAGGACATTTATATTTAGTTAATAATTTATTTAATTAAATTCATAATCCCCTTAATTAATCATTTTGGTTATAATGATCATATTAAAATAATATATTTTGACAATTATTTAAACTCAGTGTTACTTGTTGTATACGCAATCGAACATATTATTCATGTATTAAACTTTTAGTTTTGTGTTTAATTCTAGCTACTAAAGATGTTATTTTTTTAAAAAAATTATAATTTAATGTAATAGGGTTTAATAATTTTGTTATAACATTATTCATGTATGTGGTTAAATTAACCTTAATAATGACATGATATACGAACGAATAAGATATAGTTTTAGAGTTTTATAATAGTGTTATAATTTTCAAGAAAGCATAACAATGTTATAAAACCATAATTATGGCATAAATGAGATTTAAGATTCTTTTATATGAGATGATAAGTAAATATTTTTGTGTGAAACTAGAAACCTACTTTGAAGAGCATGAATATTTTGAAACATGTTACATTAAAAAGATGGATTTTTTCCTCCTTCATTAGACTAGAATAAATCTGACATCTAAGAATTACTTTGTAAAAATATTTATAATCAGATTCATGGGTTATCCAAAGGAAATGGTTATTTTACTAGGTTTATTGGAAGGTTTCTTTTATTGTTGAGTTTTGAGGGTGGGGGTTTAAGAAATACCAATCCCTTAATTTATACATTTTTTATTTCACAATAGAATGTATAAAATTAAATAAATTAATAGATAATGAATGAGTGGATGTCTATAATTCATTAATTAACCCATTTAATGAATTTTATGATATTTTTGATCCTTACAATTAGTTTAACCCATTTACCTCATTTAACCATTACATTGGAAGTTCATTGATTACATTGATAACTTATTTATTAAATAGGAATTAAATTAAATTTATAAAATTATTTGAGAATAATTATTCCAATTTTAAACACATTATGTATGATTAAATTTCTAAAACTGATAAAAATAATTTTTAAATAATAAATCATTATCCCAAAAAACGAGTTTTTATAAAAATATATATCTTCAAGGATGAAAAATGTTTTCATCACATTTATTAAATAATAAAAAATTTATATGAATGAAAACATATATGATTATATATATAAACAAATTATTTCACTAGAATCATTATTAAATATCTATAAACATAATATATTAATATATAAATACACATCCTAGAGAAAACATTTTATTACAAAATTTTTTATTTTCACATTAAATGATTTTATTCACATCCTAGTAATTTTTATCTCACAATAAATTAAATTTAAAAATTAATTTTAAATATAATAATTCATTGTATTTTATAAACACATAAAATTATTTTTCATTTTATGTAATGTAAAATATTTATTTATAATAAAATATTTTATTTATTTGTTTTTATTTCCTTATAAAATTATTTATTATTTGTAAACAATGTAATAATTAATTTTTTACTAAACATTATCGAAAAAAATTCCTCTATTGGATTCCATTATATATAATTAAAATAAATACAATGAATAAATATTCAATGGGAAAATTCACAGTCATCATATATCTAAAGAAAATATTTCATGAACCATATATCCAGTGACCATATAGATGGAATTCATATTACATCACTATATATACCCTTAAAAATTTTCTAAAATTAATTTTCCTACTCATTTACAATATTCTCAATATAAATATTATATTTCTAATATTGTTTCTTCATTATATAGTTTTAATTTGAGGTATGATATTCAATTAAAAAATAGGGAAAAGATTGTGTGCTTTTGAACCTTTAATGTACATATGGGTTTATTATTCTAATTGTTTTTTAATGAAATTTAATGATGAATTATCATAAGTATTAATTTATGTCATTAATTATAATACTTTATGTTAACAAAATATTTTGTCGTTTTATTATATTTGTGTTGTAAGTGGAAAAAAACTATCAAATTAGTATTTATTTAAAGGATAATTCAAAATAAAAATTTTAGGAGTTTTAATAAATGTTAATTACCCTTTAGAAACCACATCATATAGTATTAATATTCTTTAGTGGATAAATTATCCCTTATAAATAAACCCATAAACCTTCATTTATTAGAATATAATTAAATAACACAACTAATGAAATACACAATGATTAATGATGTGATGTTATAAATTTTCAAATTATTTATATTCATACTACGATTTCATTTTCTTCTTTGTTATCACCTTCATAATATTTTCAACAGAAATAGATTATGGACATTTTTTTTTGATTTTTATAGTAAAATAATGATGCTCTGTATTTTTGGATCATCACACTACACAATCCCCACTTATTCATTCCATCATTTCCTGATAAAAATTTAGTATCAACCATTTTCCTAGGATATTATTCAAATTAATGGTGATTCAGGATAATAACTAACAGTTTAAATCCTTATATTTTTTTATTAA
Source organism: Viscum album (assembly GCA_963277665.1). NCBI lineage: Eukaryota > Viridiplantae > Streptophyta > Magnoliopsida > Santalales > Viscaceae > Viscum > Viscum album. The sequence continues at coordinate 785,273,110 of OY728156.1, read as the reverse complement.
CAATCAAAAATTTAAGTTTCACTACTGTATATAACCAATCAAAATTACAACATTGTACCATTCATATATAAATATTCTATGTTTTATATATACCATCTATAGAATTTAATGAAAACTATATAAAAACTAAATTCAAATAAAATTCTATGAAGTTTGCAAATAATTATATTTTCCTTAAGTCTATTCAAATTATTCTACTTAGATGTATTGGTTTCATGCTTTGGTTTACAAGGATTTTTTTTAAGGGGTTTTTAATATGAAACATATTTTGAAAACAAAGTTAATGTTTAATTTTTTTTATTTTTATAATTGATCTACATTTCTAAAATTATTCAATAATATAAAATGTAAATTTAAACTTTTTGAAATAATTCAATTATTTCAAAATAAATTTTTTTATTTTTTTATTTTCACCATATATAGTGGTAATTATTTGTTACCCTTACCTATATACATTTCTTCATTATGTGAAGGTATACTGAGCTATCATTATGCAGAATTATATTTATGTGGGATATTCTTATATAAGTGAATATGTGTTTAGCTTTATGCTAGATCTATTTGTTCATAGAGGAACATATCAATCTATATTTATGGTCGAGCACTAGTAATGGTAATTGGACTCACATAAGGGTCATTCCCATTTTCCACAATGGTCATTACATTTTGTGAAATGGAAATTTTGACCATACATAAAGTCCATCCCACTTCATGTAAGGGTAACTTATCTCATGTAAAGGAAACCCTGATCTACATAAGTTTCACCCAAATCATGTAAGGGTCCTATATATACTTCTTTAATTTTAACTTGATTCATTTAAAGGACATTTGAACATTCCCTTATTTAAACCACTACCAAAATCATTAATTTAATAGTTTTATACATAAAATATGATTTCCTTTCATATTTATTTTTAATGTTCCATGAAATATGTTGATATTATAACTTCAATCTTAGGATATAATACCTGATATTGGGGTACTGATTTTATCCTTTTAACTTATTTAATCATACATTAATATTTTAGGTTTAAAAGATTCTTTCAAGAAAAATAAAATAAAAAATGAATTCAAATGAATTAAAAAGGGAGGATGACCCAATTTCAAGTAATCTTCTAAGAAAAGAACTATCTATGGTTGTTAAACTAGTTTTTATCCCATTTTTAAAATTCCTTATTTATCACTCAGTAATATTTGTCTAATGAATGAAAATTAATGTTAAGAAACCCTTTTGTAAATTACTATGTCCCTGTCACAAGATTTGTAGTTTTTGTTCAACCATTCTTTATAATTGTCTTCTTGTATAAAATCATGATCCTCTTGTGAGGTTGGTGTTTCAATACATGATCTATTATTTTGTTTAAATTATGATATTATCCATTATTTTTCTCTAATGGGTAATTTTTATTGAATTATCATAAAGGGATATAAAATTCGATATGATAAAGATTGAAATAGGGGTGATGAAGTGCCTGAATTTTTAAAATTTGTATTCATTATTTTATATGTTTGTACTATAAATATATTATCAGGAATAAAATAATTTGGATGAAAAGGATAATATATGAAAGTAAAAGAGATAAAAAAAATTTAAAAGTTAATACCTAAAACATTTTATTCTTTTTATGGTGGCAATGTTATTTTAAAAAACATTAAATATCATGAATAACTAAAATGTAACATTTTTAAGTATATATGTTTAAATTAATTATTCGAATTAAGGGGCTGGAAATCCATGATATATTAAGACTTATTAATTTAATAAACTTTTTATAAAACATTTTAATTTCATAATTGGAACCCCAAATATTTTGTGTCATTTTCCCTTTGAGAGTATGAGTTGTTATTGTGTTTTATAGAATCAATTATCACAATTAAATAATAATTTATGCATATCATTAAATTCACTATTTAAATCCACTATTTTAATATTTCGTGCATAGATATTATGGTGGTCTAAATGTGTCGGGTTAGTTGAGGAAATGATTTTTTTTATTTTCATAGCAGGAATGATGTTAGGTTTCTAGAATTTTAGGTAATATTGAATTGATTAAGGCAGGTTGTGAGGTCATGATCTTATTATTGTGATAGTTCATTAGACATGTTTATATAGTGTAGGTATTTGGTTATAGACTCTATGTTGTATGGTTTAGAGTGAAAATAATATTTATTAAAATAATAATGTTTCTAGAATAAAATACTTGAGGAAATTATCTAAATATGGTAATGATTTAAATGTGAATAAATGGTATATATTGTGATTTATATATTCGAATCTATTTAGTGAGTGGGGGATTTGATGGATTTTCATTAAATATGGAGAATGAATAATATAATTTGTAAATTATTGTAAATTAATACTTAAAGATGTTAATGAAAAATTTAATACAAAAGGTGGAAAATATGGTTGGGTTATACCACTGATATTTTATAGGTTGTGTCAAAGAATTATTTTAGAGAAATCACAGGCTTTTAATTGTACTAGTGATGTTTCATTTGTGGGATAAACATGGATAATGTTTTTTTAGCACCATTTGGTTAGTTATAGTGTGTTATTTTATATTCAGGGATTTTACTGTGATTTCTATACACTCCCTATATGAATCAATTATTTTATACATTAATAAAATGTGTTTTTTAAGGTGTTTCCCTAAAATATATTTTAGTGATAGAATAGATGGATTAATATTCCCTCTTTCAATATCTTCCTCTGGTGATAATATATGAGACTGTTTTGGGGTGATTTTAAGTTCTTTAATAGTTGAGTGGGTGTAAATCAGGGTAATAAGAGAGAATGGGTTTGATTAACCTCAAGTTAACAACACTCTAGTACTCTTAAATGATTATGTGGTAATAGTGGGATGAATTCTACAAGTCGAATGGTATCTTTTACAAATGTAATGACATGGTATGTTGAACAAGTTCAAATAAGAGATTTACCATTGATATATTGATGATGAGGATAGGATATAATTACAAGACATTTTATGTTGTGTTGAGGAGAGTAAAAGTAGTGGGGATGTAGATTTTGAGGGTTTATTAGAATGTTATTCAATTATGTTATTCTAATATTATGTGTGATACTCGAATAGTCATCCTTGAGGGGTATAGGGATTTTTAGTTGAAATTATGGGTATTTTTGGTTTTAATATCCTTTAAATACAGTATTAGAATAATTTTCTCACATTTAAATGAGAGGTCTCAAGTTATAGTATACTATAATGAAAATGGGTATTGTTGTAAAATATGTTTACTGGAGATGTTTGAAAAAAAATTGTTTATAAACATTCTTATATTTCATTTCTTGAATTATTTATTTTATTATCGAGTGATGGTGGTTTATTTAAAATAATTACATATTTCTTAATGTTATTTATTTTTTCTTTTTTTATTAAATGATATATATATATTAATTCATCCCATTGTTTTCCTTTCAACCTCACATGTATTCTTCAACTTGGAAAAATCTAGAGGTGGAATTTGGAGGTTACTCATTCTCTTCATTGCTAGAATAGGATGGATACTAATAGAGGGGTGGGGGAGTTGTGATTGAGTTATATCAAAGTTAATGGATGAGTGATGGGATGGATATTGGATTTAGTAATTTGTTATTTTCCCCTGGTACGAAAGGGAAATAATACAATTTGATATTGTCACATGATGTATGAAATATAAATCAACCATGAAAAATGATTTTATAATGATTTATGATCTAGTAAAATTATAATAATCATTCCAAATCAAATAATTGAGATGGTTCTAATAATAGGGTAGAGGCCTATGAAAGGTAAATTCTCCCATATTAATTTTCCTTATGATTTAAAGGAGTTAATTATAACAAAGTGGAATAAATAAAACTAATGAATGCTTAAAGTGTTTGATGATATTGGGAATTGGGTTTTTTCATTTTTTCCATATGTAATATTTTTTTGGATCTAATGGGGGGTTTTTTTAGATCACATTGATATTTTATTCCTTACATTAGGAATTACTATATTGTATTTCCTTTATGATGTTCATTAAATTCTTACATTCTATTATTTTAACATGTGACTCATCTTATGATATATTTTCAATTTATGTTCTTTTATTACCAAATGGATATATCATTGTGTCATAATTATATATTATGACGTTTGAACTATCACATGTACTGAATTTTAATTGATACATTAAAATTTTAGTCCTACTTACATGATTTTGACCATGAAAAATTCACATTTATTAGAATTATGGTGGATCTTTAAACAGGATAAAGAACATTATTTCAATAAAAAAAATTATAATTATTTTTTTTACCTTCAATTCTACATTTTTGATTTTCTTCATTTTTATTTTAATATTAAATAGATAATGATAGGTTTTTTCAAGATAAGTGATAATTTTAAGAATAAATTAGTTTTAATGTTCTAATTTTTTAATTATTTAACTATTAGCATATGACATCTCATGATATGTTAAGGAGGATAAAATATTTCATAATTTTTGATTGAAATTCCCCAAAAAATAATGTATTGATTTCTTAATATTTTATTGCTTTTCATTTAATAATGGTTTTAATTATTTTTAGAGGGATATTATAACTTTTTAAACTGGTTTATAAAAATTATTGTTATACTCTGGATTTAATGAATAAAATTTTAGTGTTCTTGTAAATTTTTTTATGAATGATTTAAAATATAACAAAATAAATGTTTTTGGTCTCTTGTAATGTTTCTAATGAATGGGATCGAAATAATATTTCATATAATTTAAAAATAATGCTTCATTTTAATGTATTTTAATGCATTTTTTCATAAATAAATAAAGGTATGGATAGTTTTATTTGTTAAAAATTCATATTAGATTTAAAATTTTTAAATATTAACTAAGAAAAATGTAAAAACATGTTTGGATTTGAAAATATTTTTTATGGTAGTTTTAAGTTGAATGTTAATTTGTATTCATCATAAAAAATGTATTCATAAAGGGTAAAAATTTCCATGAATTTTTTTTGAAATATTTTTAAAAATTAAATTTTCTTATAATGGTTACTTTTTTATTCTTAAATGATTAATTTATAAAATATAATTTAGATTTGTAGATTTTGTATTGTGAAATTTTTATCCAAGTGATTAGATAAATTTATTATAACTAAATGACAGTAATTGTTATGACCCTATTTAATAAAAAAAATTCTAATATTTAATATTTATTGTTATTTTTCTTGAATTTATAAAAGCAAATTTATAAGTTATGATTAATGAAAATTTTATTTAAATATAAACTAATGTGTCATGAACTAAACTAATAAATGATATTATAAAATTATTATTGATCACTACAAACAAATTTTCTTACAATTATTCCAACATATGAGACATATTTTTCATTCTATGTTATGCAAGATAAGTTCTGAATGTTATAAATTATATTTAGATCATGGTTCATTATGTTATGTTTTGATAATAAAAATCATAAAAGGGGCACATTTATAAATAAAGTGACAAATAAAAATAAATATATGTTATTTATAAATGAATTAATTTAGTGAACATATTAGGAAATTATAATTATAACCATTATATAATTATACAAAAACTTGACATGAAATATGATAGTTTTTCCTCCCATTAGATGTGGTAATAGTGTCATTTTTTTTTTTGATAACATAACATCCTTAACATATTTCCTATTAAATTTAATTCACTTATTATTTTTGAAATTCATAACCATTTTAAATAATTATTTCATATTAATTGATTCTTAATATTTCATTTTTGTGTAATTTTTAAATTCTCCATTAAAAATTTCCATAATATATTCCATGATGATAAAGTAAAATTATCGGTTTTGAGAAATTTATTTATTTATTTTATTCTAGTAAAATTTCATATGCCATATATTACCTTCGAAATTTTTTTTATTATATTAATGTGTCAATTTTTTTTCAGGAAACGTTTTGGTCAAAAAAATTATTCAAAAAAAATACAAAAATGCATAGTGTTAACACATAACAACTTTTAAATTTATTACTTAAATAGACCCTATTTCCCTTTTAAATCATATATGTATTTTTTGATACCAAGTTTTTTATGTGATACATATATATATATTATAAATTCCAATACATATTTAGTTTCTTAATAAAAAACTAATCATTTGAAATATTACAGAAAAGTATTTTTCTTGTGGGAAGATATTCTAAATCTAAAGAATATTTTGTTGATTTTTTATTGATTTTAGAATAAAATTTTCCATGTATGTTTCATTGTAGAAATTTATCACTCATATATGAATGTAAATGTTTGTTCCCTTAAATATAAGATGGAATAATTTTATATTGTAAGTATTGTTATTAATGGATTTTAATTTTATCATGTCAAGAATGATAGATAATGATGATGCATGTACATATTTTAATTGAGGGAATTCCTAAGTAAAATAATACATACTGAATATGAAATGATTTATTCCAATTGTAGTTAATTTTATTTATAATGGGTCATAGTTTACTATTTCCTTAGTGATTTTCATTCTAAGTAGATATTTTATTGAAAAAAATGTATTTTCTAAACCATAAATAATCATTCTAAATATTGTCTAACATAAATTTTTTTCATAATAAAACTAAAAAAATAATGTTCTTTAGTGTATTTTCAAAATCTCTGTTGACTTACTATTTCTCTAAGGTGATCTATAATGTATTCTTTATACTGATTCTATTATTATACTGAAAAAATAACCTTACATAAAATGAAAATTAATTATCGATAGAAATGAAATTTCTTGTCTATAAACCTAAAATTTGGTTATAATATTATTTCTGAAAACACATAGTTCTTTTGAATAAAATGATAAAATTATTATTTATTGATATGAATTGTTTTTTGGATTTATATGAAAGTCTATGTGGGCTTTGATTTAACTTATGTGGTTTCAATTAGAATCATTTTATGGTTAGTTTTGTATTAAGATGTGTTTCTAAAAGTTGTTGTGGAAATATTAGTTGGTGATTATGAGTTATATAACATAATAGTAAATTATGAAACAATTATATTTCCATTTTTATAATATCCTTTAATCTATGATCTTTTCTTCCCCAGTTTTATTTAAATTCTCAAGAATGAGCATCAACTCATATTTATTTATTTTTAAGAGAATTATAATCCACAAACCCATTATCTTTTTATCCATTATGGGTTATAGTTTTTTAGGGTGTCTTCCAAATGAAATTCTGGTTTCTAGGTTATTTCATTTGGAAATATCATTTTAAAAGTAAAATTTTAAATTTTAAATGTTTTTTGTAAATATATCTAATAATTACGATTTTTTAAATGAATCAGATATTTTAAAAGTAAATATTGTCATTTTTTATATTATTTCATGTTTTAATGGAAAATCCTCTAATTCATTAATTTATCCCTATGTAATGGAAAAATATGGTCACTATTATGTTAACTCTTTTCCTTATTATATAAAGGGTAACTGAGCTACCTTCAAAAAGTGTTACTTCTATATGAATATTTTCTTGGTAAAATATTTTACCTTTATTTAAAGACAATTTCTTGGAAAATGTACAAAATTATATAGGTAATGGTAGATCTCTTGTATGTGTAATAAGACTCGCATAAGGGTCTTTTTTTGCATAAAATTTAACCAATGTTTCCTAATATTCATGTTATACCTACATGATGGTTATACCATCACACATAAGGGTAACATGGATCATGTAAAGGTGATCCAAATTTAAGTAAGGGTCACCTTTCTCCAATTAATATCCTTTATAGACTCACAAAAAACTAACCTATATTTATTAATGGTCATTTGACTCATATTTACAGAGATAACTCTTTAATCTAGAAAGGAACTCGTTCTAATATAAGAATTCACATGCCCTACCATATTAGTTATAAAATATGTTTTTTTGAATTATAATGAAATTATAACTAATACTAAAGATTAAATTATAGATAGTGATTGAAAGAAATATATACTTTGACAGTATTAAATCTCCCTAAAATTTTGATGATTTTAATGGCTTCTGAGAGAAAAATAAAATCAAAACTGATTTAAAGTAAATTAATAAGTGAAGATGAATAGGTTTTATTGAATTTACAAAACAGATATATAAAAAATTAAACTATACTAATTTCATTATTTTTATTTTTATATTTTTTCCCTTAATCCTAGATGACCAAATAATCACAATTTGAGTTCAGAAATCATTTTGAAAAAGTAGTAAATAGCTATATCATTTTTCCAAGGATACACACTCTCATACTCTCTCTCTATTATTATGTCCCAAGAATTAAGATTCCTGAAATGTATAAGTTTCATGAAATACCATTTTATATTATGAAATTTTTTTTATAATTATTATTTCTCCAATTAGGGGTAATTTTCATGTATTAACATAACGAGAAAATCAAATAAATATAAAAAAGAATAAAATGGTGTTTTGTAACACCTACATTTTTGGTATGTTTTTTGAATTATTTTATGTCTTAATACTCTAATTATATTGTACATAATAAAGTGTTTTGATGATAATGAAAATATAAGGTAATAATGTAGATGATATATTTTGGGGAATAAATAATATATGAAGCCAGTTTTTTTGGATGAAAATACTTTTAAAAACCAAAAATTCATGAATAACTAAAAATGAAAATCTATATTTGTGGGAAATAAAATTAATTACAAGTAAAATGTTTCATGAAAACTGTGATACATTGACAATTATTAATTTAATAAATAACTACTGAATGATTTTTGGGTCAATGTGATCACTAAAAAAGTTGTTGATATATTTTCCCCAAAGAATAGTAATTTATTTTTGTTTTTTTGAATAACATTTAATAAGTAAATAAATAATTAAGTTAGTCACTTTATTTTATGTTTTAATAACTAGTTCATGATTGATATTGATATTGGCCTTTGTATTTTATATCCCATGGAGCATAACTATTACTAGTTTCTAGTGTCTATAGTTGTGATTGTTTTTTTAGGTTGTAGCTAGATACTGAGGGGGTCATGATGTGGTTGTTTATAAGAGGAATCACTATTTTTGGGTACATGTTAAGCATGCTGTGTGTGATTTAGTATTAAATTATATTTTGTAATGATTTGGGCTAGTTGGTAGGTGACTATAATTTCATGATACCATTATTTTAGTGATTGAAGGACATGGTGGGGCTTTTGTTTTAGATTCATAGTGGAATGGATTGGAATATTTTTACTAAATTTAAAAATGTAAAGTTAGAAAGAATAAACTATTTTGTGATTTAACTAAAAATGATAATAATTTAAATGGGAATAATTTTATTTTAGTGGTATTAATAAATGTGAATCTATGTATTGGGATTTAATTTTTTTTCATTGAATATGGAAAATAAATTTTAAATAGTTAATAGTATGGGAACGTAAATGGAAAATAAATAATTTCATAAGTAAATATTGAAAGAAGAAACTATGATTGTCTTATAAGGATATTTGTTGCGAATTATGGTACATTAATGTTTTATGGGATGATCGGGTTGTTTATAGATATTGGAAATGTTGTAGTGATGTGTTGAGCATTGATAAAGATGTTTATATGTTCTCTTATGTTAGGTGTGCCCTGTGAATAAAAATTATTTTATTTTATTATGATTTCTATATATTCCCCCACATAATTCAAGCATATATTGACACACAATGTTTTGGTTTCTTGTGTTTTCTCCAAACATCCTGATGGAGAGGGAACATATGGTTATTATCTCTATCCTCCTCATACTCCCTCATGTGGTTGTATATGAAACAGTTAGGTGAAATTCTTTATGGTTTTATGGTTAAATGGGATTCATTAATTGTAGGATAATGGAACGAGTATGGTGCTCTTAGATTTCAAGATACCTTACATTTGTGGGCATATAGAGTGGTTATGATGGGTTCAATTGTAGTGGATGAATGATGGGATTACCATAATTCATAAAATGGTTTGAGAAATAGTTTGAGAGACAATATTTCCTTTTTATATTATTATAATGAGTATAAGATATGAGAATATGATGGTTAACTATCTGGGGTGGGTGTAGAAAAATATAAGGTATCTTCTTATGTTGTTCCTATTATAATATTTATCTGAAATTTGGTTTTTATTTTATTTCTGTTACTTGAATAGTAATTCATGGTGAGGATATTGATGGGTAGTTAACGTTAAGGTTAATTTCGGTTCAACTACCTATTCACTGGTGAATTATTATGCTTCTTTCAAATTTTTATGAGAGTTAAAAAGGAGGATAATACAATCTATACATGTTTTACTCACCCATATATACATATTTCAGAGGATTAAGAGGGTTTTGGTGACCGGACTAAACTATACTATCATTACTATGGGGGATTCTTTGGGAGATTCTTCTATATATTTCCACTTGAATTTTATTATAGAGACCTTCATGTATTTTATATCATACATTATTCAATTTTATTTCCATGGTAACATAGTTTATTTTTTCTAATTTTGTATTGGTTAGTTATTTTCATCTTCTCTCTCATCCATAAATTTATATATTAAGATTAATTTCTCCCAAATTGTATTTTATAACATCGGTTTTAGTATCCAATATAGGTTCTTAATGACGTGAGCTTTGAGGGTCTCACATTTTTTTATTGATATCTTAGAAATTTTATAAATTTATAGTTTTTGTGAAAAAAAAATATGAGGATAATAAAAAATTTTATTTTGGGACAAATGTTTAATTTTTTTTAGGTCTTACAAAAAAATAACCCAATTCAATATAGGAAAAAATTACAATAACACCTAATAATAATACATCCAGTAAATGTAATGATTAAAAATTACCTATTTTCATTATTTCCATCCTTTTTAAAATGTAAAATCTAGTAATCTATTTTATATTATACTATGTGAGGCCCATGTTTACATCTATACATTTCCTAGTCATTTCATGATTAATTTTAATAAAAATACATCATATAAGGTCATACTATACTAAGTCACTCCAAGGAAAACATTTATTTTAAGAGAATAAAAAAAATAACAACTCAAAGAGAAAAATTTATATCTAGTATACTCCCCAAGTGAGTTTTTAAATCATTTCCATATATGTTAAACCTAAAAATTGCCATACTTATTTTGAATCCTCAGCTATATATTTGAAGTATTGCATTATATTATATTTTCTATATAGAAATTTTAGTACATATTAACCATTTGAATAAATTCCACCATAGTTCCAATTCTCCTTTGAATAAAATATAAATCATATAAATAAAATAAACTCAATTTTAAATTTTATAAAATTAAAATAAAAGTATATTATCTATGATCATGCCTCAGACCATTGTGAAAATAAAGATTTTTTTTCAATATTGTGTTGTTTTTCAAGTGGGAACATTGGATTTTCACTAGTTTATTCTTCTTATTCCTCATTACTTCATCCCCCAAAATTTTATTATAATATTCATTATTACCAATAAATTGGGCATTTATCATATTCATAGTCTATATTGGACTATGTCCTTCTTATGGTTTTGAAATTTGCTCATTATTTTGAAATTAAAATTCTTCAAACACACATTAATAACTTTATTGTTCTACAATATTATGTTGTATCACAAAACATAGACCCCTAAATATAATTTAATTAACCCATTGTAAAAAAATTTCCATAAAAATGTTCAATGTTGTTTCCAATTCTCATAAACTTTTAATATGTATTCTTTATTTAATACCCTCTAATAATATTGTAGATTCCTAAAAAAATGTATATATCAGTTAATCAACAACTAAATGTTACAAATAATGATTTTATATTGAGATAATAAATAAATCAATACAACCACTAATTTTTATTCTTCATATGTAATGTTAAGATTTAGTAATATCATATGGAATAAAATTAAGGAAGAATAGAATATTGTATGACATTGGTTTAAGATATTATAAAAAAAGGTATAATGATATAGCATAATGTCCTAAGATCATTTCATTATATAATAATGAAAAAACATTGTTTTTTGATGTGGGGATAAATATTTTTTATGATTAATTAGGCAATGTAAAATTAAATTTTAAAGTTTGAATCATTATCAAATTATGTTATCATTAATAAATAAATCATATAATTAACTAAATGAACATGAATATTTAGTGATTTTTTATATGGTTATGAACCATTTTTTATTTACCCATTACTAATATGTCAAATAATTTCTGATTAATTTCTATAAATTCCTTATGAGTGTTCTTGAGGCTTAAAAATGTTAACTATATTCAATGAGATCGGTGTGGATTTCTTAGGTTGTTATTTCGAATTATCCCAATGTTCTCATCTACCTTCATAATTTTCTACATGAGGTAACAATTTCTAAAGAAAAAAATAAGGAGATTTAAGTGTTTCTGATGATTCTAAAGATCTTGTGGATGATCCAATGAGTAAGGAAGCCATTATTTTCTATATAGGTTTTTCACCAACTACTTTTATTGAATAATAGGATCAGAGAATATAAATGGTGAAATGAATATGCCTGAAAGTTTTTATTTATATATATTCATTTCTTATAATATAGTTACCTTCAAAATTTAGGACGTACATTTTCATATAATTCACTGAATAAGTGTTTTAAAATATTTAAAAACCATTATTGGAATCATATTGAATCCATGCTACTTGATTCAATAAATCATTTTGAAAAGGATGAAATGAGAAATTGATTTTTATATCTTATTTCATAATGTAAACTATAATAGTCAATTAAATTTTAAAATTGAATATACTAAACAATATTATTAAATAAATTATAAAAAGATCACTTGGACTGTGATATAGGATATTTTAATATTTAATAGCATCATTTCATTTTAAATGTGATATTTAAAATAATGATATAGTATAATCCATTAGTCTTATTCATATGACAATGTATTATATCCGGGGTCATATATTATGATGTAATTTATTTTAGTCTTCTAAATTCTACAAAATAGATCCTAGAATCATCAAAATTATATTTATGACCTTTCTAAATATGATTCATAGTCACCAAAGTGTTATATCATAATAAAAAAATATCAATTGGAAATATGATAAATAATAATGAATGTTGTTTTTTATGATATTGGGATTTCATTAAATATGATATTTAAGAAAATAATAATTTTATTAATTTTCAATTAAGAATTTAAAATATAATTTATTAATTCTTTATTAATTATTTAATGATATAATTTTTTATAAATTTCATTAATATATAATGTTCTTAAAATTAAATAATTATAAAAAAATTACATATCTATTAAATAAATAATCCAAGATATCTATTTATAATATTCAATATAATATTAAATTATTTTGAATAAAATAAATTTTTGATATAAAATGATAATATTGAATTTATGAGGTCAATTTATAAAGTGTTTATAAATTTAAAAAATAAAAATTTTAAAGTCTGTATATTTAAATTGTGAACAATTCATAATTATTTAAATTAAAATTTTCAAATTGTATTCTTTATTTATTAAATTTTTTATATCATATTAAAAGGATATTTTATTGTTGACATGGTCAATGATAAAGTATTAATAAATATATGATTTTATAAACATCTAAAAAATATATGAACACATCCATTATATAAATTTTTTATTTTAGATATTATATATTTAAGTAAGTATCATATATTTTGTAATGTCAAGAAGTTGATATTGGAAATAAATATAATTTGTATATATATATTTATGTATGGGATGTTCATAATATATGAATAAATTATAATGTATTCAATATTATGTTTTTTATGAACATTTCATGCATACTTATATCATATTTAATTTATTAATTGTTCTATTATTTATTGTATTACAAAAATTATTCATACATATTAAATAATTATAATACGAATAGATTTTGACATTAGGATAGAGTTTTAAACTATATATATAAATGGTTAGGCATGCATCTAATGACTTGCACTCTAGGTATAACAATTGATTAATTTTTTTAGACCCTAAAATTGGGTTGTCTTTGGTTATGATATTTAAATTAACAGTTAATTATTTTTTATACCTATTATGTGATAGAATTAATATGTAATTGATGTATATATTTAAAAACATAATATTTTTATAGAGAATTTGTGTAGGACTTTTCACTGGCCTTGATGCATGTCCCTTTTCTAAAAATGTGTGGGTTTTCTATTTCTCCCTACATGCTTACTCATGTGGAGATTGTTGACATCATTTTATGTTAATAAATTTTAGTAATTTGTTTCATATACCTTATACTAGAGTCAAATTTTAATATTTTTTCATATAGTTTTTTAAAATTTGGGTTACTAACAGATGTTATGAGATTTCTAAATACTTAAAAATAAATATAGTATATACATATTTATTAATTAAAAAAATATGATTCAAAACTAAGTCATTTTAATCATTATTAATTAATATTAAGGTTCTTGGGATAAGATGATGTGATTATATCCACAATAGAATAATAATTTTTAAACTCCTTCTAAATATGAAGATATTAAAGTTAAAAAAATTCAAACCGAGTAGGTCATGCATATTTTTTATACAATAGATTGTTTTATATAGAGAGAGTATTTAATAGGTGACCTTAATAGGATTTGGTTCCAATTAATTTATTTAATGAGGTTTAAACATATTCAAAATGCCATAATCGGATGAATTTACTAGTGGAATAGAGTTGAGTTAATCATTATTATAGGTTTTGATAAAGGGTTATGAAATAAAATATCTAAGAAAAATATATTATATTATCATCATAATGGCCTTCCCAAATACTTATGTGCAGGGAAAAATAAAATCAAGTCCCAATGAATAGTAAAATATGGATCTTTCCCACTAATGGACTCGATTTATATTAAGTTCTATGATCCTATATTTTCTCAAGTTCACCCCTTTAATAATCTATTACTATCCCATTTGATCCTATTACTTTTGTATAGAACGTTTTTTAGAGCCATTGTTTTGGGTAAGTTGATTAGAGGACGGAAGTAGGATGAGTGGAGTTGAAAAATATTAAGCAGTAGGGTATACTATGGTGTGGATCTCTAGGTTTCACCATAGTGTGGGTGAATGTGTTGTGGAGGTCAAGTATTTGGAATTTTGGCTGGGAGGGATGATTTTTTGAGCGACTAAAATTTATGAAAATGATGCACCATAGTTTTCTTCAATGGTTCAGGCCCTATCTTGGTGGATGATCACTATAGTTTGGAGATAGTGGCTCCAACGTAAGGATATCGGGGATAAAATTGTTTAATTATTCAAAATCCAGTACCCCTATGACGAGGAGGTATGATATGGAACAACTCCAACATGGTAAATGGAATATATATGGCGTGGTGTCCTTGATTGCAGTGTGGTCTATCCCTCATTAATAATGAGCTATTTTGGGGACCTCATCATGGATCTTGGAAAAACATTAACCAAGGGTGGTAGTGGTGTGGCCCGTTGGGATATGTTAGAGCATACCTTATGTTAGCCAGTTCCTCTGGCATGGCCTATGGGGTTGCATCATGGTCTCCTTTTTAAAATCATGTTTATAAAAACCCATATTCCCCTATAAATACATTTAGATACATTCATTTCTTATCAACCATTTTGTTTCTCAATGATCTTTTCAAATGAAATTAGTCCACTTTTTCTTTGGATCTAACCACCAAATCCTAAGAATATATTCATTTTGACTCATTCTATCTAATCATGGTGTTTCTAGAAAATATTTTGAAGGTAATACTTCATGTTACACTTTATATTTTCATTTAATAGCTTCCCCTCAGAGATGATTTCTTGTTATATTTCCTGGTCATTAGTAAATATAAGGAAGAGGGAACCAAATTCTAACATGTAAATCTATACTTTTTCCATGTATTCTTCATTTTTGAGTTATGTGGTCTATAACGCACCCTTAAATGTCTATTTCAATTTTTCCTATTATGTGAAATATGTGGCATCAATATGACATGTCATTTCCATTGACTAAATAATTGAATTGTACTCTTTTTGATGAGTTACCCATTTATATACCTCCAATTTGATCCCTTTGGGTCTTTTGTTTTTGAGACTAAAATATGTATCCTCCTGATAGGTGTTCCGTCATTTAATGATACTTGAGTCTTGGTTTGATTGAAAATTACCCCCCATGTTTTTTTGATTTGGTTTATTATTAGCTTAATATTATGCATTATCATAACCTATAAAATTTGTGTGATTTCATGATATAGTATTAGTTGAACTATAGTTTTTAAAACTATCATTCTATCAACCTTGAAAGATTAAATAATAAATGGAATATAATTTTAAGTATTTATGATGATAATTGGGATACATACCTTATAATGTATAAAGTTCTAGAAAAATGTTAATTTAATTATTTGACTATAATGTCTTGGGATGAAATGTCTAATTATATGTTCTTGGTTATGTTGTAATGCATATTGGGACTCACTGAGTGACACAATAGGGATTATATGTTTTGGCATGGTTATGTAGTAATTCTTATAAATCTCAGACTACTTTTCCTATAATATATATAGGGATTGGCCCAATTATAATGTAATTATTAAATGGTTTGGTCCATTTACTCTATAATTATTGTAGTTCTATTCCATATTCTCTTATAATGATTTATGGAATATACCCTAGAGGGGTTATAGAAATGGTTTAAATGGTTATATTACATGCCAAGAGATATATGACATGGTTCCGAAGTAGGTTGTGGATGATCCCATGAGTCAAAATATATATTGAGATTTAGGGGATTAATTTAAGATTTAGTATTAATTGATTAAATTAATACCCTATTTATCACTTTATAGCATGCGCTATATATCTCAAGATTATTTTTTTAGACATTTTTGTGTTGTCCTGCTAATTTTTACTCACAGTATGTATGTATCACTATTTTTTACTCAGACATAATTCATGGATACATATTTGGCTATAGTAAAGGAATAATATATATAATATTGTCATGATAGATGGGTTGGTGCATGGAGATCAGACTAACTTAGTGTTTGGTATCAGGATCTTAGAGTCATTTTTTGAGTCTTCTTATAATTCTATTTGTTCAAAATTTAGCAAACAATTTAGTTACATATCATCATTTCATGACATGATTTTGTTATATTTTAGTTGTTGGAAATGTTCAATAGTCTTTTTTTGATGCATGTTAACAGATTATAATGTTTCAAATATTTTTAATGCTCTATTATTATTTTAAATTATATTTATAGTCTATTATAGATGTTATAGTCTTCCTAAAATATTCCATATCCCCTCACTGTTTGATGAAAACCTCGAGTATACATAGAATCATACCTTAGGTCACATATCATACTCAACTCAGTCACCTAAGGAAGCACTTATTTGGAGATGTTACAAAGAGTTATCATATAATATAGTTTTTATTTATATATAATTACTATTTAAGAAATATATAATTGAGGCTAGAAAGTGTCGTGACTTGGTAATGGGCTTGTGCATTAGAGTAGCTAACCCATGTATGGGGGGAAATCCATGTTCCCAAGGTTGGTATTTTTGTTCATAATTTTTCTTTTAAATTTTTTAATGTTATTTAACCTTAGTTTAGTCACCTATTATGTGATGTTATTATTTATTATTGTTATTACTCATAGTCTAGTGTGGAACAATATTTGTAGGCATGCATCATGATGGACACATAGGGATATTTGTAGGCATGCAATGTTCATGATTGGGACAAAATCACCACATGTGACATAAATGAACATATTAATAATGAAATGAAATCCCTTGTTATAACTATTAAAGGAAATGAAAAAAGTTGTTATGTTATGCTAACTAACTTTTTAATCCAAGTATAGAGGCACCTCAAGCTAGAGGTTCCCTATTTTTATCACATGTTGATGTTTAACTTTTTTGTATTATCTTATCCTATATATTTTAATAGTCATTGCTGAGAAAATTCCTCTATGTCATCTTGGAGTTGAGTTTTAGGATAATGGTAATCATAAAAATACTAACATAGTTAAGAAATAACTTCATACTAATTTAGTCAATCTGATGGATGATAAACATCATGATATATTTTTAAGGGTCATCTGATCCATGGAGTGGAATAATGTTATCACCACACCTAGGATGTCTTTGTTGAAGAGATAATTCTAGATATATAATCTCCCTATATTCATTGGGGAGGGAGGACCCTAGAAAATTAAGTTCTATATTATGTTTGCCAATGATATCATTAAAACCCACAAGAAGCTTTCCAATATGAGGGTGAATATTTCTACTTATATTCATTAAGGACCAGTAATGAATTAGTTTGATATTCTATACAGTGTATGTTAGAAATAGAAGTTATCATATATATATTTGATGAAACTATGATTATCCACTTGAATCTAGGGACTTTAACTTATGAAAAGGATTTTGATTTAATGTACTTGAAATTTAAGAGTGTGTTATTTATTGACTATGTTTAATAATTCATAGACCGGTAGTGCATTGCTTCATCATTTTCAGCAGATGAGGTTTCTAGTGTATAGAAGTTAAAGGATGGGATTTATTGGGATATCATGCCCATGTGAGAATATTTCACCAGTGAAGTTTTGTAGATGTGATAATTCATTCTATCTCCATGGAAGGGAATTTGATAGAGGTCACATGTGGTTTCCATTAAATTTTAGTAGGGTAGTATAAGAGCACTTAATATTGTAGATTCAAGTATAACTATGTTAGTTATTATTAGGGAACTACTGGGAAGAGTATCTAGGGTAGTGGGAGGTCATCTTAGAACCATGGTATATTAATACTTTTTAATTTTATATAGGATATAAAAAAGAGCCCTTAGTTTCCACACCCCGGTATGGAATGGTTTACTTTGGGTATATTGGTTCATTTTTAGATGTTTTGTAGAGGTTGACAACAACAAAGTAGTGGCAGCGTATCAAGGAAGGCACATGTGTCAGTGAGAGACTCAACTACCCCTCAGTAGACTAGTAGTTAGAGTTCCAATAAATATTTTGGATTTGGTAGGGGATCTGTAATCCTAGTTCATGCGAAACAGAACCATTCATAAGGAACAATATAAGGGATTCATACTGAATCCCATGGAATATCGTAGAGTGAGTTTTACGATATGTAGTCAACTCTATCAAATCTGGATGTAGGTTTTTCTACCATCAAAGGTACGATTATTGTATCATCTACAATATAATGTCATTCATTGATATAGGATTATCTAATTTGTTTTTATATGCTCTATTTTCCAATAGTTTTTTTGGGTTTTGGAGTGTTTAGATGGTGTTATGACCATTGAAATGTTCTTCTGAGTGAAATCAGTTCATTTCAAATAATACAAGGCATGTTCTATCAAAATTTGTCGATAATATTTTACATGGGAGTCTGTTGTGATAAAAATGACAGTCCTTGATGTTGTAGTTGTTTTGGATTGCCTAGTTCAATACTAAAATCCTATAGATTATTATCAATAGACAGTTATCTTTCAATCCCAAAAAAGAGAAAACTATACTCACTAGGGTGTGTGGGATCTTCATGCTTGTTTTATAGGACCAATTTAGTGAATATTGGTCTTTCTCATGGAATAGATAAGAAACCATATTCTGGATGATGTTTTAATTAAGGATGATACTTTTCTTCTAGTGGCAGACCAATTTTAGTATTCACTTCCTAAATATTTATCTATCTTACCACCCAAGAGGTAGATCTTGTCGATGATTGATTTGGTGTTGGGAGAGAATATAGATCTGTTTTATCATATAGAAATTTACTAGGGAATATTATTGATTAAAAATATTCGTAGGAGTATCTAGAAGTGAAAATGAATCAAATGGACTAGTACTTCTCTACGAGGTTATATTTTTCATTTTCACCGGGAAGGGTAATGTGAACTTTCTCTTATGTGTGGATTATAAGATATTAAACGAGATAATTTTCAAGAATTGGTGTTCCCTCCCATCCGTCAATGACATCACCCATCAACTAAGAGATTACATGTTCTTCTCCATGATCATATGGATCTCAATGTGCCATAAGGTTAGAGTGAGGCCATCAAATATATCACAGACATTGTTTAGGGTTAGGAATGGATTGTACGTGTTTGTGGTGATATTATTCGATTTTACAAATTCACTAACGATATTCATATACATGAAGGATTGAATCACCCATCCATTACTGTATCACTTTGAGGTAGTTTTTCTTAGACTTCATATTTTAATCTAGATATATATATATATATATATATATATATATACGATCATCCCCAAAATCTTCACATCATATCTAGTACACTAAGTGGAATCATATTTACACCAAGATATCAAAATAAATCTTCTCGATCGATCATGTGACCTTCTTAGACTATGTCATCTCAGATTATATAGTGGTAGTAGACCTATAAAGATTTTCATCCATCATATTTGGGTATATACTCATGAATGTATTATTGATTTTATTTTTTCTAGGTATTGTAGGTTTTTATCAGGGGATCATCTAAGACCTATACCATTTTTCATCATAGATGTATGACATTAACATGAATAGGGTGATTTTTTTCATTTCATTCTTATGCGATAGATTTACATTAATTGATGAGTATAATTACCTTAGTTATGATCATCATATTTCTTATTCCATATATTAAATATACCACATACTTCAATTCATTTAGATTAGGACTTGGAAATGTTCTGATGCTATAAGATCATGTTGACTCTTATGAATCTAGTGTAATTCCCCGACCCCAGAAGCCTAGAGTTGGTGAATTATTTTAATACATTTTCATGATTACAAAAAATCATGTCCCGAAGAACAGATCAGTTTAGTAGTCTGGGAAAATAGATTATATACGTGAATGTTACATTACACATTGAAACATAAAACACAACATAATTAATATGTGGAGAACGCCATTATTCTCTAAGATTATCCCTGCATATCAAATATAATAAACTACTTGGAATCCTTGGAAAACAAAACATAAGAAAGGGGTGAGCTCAGATGATGAGTAAGGGAAAATAATTTAGTGGAAGATATAAACTTTTATGTGAAGATGTGTAATAAAAACAATCTCCTTTTAAACATAAACATGAACATAATATGGAGAAAATAAATCAAAAATTTCCATATAAACATGCACACATATATTCTACTAGTTGAATAATCTCATTTGATAATTAATTTCATAATGAGAGATTTCTTAATGCTGGACATCCTTACCACATAGTCAAGGCCTCGTGCCAAGACTACAAATTAATTTTTTTTTCAAGGCCCTGTTCCAAGACACTAATTTGTCTCATGATACTTTTTGATGCATTTAGGGGCTATAGTGGGCCCCGACCGTCACTTACTAAGTCCACAAAATTCCTCATATGAAAATTTTGAAACATAACATACACATTCATATAAAAACTAGCATATGAAATATCAATACATCAACCATAAACCATAAAGGGTATAAAAATAGCACATCCACAGTCAAACATATCATAACTCATTCGATTCAATAAATATGATTGTATTATAATAAAATCAACCTTACTCAAGAATAATATCCAATAAAGAATGTTGACATAGTTGAAAATGATCAGTAAAATTTTTTGAGAGAAATATCCCATTTTGTGAAATCATTTTAAAGTTACACATTTATAAAGGATGTCATTTAAATGCTATTTTTAAATCAAAGTGTCCCATTCCACTTTGAAGCTATTAAATGTAATTAACATTTTAAAACAATAATGTCCATATAAATAAACCCTTAAAACCATTTTGAAAACATGGATATTAATGAGAAAGATTTAGAAGAATAAATATTTAAAACATTTCAAATGATGTTTTTGTTAAATAGTACCTTAAAAGAATCATTTTGATATGTATTTTATGAAACATGGACATGGATAATAAATATGTCCCAGAATATACTTACACATAGACAATCTTCGATAATAATGAGATTGAAGAATTAACCCTTAACTTGTTCTTTCCTTTGGTCGATAGAATATTTAACCTCCTGTATAATGACCTTAGTATGTTATAAAAATATAACATGACCATATTCACATTTATTATATCATATATGATTCATTTATGACATTA
Organism: Viscum album; assembly: GCA_963277665.1. Lineage (NCBI taxonomy): Eukaryota > Viridiplantae > Streptophyta > Magnoliopsida > Santalales > Viscaceae > Viscum > Viscum album. The sequence goes on along the minus strand of OY728156.1, from coordinate 785,250,999 downwards.
TACTACCCATTAAATAAATATTTTCATGTTAAATTAACATTTCGGGTAATAATCGTTTTCTTTATCATACGTGTTTTAACATGTTATTCTTGATCGTATCATTTAGATCATGATTTAAATACATCAAGAATATAAAATATTATTTATATATAATATATATTTAGAATATTAATATGTACAATATATTTATATAGAAAATGGAAAACACCATTTATGGAAAGGATAGGTCGTACGTATGCATAAACATTGTTTCCGTTTTCATATCGTATTCAACGGAAGTAAGTGAATAAGATATATGTAAGTAAATACATATATATATATATATATATATATATCGTCGGTAGCATTATTATGTCATATATTAAGAACTTATTAATAATATATATATTTATAATCATTATTGAATGCTGAACCTAGAAATGAATCTCATCGCATCATGGAGACGATAAGTTGTACGTACACATGAGCGACAATATCATTTCTTCAGTGACTAAAAGGTGTGGAATCAGATGGTATATTAATTTTACAGAGAAATTAACATGTTATTTTCATTATTTATATACATATTACTCATCATTATATCCATCCATAAAACATAGTGTTGAATAAAAAATTACACTATGATGTGGAGACGGTAAGTCGTACGTATGCACACGTGGTGAAATTATCATTCATAGGATGGATATAATAATGAGTAGGTTTGTAACATATTTATAATAACGTCATAGTATTTTGAAGGTATTGGATTTATTATTTTTGGTATGTAAATAACAAATAAAGAGAAAGTGGAAAAAGAAAATAAGTTTGAAAGAGGTGGTAAAATAATTACCTCTTCGTTGGGGGTTTCCTTTTGATTTGATCAAAAGGGATTCATAAGATGGATTTATGATCAATGGAATGCCTCTAGGTTCAATTGATGGATTTTGGGAGGAGATTTGGGTAGGTTTTTGCCGAGCCAAATGGATTTGGAGGTGTGATTTTGAGAGAATGGGAAGTACCCTTTTATAAGAGATATGAGAGTCACATTAAGAAAAGTTTGAAATATTATTTTATTCTAAAATTATTTTCGGTTCCTAATGGATAAAAATTGATTTATTTCGAAGATAATTGAGGTATGAGTCTAAATACTCTAAACCAATAGGTTTTAGACAAGTTTATGTAACTATATTAACACTATCATTTATAATTAACTCTTAGCTAAATAGTTTAACTTTTTCCATGTCCTCTTTTATTATTATAATAAATGGTTAATAAACATACTATAAAATCCCAAGAGAACCCCAAGAGGTTCTTTATTGATATATCTAACCTTATATTAGTCCTTTTACTGAACCTTATATTTTTAGAAATATTATATCAATTAATAATATAGTTTTTGTTTTAAAACTCATTTATGTCAATTGTGAGACTATTTGGTATTTAGTTTTTCTTATGTCATAACAAATTTATCACATCAAAAAATTATTTAGTCAACCCTGACATTCCAAATTAACCTATTAAATTTTTTTATGGCATGAAAAGCCTCAATTTACATTTATTTTAATATTTGTAATATCAATTATTTTAATCTTTCATTGATAAAGTAATTACTACGTCATCATTGTGTCATAAATAAATTTAAGTATTTAAGCTCTAAAAATTATAAATAAACTAAAATTATGTAGTAAATATTTTTATATTTATAATGAATATTAATAGTCAAATTTATATTCTGTATAACCCTATACTAAAAATGGTTTAGTTATTAGACTTCAATTTAATACTTTTAACTCTTCTTTAAATAAAAAAACAACAAATGTCCTAATCTAATCCAAGTGGACCAAAGGTATCATATTTTATTCCTAAGGTTGTTTTTTTAGAATAAACCTATCCAATAGAATTAAGACTTTTTTAGGGTAATTATAATATCATTTTTACCTTTAATTACCATATCAACATTTAACCGTGGTAAATAAAAGTCATTAGTAACTATTCACAAAAAAATTATTTTTACCTAATTGAACCAAATTTTACATAATGATGTCAATAATGTCTCTCGTATTTTTGAAATTAAATTCACAACAGTAGTAAAATTATGTTTTATGCAAATTTTCAAATGCACCTAGAATGTGGGTAAAAGAAGTTAAAAAGTTCAATAAAGTTTTATACATCTAATATTTTTATAAAATGACTCAAATGAATTATATTGAACTTATATAGGTAATATATATATATATATATTGACTAAAAATAAATTTCTATGAAATAAATATTTATTTAAATAAAAAGTCAGTTTCAAACAATAACGTAGTGTTTTCACTATTCATATAAAATTCAAAGCTTTCAGAAAAATACAAAAAATTCACCCAAATCCAATTTTGATCTTCCGAATTCAAAATTGGATTATATTTAAAAAAAAATCAAAGTATAGAATTTTCATTAATTATTTTAAAATTAATTATCATTGTCCAAATCAAAAAGTGGGGTTTTAAAAAGTAAAACCTATCAAAATATTGACATGTGTTTATATCAAATTTAAATGTGAAATTACAAATAATGACCTAAATTGTATTAAATGATATAAATATAATCTAATTATACTTCCAAAAAATTCAAATGATTAATTTAACACTATTAATTATTATGATTAAATAAGTTTTTTTCAATTAAAATTTAGTATGTTTTTGGTATTCGTCAAAATATGAAAGTTAATAGAAAAGTAAAAAAATTATCCAAACTAAATTTTTATATCATGATTCTAAAGAAGAATTTAATTTCATTAAATTTAATATATAAAAGTTCCAAATATTGGTTTTAAAAATCTTTCTCCATTAAAAGGCGTTAAAATGCAATTTTTTAAAAATACTTCTTTTATCTAAAAAATGGATTTTTTTTAATATTATGTCTAAGAAACACATAATATGGATTATAATAAAATATGGATTATATAAAATTCAATATTATGTTAATACCATTCATAAAAACATTTTGAACAGCTAGTTTGGTAAGTCATGGTGCGCTTGAACTCGGTGTTGTGTGTAGTGCAAGTTATTGATTTACTTTGAAGGGATTACATACTATGAAATATTGGGGTGTTACATCAAGAAATATAACAATTCACAATAAAAAATTACTTATTTATTACATATTATTAAATTCAGTAGTACACAACAAGAGATTTTAGGGGAATAATATATTTGGCAAGCTGATTCAAGTGTACATAGAGCACGTTATCCTTAGGTACATCATTTCACAACAAGACCTGAACCATTAATAGAGGAGGTGGTCAAGAATCTATAGTATTTTGACATTTGGTTGGCTTAGACAATTTTAAAGGAAAATTTCATTGATGAATCCTTGAATGATATGATGTATTAAAAGGCAGTATAAGATTCTTATGATGAGTGTGACATGTTCCACTCTATGGAGACATAAAAATTGATGTTCAGGAGACCTAGGGATGGGAAGATCTTACTTGAACGTTAGTTATTCCCACACATCATGACCTTATAAAGACATTCAATTTATATGATATGAAGGGATTACTTATAAGGTACATCTTTTATTGTGTGGATCCACCATCTGTATGGTATTTTTTTTAAATAAGTGTTCTTATCCGAGGCAGAGTATGGGTACCTCAGGGTTAGTGTGAGCAGATAATAGGAGAGTTTCATTCTTCTAAAGGGTTTTACATCTAGTTATGACAAATATGTATCATGATATATGTATTCGATAATAGTTTCTAGGGATAAAAATTGAGATAGTAGGCTTTCTGGAAAGATATTTCACCTATCATCAATTGAAGTTCAAGCCATAGTGGCTTGTTGGGTTCTTAAAGCCTATACCCATTCTAAAGTTGAAATGAGATGATTTAACTATGGATTTTATGACATTATTAGTATGGAAACCCCATAAGAATGATTTGGTATGGGTGATCATGGATCTATTGATGTAGGTATCACATATCTTGTTTATCAGTGTGATCTTAAAGGTTCATGATTGGGGTATTCTCTATGTTCAAGGAATAATTAGACAGAACCGTTTTCTGAGGTGTATTGTTTCTAAATTAAATCCTAATTTAACATAATAAACATTAAAAGGTCTTCATAAGGCTCTAGGATCACATGTACATATGATTACATCGAAACATTATCAAACTATTGGATAATATGAGTAGAAGATTCGGAATTTGCTGGATATGATGTGATATTGTGTCTTCTATTATAGTGGTTCTTAGGAGTATCATATATCAAGGATGGAGTGTCCTTATAATAATAGTTTCCAAAAAAATATCGAAATGTCTCCTTGTGTGCCCTTTTATGGAATAATATGTAATTTACCTTATTTATTGTTATAGTTAAGCAAGTTAGTGCATGCTGGACATAGTTTCATGTAGAAGAAGTACAAATAGTATCAGTTGATCAAAAATAATTTTGTTACAATCAAATGGTTGAAGAAATCATATACTGACCTTTTTATATGACCTATAGAGTTGGAGGTTGGTCATCTTCCTTCCCAAAAGTTTTCACATATGTTGGGAAAACTCTATATCCCAAAATAGGGAAATCTATCTCCCAGGTTTCAGCTTCAAATTTAAAGATTGTCGAGTATTGTTCAAATGGAATATTATATTTCCATTCCAAAATGATAAACATCAAAGAACTATGAGATCCATTTTTCAAATAATTGTAGATATCATCTTGAACCTTCTCAAATTAATGAGGTTCAGGAAACTTAGTTGTAATTTGATACAACCTTTGAAGGATTATCTTATTCATATTTTGGAATTTATAGAGAAGCCTATATACGGAATAACTTTACCTCCAGTTTGAGTGAAGTGAAAATAGGTTCATGGTCTTGTGGAGACAATTGATAAGGATTATGATATAATAAAAAATGGATATACTTGTTCATGGATACCCCTAAGTGATTCTTAGAGAATTTTGGGTATGATATTTCATATGGTGGAAAGGCTACATGATCCATTCTTTTTCTTGGTGAATCAATTATTAATGTTATTATTAACCAATTTTCTAATGTATATTATTGTTAAAACCGTGTTGTCAAGGCTTTTTGGGGGTCATTTGATTGGTATAAGTTAGAGAGAGGAGTGGAGTTTATAAAATTCACAATTTCAAGGTGGAATATAGAATGGAACTCAAGGATGAACCATATTGTTTGTCACTAACTTGTGGAGATCATGGCGGTGTCATATTGTCTTAGTGGGATGTTATTTCATATTACTAAAAATTATTCCTACCTGCATCATGTATTTTTACTGTGGAATAATCCCTACCTTGGTGGTTCTACTTCACATCATGGAGAATGTGGCTATAGAATAGGGGTCTTTGTATTGTAATTGGTTAGCTATGACACACTTGATACCCTTATAGCATGGATTTAGGTGATGAATAAACTTCTACCTTTAGAAATGGAATGTCAATATTTTAGTTCCCTTAGCTATATTGTGGTCTACCATTCGGTAAATTTCATCATTACTATGGAGCTTAGCATAGATGTTGAGTTTTATTTAACTAATGGTGGATATGATTTGGCACGTTATGCTACTCAATAGCATACCTAGTTTCAGGAGGTTCTGTACTGTGGACAAGGGACTACCATGTGGTCCGCTTTTTAACCTATTTTCTATAAATACCCATGATCCCATATGAACTCATTTTGATAAAATCTTCTATTTTTTATCATGAGGAACCTTGGATATAATTTTGAATAATTTTAGACCACTTTTTATTTATATTCAACTCTATAATTCTATGGAACAATCCTTTGTGACTCGATCCTTATAATCATGTTGTTCCATATATATAGTTTAAAGGTAAACTTTCATGTTCCTATTTATCTTCCATTCTTGGTTTTCCTCTTAGATAACCCCTATTGAAAAATTTCATTATCATCAATGAAGGTAAGGGAGAAGGAAACAAAATCTATAGTAGATATCAGTTGTTTTTTCACATCTCCAATGTTTTTGAGTTGGATAGTCTAAATCATATCCCGATTTTAATATTTTATGTTATCCTAGTTTGTGAAATATTTTAGATCATGCCTCAAAACCATGTCAATTGAATAAATAATTGAAAAATCCTCTCTATAATATGTTATGTAAGTATAAACCAGCAATTTGATCCCATATGGTCCTCTGTTGTTGAGATTGAGAAATGTTTCCGCCTAATCGGTGCTCTATCGTTTGACCAAGCATGATAATTGGTTAAAATTAACACTACACCCCATTATGTTTTTTATTTGGTTGATTATTTCAACGGTATTATGATTTATAATAACTTCATAAATTTGTGTGATTTCTTGATATTAGATCACACAAACAAATATCGGATTATTAGTATGATAATTACCTTTCTCGTTAAAATGATAAATGGAAGTGGATTTGATGTAATTATGATAATAATTGGAATCCCAAACATATGGAGAGTAAATAGATAAATAAATAGTAATTCAATGATTCAACCATAATGTATTATGAAGATATGAGTTGTGTTTTTTCTTTGTTATGTTGTAATACATATAAAGAATTGATTGGTTATGGTGTAATGAATATAGGGCTTAGACTGATTATGTTTTAATTATAATAGTAATTTTCATTATCATGTTGTAATTATTATAGGTATTTTATGAGTTATGTTTTAATTATTATAGTGTTTGGAAATATTATGGGGAAATTCTTATTGGGATCATCCCATTTAACCTGTAATGATTTATGGGATGTACCTTGAAGGGGTTATGAAAATGGTTGGAATAGTTTTGTGACTTTATCATAGATATCTTGATTAGTGATTATATAGTTTAGTGATGACCCTGAGTGATAAATTAGAGATCAAGGGTTGGTGGATTTATTTCATGTGTCGTATTAATTTATCAAATTAAAACCCTATTTATCACTTTATTTCATACAATATTTATATCAAAGTGTATTTAAATATACATGGTTGTGTATGCCTATAGAATTATACCCACACCCTAGACAACCTATTGTTTGGTTCAAAGATATATTTCTTGGATATTGGTTTGGATAAAGGAAAGGGACTAGGTTGTTAATTATTTCATTCTAGATGTGATGGAACTTAGAGTTGGGACAAAATTCTTTTTTGGGACTGGGATCTTGAATTATTTATTTGATTCCAATTAGTATTATATCTGTTTTATAGTCAGCACAACATTTAGTTACTTTTAACTAATTCATTACATGATTTTGTTATTACTTAGGTGTTAGAATTGTTCCTTATTATTCTATGGATACATGTTTCTTCATTATATTATTTACACTATTTATACTACTCTTTTATTTTTTTCATTGTATTATAACTCTGTTCTTGAGGGTATAACCTCCCCACTATATTCAATACACATTTTTTTCTAGTCATTAGCCTATGTCATAGGAAGAGGTGGTCCTAAGGTTGCATATCCTACTTCACTCTATCACATGGGGAGCATTGGGTTAGCGATGTTACAAAATGGGTTCATCATTTTAGTGGAGGACATTTAGAATATATATTTTGTTAATGATTTTATAACAAGATATTAATCTTGTAAAATATTTTATTGTGTTCTAGTGTCTTCAACATCACAATAAATTGCATTTAGTGAAATACTAGATAATGAGGGAGTTTAATTTAAAAATACTAAACATAATTAAATTTTTTTGAATAATGATTAATTAATAGTGAAAGATATTTTTGTAAGATAAAAACATTCAAAAGTTACAAAATGTATAATTATTTGAATATCTATGTCAATATGCATATAAAAATCATAGATAATATTTCATGATGATTCAGAGAAATAAAATGAAATATTGAAATAGTAAATTTAATTTATATTGAAATTAAAAATTTTTTTGTTTTCCAATGACTTGGTGAAAATAAAATAATTATTTAAGAAATCATTTTTCAATTAAATTTGTTCTCAAATTATATTTCCATGATTTCAGAAAATTTTTATGAGTTTAATTTAATATTATCCAAACACTAAATAACGTTGACAATAGAAGACTAATAAATTTGTTGTCTATGATTAGGTGTTTTTCAAATTTTATAAAATAGTAATGTCTTACAAAATAATGAATAGATCAGACTCTCATATAGTCATCCTTTTTCATTAAAACCATAAGTTGGAGTTAGTAATGAATGTAAATATTTCTATATTATTTGAAACTATTTGAAATATCAATATGGGTTTATGAATCCCATTTCAACATCTATGTCAATTCTTGATTTTATAAAATTAAATTATTTGATTTTTAATGTTATATGATATTATAAATATATTCCATAAGATTTCTTAATATAAAAGTGTTCAAAATCTAGGAAATAATTGACGGATATTTTAGACAACATTTATATAATAATGAAAAGGGGTTCAAAATAATTTATTTAAATGAAATAAAATATATAAAACCCAGATGTATATAAATAAAATAATTGTGTTGACATATTGTATATATTATATGATAAGACATTTTTTTGTTAACAGAGAGTTATTATCAACAATATGACATGAATTTTTAAATACACACAGTTTATTATTCAAAATATTAAATAACACACTTAAAACATGATGAGGATAAAAAACCTATCTTGGGTAAAAGATTTTATAAAAAAATAATTTTATAACTATAAGGGATATTATCCCACCACAAATAAAATCCATATTTCAGTATATAAAATCAAATTTTAAAAGAAAAAAACCAAAAAGATAGATTTTTTTTAATTTATATGGAAAAAAATCATGTTCTTTAAATATTCCTGCTAATGTAATTAAATTTTATTTCTTGGATAAAAATTACTTATTCCATCTTATCGTGATACACAAAATAGAATATAGTTTTTATGTTGAAAGTGGTAGTATTTTTGGACTTGGTGAAGAAATATTATTATAAAATATTCAAATTTTCTTAAAAAAATCAATGGTAATAGCCCAGTATATCATAAAGGTGTTAAACTATTTTGTTAATGATTGTAATAATATTTATCATAGTTTAAAAATTATTAAAGGGGAAGTTATAAAGATAATATTACATGTGTGATGATGAATATGGTCATAAAAATATCACTAAGGAAGAAAATTTATTACCATCATATTATTGGGTGAAGTGAATATAGGTTCTTGAAAATATGTTAAATGAGATAGTCATCGAGAAAATGACTCCTATTTTCAAAAAAAATTCAAACTGGATTACAAAAATTATTTTACTCAAAAAAAAATTATTTGGGTAGGTGTTATCATATAGTCACATAGATTCGATAAAGAAATTACATAAATATCCAATGAGTTTAAAAAAACCCTAAAACAATATAAAATACATCTCTAGAATTCTATCATATGTTAATTGATAAAACATGGACTAATATATGTATTTTTTAATATTCATAATGAATTTTAGGAATGGAAAATTTATAATTTTATAAATATGACAATCTTCATATTATAACTCATTCATTTTGGTTGTATATATCATGTTATAGAAAATGATAACCAACCTCTCAATGTATGACATCAACTTAATAAATATTCTTCATTTTTTTATGAGTTATGATAAAATGTAATTGATTGTGTTAGTTGGATTTATATAGTGATGTAAAGTATTATCATGTGGTACTAAAGGGGTTTTGTTCGCTGGACGACCTTGTATGTGTACCATATGATGTTTTATAATTTTTTATTCAGTATACTAAAATGATTTGTTTTATGTTTTTATTTATCTAGTAAATTAATTTGTAATGATTCCTATAATTATAACCATCAAAATTTGATATTTTTCTCTGAAAATTGCTGATTCTTAGATAATCAGTGTTTTGTGTGGTATATTTTATATTAAACTATCTATCGAGTCCAAAATAAGATGAGATTTTTAATATAAAATTATGAGTATAACATCATGGACTTTAATCATACTAGACTGAATGAGTATATTATTTTACATGGAAAATTCTTGTAATATAAATATATTTTTTAGGAGAGGCATGTAACATGCACATCTATAAGGGATAAAGACATGTGATGCATTATTTTACTATATCAGTCTAAAATCAGTGAATTTGTTAAACGTGTGACTATCTATATGAGATTGATGTACACTATATCTTGTGTTAACTTGTTGTTGATGGAAATTTTATTATATTAAAATGTTTTCATTTATATGATTCAACTATAGGATACATGGTAATGATATATTATCTAATTCCATAATACATGTATTATGTGTTTTGGTTCCATTGTGTTTTCTATTTTCGGGATGTTGTGTGGCATGAGATGTAGATCTCATGCCACTACCTTAACAAAAATTTCAATTAAACTGGGAAAAATAATGCGTTAATGTAATGAGTAGAATCATATATTATGATTCACTCAGTCACACTAAGATTTAGTATTGACCAAATATTAATAAGTTAATGTCCAAATAATTATCCAAAGAAGTTACAGTTAATATCATTACTTATTTAATGAAATGTGTTGGATAATTTATTCTCTCCTGAAATAAATCAATTTATAAACAAAAAATTATCTCATATGTTACATTACATGTGAGCAAACTAATGTACACATAAAATATTTCTAAGGGATATATAAAGATGGATTCTCCATGGTATGGTGATTATTTATTCTACCCTTGACTCTTATCAATTTTCCCTACTAGTGATATATATTTTTTCCTTCAGCCTCATCCTTCACTATGCAATGAACTATCATGATGTGGAAGGAAAGGGAATCCATCCTCAATGTTAGTATATTCTTTCAACCAATGGACATAGTGCGGAGGAGGGATTCCTTTAGCTACCTCTATGGGATCTTATTAAAATATTAATTAAAATTACAATATGCATATTTCCATAGATATATTTTACATGTGAATGTATTAATTATATATATAATATGGCTTTAATAATCATGAATTTTTTTCTTGGGAATGATATTTATTACCATTTTCACTTTGTTGATTAAGTATTAACACATCCTTAGAACCCTAATAGAGATATTGGTTTTGTTTTACCATTGACCTTATATATTTTGATAATGAATGTTTTTGGAGTCACATTATATGATATGGTATATCATATGTGGTTATACCATTAAACATGTATCGTTGGAATATCATTGCATACCCTATACGATTTCATGGTAGATGATTGATATGTTCCATGCCAGAAAAACATATCCTTGTATCATTAAGGAGATAAATCCTATATTATAAAACATGACTACTAACACTATATGATGATATCCTAGTAAGTTATTATCAATAATAAAATAAGTATTATAAATTTGAAAGGTTTGTGATAGTACACAATAGATATCATAAAATATAATATATGTAGAAAAAATATTATTTTTGAATATTTATGTTAGGAACTAATTAGTGTGGTTACTTTTTAAAAAATTAATGAAAAATAATTTGTAATATCTATATTGTTTATTTTTGTATGAATTAAAAAATTATAAAATATTTAGAATTAGTTATTTAATATTTATAAGGAATTTAATATATATATATTCTATAATATTTATTATTAATATGAAAACATAATTATAATTATATTATCTGAACATATTTTTTAATAATAAATTGATTGTGTGGAAATTATAAATTCAATTTCTAATTTCATTTTAAATTAGTGAATAATTTTTAATATAAATCAGTTAATAATTATTATTAATTATTGTTTAGAAATATTTAATTTGAGTTTTTTAAATTAAATTTATTTATTTTAGAAAATTATTTAAACTATATAAAAATGATTTTTGATAGTTGATACAATTAGGGATTAAGTTAGATTAAATTTATGATATTTAGATTATGTTTATTATTTGTATAATATATTTTTAATATAAAATATTTATAATTTATTCAATATAATATATTATCAAAAAATTCAAGATAAATTGAAATTTGAAGGGGTTGATGCTATATATAATTATAAAGTGTTAATATATTTTAATAATGGAATTTCCATAAATAATATCTAATTATATATTTTTAATTTCATTATTTATTTAATGTATATAAATATATTATTTCTTTTGTAAATATTGTAATTTTTAACAAAATTAATTTCAAACATAATTTATTAATTAATGAAAATTTAATATTAGGAATATTCATATGCTATATAGAAAAATTTTAAAATGATTATATTACTCTTCAAGCCTGTATATAAGGAGTCACATTCTTGGTATGATATTTTGTTTAGTGTTTTTACCTCAACATTATCAAGTACTAGGTTAAAATATAAAATTATGTAATAGGTTACAGTTTATACATAATATTTGTTGGAATTATGATGGTACTAAGATCATTCTGATATAATCTATACTTATATAAAGGTACTTTTGGGTGGACTGCTCATAGCCCTAGAGTCTAACGCCTTGTTCCGAGAAGTGGTGGATAGGTATATCTTATGGCATAGTTATTCATTTGGGGGATAATTTATATCATATGATTCTATAACATTAATTGAATGATTTTTGTGTACCTTATTAGTGATATACATTTGGTGTTGTATAGATATAATTGAATTTTAATTTTGTTTTGTAACATTAACTATGAGTAGTGCAGAGAGTTATGAATCAGTATGGTTTGAATATATATATTTGATGGATTTAATATAATTCCAATATAAATTTTCCAAATCTTTATTACATATAAATGGAATATATGAAGTAATATGATGATATTGAATCCCTATTAAAGAAATTTAATATTTTTTGTAAATAGTGAAATTTTTAACTCTTCGATCATTCAATTGTGCTGGCTTTACCAAAGTTGGGTGGTTTTGAATTATCTTGTGTTAGGGTAGGTATTAATTAGTTTTCCCTATGTGTTAGGTGTTTTATTTTTGGTTTTTTCCCTGGGTTATAATTAGCTATGAAACCCTTAAGAGTGATGTTGTAGGAATTTCATTATTTATCAGTATGATGTATGGGGTAATATGTTGTCTACTAATCCATCAAAGAGTAATATAACATATCATCAAAATTTATTCATACCTAAATTTGAATTTTATGGGAGTAATTCTAAATTTAACTCAAAATATATTGAAATATGGATATTGTCCTAGTAATAGATATAATTTTACTTAAAAGCGTTCACAAATTTAGTGGAATGAGATTTTTTAAAAATCCCTTTTACATGATTATAAAACATGTTAATCACCTAATAAAATATTCTATTATATATATAGGGAATAATAACCATTTAAAAATATTTCAAAATAAATATTAATTAAAGGATAATAATAATGTTATAATTTTCTCAAAATATTACAAAAATCTGAAAATTCCTCACCTTTTAGAATTTTATGCCTTAGATAAAACCATAATATTTAAAAAATAATTAAATTTGGTCAAAATGTAAATGAAGATGATTTTGATAATAATTTATTCCTTAAATTAATTTTTTTGGGTATTTGTTAAAAGAATACCAAATTAATTTTAGTCTCTATTCATATACTAAATTAGATTGTGTTAGTTAATTCTTTATTGTGGATTAAAATATCCTTTAGTGCATGATTTGGTAGTTGAATTGTTTATATGATCATAATAGGGAATTTTCTAAAAATATGATTGAGCTCATGAAATTTTTACCAGATTTTCTATAGTGTTGAGGATATATTAACATACCAAGTGACATCAATAATCAGGTGTGGTGAATAGATTACTAAAGGTAAATATTTAATCAACAAAATAAGATTGTATTATTCTAATAGTTAGACTATTTCATAAATAACTAGGATAATAAATAATAAAATTATTAAGGATTCTATAAGATAGAATATTCTATGATATTGTAATTAGTTTGGGAAATTACATGAAATTTTGACACCATGTATTAATGAAATATAAACAAATTATTAGATTTTAAAGAATATATTATACCAAGTACATGTTTTATAGATTTTTATATAATAATATTTTGAAATAACTAAATCAATTTTATAATTTTTTTATTAGTCAATAAATTAATGAAAATGAGAACTATATATCTCAGATAGGTCGAACGTAACAATTAGTGTGTTAATCAAATTTATCTTATTTAAAAAGATTTGATATATATTAAAACGATGTTTTTATAAAGAATACGACATATTGGATTCAAAAATTATTTTTTCTATTAATTTTTATCTTCAATAAAATTAATAATAATATTAGGATAAAAGCATTTTATCGTGAATAAATTTGTTCACCTAGATGTTACTTGCAATATGTGGGATATAATTCCACAAAAATCAATAGCCTATTTTATTAAAAAAAGTATTATATATTTAAATAGTGTTCCAAATATATATAATACCATGTTTGATATTTAAAATATTTTGTGACCTGGATTTTTTCCAAGTATAAAATAACTCAATATTGAAATTACGAGTCATGGGATCACTCTAATTGTAAAATGGTAAATTCATCAAAGAATAAGATATAAAAATAATCTCATGGTTTTGTATGTTTTTGGGTTGTTATGATTACCCCTAGGAATATCCTAGATATTCTATTGAGAAATATAGGGCCTTTGTTACAATATATTAAAAATAATATATTATTTTTAGCATCCACAGACATATTTTTTGGTGAATTGATTATATCTCCCAAATGGAGACTATGATCATAAAAAGGGGAAAATATTTGAGTTCCAATCTATGGTTAAACCTATGGTTGGTATAACATTAATTCAAATTAGAGGCATTGAGATTTTTCTATAGTGGGAGAATTATTCAATTAACATAAATGAAAATTAATAAGAAAAAATTAATTCATTTTTGCATGATTTAATTCAATTAAAAATAAATATTTTCAATCATAAAATTATATTATCCAAGTTTTAGGTTTATATGAAAACCCCCTTGGATATTGGAGTGAACAAAAGGAGGAGTGAATGGTGGAATTGGAGAACCATGGGATCAAATAATGGAACTCCACATAGGGATCATTATTATTAATGGAAATGAACAAAACCTCCATTAGAGATTGATCCGAACAAGAGTTAATGAATTATTAATTTTAACAATATGTTACTTTTCATTTTAATATTTAAATTGATGTAATAAAACCCTGATATTTTTTCATTTTCCAATGAAACCATGGCATGAATTCCATAGTTTTGGATGGAGGGTCACCAGATAACATGCACACCTCCTCATATGCATGAAGTTGAAAAATAGTAGTGAGTTCCTGGTATGTAATGTGGGGATAATATTTCAAAAATAGAAGACATTAATCAAACTCAAGAGAAATTATATAATATAATAACTGAACAAACAACCCACATTGAATAAGTGGAATTTATATGAAAAACATTTCCCCTATATTAACAAGATTTCATAAAATATTAACATCCTTAAAAGGATCACCACATGTGGTGGATCAATATATATAAATAAAAAATGACATAAAAATAAAAGTGTCATCACCATATATGATTTGGTATGAATTACATTATTACTTAGGTTCGCCCTACACCCCATACTAAACTACCTAATTGAGGGTCTATTCTCATTTATGGGTCCATGAAAAAAATATCTACACGTTCACTAAGATTCACGTGCATTGTGTGAGTATAAAACCTAGTGGTACATAACAAATACATCCCATATATAAGTGTATATTGTGTAAATAGATTTTTATCTAATGGATGGAAATAAATAATATGTAGACACACTATGTGTTATTTCATCATTCACTAAACGTGCTTCTATGAACTATAGTTAAACCCACTTTGAAACCATTCTATAACATATATTATAACAAGCTAGTTTCAATATATAATCAAGGAATTAAATTTCATATGATGACTCAGCCACCTCAAAAATGGATTTATATAATATTATCATAACTTGGTTCAATATATTATCCCATGAATCAATATTACCATGACTAAGATACATAATTAAAGTAAGTTGTCATGTTTAATTCAAATATATATGTTCTCATAGGTAACAAAAACACCCAAATAAGAATCAATTCATACGAGAGTGTTTTCAAAGTACAACATATGCACCCACATTCCAATAAAGTTATATATCTGTATGTAAGTGCTAAAACATCATAATGACTTCCGACCTCAAGATCAAGAGTGTCTAGTCACTAATAATTTACTCCTAATACATCTCCTAACAAACTAAATCCATAAAAGTATATCATTATACAAAATATAATGTTATAAGAAAAAGTACCCTTGGGAAAGAATTTGTTTTGGGATAATACTAGATTCTATATACAAGATAGTAACCCCCTATATTAATGGATCTCAAATTTTCTAGGAGTATAGAAGAAATTATGGGGGATTTCTGTTGTTATACATCAGAAAAGCATGTAATATTTTTTTATCATGATCTAGATCATATATCTTTGTGTGAAATATACAATATAGGGTTACATTAATGAAAATATGTGATTATCTATGTGAAAAAATAATTAAATGAAGACATACCATTTATTTTTAGATCCAATAAGTGAAGATATCATAAAAAATAATTCTAAATGGAATGAAATTACTAAAATCTTATATATAAGTTCCACTATTCATATTCCCTTTCCATAAGTTGAAGAATTTGAGTTCTCATGTGGTTTTAATTTTAAATTATAATTTTTATATTAATTAATATAATATGTACAATATTACCACACATCATGAAAAAGAATACACGAACCATACAGATGTTAATATAAAAAACATATTTCAAATCACAAGGTTGAGAGGCATGAATTTGTAAAAGATGTGCCAACCATGATATTGTGGTTGTCTCCAAATTCTTGAATAGAATGGTTACGTATAGAATTAGTATATTTTCTAATAATCATGATCCAACCATACACCACATAAACCAATTATAAAACATCCCAAAAAATTTATAAAAACTCCCTAATAACATATCCCAAAAAACTATAGCACTAAACACATAAATAAAATTTGAAAAAAATGTAATTCACCATATAAACTCATGGGGAAATACAATATCACCCTCAAAATAAATTATCTTCCCTAAAAAGCATCTCTATAAGTCCTTTAATAAATTGAGATACTAAGACTATATGCTTTTATCCCACTCCCAAGTCACTTTTTTGATATTTATATTTTCCAAAAACAATTGTAATAGAGGAAAAATATTACAAAAAATAAAATTTTCAATCCGATCAATAGGATTCACCGAGTGTTCTACATATGAAGTATCTATATCCAAAACAACATCTTTGCTATCAATCGTATGATTAGGATCTGAATTTTGTTTTCATATATATAAAAATGATAAATTTAATACATACCCTGTGTTGTGGAGGAATTTCCATCCAATAATCCACCATTCTGATACATTCTATGTTCTAAAATGGTCCCATAACTCATGATGGTAACTATCCCTTCTTCTCTTATCATCAATTACTGAATTGAGGAGACTCCAATTAGAATACTCAATCACCCATTCTTTATTAAAGTTTAATTCATCTTAAATAAACATAATAAAAATATATTATCTTATTAATAACCAACAAAAAATTAAAAAACCTCACCTATTTAGTAATCACCTACCCTAAGTTGAACTTTATCATAACTTAATAACTCATCCTAATCCAATATGGTACTGAATGAAATTATTGCCACTAAAATTCATCAAATATAGACATATAAATTGATATTCGAAAGAAGTGATATTTTTTAAATACTTCCAATTAATCTCTAGGGATATCCTCTATAATATGGATTATCCTATCATCCTACCTATATTTCAGATTGTGTGATGTTGTGTTTATCTTTAATTATTATCCAAAGTCATTATAAAAATATTCCAAATTAATGATAGGAAATGTGCTCTCCATTTTGATATGATACTCATAGGAACAGTCTACATTCACACTCTATCCCACAAATATTGCATATGAAACCTATCCATAGATTGGGTTTCTCTATTCGTATGTTTGAAACCTTCATCAAATGGTCAACCACAACCAACATTACATCCTTAATCCCCATGGTATTATTTAGCCATATATTGATGTCTGTAAACACCCCATAACACTTACTCATGATCTTAAGAAGAGGTTATAAAATTCTAATAAGTTACCAGTGTTCCCCTTTTACCTAATAATGGTTTAGGTAACATGCAATGAACCCTGGAATGTAGTCCTTTAGGACCATCCACAAGAAATGATGTCTTATATCATGTTACATATTTTACAAAGCTGGATGTACCGTATTATATGATTCATCAAAGTCTCATCAACTCTTCCTTAATGTATGTAAGAACTACAATTTTGACATATACATGATGTATTAATAATCATGGCATCACCGTATAGTTTAAATTTGATTTGTTTTCATCCTTTACTCTATCGACCAATGATTAAGTGATGTCCAAGAAAGATAAGGTTACCATCCCTTGATACTCATATTCAATAATATATAAATAATTAATTAACATCATTAGCATTCAATATTCTTTAGATATTTGGGTTCTCAATTCATTTATCTTCTACTAT
The DNA here is from genome assembly GCA_963277665.1 of Viscum album. Classification (NCBI taxonomy): domain Eukaryota; kingdom Viridiplantae; phylum Streptophyta; class Magnoliopsida; order Santalales; family Viscaceae; genus Viscum; species Viscum album. Next base: position 785,232,525 of record OY728156.1, on the reverse strand, counting down.
GATCTTCTGAAAATTATTTAATTTCCCTAGGGAATACACAATATAATATTTGAATCTTTGTAACTACTCAACCCAACACCTCTTATGAATGTTTTAGTCTCGTTGGGAAATAATATATCATAATCTATTGGGATCCAGGTAGATAAAAAATTTCTCACTGAAGACACAATAATTCCAACACATTTAGGAATAAACTACTTTAGGTAACTTCGGGTAGTGAGTAGGGTAGTTCCACAAATGGGATCACTAATGACATGAACCATAAGTGGAAACCAAATCGTTAGACATTAATACAACCCCCAATAATAATAATGAAGAATAATAATTTATTGTATATCCAATCCAAGGATTATGGGTGATTCATAATATGGGAATATATAAACTAATTATTTAGTTAATGAAAACACCCTTAACAATTTCCCATTCCCACACACTTCACTCCCTTCATAGTCATCTTAGTAATTGGAGATTCCAAAATAAAGAATTATTAAATTAATATATTTTTATATCAAGGAAATCCTAGAATGAATTAAATATAAAACACCTTCTTCATCCATGAACACATCATAACAACTTCCACCTACATGGGAAAAACATATATTACTTCTCTAGATATCACATTCCCCAGAAAAAATATCAGTTTTATCCAGAAATTTCACTTATATAACATGCTATAAATTTAATTCCATCGATGTTTATTTTGAACAATATCAATATTTTTATCATATAACTCAATGGATGTCATGTATATCAATATATCAGAAACAAAAACAACTATAATGGAGTCTATGTTGGGATGGAATAATATATTTTAAGATATTCATTTACAAAACCGATGCATTTTTGAATCTAAAGAGCTTTACAGGGAAATCAATAAACTCATCCCTTCATATTAAAATTATTTTTGGCACATCTTCAATTTTATCCAAATGTTTTTTACTGTAAAACAGAATTTTAATTGTAGAGAACAATAGATATACAATAAACTAATCAAAAAACCAACTATTAATGGAAGTGGATACTAATTCTTCAGGTTGACATGATTAAACATCTAATAATCCACATATAAATAATGACTGGTGTCCTCCTTCTTAGTGAATATGATATGGTCACCCCAAGGAGAAGTTTTTGGCCATATATATACATTGGTACCCAAATCTTAAAGAATCAATATGTACATGCTCAACTCTATTTTTTTCATAACATATGGAGGAACCAATATCAACTTTACTCATGGAATCATTTTCATATCAAATAAAAATTCATATTTGAGGTTGAATTATAAATAAATCCTCTTGAAATATTTCATATTATTAGACCAATAGAGAATTAAGAGTGGATATAAGGGTCACCTCATATATATTAATATCTAACCCTATAACCTCCACCTTAATTATCCTGATTTCGCAAAGGTATGGTCATACTATCCTTGTCTCTAAAATCCTATCACCTAGTCAATATATACTACTTTCACTTAGTTGGTGTAATGGAACTCCATATTAATATATGTTGATTGTATTCATAAAAATAATCTTCCAATCCAAAATGAAGATATTATCATTGCTCTTCATTTTTAGAACCATACAGTCTCAATGATGTATGTATCCACCAATCATTAAAGATAACTCTAGGAATATTTGAATCGGATCCACTCAGATAAAAAGAGTGTTTTTGAGGGAAATAATTTTCTAGGATAACTATAATCGCAATTAAAACCCCAAAATTACTTGATAAATGATAAGAGAAGGACAATTTATTGTATCGAACAAGGATGTATAATTTTGAGAAATAATCAGAAACATACCCCTCACCTGGAACATTTAATCATACATAGTTTGAACTATTTCTATGATTCTTAGTCTCCTCCATGGTCATATTTTCCTATTGAATCTAAACTATCATCTTAAGGATCCCCTGACCCAGACCTTGATACATGTGTCTTCCCAGGTATGATCCCTAATCCTCTTTGTGATATCCTTAATCAAAATAATTGGAGGCTCTGCATCATAAATATCTGATGGATTTCTCTAGATAAAAAGGATAAAACTTTTGGTGAGGTCCTCTATACATACACAATAAGAACATAGAAGTACCACCTCTCAAAAATGGATCTTAAGAACTGCTACTTGGATTCCACTAACATTTTCCCTGATATATATATCTTCAACTCTCTGATTCCAACTTCTAGAAGAGCCACACATTATTCCACTAAAAAGTAAACTCATTGGTCCAATAAAATAAAAAAGTTGTCCTAATGCATTGTATCCCTCTAAACACTACTCAATCAGAATATCCTTGCAAAAAATACCTTGGAATGATACTAGGTTAATGTACCTAACAATACATCTCACCTCAGTTCATATCCCAGTTTAAAATTTTCAATAAATTTAGACCTAATTTTAAGTAAAAATGTTTTTGAAGCATAGTAATTCCAGGAATTCAATGGTATAATAGGTCAATTATATAACTCTTTATTGAATCTCTATAAAGTCATATTCTCTTTCAAGTCACAACATATCTATAAATAATTCAGCTATGAAAATGTCCTTGAATCCCTTCTATGCTAGACCTTTATTAATTTTCTCCTACATTATATTTTCACAATAACTCTTAGATGGTCATAAATCATTGATTAAGATTACTTTGTTCACTTAATAATATGTATCTCACAAAGGTCAAAATAGAATCCCAAATTTTTCAATCATAACAATTACATAATTTTAATGTTGATGACATGATAGAGATACAAATCCTGGATAAAAAATTCTAGAGCCATGGGAAAATTAGGCTCATTTATAAGATATAAATAATAAAACATAAACATTTCTTTTAAGACGTATTATTTATCCCTCTAAAATATTTTATTTATCCATAGTACATATAGTCACCTGAGGATATACATGAAAGAAAGGGGTGAGATAAATGTTCAATAAAAGGGTGAATAAATGAACATGAATAAATACAATATGGGTTATCCTAATCATTATCATAATATTATTATCATAGGACCATTATCAAAATCTTGATGGAAACATAATATAAAGGAATAGAATGTGAAATTTCATAAAATGAAATATCATGTCGTAGTGGTCGAATACCACACATAGTTCGGAACAAAGCTAGAATCATGTTTATGAATAACATATGTGCTTCAATCATAAAATGATCATTTTGGAAAATGATATCATCACGTTAACACATATTTTTTAATATTTCACAAATACAGAACTTTACCCAATGAATTATTGGTTAATATAATTCTCATTCCACCGGTCACATTATAATTTTTACATATTCATACATGCCTCATAGAACATTTTACACTCATAGTCATGAATTAACCCATAGAATGGAATGGGTATCAAAAGGATTTCATCAATCATGATTTCATGAATAAACTATGGTTTCCCCAAATTAAAAAGGGAAATAAAATTTTGTATAAGAATGATCATTATTTAGAGAAGATGAAACAACACAAGAGGAGTAAAAATGTATTTTGGAAGGAAATGTTCTTTAAGAAATATTTTTATTTTTCAATAAATAAATATAGAAATGTGTATATAAAAAAAAGAAAAGATAAAAATAATTAAATGATATTGAAGTATAATTATGAGAATATTCATACCTAATATGTTGTGAAAGAGGTATAATCCAAATTAAATGACTTTGGATTGAGAATTCTCTTACCTTAATTCCCACATTATTTCATCTCTTTTATGTATCCATACTAATAAAAAAATATTTTTTAAACATTGATACATATTTTATTTTTAGTCATTTTTACAACTATTTATCAATTATAATATTTGGATTTTATTTCTTCATTTTTGTTAATTAAATTTATGTGTTTTGATATCATGGGTTCCTTATAAGAATTAATGTTTTGCTTTGATTTCTCTATATTCATTAAAAGGAATTTATAAAAAGGTATAATTAACTCCAGAATATTATAATTTAAGTAAAAAAAATATTTTTATACTATATATAAATCATACTATCCATCCATGAGTGGGTTATAACAATTTTCTTAGAAATGTCTCTATAGGTGGTTAAACGACCTTTAAAGGGACATTGTAGAAATATCGGCAATGGGAGTGTAACATTTATAAATGTCATAAATGTGATACTTAAATTATTTTAACATTTTTAATATAATTTTAATTTACTGAAAAATTAATCTTATGTCGATTAATTTTAAAAGGGGTTGGGAAAATAAATAATATACGACAGAGGAGTTGATAGAAACCTACTCTTTCCTCGATGTTGCTTCTCTTGTATGACACTATATATCCATCGATGATTGGAATTGGATTTCTCATGAACATTACAATAGATTATAATATGATTAATAATGTGTAATTGGTTATATATTTGTATTTATAAAGGGTGGGAGGAGTGGATTTGCAAGGAATGTGAGTGGGGTTATTTATAATTAATGAGAGGGGTATTATTAGAATAAAAATTGAATAAAAATAATATCAAAGGTATTCCTTGTAATAGTGATTTTTTGAGGTTATAAACCATAATTGAATTAAATTACATGATTTTAAGACTTCAGTTAACTTTATAATATGAATTCATTAGTTTAATCAAAATGAATGGTGGAAAATTTAAATGATATTTTTTTAAAGTAATACATTAGATTTTTAGGCATTGGAAAGTAATTTTTATTGTTAGAAGATAATTTAATTTTATTTTAATGAATAATTTATGAAATTAATTATATCATTTGAAAAATTAAAGTTCTAGATAATATTTTTTCCTTGTTACATCGTGAATGAGGTAATTCAAAATACATCTATTATGGGAAAACTATTTTTTTATTCATTGGAAAATTGAAGAAATTTTAAAATTAAAAAAAGAATACCCCTTGGATAATTTGTACTTGTTTATTTCAAAACTTATTATCCTTTTATCAAAAAAAATTATAATATACAAGATTAAATTTCTTAATATAAGAAATTATTATTTTTTGAAATATGGTAAAATATAGTTTCTTAAAAATGTGCATATATTTTCGTTGAATGTTTTATTAGAGATATTAATTTGTTTAACTTTATAATATTTATATTAAGTTATATTACTCATGATAAATGTAATTTATATCACAATTAAATATTTTTTTGGTTAAATTACTATTCCATCAATTAGGGTACTATTCCCAACATTTAGGTTACTATTCCTAATGGTCAGAACAGTATTCCCAATTGTTAGGTTACTAATCCAATGATATCATTAATATTATAATGGTCACATTAACTAATGTATATACTTTTTTATTCACTCATTCATTATTTACTTCAATTATTCGCATGATTGATTATTTTCATTTTCTATAATGTCAATTGGTTTACTAATATTTAGTTTCTTTTCTATAGTGTTGTTTTTTGGAGGGATGATTCTAAAAGATTGGGGTGATCTATATCTTCAAAATTTATCTTTTAATCATCAAATTTTTTCCACTGGTAATATTTATACTTTATTAGGATTACTCATTGATTATTATAATGATTTTCTTTAATGGAATGTAGTATTTTTGGGTTCTATGTGTTTTGTATGTGTTCAATAATATATAATATAATAAAAATTTATCTCAATAATAAAATATAAATTATAAACTATAGGTAGTTAAATTCTTCCACCTTTATAAATATTATCCTCAAAATTTCAAATCTTTTAATCATTTTAGAATAGGTTAGTGTAATTTTGTTTCATTATTTCCACTGGTTTTTGTGTCTCATCAAAAATATGATTCATCCACAAAACTTTGAGAAGGTGAGTCTACTTTTTACAAAGAAATGTTTCCTTGTGTTCCATGATCTTCACCATATACTCTTAAAATGGGAGGGGTCACTTTCTAGTTATACCACCTCTGGATTCCTTACATAAGAGGGATAAGGTATGTACTTCCTCAGGAGTGATATGTGGAACACATCATGAACTTGAGACATATTTGGTATAAGTGAAATAAAATAGGAAACTACTCCTATGAAATCAAAGATCTAAAATGCGACAATGTACATTGGGATAAATTTTCCTTTCATTCCAAATAGTATGAATCTCTTCCATTGTGACATTCAGAGGAAAACATTGTCTCCAACTTCAAACTTCAGTTCCCTTTGATAATTTTAGGAATACCACTTTTTCCAAACATGATTAGAGTTTATATGTTATTAGATATCTTTAACCTTCTATATCATTTTTTCACAAGGTTAGGTCCATGAATATTTCATTCTCAAACTTTTTCCCAACATGTTGGGGTTCTAAATCACTTCATGTGTCATGCTTTATATGGAGTCATATGAATACTTGAGTGGAATCTTCTGTTAAATTATAAATCTACCAATGGGATATATTTATCCTATCCAAATTTTAATTCCTTGGATTATGCTATTAGAATGGAACCAAAAGTCTTAATATTCATTTTACATTGGCCATTATTTTGGGGATGATATTCTATTCTTATATTCAATTTAGTACTCAAAGCATGTTGAGGAATTCTCTAGAATATAAAGTTGAACCCTATATCCTCATCAAAAAACATAGAAATTGGTACCCCATATATCCTCACAACTTATTTCACATATATATTGTAAATTTTTTGAAGAAAAAAATCTTCCAAAATTGTGAGAATGTGGGTTGTTTGATGAGTCGATCCACCACAATTCATATTGCATTATTTTCATTGGATGTCTTCCAAAGACTGGTGAGAAAGTCCATAGTGACATTGTCCCATTTCAAAATGGGTATAAGAAATGGTTTCATCATCCCTTTGTACTTCTATCAGATTACTTTTACTTGATTACATATCATGAATCTTGATATATATTTAGAAATCTACTTATTCATGTTTCCCCACTATAATTTCTCTTGATGATCATGGTACGTCTTGGTACTTCATGGATGGGTAGAGAAAGGCTAGGTATGTGCATTATCCAACAGATCCTTTTTAATATCATGTAATAAAGTAACATAAATCTTCTTTTTAAATGAATCACACTATCATCATTGATCTGTAACTCTTGTAGATTCCCTTTCATTACTTCATTCACCTTCTTTTGAAGTTACGAATCATCCCTTTATCCCTCCTTGATATTCTCTTAGATAAATGGATAAGAGATAATTTGAGAAATCTAGTATGTATTCCCGACATTTATGATTTATAGATCCATCCTTTTTATAACCATGAAAATTTTTTATTTCTCAACTCACATAATGGATAAATTAGTAGGTTATTTTATGAAAATAGCATTTGCTAAATTGTTTACCATTCATAGAAGGTAATGACTAATGAAATTGTAATAATTTATTATCTCGAACCTTATTATTTGATTAATTTTTAGATCCTTTTAAGTGAATATATAATTTATAATCTTATTATTGATACATATGTCACACTTGTCACCATATAGTCAGTGTCATCAAATATTTTGAGTGAATATCATAGCTCCTCACTCCAGATCATACATCTAATAGTTCTTCTCATGTATCGTTGACTACCATGAGTAATAGGCTGTCACATTATCATTATACATGATTAAAATACCATATAAATTACTTGAAGCATCATTTTATATAAAAAATCCTTCTCCACATTATGTAAGTGTGAGTATAGGTTTTTTTATTAGCCTCTTCTTGAGCTCCTTGAAATTTTCCTCACATTATTTTGTTCAGATATACATTACCGCTTTATATTTTATAATATTTAAAAGGTTAAAACATTATGTGAAATGTATAAAAGGTTTATAGTACCCATGTAAGACAAGAAATCTATAAATTTTCGTAAAAATTGTGGTTCTAGTCCATTCTTAAATTGCATTTTTTTTAAAGTTCCACTAAAATTACGTCACTTGTGATCACATTCCCTATGAAAGTAACTTTGTGTCTCTAAAAGTCACACTTGATGAACTTAGAATACATTTTCTTCTTCCTTAATGTCTCCAACACAATCCTTATATTCTCTTCATGTTCCTCCATGTTCTTTCCATAATTTGTAATATCATTGATAAGGACCGCAACAAATTTTTCAACATCGTCTCTAAAGACTATATTCATCAAATCCATGAAGATTTAACAGGATTTAGTAAGTTTGAAGGTAATCACTATGAACACATAATTCTCATACTTTTTATTGAAATATATCTTTTTAATATCTTCCTTCTTCACCTTGAGAAGGTGATATCTATAATGAACATCAACTTTGAGAAAAACTGAGTTCCTCAATGTTGATTGAACTAGTTATCACTCTTTTGATGGTGATCATTTTCTTTTATGGTGATCTTGTTCAGATCTCAATAATCGATACACAACCTCAATCATCCATCATTTTTCTTTATAAATAGAAATTTCACACCCCAAGGTTATGCACTAGGGTGCATGAATACTTAGACCGTATACTCTTGAGGCTCCTTCTTTAACTTCTCAAGTTCTATTTGGTCCATCCCGTAGGGTCATTTAGTGTTTTGAGTGGATTTGGGTATATGTTTTATTGATAACTATACCTCATCATATAGGGTAAGTCAAGGTAAATCTTCAATAAATACATTAGTGTATTCTCTGAAAATGGTAATTTCGTCCAAGATGATTCCTTCATTTGAATCAACCATTTGGAAAAGGTACGGTTCCTCACAGGGTGTCATCAACCACACCATTGAGGGATCTTTCAAGGGAAATTTGTGATCTTCATTTCATTTGTATAAGATCATTGGATGGTTCAAAATATGAAAGGAGATTTCATTTTCATGATAGTTGATATTTTCTCTATATAATGAGATTCAATAAAATCCATGTATAGTGTTGAATTCTAGAAATGAAAGTATTGTCAGATTTACTGGAAGAATCAAACTACATATGATAATAGGAGATGATTACAACACATGGGATGTAATGATCTCACCACTATGAGTTTTTAAATATATATATACTTAAATAAATTGTCGATTCGATTCAAAATGTATTGAAAACATGAAGGACGTAATGGAATATGTAGAATCAGAATCAAATCAAATATTTTACATTCATCAGTGAATAAGAAGTATACCTTGTATGAATTAATTTTCATGGTGCACTTCAAAATTACTTGTGTAATAAGATTTACCTTGCTCCTTTTGTTTTTATGGTTGTTATCGATGTTTATTATTCGCATAGACACATAGTTTTGTTCACTGGCTTGCATAGTTCCCTTTATTCCAATAGTTAATACATGGAATATTGGGTGGTGATCTTCTTTCTTCCATCACATTGGTCATATTTTTTATGTATCTTCGATATTGATTATGTTGGTGAACTCCTCTCCTATAAATATATCATTTCATTATATTTTTGAGGTAGTTCCCATGATTATTTCTCTCACATTTTTTACATGTTGGTTGTTGATCATTCATTCCACCTTTTTTGTTAGAGCCACCATCTCGAAACTCCATATTTCATTTCTTATCTTTATGTCCATGGGAAAATTAACCTAACTATATCACTACTTTGAGAGAACATTGAAAAAACCTATTAATAATTCGTAAAGTATCATATTTCTAGGGCCTTTCGGAGGTGTGGTTTTAAATCACTCAAGAATATATCTATTTTTCGTTCATTATTGATAGATAAATCATAAAAATATTTGTAAATCATTGTGGTGTTTACCTCATGATCCGTGATATATTTTCCTTCCATTAACTTTAGATCTATGAATTCTCTCTCTATATTTGATTGAAAATATTAGTGGAAATACATATTAATAAATATTTTCTGAAATTCTTCCTAATCCATCTCTTCAATTTCATCCTTTGGCTTGGAGTTATTAATCAATGTCCACTATTGATCTACTTCTCCATCTAAATGATAGATAGATAGACTCACCTTAACCTTCACAAAATAGTGGATCATAGAATAGATATTCTCTTTTGTGTTAACCCATTATTCTATGATATGTGGATTAGAAGATACACCAAATGTCTATGGTCATTACCACATAAATGCTTGTTTCTCTTTTATATGTGAAGGCAGGTGTAGCACAATGATCAGGTTATTGTTCATATCCTAAAACTATTGGTTAATAATTTCCATGACGTTTTAAACTCCACCTCCCAAGGAATTGTGGGTGTTGTTCTAGAAATCATGTCATTGACCCTCATAGGGGTTGTTGGCCTCATTTATCTTGTTTCCCACCATTTTCCAAAATAAAAAAGTTTTAAACAAAACGTAGGTCATAAAATCATGAATAAATAATTTATTCTTTTGGAAATTAACTCTAAAGGAATATCTTATTACATCACTCGGTTTATCCTTTCTCTAAAATAATGTTTCATATACTTAGTCTAATCCAAATGGTTTATAACAATGTTTTCTAGTCTTGATTACCATTTTAACTGAACTATGATTGGATACCATCTATAGTGACCCTTATTTTTCTTTCATAACTATTACATCATTTTAAGATAAACAATATAATAGAGGTATAAATCTAGGATCAAAAGGTTTGTTTTTTCTAAATTAGTATCATATATAACATGTACATAAAAAAACATAAACATTTAAATAAATCCTTCATCGTTTTCTTCTAAAACCACGCATTCTCCTTAGTACATGTAATCACCTAATGTTGTACATCAATGAAAGGGGTGATCTAAAATACTAATAAATAGAGGAAAGGGACATGAATCAATATAATATGAGATAGAGTAATCATTATAAATATATCATATGATTAAGACCATTATTGAAATCATTAGGGAAATATTAGATAAAGGAAAGGAATGTTGAAATGCATAAAATGAATCATCATGTCATAGAGTTAAAATAGCACACATAGTTGTGAAAAAATCCAGAATGATGTTCACTCTTAACATATGTGCATAAATCATAACATCAACATTGTGGGAAAAACTAACATAATGTTTATATATATTTCACATAATCTCATGAGGTATATCACATTATCCAATGCATTGGAGAGTTATAAAATTCCAGTCCCACCCATCACATCATAGTATATACATAATCATGCATACCACATAGAATGGTTTATAATCATAGTCATTAAATATCCCATGGAAAATAATGGGTTTCATAATAATTTCATCCATAATGTTTTCATGAATAAAATTAGGGTTCCCCAAATGAAAAAGGAAAACTGTTTTGTATAATAATCTTCAATCTTAATAAAAGAACAAACAACTCAAGAGAAGTCCAATATGTGATTTGGAAATAAATGTTCTTTTATAAAATCATCTTATTTTCAATAAAATCATGTTAAAAACATGTATATCCCTGAAAATAAAATTTAAAAATAATGAAATTATAATTAAAGATCATTATATGAATATTCATACAAATGTTTCCATTAAAGTGGGATAACCCAAAGAAAATGAGTTGGGTTCGAGAATATCATTACATTAATTCCCTCATTATTTATTCTATTTTAATCCTCTTGAATAATAAACATATAATATATAATTTCTCGGATTTTCCATATATTATTTTTAAATATTATATGGAATAATTTTGAGACCAGACCTTTCGACGACATGCAATTCTGAGGCCCACAGTTCCCAGAATAAATGTTTGAAATAAATAAAAAATTTAAACAGTGTATGTGAGTGGGATTCCTGTAAAAGTGGAATATCCTTTAAACGGGTTCCCAAATTAGAAATCTGAGGGCACCGTTGTGTTCATTGTAGATACTTTACCTTTGGTAAGGCCTAACATCAACCGGAATGGGTCAGCTGCAAGAGTTAGTTTTGGTATTTTTTAATGGTAATAAAATAAATTAATAATTTATTTTAAAATGTTTACTTTTTACGCAACGACCTAATTTCCTCCTCTTTAAAAACCTACTTATAGCACATTTGCAGGTTAGCAGAATAAACCTAAAAAAATGAGGATGGGCCATTAGAGCTTTGGAGGGGAACCCGTTGGCAGATGGTGGCAACACGAGCGATCGATGCATCTCAGAATCGACAAACCTTTCCATCGAACGTGATGCGGTGATCGACCTTCCATTGAATCGAGGTAGGGGTTGTTTTTTAAATTATTCTTCCTCGTTCATGGATTTAATGATGAACGCAGAACAACCCAAAAATAGGTTGATCTGCGGATTCGTACATTTTTTTGGGAGGGTTTTCATTGGGTTGATCTTGAAAAATTAATCCATTTTAGATTATTTTTTTTGATTCAACACCATTTGATCCTACTAGCAGGAGTGGATTAATTCCATGACGAACGACGGTGGAGGATTATTCCATGATTTTCTTTTCAATTTCTTTCCCCTTTATTTTTCCAGTGGGTTCCTCACCTTCTTTATGGGGCGACGAACAATGGGTCATTGCACATACATTTTGTGACACAATGATCCAAAATCATAGATCTATCATCGTGAAAACCTATTTGAGATGAGAAGATGACGTCAAGAGACGAATAAACATGGTTTGGGATTTCTTGTTCTTCTAGTGTTCTTTGTGCGGGTGAATTAAAATGTGCTTTTGGGGTTGATCAGAGGCTTGAAACTGACGGAATCAGCTTCATGATGATTGGGAGACCACATCCATTTGGTTTCGTGATAATAGGATGGTCGGATCGGGGATTGTAGAAGCCCCAAGGCATGGTGATGAAGAACGTCAGTTCTGGAAATTTCCTAAGAACACAGTGTTAATCCTAAAGAACATGTCAAGTGGTATCGACGGCGATGGCTTGTGTTTCGGGTGTTATAAGACTATCACACGGCCTATGAAACCAATCACATGGTGTGATGGACCTTCCCCGAAGCTTGGAATGTATTTTGGGAAGTACACGGACACGGCATGTAGTCCTTACGAGGCATGGAAGAGGTGACTACGCGAGGCTCGGCATGTATCGAGGGGATAAATTCACATGAGGTGGAGTACACGGTCGTGTACTCCACCACATAGCCTGGCAAGGCCAGTAACATGGCTCACCCTGTGCGCTAGTTACATGAGTTGGAGTACATTGGTTGAGGTCGTGTACGGGCACATGGACAACATACACGGAGAGGGACCGAGATTCTTTGACACGACGTGTGATCATTTCAACATGCCATGTAGTTTCATTTTAGATGAAAAAACGTGTGTCATGGGCCATTGTACGTGGGCAGTACTCGGGGTCAGAAGACATGGTGTGTGACACTTCTAGACGCCCTGTACTTTTTAGTACATGGCTTGATATTCTGGTCTACCGTATCATGGAAATGTTTCGTTTGGGTTAGTGACCCTTATTCCCATTCCCCTGAAGGTCATGTATCATTTCCTTCTATAGTAGTATGATCCATTCATAAAAACATTCTATGATAGAGCCAGGTATCCCTTCGAGAGGCTCGGAGCGAGATCCTCTATCCATTATTGACCCTAGGTAGAGTCAGGTATCTATGTGACTACATCCACAAGGCGATGATCTTCTACCTAGCAGGTGAATTCCAGATGAGTCGCGGTATCCACCAAGGCCCTAGTAGTGATCCTCATATATGTATTATGATCTTTCCCCACTCAGGAGTGTGTTCTCCTGGAATGAGTGTATCTATCTCTTATGAATTTTCCAGACAGACAGTACTTCTTGGACGGACATCATTAGAGCTATCAGACTCGTGGAGTGAGTTCTTCTGGATGAGTGATTCGTGGAACCTCATAACTGAATCCCTAGTGGGGGTATATTGGTGTGTGACTTATCCCTAGATTACTGGTTTGGTATTTTAGTATATATAGATTTTGTTCTCCTATTATATGTTCGGTAGACATATACTATATAGAGCCGGTTGTGCCTTTCCTTTGTGTATGGATTTTTAGTTTTTTAGGTCCTCTACTGAGTATTGTTATACTCACCCTTGCATGGGCTTTTCCCAGATGTGTCGTGTCTTTTTCATATGAGCAGCCTTTTGAAGGAGTCTAGGGATGACCAGGATAGGACTGAGATTTATGAGTTCCCTATAGGATGAGGTGTTCCTATGGATATGATCAGTACTACCGGTGCCTGTTTTTATTCACAGGTTGGACTTTGTAGTTTTCAAACTCGTGTTTTGGTGGGATTGTATTTTTTCCTAGTTTACATTCAATACTTTACTTTCCATCATTCTCTATTGGTTGGGTTTAGTTGTATACATGCATTTTTGTTCCCTAGTGTTTTTTTACATTTCAGCATTGTGGTCTTGGGGACATGTTGGTGTGTACAGGTACATAGGCAATGCCTTCCATGTTAGTAGTATGCCTACTCGGTGCTAGTCACCATCCCCGGGCCTATTGGAGGCGGTCTTGGGGAGTTGCAGCATGGGCCCCAAGGTAAATAGACTAGTTTGTAGTGGTCTCCATCGACAACATCCATTTGTACTCGGTGTCATAGGAGGAGCACGCGGGGACACCTGCGGATGGTTCTAGATGTACTCCAAGAGCACTGACATTATAGGAAGCTCTTGAAGTGCCAGTTCTGGATTCCGGAGGTCTGCTTTCTTGGACATGTCATTTCAGTAGATGGAGTAGTTGTGGACCCAGCCAAGGTGGAGGCATTGTTAGATTGGGATCCACCTCGGAGTGTGATGGAGGTGCGGAGCTTCCTGGGGTTGGAAGGATCTTACCGGAGATTCATTCTTGTTTTCATTCGAATATCAGCACTGATGACAGCCTTTACTAGGAAGGGGAAACCTGTCAGGTGAACGAAGATGTTCCAACAAGCTTTTGAGTGGTTGAGGTAGAGTTTAATAAGTGCCCCAACCATGAGATTACCGAAGGAGGGTGTTGACTGTGTCATTTTTTGTGATGCATTAGGGAACGAGCTTGGTTGTGTCCTGAGGTCGATACAGGTAGTGATTGCTTATGGTTCACACCCGCTTAGGCCACTTGAGTAGAACTATGCAACCCACGATCTCAAGTTGGAAGCAGTAGTCTTCGCGTTGAAGATGTGGCGACACTACCTTATGGGTGAGCGGTTCATCATCTACTCCGACCACAAGAGCCTCAAGTACATTGTCTCATATATGGATCTAAATCTGAGGTAGAGGCATTGGATAGAGTTCCTCTAGGATTATGATTTCAAGATCATGTATACAGTTGGGAAGGGGAACAAGGTGGAATATGCTCTTAGCAGAAGGTCGAGCTTACAGCTATTGAGTGAGATGATAGAATAGTTATCCATGTTGTAGCTATCCTTCATGGACAGTGAGGATGAAGCATACCTTCATTCAATGTTTGTCACCTCTCCCCTCATACAAAGAGTTAGGGAGGCGCAGCTTGGGGATATTGACCGTGAGGTTTTACATGATTAGTTATCCATAGGACATGCTCCTGATGGATATTCGCAAGGTGGGGAGCACATACTTCTTTTTATGGGACACACTGTTGTACCAGTGGTGTTGCAGGAAGAGTTCCTAAGGGAGATTTATTCATCCCCTTTGGCAGTACATCCTGGAGTGTTGAAGATGTACCAGGATCTCCAATGATAGTTCTGGTGGTCAGGATTGAAGAATCCCGTAGCGTAGTTTGTTTCTTGATGTCTTACATGCCAGTAGGTGAAGGCTGAGCAACATGTTCCAACGCGATAAGATCACCCCTTCGAAGTTCCAAGTGGAAGTGGGATGGAATATCATGGAGTTCATGATGGGCTTACCACAGACATCCAAGGGGAATGATTCCATCTGGGTGATTGTTGACCGACTCACCAAGTCGGCCCACATCTTAGCTATCAGAGAGCAGAGTTTTGTAGAGATCTTGGGATGCCTCTACGTGGATTAGATAGTTCGTCTTCATGGAATCCCTATGAAAATATTCTTGCATTTAGATTCTTGCTTCACATCATGGTTGTAGAAGGGATTGTAGGAGGCTTTCTGGGCTCAGTTATGCTTGATCACGGTGTTCCATCCCCCGACTGATGGCCAGACGGATAGAACCATCCAGGTTCTGGTAGATTTGTTGTTGGTTGGTATCTTGGAACTTCGTCATAGTTGGGAGGACCCCCTATCACTAGTGGAGTTTGTGTACAACAATATCTACCACTCTACCATTTGTATGGAACCTTTCGAGGCTTTATATGGGAGACCCTGCTAGTCACCACTATGCTAGACCAACCCCAGAGAGTCCGCACTCATGGGTCCAAAGTTAGTATGAGATATCATCGAGAAGGTGCAGATCATCCGGGAGCGGATGATGACTACACAGATCCGGAAAATTACTTATGTTGATAGGCGATAGAGACTTCTGGAGTTCGAGGAGGGAGACCATGTCTTTCTTCAGGTCTCACCTCGATAGGGGTTACATAGATTTGGCCAGGGCGTCAAGATATCTCCAAGGTTCATCGGACGTTTCCTAATACTGTGTAGAGTTAGCAAGGTGGTGTACCAACTAGCGCTACTGCTATAGTTGCATCAGGTACATGATGTCTTCCACGTTTCGCAGTTGAGGAGTTATGTGCATGACACATTACACATCATCGACTGGGGAGGGCTAGACATCGAGGATGGAGTGACCTTTGTTGAGTACCTAGTAGAGATTGGGGATTGGTAGGAGATGATCCTTTTTGGTTGATCAATTCCCTAGGTGCACATTTTGTGGAAGCACAGGAATCATTAGGAGAGCACGTGGGAGCGGGAGACTCAGATTCCTGCCCAGTACCTGCATCTTTTTCAATAGCCTTTATTTTGTCTTTTCGGGGATGCAAATCCCAATGGTGGGAAGAATGTAATGTCTCATATTTTCTGTGTATTATTTTTAAATATTATATCAAATTATTTCGAGACCAGAGCTTTTTATGGTGTGCGATTATGAGGCCTTGAGTGTCAGTAATAATTGATTGAAATAAATTAAAATTTTAAACAGCATGCTTGAGCAGTTTCCCTATAACAGTGGAATATATTTTAAATGAGTGCCAGGATAAAAAAAATTTAGGGCATCGTTGTGTTTAGAGCAGCCAATTTACCTTGGTATGGTCCTAACATCAACCAACGGGGGTCATCTGCAAGAATTACTTTTGGTATGTTTTAATGGAAATTAAATAATTTAATAATTTTTTATAAAATTTTCCCTTTTTATTCAATCACCTAATTTCCTCCTCTTTAAATACCTGCTTATGGAATGTTTACAGGGTTAGCCATATAACCCTATAAAATTCATGATTAGCCATTAGAGATTTGGAGGAGAACCTATTGGCGGATTACAGCAATGCGAGCGATCGACGCATCTTAGAATTGACGAACCTCACCAAAGAACATGACACAGTCATCATCCTTCTACTGAATCAAGGTAGGGGTTGTTATTTCAATTCTTCTGCTCCATTCATTGATTTAATGATGAACGTGAATCAACCCACAAATAGGTTGATCCACGGATTCGTACATTTTTTCAGGATGTTTTTTATTGGGTTAATCTTGAAAATTAATCCATGTTAGATTATTGTTTTCATTCTACTCTGTTTGATCATACTAATGAGAGTGGATAAACACCATAATGAATGAAATAGTAGGTTTTTTCATTGATTTTATTTCAGATTTCTTTTCCCTTTCTTTTTTCATGTCTTCTTCACATTCTTTGTTGGGTGACGAACAACGGCTCATTGAGCATCCATTTTGCAAAACAAAGATCCCAAATAAAAGATATGACATCTTGATGACCTATTAGAGATGAGATGGTGATGGTGGAAGACGAATCGATGCGGTTTGGGATTTCTTGTTCTTCAAGAGTCCTTTGTGCGGATGAATCACAACGCACTTTTAGGGCCAATCGGTGGCCCAAAACCGACCGAATCAGCATCATGATGATTGGGAAACCTCAACATTTCATTTTCAGGATGATCAAATGACCAGATCAAGTATAGGAAGATCCCCAAGGCACGGTGACAAATAACATTGATTCTGAATATTTTTGAAGAACATGACGTTTATCCCGAAGAACACGTTGAGTGGTACTGGCTGCGGTGGATATGGTTTCCGATGCTATACAGGTATCACACAACCTGTGACCCCAGTCAAATGGTGTTTTGGACCTTCCCTGATGCTCAGTGTGTATTCTGTGAAGTACACGGACAAGGGATGGACTACACGGCTTCGGAACACAGTGTGTAGACCCTACGCGGCATGGTAGAGGCGACTACGTAGGACTTGGCATGTATCCAGGGGATACATGGACATGAGGTGGAGTACACAGCTGTGTACTCCACTTCATGGCCCTGCGAGGCCAATAACACAGGTCCCCCCAGGTGTCAGTTACATGGGTTGGTGTATATGGGTTAAGGTCATGTACAGGCACATGGCAAGGGTACATGGAGTGAACACCAGATAATTTGACACAACGTTTGATTCTTTCTACACGTTGTGTTGTTTTATTTTACCCAAAAAACCTTGCAATGAAGGTCGTTGTACATGGGCATTACTCGGGGTTAGAAGAGACAGCGTGTGACACTTCTGCATGCCATGTACTTTTCTATACATGGATTTATCTTCTTGTCCACTGTATCTTGGACAAGTTTCTTTTGGGTTAGTGCCCCTTTTTCTCATTTCCCTAAAGGTCATGTATCGTTTCCTTCTATAGGAGTATGATCCCCTCAGTGGGACTTTTTGAGATAGAGTTATGTATCCCTCTGAGAGGCCCAGAACGAGATCCTATATCCATTCTTTACCCTAGTTAGAGTCAGATATCGAGATGACTACTTCCATAGGGTGTCGATCCTCTACCTATCAGGTGAATTCCAGATGTGTCGCGGTATCCATCAAGGCCCTGGTAGTGATCCTAATCTATGTATCATTTTATTTCCCCACTCAAGAGTGTGTTCCACTGGAATGAGTGTATCTATCTCTCATGACATTTCCCGATAGATAGTACTTCTTGGACGAACATAATCAAATCTATCAGACTCATGGAGTGAGTTCTCCTAATTGAGTGCTTCATGGAACCTCTAAACTGAATCCCTAGTGGGGGTATGTTGTTTCGTGACTTGTCTCTAGATTACAGGTTTTTGATTAGAGTATATTTGTATTCTGTTCTATTATTATGTGTTCAGTATACATATATTTTGTGGAGATGACTGTGCCTTTCCTTTGTATATGGATTTGTGGTTTTCAGGGTCCTCTAATGAGTTTTGTTATACTCACCCATGCATGGCATTTACCCACATGCATCGTGTCTTGTGCTGATGAGCATCCTTTTGATAGAGTCTAGGGCAAGCCAAGATAGGGTCGAGCTTTCTGAGTTCCCTACAGGCCGAGGTGCTCCTACAGCTATGAGAAGCAGTCCTAGTACCTCTTTCTTTTCACTAGTTGGAATTTTAGTTTTCAGACACTTGTTTTTGTTGGGATTGTACTCTGTCCCAGTTTACTTCTATACATTACATTCTGTCATACTCTGTTGGTTGGGTTTATTTCCATGCATGCATTTTTGTTCCCTCTTATTTTTTTACATTTCGGCATTGTGGGCTTGGAGATGTGTGCATGTGTTAATGTACTTAGGAAATGAATTCTATGTTAGTAATATGCCTACTCAGTGCTAGTCACCAGCCCCTGTCCTATTGGATGCTGGCTTGGGGAGTCGCGCAGTGGGACCCACTTGGATGGGTTGTGACATATTCATTCCAAAATTGATCAGAAATTAATTATAGTCATTTTTACTACTATTTTCCGATTATAATGAATGGATTATGTTTCTTAATATATATTGATGAAATTGATGTGTTTTGATATCATGGTTTTCATTAAAAAAATTGTTTTATTTGGATTTATCTATTTTCATTCATTGTCATTTATAAATAAGTATTACCAAATTCCAACCTTGTAAACTCTTTTATTTTAATCTTTTACTTATGTTGGATCCTTTGGTTGAAGTTTAGGTCTAGTTCCTGGGGAAAATTTTTAATTTTCATAGATTTTTGGTTGTTTATGGACCAATGCATAGTTTTAACATTGTTTAGCCCAAACCATAAGAGGCCCAGAAGTGATTGTGATGAATTATTTATTTTTTAGGGGAAAATGGTAAAGTTTCCACACATTCAGAGAATCCTTTGTAGATAGCCATGAAAAATGCATCTGTCAAATAGAAAACTTAAGTTGCACAGTTTCTGAAATAGTGTGGCCAGCCCTTGCATGTTCCCCTCTTCTCCAATAGGGTGTGTACTATTGGTGCATGGTCTGGAAGATCATGTAGAAAAACTGTATAGCCTTCCCTGTATTCAAAAAAAATAAGATAAAAATTAAATTAAATATATAAATATATTTTTTAATATTATTATTATTTTGAATATTATGAATATTATTATTATTATTATATTGTGTCTTATTATTATTATTATTAAGTTATTACTATTTTAAGTTAGGGTTTTAATTAAACACTCAAAGGATCCCCCCCCCCCTCCACCCACGGAGCATCCCTCCCCCTGTACATGTGACCCAACCAACTCCTCTATCTCACGATGCACACAGCCTCCCTCCCTCCCTTTCTCCACTTTCACACTTCACCCCAGCCAAATGAGGCTCCTCGTACCTTGCCTCCACCTCCTCACCTCTCCATGTGTCATCTGATTTATGATTCTACCTCTTGTGTGATATCTCCAGGCAGGGTTTTCTTCCCATATTATTATTTTTTTCTATTCCAATTTTTTGGTTCTCTTCTCTTCTTGGGGGGGTACATTCCATAACCAAAACCTAATATATATGGGGGTCGATTTATCATGATTAGGGTTCATTGGCCCCATTGAGCATAATTCTATCCACCGCTGTCAAGGAAATACGGTTTTGATTCGATTTCAGGTAAGGGTCTTTGTTTACATCTCTTTTAGTGCAATTTGAATTAGGGGTATTGTGGGTTTTTAGTTTTGGATATTTTTCTAGAATGTGTTGTATCTCTAGGATGTGGTTTTGAGTTGTGGAGATTAAGGTAACATACATATACACACATGGGTAATGAATATATATATATAGATATATATATGTATATTCCCTCTTTGTACATATTCCCTGGTCATGAGGGGAATATGTAAAATGTTGCTTGGGGTATTTATATATATATATATATTTATCTACGTTCAAGTGAAATGATTCAGTTCAAGTGGTCATCATTAACTGTAACATGTTTTATGTTGGATACCATTTCATTTTTTTTAAATCGAAAGAATCATTGATTTATTTCATTTTTCCTCAAGTTATTATATTAATTAATGGTATATCATTGTTCGTAAAATTGTTTTACCTGAAATGAAATAGTTTTCTTCTTGATATTATGTTGTATGAAATGGTTTTATTGATTTTTTCAGGCCATGTGAATGATGAAAGGCCCAGTTGACCCTTGTAAACTTATATTTTATTTTAAATTGTGGTTTTTATTTCTTGAATGAATTTTTGAAGTGGTTTTGGTTTTAAAATATGGTGTGTCTTCCTAAATAGAGTTTTAAAATCATTATGAGATAAAAAATGATGTTTTTACCAATTTCCAAAAAGTGGGTTAAGTTATTTGGAAGTGGGTGTTTTCATAATGATTTCATGAGCCACATTTGACACTTTTATGAAATTAATTATCTTGAAAACCCTCCAAAAATTATCTCCTTTCTTTGGTTTTGTTGTATGTTTTCTGAGGTTAACTGCATAGGAATCCATTATGTTTAAATTGTTGAAAGGAAAGTTACATTTTCCTTGCTGTGATTCATGGGAGACTTTGTTGTATGTGTTGATTATGTGTGATGAAAGTTAATGTGATTGGATATTTGGTTGCATTTGTTGGCTCACCCCATTTTTATTCTAAACCTGGGAATGTGGAATGGCGTGTGAATTTTTAGTAACAGATCGCTATAATAGTTTAGATTATGTACAGTCTAGTGTCCCTAAGAATGGATAATGCTCTGCTTTGGGGTTTTCTCCTTAATTATGCTAGGTAGGGTAATAATTGATTGTTTTAGTGTTATGATGTCATAGGTTAAACAATTCCTTCAGGATGAGTCACATGTATAGTATGTTCTATATTATTCCTGAGTTCTTATTTTTTCCCATGTTGTATGGAATATAGTTATTTGTGGAGGATGATTGATATGCATTCATTGGTTGGTTATTCTTGTGTTCTATTTTTCCATTGCCCTTATTGTGTGGTTATTTTTCATTCTTCCTTGTGTGGTGTAATTTCTTTGATAAAAGAGATGGGTTGGTTTGAAAATGTTTTTTAAAAGTTATTTAAAAAATTTTCTCACTTTATTTCTCCTTTTTTATTGATTGTATTTTTTCTGTCTCTCTAAAATGATTATGTATCTTTCTTAAATAAGAAACAATTTTTATATGTAAAAATGGCATGGAACATGTTTATTTTTTAAGATAAAAATATGTGAAAACATAGTTTTAAACATTGTATTTAAAACATGAAATTACCATATCATTTGTTTAAAAGAAAATGCACTGGGAATTGATATTTTTTAGCACGCATAATGAGTTTTAATACTCATGCCTATAGCTTCACCTTTTTTTGGTTTTTGTGTCGCATACCTCTTTTGTTTTCTTGTGGAGAAAGTGTGATCATATGGTTATAGGTGACCCATGATGTCACATGGAGGTACATGTGTAGTTATATTATCTTTCCACTGCTATAGTTTATTTTTATTGTTCTATTATTATTTATTTATTTATTTGTCATTTTGTTATGGTCCAAATCATTCCTAAGTACTTTATTTTGATGCTCGACACTAGTTGTCGTCCTGGGAGGATCGAGAGCATCACTCAGACCTTGTTACGGGCTGGTTTGGTGACCGGTTCATGGTTGACCCAGGTCGGTCCATGAAAAAAATTTGTCATAGTAGGCCTTTGTTATTTTGGGTGTCAGGTAGCTCTAAGATTAGGACTATCAGTACATGAGATGTAGGTATGGGAAATACTTCATGAACACTTTTGAAAACTAATTCTCAAGTTTCCATGGGTGATCTATTATTTGATTTTTTTTCTTTTGTTTGATCATTGTTGATAAGAGATGAAAATGGGAGTAATCTGGTGTTGTGGGACATGAATGCATTGAGTAGTGACCCATGTGCAGCCCAAGTGCATGGATCAAGATACTTCATGTTATTAATTCTTGCTTAGAGCATGGACTTTTAATCTATGTTTCTAGGTAAGGTAAAACAACTAGTTCCTTATACTTTGATTTTTTATGTCAGATATGTTTGGTATTAGTTTTGGTTTCCATGAGGCGATTTGAGAAATTAAAATGATTTTTCTGGAGAGGAGTTTTCAAAATTTAAAATGGTCTTTATAGTGGAAAAAAGGTTTTGAAAATTCAAATGACTTCTGGGAATAGTTTTCTTTTAATTGATTGTGTGGTTTCAAAGAGAGAAATTAAATGTGTTAGAAATTAGTTTGGGATTTTGAAAACACTTTCTGGAATGTGAAATGAATGTTTCTTGATAATCTTGAAATATTTTTCTTTATTGATAAGTATCATCTTAATATTTTTTGGTAATTTGGGATTTAGGTTGAATGATCTGTTTTGGAAATGAAAAATGTTTTGAATTGACCCTTGGTATTACTACAAATTATAACATTTATGCATGTATTCATGTTTAAGGGGGATAATTAGTGTTATATGTAGGTTTTTGATTGAGCTATTATATTGATACATATGTGTGTGACTTCATTTAATACCAATCGTTGGTACTTTAGTTGTCTTGATTGTAGAAAATTAGTTTGGAAAAATAGTGATTTCAATGTTTTAAAAAATAAGAGTCAAATTTTTAAGTGTTTTATTTTTTTTGGAATCCTATTTCATGGGATCTTGGTTTTGATATTCTAAAAATATGCTCAGAATGGATATTTGAGTTTGGATTTTGTCTCGTGATTAAAGTGTGTAATTTTGGTTTATTATGCATTTTGATTCGGCATCATACTTCTTATTTTTGAATATGATTCCCAGAAAGGTCCCAATGGATTTAATTGTGTATCTTTTGGTTGTTGGTTTTATACATACTCTCTATGGAGTGGTGGAGTTGGAAAATTTATTGACTTTGGACCACACCTTAGTCTTCTTAGTTTTTTATCCACCTTTGTTAGCTAAAAATAGAAAAATGCCTCATTCGTAGTGGCTTATGAAAATATGTTTCATTTTCCATTGTATCTTAGATCATCTGAATGGATTTTGTAAGTTGAACTACCAAAATAATAAGTTTTAGTTGAATATCGTCTTTTTCTAGTTGTAAGGTAGTGGATACATCAAGACATCAGGGCTCCAGCAATAGGCCTCCGAGTGAAGCGTTTGCATAGTTAGTAATCGTTGGGTATAGGGTACCTTCATCCAGATATTGTATCCAATGGTGGAATTAGGATAGTTTAAGCTTCTAACCTATAGATTTATTAATTATTTAATGTTCTGTTATTGGTAAAATACATTGATTCCACGTTTTTATGTTGTATTATTCCTTATTTTAAAATATCCCCTCTTGTAGTTTCCCTACTACTTAAAAGATCTATTTTTGGCTATGAAAGGCTTGGTGGACTTGTATACTTTCAAGCCTTTATAGTTATGATTGTGACATATGTTTGGGTACCCTTGAATGGATGTCACTTTGTGGATTGGATTTGTTCTCATTTTGGGGATGCATTTGTCTTGGGAAATAATGAATCATGGTTTTTTCGATCTCATATTAGAATTTCTTTCATCCCCCACCCCCTTGTGGTGTATTTTGGTCTATGAGGAGATTTTATGGGGTTTTTTTGTTTTATTTTCTATTTATGTGTTGTTTAGAAAATTTGGTTCTTAATTTTGGGGTTTTATTTCTATACTCTTTGTGGTTATCCTTTTTGTGTGTTGGTCTGATACTGGTTCGAGTAACTTTTTTCGGGATTCCCTTATGTTAAGGGTTTTTGTTTTGGGTTGGGAGTTCCCAATTCTAGTATTGGTTGGTTCTAGGTGTTCTCTTGTGGTGGGGAGATCCACCATGAATGACCCTGATTGTTTCTTCCTTAGATCTTGTCAGGTCTTACTGAGGAAGTTAAAAGGTCACACAAAGCTTCATGGTTTAGTTTGTCCTCATGTAGTATTTGGTTCCGGTTTTCTTCCTCGTTTGTCTATGTGAGTTTGTAATGGTAGAAAGTGTTTGTTTTGGGTAGAAATATCACACCTCGACCTTGTAAACTATTCTATTTTATTCTTTCCCTTATGTAAAATTATTTTGGTTGAAGTTTGGGTCTAGTTCATAGTGAAGATTTTTGTGTTTTGGAGTTTTTAGGGGTGTTTAGGGCTTCTGTACGGTTTGAGCATGCTTTGGACCAAACCCTATGAGGACCAAAAATGATCGAGTGAACTTCTTTTGGTGTTAGTTAAAAGGTTCACATCTTGCACATGGTAAGAGAAAAATGTGTGGAAATCATGCAAAAAGGATATGTAAAATTAAAGAACTGGGTTTCACCATCAACGCATGGTTTCCCAGACCATGTGGCTAGCCCATGCATGTACCCCTTCTCTCCAGAAGGGTGCTCAGGGTTGGTGTATGGAATGGAAGACCCTATGGCCAAACCATAAGTCCTTCCCTATGTTCAAAAAAATAAGATAAAAATTACATAGAATGTTTCAATAATAATTTTATTGTTATTGTTATGAATAATATTATTATAATTTAGTTTATTATTATTATTATTAAGTTATTATTATTTTTATTTTAGGGTTTTAATTAAACCCTTAATGGAGAGGTCCCTCCCCCCCTCTACATGTGGAACACCCCTCCCCCTTCCCCTCCTACACATGGAACCCAACCCCCTCATCTCTCTCTCTCTCTCAAGGTGTACAGCCTCCCTCCCTCCCTTTATCCTCTATCATGCGGCACCCCAGCTAAAGGAGGATCCCTATAGAACACAACCACATTCTCACTGATCCTTCTAGAATATAATTTCTAGTCCAATTTTTTTTGTGATATCTCCAGGTAGGTTTTTCTTCCTATTTTCTTTTTTCTTCATAGTTCTTGGTTTTCTTCACTTTTGAGTGGTGCTCATTCCATGGTCGACCCTAATATATTTTTGGGATTTTTTTGGTCAATTCTTTGTGATTATGGTATGATGGCCTCGTTGAACATCATTATAGCCATTGCTGTCATGGGAAGCTGGTTTCACATCGATTCTAGGTAATGTTCTTTGGTTTCTTCTCTTTTGGTCCAATTTTAATTTGGATTTTTTTGGTTTATCAGTTCCTAGTATTTTTATAGAATGATTTGGATCTCTTTGATGTGTTTTTGAGCTATGGGAATTGAGATCACTTACATGTGCACGAATGGGTAAGGTATATATATATATTTCCTATTTGAACATATTTCTTCGGGGAGGTGGAAATATGTGTAATGCATATAAGGGTATACATATGTATGTATGTATGTATGTATGTATGTATGTATGTATGTATGTATGTATGTATGTATGTATGTATGTATGTATGTATGTATGTATGTATGTATGTATGTATGTATGTATGTATGTATGTATGTATGTATGTATGTATGTATGTATGTATGTATGTATGTATGTATGTATGTATGTATGTATGTATGTATGTATGTATGTATGTATGTATGTATGTATGTATGTATGTATGTATGTATGTATGTATGTATGTATGTATGTATGTATGTATGTATGTATGTATGTATGTATGTATGTATGTATGGATGTATGTATGTATGTATGTATGTATGTATGTATGTATGTATGTATGTATGTATGTATGTATGTATGTATGTATGTATGTATGTATGTATGTATGTATGTATTTATTTACGTATAAATTCATGTACATGTAACTGAAAAGGGTCAGTTCAAGTGGTAAATGTCAAAAGAGTCATGTTTGTGGTACAATCCCTTTACATTTAGCTATTATATTAAAATAATCATTGATTTATTTCATTTTACACCTAGTTATTATATTAATTAGCGATATAAAATTGTTAATAAAATTGGTTAAACTAAAATGAAGTTTTTTTATTATGTTTTTTATGCTTGGTGTATGATTAAAATCCTAGTTGGACCGTAAACATTTTTTGGCTTTAAAATGGTGGTTTAGGTTTCTTGAAAGATTTTTGAAGTAGTTTTGGTTTTTATATATTTTTTGTGTTCCTAAATGGAGTTTCTTAATTGTTTTGAAATATAAAATGATGTTTTTTCACCTTATTCAAAAGTTGGGTTAGGTTTTTTGAAAATTGGTGGTTTCTTAATGGTTTCTTGAGGCCCATTTGATGCTTTTAAGAAATAAGTTTTCCATAAAACTCTTTTTTGATGTTCATCATTCCTTGGTTATGTTTTATGTTTTGGGAGGTCTAATAGGTTAGACTCCCCTGAGATCAACTGGTTAAAATTCAAGGAACACATTCCTTGGGATTACTTTGGGGTGACTCTGTTGTGTGTGTTGATTGTGTGTGATGAAAGTGCATGTCATTGTATGTTTGGTTGGAATTGGTTTGGTCATCCCTTTTCTAGTATGAACATGGGATCCTATAATAGTAAATTCATTTTTTGTTAATGATTGTTGTACTAGTTTAGATTTTTCACATGATAGTGGCCCTTAGTATAGACTTTGCTCTTATTTGGGTTTGTTCCCCTCATTTAGTCCAGGTTGGGTAAGAATCGAGCATTTGGTAATTATTATTTCATCGGGTAAGGCTTGTGTTGAAATGAGTCACATGTATTGTATGTTAGAGAATATTTACGAGCTCATAGGTTCTACCATGTTTTCTGGAAATTAGTTATCTACGGTAGATAATTGAGTTGAATTTCATGGTTGGTTACTCTTATGTGATATTTTTCTGTTTCCCCTATTTCATGATTCTTGTTATTTCTTCCTTTTGTGGTGTAATCGATTTGATAAAATTGATGGGTTCGTTTGAATATGTTTATGAAAAATGATTCAAAAAAGTTTTTCACTTTCATTCTCCCTTTTTATGCAAAAGAAATTTTTATATCACTATTAAATTTCAATATCTCTTCCTTGAATAAGAAACTGGGTTTATATGTAAAAGGGTAAATGGCCTATGATTAATTTTATAGAAGAAGATGTGTAAAACCCTAGTTTTATACATTGTATTTCAAACTTCAAATAGGTGAACCATTTTTTAAAGTAAGTGAACATGGAAATGAGTTGTTTGGGCATGACTGGTGAGTTTTAAAACTCACGCCTATAGATTTATTTTTTGTTATCATCCCATGCTAGTTCCTACTTTGGTTCACTTGTGGAGTGAGTTTGATCTTGTAGTTAGAGGTGACCCATGATGTGACATGGATATATGTATGAGGTTTTATTTTCTTTCCACTGCTATAATTTTTTTTGTTGTTTTATTTATTTTATTTTTCTATTTTTTAGTTTTTTATTAGATAAATCATTTCCCACTACTTTATTTTAATACCCATCAATAGTTTCCATCTCAGGAGCATAGGGAAATACACTCAGACCTTGTTATGGTCCAGCTTAGGTGACCGGCTCTAGGTCGACCTAGGTTGGTTCGTGAAAAGTATAATTAACACCATAATAATATAATTCAATTAATTACATATTAATATATTATATATAATTCATACTATCCATCCATGAAGGTGGTTATAAGAATATTCTTGGAAATGTTTCCATATGGTGTTAACCGACCATTAATGGGACATTGTTGAATGAGCAAGAAAGGGAAGTATGAAATTTAAATTTGTCAGAATTTTGAAACTTATAGTAGGTTTACATGATTATTATAATGTTAATTTACTGAATAATGAATATTTTAAATATTAATTATAAATTTAATTATGAAAATTAATAATAAAAGAATAAAAGTGAGAGGAGTCGACAATAACGTACTTTAACTTGGTGTATCTTCTCAGGTATGACACAATAACTCCCTTGATGATTTGAATTGGATTACTCTAGAACATCCATATAGATTATAAGAGGGTTAATAGAGATTATTTGGGTATCCATTTTTATTTTTAAGGGGAATTAGGAGTGGTTTTAAATGTAAGGAAGTTGTGTAATTTTTATATGATGATATGGGTATTTGTATAACAAAATATTCAATAAAATGTTATATTAAAGGTTAGCCATGTAATGGTGACTTTTCTTACATTACCAAAAAATTTGGAATTAAATAAAATTATTTTTAGATTTTTTCACACTTTGTAATTTTAATTTATTATTTTAATCAAATGGAATGATGGAAAAATGAGAAATATATATATAATAATACAATAATTTAGATTTTTAAGCCTTAGAATGTACTTTTTAGGTTTGGGAATTAGTTTTATTTTATTTTAATGAATCATTTATTAAATAAAAAATATCATGGACTAAATTCAAGTTTTATATAGTATTGGGTATTTATTTCATCTGGAATCATGTAATTTTAAATAAACATGTCATGTGAAAAATTGTATCTTTACTATTCACATCAAAATTGAAGTATTTCAGAAAATTTCCAAAAAAATCACCCTCTGATAATTTCGACATCTTTATTTAAAAAATGATATTCATTTTTTCAAAATAAATTTCCTAGATATCTAATTTTATTTTTTAATATAATTTTTTTCATTTTTATGAAATACATTAAAATAGAGTTGCTTAAAAATGTGTATATTTTGTTGAATGCTTTATTCATGATATTATTTTTTGAAATTATAATTTTTATATTAAATTATATTACTCATGATATGAATTAATAATTTAACAGTTAATTATTTTATTATTAAATTACTATTCCAGTGGTCAGGTTATTATTAACAATTTTTGAGTTATTATTCCCAATGGTCTGGTTACCATTCCTAATAGTCTTGTTACTTTTACAATATTCACATTACTATAAAAATGGTCATGTTACCTCCTATAAATACTTCTTAATTAATATATTCAATATTCAATTTCATTAATCTCGAGGTTCTAAATTTACATTTTACATTATTTCGATTGGTTTAATAATAATTTATTTCTTTTCAATAGTCTTGTTTGTGGGAGGGATGTTCTAGAAGATTGAGGTGATCCCTATTTTCCCATTTTATCTTTTCTATTTTATTTTCCCTCTTGTAATATTTTCCATTTTATGGGGTTAATTCATTGTCTAATGTAATTGTTTTATTCAATGTAATAATGACTTTTTTCTTTCTCTACGTATTATATGTGTATAATAAAATATAGTATAATACACATTTATATCAAGAAGAAACTATCATTTATAAATTATGGTTTACTATCCTCAATGACTCCATCGATGACATATATAACACCCCAAGGTTTTGAAAATAAATATAGAATGAAATTTTATAATCTATCCATTAAACACAACTTTGCCTCTTCTATGATTTGAATTTCATGAAATTGTCATCTAGAGTTTTGTTCAGTAAGTCATTTGGAGTCTGATAGAACAAACATGATTTTTTTTTAATAGTAACATACCCTTATGAATAGTAATATGAATGTTAATATGACCCTTATGAATATTAAATAATATTATAATTTTATTTTTGTAAGGCAATATGATAATGGGATCTTAATTAATTTTTCAATGTCACAAAAAACTAATTGCACTTCAAGATTGTTATTTTTTTAATTAACTATGACCTTATTTAAAAATTAAATTACTAATATTTAGAAAATTATTTTTGAAAAATTGATTTCACTTTTGAATTCTACACGTCAAAAAATGGCAGGACTGAATTTTTGGGATTTTTCTAAAATACATGAATTTTTCATGAATAGTAAAAATAATGTTTTGACTATTTGGTTTTTTAATGACAACATAATGATGTAATAATTAAATATAAAAGTATGGACGACTTGTGTATAGTAACATATGACATGAGGTGTCCCAAGTGGCTCAATCCATGGGAAAATACCATGGGCAAGCCCATGGTTTGGAAAAAACCACTAATGAAGTGTCCCGTTGAAATTATTAAAAAATTAACTCTCTTTTTCTAAAAATACCCAATCATCCATTAGTTTTCATTCATTCCAAATCCCTAATCCTCGAATATCTGGTGGTTTTAACTCTATAGGAGTCATCCCAAGGTTCCCCTATGCCCGAAAGGTCCCATCCTTCAATATCTAGGAGTTATTCAACAAGGAAAGGGAATCATTTATTCTCTTCTTTAAGTCGATAATTCTTTTATGATATCTATTTGAAATTCCTTTCTCATATATTGAGATTTGATTTATTCTTATTACTATCATTTTTATTTTAATATTATGATATACAATTTTGTTCTCATCATTTGATTTTATGAAATATTAAGTGACGCCATTAGGCTGCCGAATTTTCATAAGGGATATTTTGTCTTTTCTTTTATTATCAAGTTCATCTCTTTTATTTTTCTCTCCTCACCTCTTCTGTCCAAATGATCATGATAACTATAGTAACATATATATACTGGATTTATTTCATGTTAATTAAAAACCAATCATAAATATTCTTACTCCCTCCATTTTATTTTTATAAACAAAATCAACGTCCATGAGGTTCCAATTTATAGCATTCGTGGACGACGGGGTTTCGTTCTACAATTTCTTCTTCATTACTGGTCATGAAACCATATTAATGGTTGAAAAAGACTATTATATATGTATTATAACATAATTAATATTCATTAACCAGAATATGTACATATATTTAAGTTATATGACAAAACTTGTTCATAATAATCCAAATACCGCCAAATAATCGAAGTGGTTTTCATCTAATGATTCATCCTCATTCCATATGACCAAATGATAGAAATGACCATTACCAATTATTTATGTTCATAAATAATATATAATTTTAATACTGGATATTTATAACCATTCCACATGAACTCCATTACTTAAAAACAAGTGAACTGATTATGAAAATAAAGAAAATAAACACCCCAGAACAACGAAATTCAATATAATAACTTAGAAAAAAGGTTATAAATGAACTAAATTGAATTATGATAAACTAAATACATGTCTAATAGGTTTTTAAATATGTTATTAATATGTATAATTTAATATTCTAGGAGATTATGTTCCATAGAAGAACACATTTGGAGTTAAGGTAAGGGTTTTTCACCCGAACTTTCATTTTCATTCGTGTTACTTTCATTGTATAATTACCTCAATGAAATTGTTATGTATTGTTATTTACTCACCATATATTATGTTTCAGTAAAATATATATGTTTAAAAACCATAACCCTTCCTTATTTTATGTATAGTTACACGTTTTAAAAGGAACTTTCAAAATTGTTTCCAAAATACAAGCCCGATTCAAGAGAATTTCTACAATTAGATCTATTTACAAGGGCACTCTATAATCAATTTTTGGAAACCATTCTCTTTCTAAAAATACTAATTTTATTATGAAAATACTATCTAACTTAACTTCTGGTTTTATACAATGATTTTCCAAAAGAACCCTTCTTTTCATAATAATAGAGTATTTATCTCAAAATTGCTTAATGATTTTATAAGAGTATTTTCATTCAATGCTATTATTGATTCCATGGTATTATTGGTTTTAATCATTTATGAAGTCATATACCATATTTTATTTAATGATTTATGACTAAATTTATTGTGTATCATCTATCCTAAAACCATTCATCATATTATTCTGAATGGTTAGTGTTTATGTTCAATAATTGGTGGAAGTTAGTTACATTTCATTTGATAATCCAAATATGAATGTATATGTTGTTTATATTTATCCCCGCTCATATGAGCAATGCATTGGACTAATTATGTGATGGGTGGGGCCCACTATATCCCCTCTATGCATCAGTAGGTCTCATGAGACAAACTATCGTCTAGGCACCATGCCTTGACAAAATGATTATTTAATGGTCCTAGTACGAGACTTGGACGGTATGGTTATGATGTCCAGCATATGCACTTCCCTCATTATGATGATAGTATTTGAAGTTCATGTGGCTATTCGACTAGTAGAATACGCATGATTATGTTTTATTATGGAATTATTTATTCAGCTCATATTTCTGCCATAATGTGTTCAAGTTCATTATTAAATGCATGTGTTTTGAATTATTCAACATGTCTAATGTTTATATTAACTTCCAATGTATTTCTTACTCTTAATGAGATTTTGAGCTCACCCCTTTCTTATGTTTCATTATCTCAGGACATGAAGAAGTAATTTAAGAATGACGTGCAAGCATAATCTAGGAGACGTGATGTTTCTAGTTGAATAAAATAGAGTTTTGTTTCCATTCTTGTTGTAATGATAAACTTATGTATGTGACTTGATTCCAATAATACCAAACTACTCTGTATTTTGGGATTTGTATTCCTTGTATGTATTCCAAGGTATTAAAATAAGGCACCAGCTCTGGGAAAATAGGGTCGGGTCCTTACAGTTGGTATCAGAGTAAGTTTAGTAGAATACTTGGAAACTAGATTTATAAAACGTAGAATTAGGGAAGAGTCCCTAAGTTAGTATTTGATGAAATAAATACAATAACGTCCTGGTATTTTGGTAAGGAATAGATAATGTGGTTCTTTCAAGCAATACATCCCTATTTGGATACGAGTAGGTAGAGGCAGCTCTGGCAGAGATGTATCTAGGGGTAAAACCAGAAAACACTGCTTTGAGCTAGACTTGAATGGGAACTGGTGCATGACAATGGGCCTTGTTGCACTATTGGTTACAACACTCCTGGGGGATATGCTTAGGATAATTCACATTTTCATTACAAGCCATTATGAAGGATTGAAATGCTAAATATTCCTCAAAGAAACCATTTATGTGAATATGGGATTAGCCATGTGTAGGATCTCAATTTTTCTGTGTATTTTTAAGTTAAGATTATACATTATGATTCATATCCTAATATAGTGTATTCCATTATCTAGAGATGGTGCCCAGTGGACGGAATGGAAATCGCATGAATGCATGTGTCCCCTGTAGGGATTTTCCTCCGATGCAAGACAATGATGTGGGCTCTGGTGTTGTGACTGGTGCTTAGTAACTCATAACTATACTAGGAAAACTTACTCAGGTTATGAATAATAACATTACCCGTATGGAGCATCTGGATCCACCACATGAAGGAGCCATGCTAGATCTCTTTATGAGACAATATCCTCTATCATTCAATGGGACTAAAAACCCATTTGTAGTAGAGTAGTGGATATGTTCCCTTGAGAAGATATTTATCTCTTTGGGATGTAATGAAAGAGAGACGGTTGTCATGGAAGTATATCATCTATCTGTAGATGCAGATCAGTGGTGGTCATTAATCCAAAACACAAAAGAGGAGGAAGAGATAGAAGAGATGGAATGGAGGGATTTAAAGGAATTCTTCATATAAAAATATTTCCCTCGTGAGCAGTGAGGAGATATGGAGAGACAATTCTTGAATCTGAGGAAAAAGGAAGATGAGAATGTTGCAAGGTACGAAGCTAACATCACAATATTAGCAAGACATGATGTAGACTATATAAGAAATCCAAGGAGAAAAATTGATCAATTCTTTGATGGCCTAAAGCCATTCCTCTAGTGGGAACGGGTCTCCCAAATTTTTTCATCGTATGAGGATATAGTTTCATGTTCCATCCAGACATATAAAGAATTCTCTAAGTCTTATGACTTTAAGGGAAACCTAGAAAAGAAGAGGGATGCTGAAAACCCTGGGAAAGGAAATAAGGAAACAGGGAAGAAGGGAAGAGTTGAGTTTCCACCATGTGACAATTGTTGAAAGAAACACCCCGGTGCATGTTTAAAAGGAAAAGGTGTATGTTATAAATGTGGTCAGAAAGGCCATCTTTTTAGTGACTACAAAGGAAAGAAAGAATCCAATGATGTTCAATTCTATAGTTGTAGGGAGATCGGACACTATACTAATAATTGTCCAAAACTTCAAGGAAATATGCAACAGAGAATTCCAAGGGATCAGGGAAAAGCTTATGCAATCACAACTACCGAGGACGAAGTTCTTAATGGCGTGGTGGTAGGTACATTAATTATTTCCTCAAGTTTAGCCAATTCTTTAATTGATTCTATATCATCTCATTGTTTCAGATCTTCCCAGTTTTCTAGGAAAATTAGATATTTCCAATTTTATTTAACAAGGGAGTTGTTAGTCAAAACTCTTAAGGGAAGTATCATTGCTAAAAAGTTCTATGAATCAGTTCCCATTAGGGCATATAAATGTTCTTTATATGTTGATATCATCATAATACCCATGATTGAATTTGATATAATCCTCATTATGGATTGGCTTTCTGACCATGATGCAAAAATTTATTGTATGAAGCAAGAGGTTGTGATTTTTGATGATGATGATAAAGAGCACCTTATATTTAGAGCAGAATCATCACCACCTGATTCTTATCTAGATCCACCCCCAGTAGCTCAACTAAATTAAATTATTGGCGAGGAATAGAATGAAATAAATGTGGGTGAGTAAAGAAATTTTCAAATAGAGTATGTACCTATTATGAGAGAATATGTTCATGTGTTTCCATAAGATATACCTGGACATCCTCCAGAACGAGAAATTTAGTTTTCTATTGATTTAATTCCTGGTTCAAATCCCATAACGAGGAACCCTTATAGAATGGAAACTATGGAATTAGTGTAAGTAAAGAAATAACTAGAGGAATTTAGTAATAATGGATTTATTTGACCAAGTTTTTCTCTATGGGGATCCCATGTCCTTTTTGTTAAGAAGAAATATGGATCTATGAGGTTATGTATCGACTACAGGGAGATCAATGCTAAAATAATAAAGAACAAGTATCCCCTACCTCGCATTGATTATTTAATTGACCAAATACATGGAGGTAAATAATTTTCAAATATTTACCTTCGATCTGGATATCATCAGTTGAGTGTGAAGAAGGAAGATATTTTGAAAACAGAGTTTTGAACTAGGTACGGGAATTATGAGTTTACAGTAATTCCTTATTGATTGACTAATGCACCCTCTGTCTTTATGGATCTAATGAAGATAGATTTCATTGAATACCATGATGACATTGTAGTGGTATTTATTGATGATTTCTTGGTATACTCCAAAACCTACAAATATCATGAAAATCACTTGTGCATCATCCAGAAGACTCTTAGAAGACATGAATTATATGGGAAGTTTAATAAGTGTGAATTTTGGCTTCAGGATATTTCTTTTCTGGGACATATTGTCTCTAATGATGGAATCCAATTTGATCCTGCAAAGACAAAGGTAGTTCAATATTGGCCCATGCCAATAAACCTAACTGAGGTATGCATTTTTATTGGCTTAGCAGGTTATTATCGGCGTTTCGTGCAGAATTTTTCCAGACTGGCTAAACCGCTAACGAAACTCACACATAAAGGGGTTAAATTTGTTTGGACAAAAGATTGTGAATAATGTTTCAAATAACAAAATAGAATAATAGTCAATGCTCCTATATTGACTCTACCATCGGGGAGTGATGGGTTTGTTATATATAGTGATGCTTCATAGAAAAGACTTGGTTTTGACCTTATGCAAAATGATAGGGTTATTACTTATGCATCACTATAGCTAAAAATTCATGACCAAAACTATCCTACTCATGATCATGAGTTAGCTTCTGTAATCTTTGCATTGAAGATATGGAGGCATTATCTCTATGGTGAAAATTGTGAGATTTATACTGATGACAAGAGTTTGAAGTATATTTTCTCACAGAAAGAACTCAACATGAGGCAAAGGAGATGGCATGAACTACTCAAGGATTATGATTGCATGATACACTACCACCCAGGGAAGGCAAATAGGGTGGCAGATTCCTTAATCATAAATGATCACGGAGTTTTGAGCAAGATGGTAGTTGATAGGGATCCTATTTTCATGGATCTAGTAAATATAGATATTGTAATAACCATGGAAGGTGAAACATCAATTATTTTTCAAATGGTTTACAAACCATATTTAATATAAAGGAGAAAAGGTTATCAGGCTGATGATGAGGAGTTTCAAAATAAGATTAAAGTTGTGAATGATGGGAGATTGAGTGACTTAGTATATGAAGATGGAATTTTGAAACTTGGGAAGTGGCTTTGTGTTCCTGATATACCTGATCTAAAAAGGTAATTGTTGGATGATGCTCATAGTTCCAATTTCTCTATACACCCTAGTAGCACTAATATTTATAGAGATTTGAAGGAACATTTTTTGTGGGAAAACATGAAGAGGGAGATTGCTGATTTTGTGTCAAGATGTATGGTTTTTCAACAAGTGAAAGCTGGAAGGAAAAAACCTCGAGGAGTATTGCAACATCTTCACATACCTGAGTGTAAATGGGATAATATCATGATGGACTTTGTCATGGGACTACCAAAGACTCCTAGAAGGAACAATGCAATATGGGTCATTGTTGATCGTCTTACCAAGTCATCACATTTTCTTTCTATAAGAGAAAATCTACCACTTGAACTTCTAGCAAGACTATATATTAATGAAGTTGTGAGACTTCATGGACTACCCCTATAGATTGTTTCTGATCGTGATCCATGTTTTGCATCAAGATTCTGGAAAAGTATTTAGAAGGGCCTAGATACTGATCTTTGTTTGAGCACTGCCTACCACCCACAAACTGATGGAATATCATAACAGACTATTCAAACACTGGTAGACATTTTGAGGTCTTGTTCACTTGATTTTCAAGGCATGTGGGATCAGTATTTACCTCTAGTGAAATTTTCCAACAATAATAGCTTCCATTAAAGTATTCAGATGGCACCCAATGAATCATTATATGGGAGTAGATGTCGTACACCAACTTGTTTGGACGATGTTGGTGAAAGAAAGAACTTGGGCCCAAAACTTGTTGAAGAAACAATGAATAAGGTTAAGATTATCTAGAACCATATCAAAATAGCTCAAAGTAGGCAGAAGATCTATGCTGACAACCGAAGGAAGGATTTTGAATTTTAGGTAGGAGAGCATGTTTTCTTGAAGGTATCTCCATGGAAGGGAGTTATACGTTTCGGTAAGAAAGGTAAATTGAGTCCCAGGTACATAGGATCTTTTGAAATTCAGGACGAAATTGGATCCATAGCTTACCTTTTGTCAATGCCACCAAGTCTCTGCAAGGTTCACAATGTGTTCCACGTGTCAATGTTATGAAAGTACATGCCAGACCCAACACATGTACTCACTTATGAAGAAGTGGAACTTGGGCCTGATTTATATTACTATGAATATCCTATCAATATTCTTGATACTACAGAACAAGTATTGAGAAATCGGACGACTCGTCTCGTGATGGTTCTATGGAGAAACCATAAAATGGAGGAAGCAACATGGGAGCCTTAGGAGCTTACATTAAAGACAAACCCGAATATTTTTAGATAATATTTTGTGAATTTCGAGGATGAAATTTTTGTAAGGAGTGGAGAATGTAACACCCCAAGTTTTTCAAAATATATATAGAATTCAATTTTATAATCTATCCATTAAACAAAACATTGCCGCTTCTTTGTTTTGAATTTCCAGAAATGGTCATCTAGAGTAGTTTTTAGTAAGTCATTTGGAGTCTGATAGAACAAACTTGATTTTTGGTGAATAGTAACATACCTTTATGAATAGAAATATGAATAGTAATATGACCCTTATGAATAGTAAATAATACTACTATTTTAATTTCGTAAGGAAATATGATAGTGGGATCTTAATTAATTTTTCAATGTCACAAAAAACTAATTTCACTTCAAGATTGTTATTTTTCAAATTAAATATGAACTTATTTAAAACATAAATTAATTATATTTAGAAAATTGTTTTTGAAAAATGGATTTATCTTTTTAATTATACACATCGAAAAATGGTAGGGGTGAATCTTTTGGATTTTTCTAAAATGCATGATTTTTTCTTAAATAGTAAAAATACAGTTTTGAGTATTCTGTAGTTTAATGAAAACATAACGATGTAATAATTAAATATAAAAGTATGGTCGACTTTTGTGTAGTAACTTATGACATGAGGTGTCCCTAGTGGATAAAACAATGGGAAAATACCTTGGGAAAGTTCATGGTTTGAAAAAAACCACTAATTAGGTGTCCCTTTGAAATTATTAAAAAATTACCACTCTTTTTCTATAAATACCCACTCATCCATTCATTTTATTTCATTCCAAATCCATCATCCTCTAAGATTTGTTGATTTTACCTCTCTAGGAGTCCTCCCAAGGTGCCCATATGCCCCCAATGTCCCATCCTTCATGATCTAGGAGTTATTCTACAAGGTAAGGGAATCCTTTATTCTCTTCTTTAAGTTGATACTTATTTTATGTTATCTATTTAAAATCAATTTCTCATATATTAATAATTTATTTATTCTTATTACTTTCCTTTTGATTTCAATATGATGAGATACCCTTTTGTTCTCATCATTTGATTTTATGAAATTATAAGTGACACTGTTAGGCTGCTGAATTTTC
Organism: Viscum album; assembly: GCA_963277665.1. Classification (NCBI taxonomy): domain Eukaryota; kingdom Viridiplantae; phylum Streptophyta; class Magnoliopsida; order Santalales; family Viscaceae; genus Viscum; species Viscum album. The sequence goes on along the minus strand of OY728156.1, from coordinate 785,193,205 downwards.
ATAAGAGATCTTTTAACTTTTCTTTTATTCTCAAGTTCTTCTCTTTTATTTTTCTCTCCTCACCTCCTCTGTCCAAGTGATCATTATAACTCTAGTAACATATATATACAAGATTTATGTCATGTAAATGGAATACCCATAATAAATATTCTTACTCCCTCCCTTTTATTTTTATATTGAAATAAACATCCATAAGGTTCCAGTTTATAGCCATCGTGGATGACGATGTTTCGTTCTTCAATTTATTCTTCATTACTGGTCATGAAACCATATTTATGGTTTAACCAGACTATAATATATGTATTATAACATAATTAATATTCAATAACCAGAATATGTTCATATAATTAAGTTATAAGACATAACTAGTTCATAATAATCCAAATACCGCCAAATAATCAAAGTGGTTCTAATCTAATGATTCATCCTCATTCTATATAACCAAATGATATAAATGACCATTACCAATTATTTAAGTTCATAAATAATATATAATTCTAATCTTCGAGATTTATAACCATTTCGCATGAACTTCATTACTTAAAAACAAGTGAACCGATTATGAAAATAAAGAAAATGGAAACCCTAGAACAAAAAAAATCAATATAATAACTTAGAAATAATGGTATAAATGAACTAAAAATAATTATGATAAACTAAATACATTTATAATAGGTTTTTAAATAATTTATTAATAAGTGTAATTTCATATTCTAGGAGCTTAAGTTTGAGAGAAGAACACGTTTGGAGTTAAGGTTAAGGGTTTTTCAGCCGAACTTCCATTTTCATCTGGGTTACTTTCATTGTCTAATTTCCTAAATGAAATTATTATGTATTATTATGTACTCATCATTTATTCTCTGTTAGTATCATATATATGTTTAAAAACTATAACCCTTCCTTATTTTATGGATATTTACTTGTTTTAAAATGAACTTTCAAAGTTGTTTCCAAAATAGAAGCTCAATTCAAGGGAATTTCTCCAATTCATATCTATTTACACGGGAACTATATAATCGGTTTTTTGAAACCATTATCTTTCTAAAAATACTCATTTTATTATGAAATTACTATCTTACTTCACTTCTGGTTTTATACAATGATTTTCCGAAAGAACCCTTCATTTCAAAATAAAAGACTATTTATCTCAAAATTGCTTAATGATTTTATAAGAGTATTTTCATTCAATGCTCTTATTGATTCCATGGTATTATTGGGTTTAATAATTTATGAAGTCATATGACATATTTTATTTAATTGTTTATTACTAACTTTATTGTTAATGATCTATCCGAAAACCATTCATCATATTATTCTGAATGGTTAGTGTTTATGTTCAATAATTGGTGAAAGTTAGTTACATTTCATATGATAGTCTCAATATGAATATATATGTTGTTTATGTTGATCCCCTCTCATATAAGGAATGAATTGGACTTATTATGTGATGGGTGGGGCATATTATAACCCATCAATGCATTGGTAGGTCTCATGAGACAAACTATGGTCTTGGCACGAGGCCTTGACAAAATGATTATATAATGGTCCTAGCATGAGGCTTAGACAGTATGGTTATGATTTCCGGAATATTAACTTCTTTCATTATGATGCTGGTATTTGATGATCATGTTGCTATTAGACTAGTAGAATACCCATGATTATGTTTTATTATGGCATTATTTATTCAGCTCATATTTCTGCCACAATGTGTTCAAGTTCATTATTAAATGCGTGTGTTTTCAATTATTTACCATGTCTAATGTTTATATTAACTTCCACTATATTGCTTACTCTTACTGAGCATTTTATCTCACCCCTTTATTATGTTTCATTTTCTCAAGACATGAAGAAGTAATTTATGAATGGCGTGCAAGCATAATCTAGGAGACGTGATGTTTCTAGTGGAATAAAATAGTGTTTTGTTTCCCTTAATGGTGTAGTGATAAACTTATGTATGTGACTTGTTTCCAATAATAATAAACTAATCGGGCTTTTGGGATTTGTATTCCTTATATGTATTTTAACATAATCAAATAAGGCACCGACTCTGGGAAACTAGGGTCGGGTCCTTACAATATCAAACTCATCTTATGTATCCCAAAGATATTCAATATGTAAATGGTTCAATAGGATGTGAAAACTAAATATCATGATAAAAAGGCATTGACACATGTCTCATCCTCCATGAATCTCCACACATACTAAGTACTAAATGAAAAACCACAGGATAAATTAGTTCCTCTCTCTATAAATCTAGAAAAAAATATCTATGTGTTACAAGACACATCTTCCTATATATATGATGAAAAAAATGAACTATGACAAATATTATGAACTTGTTAACCTGGATCTTTATGTGGCATAATTAGACACCTTCTATACAATAAATATGGAATCTCAAATGAAATATCTAAATTTACCATAATAAAAATATTGTAAATAAAATTAAGGCAATTAATAAGTAGATTCTGACCTTATAAACCACATCCTAATAGTCTACCTATGGTTACTATGAAACCTCATCCATAACGTACGGTGTCCTAAACACGTAATGGTACCCACATATCAATAATAATTATATAAAAAATATTTATAACATGTTCCTATTATATCAATCGTACGAAACATGTGTTTGAAATATTGATCTATTTTCAATTCCATTATTCAGAAACTAATCATTTCTTTCTAACTAGGAAAGATAAAATCCCATAAACTATATTAAAAAAGTACCAACATAGATTATTAATACTATAATCACACAACCAGTATATTAAATACCATAAAACTCAAAGTTCCAATATATTATTAATGGTCTATCACTATCATAATTCCCATACCTGATTTCTGATAAATATATATTTATTCTACCATGTACCAAATCAAAACAATAGAAACCCAATTAATACAACATTATATTGTACCGGTCCAAATCAACTATTCCATGCTAGAGGATCACATGAACCCATACCTTACACTTTATATGAATGATTTTAACAACTAGTGGTGATAAAATGGGTGGAAATGTGGGGATATAATTCACATAGATGATGATTTTCAACTTCAACAATATAATGAAATTGATAAAATAATTGAATAATCAAACCATATTTACTATGTGGAATTAATAAGTAAAATAATATCGATATAATAACATGATGGAATTCAATAGTGATATAATAAATAGTATCCTCACATATGGTGGATCAATGTACTAAAAATAATCGAAAAATAGAAAAATAAAATATGAATAATACCAAATGATTCTTGTGTCTACCTTGATATATCCAATTTCTACCCTACTTCCAATACTCAAGTTCATAAAAACGGTCTCATTCCTTTCACTAGATCATTAAAAATAATGTTTTCATGTGCCTAGAGATTCTTGTGCCATGTTTTAGTACAAAACGTAGTATGAAACAACAAATTCATCAATAATATATGTGTAACATATGTATATAATTGTATATGAAATGAATTTAAATAATGAATATATAATCACATTACAATTTGATTCATTATGTTCTATCCAAGATGCTACGAAACCCAATAATACCAGATTAGGCACCGTGCCCAATGATAAAATCAAATCAATCTAGTCACATTATCTCATAAATTCATTATAATTCATTATATGACTCACAAAAATCATTTATGATAAGAAAAAGTTTTATCAGACGTAGGTTAAACATTTAATTTCATAATTCAAAAAATTTATATTGGGTGGACATAATATAAACTGAACATGGATTCATGTTTCTTCCCATGTCTCTACCATATCACATTATATACTCTTAATCTTAGTCAATAATAACTTTAAATACACATGGTAGAATATTTAAAATTGATACATGCACCAAATTGCCAATCAAATCAGACTACTGAGTTCTCATATGGTGAAACGTTCACCCACATTCCAATAAAGCCATACATAATTTTATAAAATACATAAAAAGGTAGGGAAATACTACCCCAAGCATATTTGAGTCCCATTTCTGGGAATATATACTTGAAATCATGACTGATGTATGGGATATATACAATTTTCCCCAAATTAATCACATAACTATTCGAGGAAGACAATTCAATGAAAATAAGATTTTTAGTATAATTATATAATTAGACACACCAAATATAAAAAACCTAAAATCAATAGATCTTGAATTAGATATGATATGTGAGGTAATTATGGTGGATCTTTCTTTCCCCCTTCAAAAAGAAGGGATAAGTTATTATATCTTGTAGTAGACCGTAGATACTAGCATGAAATATTTGATGTGGCATAAATTTTTCAAAAATATGTGGACATCATGGATTGGAGGAAGAAATAGATAAATACATATGATTTATGTATCCAAAAATACAAGACTGATCAAAACACATTCCATGTTGAATTTAATTATTAATATCTACCATATGAGTCTCTAGGTTTGTTGACAATATCCATAGGGATAAGAATGAGAGTTTTCCAAGAGAATTCAAGTTAATATTTTAATTTTATGAATAATTAATATTGTGCCCATAGTTTAGCAAAAAGTTTACATGAATTATTAACCAACCATATAAGATAATCTATCCAAAACTGAGCTATTTAACATGATATGGACTCATGTATTGGTAAAATAAGTGATAACCCTAAAAACTCCACTCTCTCTAATTTATCAAATATCATGGTAACCTAGAGAATATAAATGGTTTATGCTAATTTTTTGCCAACTGTGTACCACCTAAACTACTTCCAAAACATCCCAAAACTATCTTGAAAAATATCATGAATAAATCCAAGCAAACCAAAGATAAAAATCATCATATAGAATATGGAAAAAAAAATTAATGAATGATAGAACCCTAATGGGAATTACATTTATGTTTGATTTTGTGTAATTAAATTTTCATGTTAAATATGATTTTGTCAAGTGGAAAAACGGTTTAATATATAATTTTCTATAAATCCAATCCCAAAATTTCATATAGTTTTTACATATAATATTTATAATATAAATTTTTCTATTGTTCATTTTTAGAATGTGTTTTTTTGTGGGTGAATCCACTAAGTATGGCCTCAAATTATTCACTTCTCTCTCTCCCATAGTTCATCTATCTCTTCTCCCATCTATCTTCTCTTGCGGGTTGTGGTAGTGAGGTAGAGAGTATGTTGACTCAGGTAGTATATCTCAATGTTAATATGTATATTTTGGGGTTTTAGAAACAATATGAGTCAATGTTTTACTATGTGGTAGATGTTGATACAAGATAAGTTATTGATGCATTACCACCATAGTGCCAATTGAGGTGGTAGTTACTACCTCACCAATATGGAATAAACTTAATCTCAACAACCATCATATATGGAATTTTTTGAATAAGATACTAGAAAACATCATGGTTAGCGTTGTGTAAGGTTAGTGTTTAGCTTGGTCTACTTTGGTGAAGCGATATTACACCTAATCTGGTAGTGCAGCCTAGTCCTTGTCAGTGGGACTGATCCCACTAGGGCAGATGGGGAAATCTCAAATTTCAACCGATAATGTATGATAAGAATGAGAATAAGTGATGACATAGTGGAAAAACAAGTATCCTTCTCTAGTTACCAGTAGTCATGGGTCAAGGCCCACCCCTACTATTAGTGGGGTTGGGTTGGAAGGTCAAATACACATGAGCCAAACAAGGTTGAGATCAACGAATATTGTCACATGATTCTACACCTCATGATTCATATGGGTTGTATAATGAAATTTTCTCCACCAAAGTGATCCATGTGGTTCACCCTAGGGCTACTAGGTGGCCCAAGATTTGTTGGGGTGGCATCATTTAGTGATTTCATAAATGGGTTCTTGATATAAAAAATAAACATCATATGATTACAATTTATATTTTAAATCAAAGAGGATTGGTCTTTTCAGCTAAAAATAATTTTTATAATAGTCATATATGCTATTTTATAAAATGTATCAATTGGGATAACAAATGGGTTTGATCAAGATGACCAATGAATTCTCCTCTTATTGGATGGGTCGATATCCCCCTATATAATTGAGAATTGCCTTCCTTTATCATTCACCTATTTCACATGTAGTATTAGTATTCTCCCATGTAAACATAAGCTTTTTTATACTTCATATCATCAAAAATATTTTATTAGTTATACATTGTTTACTCATTGTTCATGACACTCTATCTTTGAGTCATTTTATATGTAGGATTGGTATTAACCCCACATACTCAAGGTGTTAGATCCTTTATATGTATATTCACTATCCCCCGTTCTTTGATATTAATCATTCTATGAGTTACACCATTTTTTATAGTAACCTATAGAATGAGGTATCCTCTATAAATATATGGACCTGATATTATAGTTTTAGTTAGGTTTCATGGATTATTGGATTGTGTTTTTCATATTCATAGTGCTGCATGAAAACTTATTCTCTGGATATCCTCTTATGATGAGATATTATTCTAAATCTTAAGTTCCCACCATTAAGGTATATTTTTGTGGTCATGATAATATGGAACCATAACCCAAGACAAAATTAAAATATTACAAATTATTTATCTCCCAATGAGATTCTAGAATGATGATGTGGGAAGGTTAAAATATTTAGTAAGGTTCCAATTCGAAGGGCACACTACCCATTCTGTGGGATTTTTTCCTCCTAAATGGTTTCAATTGATGATATGGAAGACAGACATAATAGACTAAATTTTTAATGGAATTTCATTCCTCATAAACCCCATAGTTTCTTAGAGGTGTGAAATAATATTTTTCTATCAAAATCAGACTTTTTTTGATTAGATCCTTATTCACATAACCACGTTACTTATTATTTTTTTATAATTGATTTCATTAACTATGTTTAATCCAACATTACATTTAAATCATTTTTTCACATTTCACTAGTTTAATTCATTATTTTATTCATATATGATTTATATTATATTATTTCTGGTAAAATATATATATATTTGGATCAACCATAAGACCGTTAATGAAATGTCCCCAAGTCATGAATTGAATAAATTATCAATTTAGAAATTGGATGTTAATATTTTGTTTTTAAATTCAATTTTTTTTAAACAAATTAATTATTCATCACAGTAAACCTTATTTTGATTATAAATCCGACTCTAGAATTTATTATGGAATTATGAAATCAATATTATATCATAAAACATAATGTGTTTTAAAAACACTATTTTTACTAAAGACCAAAGAAATCTTATTTTTAGTACAATATCAAAAATTCACTATTGACTAATTTTAATGTATTAATTTAAAAAATGATTTTAAATTTATCCAAATAATATTCAATCTTATATAGGTTTAATAATAATATATTAAAATAAAAATTAGGAAATCAATAGAAAAAGTAAAAATATACCTTATTAATATCAATTATTTGAGTAACATAATTATAATATTTATTTTTTTTATAATTTAATATATATATGTGTGTGTGTGTGTGTGTGTGTATTTACATAATTATTTATTATAAATACTGTTCAATTTCAATGATCATTTATCATTAATAATTTCTAAACAATTACCTCCATTATTTTCTTTAACATTAACATAGTTTTCTTTTGGGGTTCTATAAATTTTTTAAAAAATTCCAATAATATCCTTAATGTTTTATTTCATCATACAGTGATATTCATTGTTTTAATATTTCATAGAGGCAGTAATACACAAAAATTAAAATTTCTTCTTATTCAATTGACTTGATTTTATTATCCAACTGTATTATTTGATGTTCTATATTGAAGAAATAAAGTAATTTTTTTATTATGTGGTTTTTGGTATTTATATAATATTATACAATATATAGATCAAAAAAAATTGGTAGGGGATATTTCATATAGAAAATTTTGGTTGGTTACATGCTTCACCCATTTAAAAATTATTATACACATTTTTACTCATATAATTTGTTGATAATAAATGGGTGTACTTATATTTCATTTCATACATATGTTTTCATGTTTCCTCTTCATACATATGATTCTCTAATGTAGTCTAATAGTGTGATTTTTCTTATTGTTTAGAATATTGTCTCCAATATAAATGATCTTCATGATATGTTCTGCATATACTACATCACACTCTATATGTACATAATCAATATTCATAACTTGTGATGGATTATATTTCAAGATTTTTATGTTAGATATGTATAACGCATTTAGAATTTAATCATTTTTTATTTAAAATGAATATAAATAGGCTATAAATCATAAGGGATCAAGGATCTTGAAGGCTTCAATGATCATAAGGATGATAATTCCCATCATTCAAAAATGTATGGCATTATTCCAAGAATTTAATTAAATAAATACTTTATCTTAAACATTGAACTTGAAGTACCATCATTGATTTTAATTATAGATCTTATATTAAATTTTTAACACATTAATGTTTTTTTAATGAGTTGATACTTAAAACTTATTTCTTACACATTTTCAAGTCATAGTATATTCTATTGACTATCATAATTCATATACATTTGAGTTCTTAATGTATTTACTTATAGAGAATAATGCCAGGATATCATTATAATTTAGTATAAATTGTTTCTGTATATAAACTATAACAGGGTAATATATTGATCCTATACGCCTATGATGTCTATTAATATATCCCACAAAATTACTTCAGGTATATGGATGGTTCTTTAAAAAAACAAAACAATATAGTGGTCATATAAATTTATGTATGTTATCTCTATGTATAAGAAATATTTATTACTCCTATAGAACTTATATGTGAACCATATATCTTGATAAAATTTTATGAGTATTGGTTCCCCATATTTCTCCGCCACTTCCTAAACATATATCATTGAATATTAATAAATTTATAAATATTCTAGTATAATTTTGATGAGATAAATCTGGGAAATTCTATATACTATAAAACATATATTATTATTTCATTAAATGTTTTTGGAAGTCCATTAAAAAAATTGGTGAATTTCTCATATATCTATATTGGTGAGGAAAATATTTGTGTCATCTCTATGGATTTATAATTCTTTTCCTCAACATTATAATATTCAAATAACATTGAGTTGTACTATATAATATCTTTCTTCATGTTTTTCTATTTCATGTTTTAGAGATTTCATTATATCTGATTACTTCATATGTATATGGAAAAATATAATTTCATAGCATCATATTGTAGTTAAACGTTTTCCTCTAGAGTCAATTTTACATAGAATCTTGATCAACATTTAATGTATTTTCTTTTTTCTATGTATATCTATGATGATTCCATTCAATTGTTTCACTCAAATTATTTTAAAGATCTAAATCATCCCTTTAAACTTCATTCATTATCTATAGGAATGACGGTTGTGTAATTATTTAGGTACAATAAGATTTCTGTTATGCATTAATGATTTCTTGATTGATATTTTTTATATCCATGAAGATGTGTGTTTCATAAATCCTAATAATCAATAATTTTGATGGATCATTTTTATTAATAGAGTAATTGAATATAGTTCTATAGGATAATTTAATCTATATTGAGAGGGGGTGGATGATTCCATGTGGACAACTCTTTACCAGTTAAACATATTTCCTTTTACCTTCTCACTAATTAGAGTGAATGAATATTAAACACTTATTACATATTCAGTTTTCATTATTGTAATGAAGTTAAAAAACCAAAAAAAGGAGCATTGATATTTTCAATGTTTACTCACAGTGTTTGAGCTAGTCCCTGAAGTATAGGGACCATTATCCCCCCCATATACATAGATAATATTTTGTTATCATGAAAATAAATGGAAAGGGGTTATAATTTAACCCTAATACCTAGAACCAAAAATATTACATGTATGACATAGTGAAACTTTAATATCACCCATGAGAAATTATTTTTAAAATATAGCACCAACCAAGTACTTTTCCATGAAACCAAATTCAGTAATGTACTTCTGAAACAAGAGAAACAGTAATCCCAACTATATGTGGTATTTAACTATATTAAATATTCATCCTTTGTTGGATCCCTAGTCTTGTTTCTTGCTTTATTATTAATAAATAACATCAATATTTGGGATATCCAATAGAATTATTTTCATATTCTCAATAACTCTCTTTCTTTATTCATTGATGATTTATGATACTTAGAAATAGAATGTCATCATAATTCCACTCTATTGAAATATTTCATTGACTCATCTTATTCTTTATATAATCATAACATATTATGGGCAAATTTCCAATATAAAGGAATACATAAATTTCCATGAAACACATAATTTTGATCTTCTTTCAGGATAATTATTCTTTTAAAAAATTAATGTTCTAGTGATCCTCAATGGTTTTAAAATATATATTATTTTAAATAAATATCCAATAATAGTGAAGGATCTTCTCATTTTATTATCCAAAAAAATGGATTATTATTTCATGTTGGAATCCAAAAATCAATCATAGGTATTTTTATATTTTCTCACACACCTGAAATGATAATATTTTAGTGTAAAACATTATCCTATGAAAAGTTATATTATTAAAATCTATGCACCAATATCATCAGGGATAATGGGTATAGTTCACCAATAATCAAGTTATTTATACACTATAGAACAGAAAAATACCATCAAATTTTATATAATGTTTATCCAATTTTATCTTAAAAAAACTTTTAAAATATTACATGAATCAACTAATATCCTAATATTACTATAACATAGTATCATTGTTAATTTTTTTATCCAAAACTAGTCCTAAATTTTCTATTTAATCTCAAATTTACTCTTCCATAAACAGAATTTAGTATTATATAATCACTGAATCATTAGAGATAAACTTATGTATTGACTATATAGTCTTTTTGTGTTCTGTGATGTTCTTACATGGCATAGTGGATTCAAAGTTACTCATACAAATTCTCTAAAATATGGTGTATATCAAGTGATTAATCTAATCAATCAAAAATGTGATTTTATGTATCATACCCTAAACTACCTTATTATTTATGATACTTCTATTGGGAGATATTATGTGTGTATTTACCAATTTTCTACTTTATTTTTGATATTATATATACTCTCAATCCACATCAAAAATCACTAAATCTACTAATATCACCATTAAAATAAATTTAATTGCATGAATGCATCTCAAACGCCTTCAATTAATCATAAAATTTTATTAATCTATATCCAAATTATCCTAATACTATTGAAGTACATGTGGACTCATTTCATTGTTTCAATTTAATCCTAGATCCTAATTTTTTTCATTTATTCTTCGAATTATATCTGATGATTCATAAATTATGAAATTATTATCTAGCATTTAGTATATATTCTTATTTTATCTCATCATAAATATAATTTTTAGTATTCATCATCATCGAGTTGATATTTTAATATATTATAGAAATTATAAAGATTAATAACACATGTGTGGATTAGATTAAAAAAATTATAGCTTTATTTTTCAGTATTCACAAAAAAATTGCTATCATCATATTGATATAGTGATCATCAATCTAAATTCTCCACTAGGCTCGAATAACAAATTTTTTTCTCCTATCGATTCAATCAATCCTTACCAGTAATATGTGATCCATCATTGAAATAATTATCTTATCAATTATTCATCATTCTTAGTCTGATTCATATATTCGTAACATAAACCTCCATCTAGTAGAAATATTCAACCATAATTATTATTGGAATAATATTTTTATTTGTATAATAATTTTTAATACCTCACATTCTCAGACTCATTGAGAAATAGAATCAGAAATAGTTTATCTTCTATGTATTTTATTCATTAACTTAATTAATTCTATAACATATAAATGGATCTCTGGAAATGTGAAATTATATAATAGATAAATAGAGAATATATAAAAATTCTAATAAGAATATAAATTCTTTCTGCTTATTGATAGTATTCCATTATTAATGGTCAGGCCTGAGGGTATTTCAATATCTTTGTTTCAAAGTGTTCTTTAATCCTAATAAACTCATCACAAATTCACATCATTTCATGGGTATGTTAGTTATCCTTAATTATTCTCTTATCAATATATTATGAAATTATTACTTTTTGAAAAAAAAATATTCTTGTCAAAGAGAAAAAAAATCTCATCAAATAAATATTTTCCTATACACATGAAAAATTCATGACTATAGCTTTTTTTAAAAATAATTCATCTTTATATCTACCTCATATTAATATTAAATATAATGTTTATTATAATATTTTTTTTGTTGATAAATCATTTATTATCTTACATTATCAATGCTCAATGTTGAAAAAAAGGTAACGAATTAGCATCATAACATTAATATTCCTAGCAATGTATAACTCAAAATATTCTCACTTTTTTTCAATAGAACAACTTTATCACATTAAATCAACATTATGTATGAAAAAACACCATGATAATAAATTTTTATAAAAATAAACTTTTTAGAGATTTGCATCCCCAACTAAAAATCAAAATTAAAAAATAATAAAATTGTTTTCTCAATCGACTGTAAAATTAAAATGACTCCATAAAATATAGATATTGGAGAAAAAATAACTCAAAAATGGAAACTATAGAAAATTTTATGGATTTTACACCATCAAATAAAGTAATTATTTCTATAATTGTTCTCAATTATTCCCCCCTTGAATGGGAGAACACTAATATCTCTTCATAAAATATGATAAACATTTAAAATATACATAATTTAAAGACCCAAAAATTCCATTTAATTTTTTTTATTATTCGGGATTTATACGAGTCTGAAAATTGATGGTGCGTGATTCTAAGGCTTGGTGTGCCCAGAACAAACTTTTGAACTTTTTTTAGAGCTACATTTTTTTAATGTATGGGTAGTTTTTTCTATCTTTTGATATGGTTCCTGGATTAAATATATGAGGGCATAATTGAATCTGTAGTTCTAGTATTCACTTTAGGTAAGCTTTACATCAATTGTAGTAGGTCGGGAGAAAAAGATAAATTTTGGACTTAACAAAGTTATTTTATTTTTTTCAGTAACAGTTGAGAGGTAGTGGCAGGATAAATGACTTATCAAGACATTTAATGGCTTGACCATTTAGCTTGGTAACCTCAATGTCACAACAATAAATGTGGTTCAAAAATGAACTACATTAATGACATACAACACGATCGAATATCTCATTTATTTAATGGAAGCTTTGGGGTGGGTTTTTTACATGACTGTGAAGAACCTATGGACAAGTACCGCAAGACATTCTACTGAATGAGAATGAATTATTTGATGATTCCCATTGTGGAATCACTTTGGAGGTCAACATATGATGAATTTCAATACTCATGAACCTTCTCCATCATCTGCAATACCCTTGAATGTGGAAGCACCGCCGTCCGCAACAGTTACCAACGATCTTCAAGGTAGAGGTTTATGTTTTGAATGAGGTTTACCGTTATTTTAATGTGATGTATAAATTACTCCCAACTGTTATGACGCCAACACAGTGGGCGCAGGCCACACAAGCAAGGCTCGGACCCTCAGCCGCTTCGTTCTTATCACGTTCTTTGGGGGTGGAACTTCAAACTCGTCAGAATCTAGAATCTGGGAGCCACGCAGTGACAGTGGCATCGCGGGAGGCCCTAAGGCATGAGGGGAAAGGAAAATAGACCAGCAGAGCTCACTTGGTGGCCCACAGAAGATTCTCTGGAAAGACACCGGTGCAGCGGTGCCGGCATCCGGCATCGGCAGGCTAAGGTGGTGGTCTGCGCTCACTGGATGAGAGGGATGTTGGCGCCTCTCGGCGTTGCGGCGGTCGAACTGGTAGCTGACAACAGTCACCTACGAAGTTGGGAGGTGGCACGATGTCGCACTCCATAGGGAGATAGGTTGTGGCTTGAAGCCATGGTGAAGGTAGCGACCCCCTCATTGTGGGTCCCATGGGAGACGGGGCGACACCACAAGGGGCCACTAATTAAATGAACCGAAAGGATCTTTGAGCCATTCAAAATCGAGGAGGGTCATGATTTAAATCCATGTAGGAGGTATAAGTGGACCCTCTCCTAGTGAGTCTTGCAAATAGGTATGTGGCACCACCTGGCATCGCCAATCAAGGATTCGAACGACTTTTTATAGTCATTCGCTATGCGGACCGCGCGACCCCCCGTGTGGGTCGCGCCAGCCGTCGGGCCGAAATGCCACATCCCAACCCAGCCAAGGTAGGCCGGGCTAGTCCACAGCCTATCCCAATCGGGTCAGGTTGGACTTGGACTGGGTCTGGTCGGTCTGACTGGGTTGGACTGGACCCAGACCGATCTCAGGCCCAGAAACGCTTAAAAGGTCGTATCTTGTGAACCGGACGTCCGTTTGATGAATCGCCTATGGAATTGTGATCCATGGAGAGAGATAGGGATTTTGAGATAATCCATGAGTGTTTTAGAGAATTTTGGAGAGCAGCTGGTTAGATTGACACTAAATCTAACTCAGCCATCGACACTAAAATGTCAATATCTTATAGATCAGACATCTAGTTGATGCGTCATCTGTTGCATTGGAACCCTTATGATGTGACAGATCATTGGGTTACTTATATAAGGGACTTTGTCCCAGTTGAAATACAACCGGTGGATTACGGAGTGTTCTCTTCTAGAGACAAGCGTACTATGAGTGGGAATCCTGAGTTTGGTTGAGACGTGAAAAATGAAGCGCAATTTTGTGTGAATCAGCACCGAGCGATTTTGTGTGAATCAACACCTAGCGATTCTGAATGAATCTGCACCTAGCTATTCTATGTGAATCAGCAACGAGTGTTTCTGTGTGAATTAGAACCCAGTGATTTTGTGTGAATCGACACCTAACAATTCTATGTGAACCCTCACTGAGTGAATCTATATGAATCATCCCCAAGTGATTCTGTTTGAATCATCACCCAAACATTATGTGTGAATCAGCACCTATTGATCTTGTTTTGTTCTTGCGATATATAGTACCTATTGATCTTGTGTGGGTCATCAGTAGATCCTCTTAACAGAGTGAGATGATCTAGCCTTACGTTTAATCGTCTGTACTGTTGTACTCAGTTATACCTGGTTTGAGCTATGTCTTTTCCATTATGCTTTGTGATTGAGATCATGCCTGTGGTTTTCCTATGTGGAATTTTAGGAGACATTCGGGGGTCTTGGGGTCCATATTGGGTATTATTACTCTCACCCCCGCACAGGCTTCGCCCGCACCTTGTTGTATCTAGTGAAAATGGTGGGCAGCCTTGATTGAGACTCAGAATCTAGGACCTGATGGTGGAAAATGGTGATGGTTGACGTGGAGAGCTGTGTGGACGAGTCATACATACCCTTTAGGTATGAACCCTAATGGACAATCTCAAGAGCTGTATTTTGTTTTCATTTTTAGTTGTATCTTTTCTGTTGGACTTGTATTCAGTCCCCTTACTTTCAGTGCACACTTTTACTAAAGGAGTTTTACTTCGTGGTTTCATCTTGTTATGTTCTAGTCTGTTTTTTTGTACATGTTTAATGGAAATTTTTTCTCATTTTAGGGATATTCCATTCTAGTGCTAGTCTCCAACCTTTGTCCTTTATAAGGTGCTCTTGGTTTAGTCGCGTTACAATCCCCAGGGGAAAGTTCATGACAATGTGGAATCAGAGGGAGGTTCTACCATAAGAACTAAGAGTCTATTTTTTTAATGGATAAATATTGTTATGTGTATTTTGTGTGGTTTTCAGTTCAGGGAGTCTAGTGTTTGTGCGATGGTGGACGTATCCGTAGAACAGTACCCTAAATTCTGATTTCATACTTGGTGCACGAAAACACTGATTGTGTGTGTTTTGGAAAAGATTTATTTTTGACCTCTATTGAGCCTTCTTACCAGGTATAACTTATTTACCGTGGTGCACCTGTTTCTATTTAGGATGTTTCCACAAACATAGTTAGGAAGGATTACTGAGAGAGTACATGATGGTGGCCCACCGTGTTATGAGGCTTCTGTGCAAGGCCCTCTTACTATGTTAGCACAATCGGGTGGTGTATCAACAACACCACCACCCATTGAGCAGCAGTCGCCACTAGCCCAATTGATGGACGATGCATGTTGATTGAGCACATTTAATTAGTTATAGCGGTAGAAACCTCCAAGGTTTCGAGGTGAGACAAATCCCCAAGAAGCTGAGGAATGGCTGGAGGGTGTTGGATGAGTTTTCTTCCTAGTTGGGACACCAGTAGAGATGTTGGTGATTTGGATGATAGTATTTTCATGGGCACAACAAGAAGATGGCGGAGCCTAACACTCCAGTTATATTACAAGGTGACCCTCACCACGACGGACATTTAGAGCCTCTTCGGGGTGGTGTTTTTTCCAATGACACTATGCTCGGTGCATATCCAAGAGTTGTTGCACTTCCAGTAGGGCAGCTTGTCAATGGACCAGTACTTGGTGAGATTCACTGACCTCTCTCTCTTCTCCACCGACATAGTATGGGAACCATTCTTCAGGGCCCTAACCTTTGAGTATGGTCTCTGGTAAGAGATCATAGTGTCAATGATATTTCTTAATATCTCAACACAGGCAATAATGCTTGAGTGATAATTATTGGTGGAGAGCTTCTTAGCTGAGCAGGCAGTAATGGTGAGAGCCACCACCAGACGATAGGAAGTCGAGTCATCTACAGTTTGCAGTAGGCAGATGAAGCCAAGGTCAAAGAAGACCAGACCATCTATACGGAAGCTCTAGGATGTATGGTTGGAGGTGGGGAGCTAACAAGGTATAGAGGGTTAGTAGGGAAGTATATTGTGCTTCACATGCGGTGGGCAAGGCCACATGGCTCGCGAATGCCAGACCCGCCATATCGATAATAATCAGATGGTCAAAAACCGCCAAGGCAGTATCCTAGGCTCGATGGAGGAGGTCTATAGGGTTGCGGATGTGGTAGGCGAGCAGGTCGTGAATCAGGTGGTGGGCAGCGATTTTAGGTTTTACAGCCACCACCACTAGGTGGTCCACCCCGAAAATAGGGAGCTGGTCGTGTAGTAGGTGGTGGGTGGTGATTTGAGGTTCTACCACCACCACCACTATGTTGTCCACCCTGACCATGGGAAGCAAGTGGATAGTGGTGAGCACAGCTACAAGAAGAAGAGGCATATGACCACGATGATCCATAGATGATTAGAGGTATGATCTGTGTCTATTTCACCCTAGTTGTAGTACTTATAGAAGTAGGTTCTAGTCAATCTTTCATTTCCACAACACTCATTCAGTTCTTGATGATTCTGATAGATCTTTTTCCTCAATCCTTATGAATAGAAACTTCTATGAGAGAGGATTTGATGATTACACATTGCTGCAGATAGTGTGAGATCACTCTAGGAGGCGAGAGATTCAGCTAGGATCTCCTAGTAGCAACTTCGAGGCCATACGATGTCATATTGGGTATGGACTAGATACCCACAATCCATGCTCATATTAACTATTTTAGGTGAAAAGTGTTTTGTGTCTATGAGGATGGGATCAGGTTTACCATTACTGGTGAAGAGGAAACCTTTGTAGAACATGGTGGACTATCTCAGAGGAGGGTGAAGCCAATTACTCATCAGTTAGCTAGCCTCACCCTCGAAGAAGTTGACGTGAAGAGTCTGAGATATCATGTAGTGGTGGACTAGTAAGATAATATTATTTCTGATGATGTGTCGAGACTACCTCCTCATATAGAGGTATACTTTCACATCAACATGTACCCCAGGAAGACACTGATATCTACAACATCATATCGGATGGCCCCTGTGGTGCTTCCAAAGCTGAGGGTACAGTTGGAGGACTTGCAGGGAAAGGGGTTTGTAAGGCCAAATGTTTCTCCATGGGCATAACCATTCTTGTTTTACAAAAAGGTAGATGGGACCTGGAGGCTTTGTGTGGACTATCTGCTTCTGAACCAGGTGACTATGAAGAACAAGTATCCTCTACTGAGGATCGATGATCTCTTTGACCAGCTGAAGGGAGCTCATTGGTTGTCAAAGATAGGCCTCAGATCAGGCTATCACCGGCTCAGGGTATGGGACGAGGATATACTGAATATAGACTTTAGATGTTACTATGGCCATTGTGAGTTCTTGTTGATGCTTTTTGGCATGAACAACACTTCAACAGTGTTCATGGGGCTCCTGAAATGGATCTTCCAGCCACACCTAGATCACTTTGTGGTGGACTTCATTGATGAAATCTTGATATACTCAGTGTCAGAGGAGGAGGACGCAATGCACCTGTAGATATTTCTGGATACACTCTAAGAGCACCAGATTTATGGAAAGATTTATAAGTGTTAGTTTTAGATACGGGAAGTCCACATCCTAGGGCATGTTATGTTGGAGGCTGGAGTTGCCATGTATCCAGTGAATATAGAGGCAGTGCTTTCTTGAGAGACACCCATAAGTGTGACCGAGGTGATGGGTTTTTTAGGATTGGTTGAGTACTACTAACTGTTTTTAATTGACTTCTCCAAGGTAGTGGCACTATTTTCATCCTTGAAAAAGAAGGGGCAGCATTTCTTGTGGACGTAGAAGTGCTAGTGGACTTTTCAAGAGCTGAGGTAGAGGATGAAAAGTGCCCCCATATTGAGGATACTAGAAGTTGAATTTGATTATATAGTCTACTACAAAGCATCAGGGACCAGACGAGGTTGTTTCTTAATGATGGAGTGAGAAATGATTTCCTACGGCTCACGGTAGTTGAGGCAGCACAAGTAGAACTAAACTTCCCAAGATCGTGAGTTATTTGTAGTGGTCTTTACACTGAAGATGTTGATGGGTGAACATTTTATAGTCTACTCTAATCACAATAGTCTCAGGTACATCTTTTCTCAGAAGGACGTAGACCTGAGATAGCGACGATGGCTAGTGTTCCTCTAGAATTACAACATTGAGATATTCTACACTTCTGGGAAGGGGAACGTAGTAGCAGACACACTCAGAAAGAGGTATGGTCTATAGATATTGAGTGAGGTGATAGAGAAACAAGCCGTGTTGTAGATATAATTCATGGATAGAGGAGGAGAAGCTTACTTCTAGTCTAGGACGGACACTCCCCCACTTCTTCAGCGAGTTCGGGAGGCTTAGCTTGGGGACATAGAATGCAAGGCCAGATGTGCTCAGATATCCTTAGAACAGGCTCCTAAATAATTTTATAAAGGTGGGGAGAATTTTATCTTCTTCAGAGGGAACGCCATGGTACCAATGAGACTATGAGAGGATGTGTTAAGAGGGTTCCATACATCCCCATTAGCGGTACATCCTAGAGTTGAAAAGATGTACCAAGACCTCCGACGTCAGTACTGGTGGCCAGGGATGAAGAAATATGTGTCATAGATTTTATCATGATGCCTCGCTTATCACCAACCAAAGGCTGATTATCAAGTACCAGTCATCTTAGCTCAGTCACTTGAGGGATCAAAGTGGAAATGGGATGGTATATCCATGGACTTCGTGATGGGGCTACCACATACATTCAGGGTCCATGATTCCATCTGGGTGATCATTGACCAACTCACCAAGTCAGACCACTTCCTACCCATCTGAGAGCATGGATAAGTAGAGAGCTTGGTATCTATCAATGTATAAAAGGTTGTATAACTTCACGGGGTACCATTGATCCACATCTCAGATCGTGATGCTTGTTTTACATCCTTCTTGTGAAAGGGATTGTAGGAGGTGTTCAGAACTCATCTACACTTGAGAACTTCCTTCCATCCTCATAAAGATGGTCAGATGGAGCAGACCATACAGACACTTGTGGACATTGTTTTTCTCGATTTTGGCATTGGGAAGACAACCTGCCCCTAGTATAGTTCACATACAACAACAATTATCACTCCCCCATCGGCACGACTCTATTTGAGGACCTGTAAGGGTGAACATGTAGATCACCCCTGTGCTGGTAAAACTGATAGGATTTAGCACTCGAGAGTCCATAGTTGGTACATGTTACCACATACAAGGTGTAGATCTTCCAGGAGTGGATGACGACTGCACAGAGCTGGTATTAGTCTTATGTTGACAGGAGACAGATACCCTTGGAGTTTTATGGGGGATACCATGTCTTCTTATAGGTCTCACCCAGATGAATATTATAGAGGTTTGGTCGGGGTGGCAAGTTATCTTTGAGGTTCATCAAACAATTCTAGATCCTCATAAGAGTGGGGGAGGTGGTGTTCCATCTAGATCTTCCCCTATAGATGAACAGGTGCATAATGTATTTTACATGTGGTAGATGAGGTGGTACGTGCATGATCCATCTCATGTTATCAAAGGGGGAGATCTAGAAATCAATGATGGGCCGACGTTTGCAGATTTCCAAGATGGTATAGAGGATTGTTGAGAGTGGGTCCTTCATGGGTGGCTGATTCCTCTAGCACGAGTTCGTTGGAAGCATGGGAATATCCCTGAGAGCACATGGGAGCGGGAGGCTCTGATACATGCTCAGTACCCCCATTTTCACTATGTTTTGTTCTATCCTTCAGGAAATAAAATCCCTAAGGTGGGGAGAATGTAATAACATGGAAATTACATGTAGCTTTTTAAAATTATTTGGGATTAATAAGAGTTTGAAAAAAATGGCGGTGCATGGTTCCGAGGCCCAGTGTTCCCAGAACAATTTTTTGAAAATTTTCTAAGGTACGTTTAGTAAACATACGGGCAGGATTTTCTATCTTTTGAACCAGTGCTCATATTAGAAATTTTGGGGCACGGTTTAGTCCGAAGTTCTGGGATTCTCTTAAGGGAAACTTCTCTTTGACCGTAGTTGGTCGGGAGAAAAAGATTAATTTTGGACTTTCCAAAAAAATAAAAAAATATCTTAATAATGTTATTTTATTTCTTTTCTATAACAGGTGAGCGGTGATAGCAGGATCGATAACTCATCAAGACATTTAATATTTTGACCCTTAAGCATTGTAACCTCAACGTTGTAGCATTAAATGTAGTTCATAAAAGAACTAAATTAATTACATATGACACGGTCAAATCTCCCATCAACTTCATAGAATCTTGGGAATGCGTTTTTTACATGGATGTGAGGAACCTTTGGAAAAGTACCAAGACCCCTTCCATTGATGGAGAACGAAGTATTTAATGATTCCCATTGCTGAATCACTCATGAGGTCAATGGACGACAAACATCAATGCTCACAAACCTTCTCCTTCATCTGCAATACCATCGAATGTGGAAGAACCACCATCTGCAGCGGTCACCAATGATCTTCATGTTATCGGTTTATGTTTGGAATAGGTTTTATCATTATTTTAATGTGATATATAAATTACTCTTACTTCTTATGATGCTATTTTGGAGGGTGCAAGACCATAAAACAAGGCCCAGACCCTCCACCGCTTCATTTTTGTTGTGTTCTTCAGGGAATGAACTTCCAACTCGTTGAAATCTAGAATCTGGGAGTTGTGGAGTGACCACATCATCCCTAGAGCCCAGAAGGAATAAGTGGAAAGGAAAACTGACCACTGGAGCTCACTCGGTGGCTCATGGAAGATTCTCCAGCACGACACTGGTGTTGCGGCGCCCGTAACCGGTTCTGGCAGGCTAAGGCGGTGGATGGCCCTTGCTAGCCACATAGGAGGGCAGTGTCGCCCGACACCATGGTGATCAGATAGGCGGACAACAATGGTTGGCCATAGATATGGGAGGCAGCGCACCATTTAACATTGTTGCAAAGTCAATTACTCACTCCTTGTGGGTCTCACGGGCGACGAGGCGGTGCCATGTGGTGTCGCCAATTAAAATAACTGAATGGCTCTTTGAGTCGTTCCAAAATGATGGGGTCGCGGCTTGAAGCCATGGTAGAGGTGGAAGGGGACCCGGTCCCAGTGGGTCATGTGGATAGATAGGCAGTGCCACCTAGAGTTGCCAATAAAAGACTCAAACAACTCCTTAGATCCATTTGAAAGGCAGCCAACGTGATCCCCTGCGTGGGTCGTGCTAGCCTGCAGGCCGAGCCGTCGCTGGGCATCTCAGCCGGGGCGGCCCAGGCCAGTCCATAGACCACCAGGCAGAGCTTGCCATAGCCCAACCCAATTGGGTCGAGTCGGACCCAGATCAGGTGGGGTCGACCCAAACTAGTTTGGGTCTTCCCTAACCAGGTCGGGTCAATCTGACCAGGTCAAACCGGACCCAAACACTTCTCGGGCCCAAAAACGCGTAAAAGGTCATATCTTGCGAACCGGACATTCGTTTGACAAACCGTCTATGATTCTAGGCTCCTTGGAGAGTGACGGTCATTTTGTGATACTCCACGAGAGTTTTGGAGAATTTTGGAGTATTTCCAGGTGGGATCAACTCTGAATCCAACCTGACCCTCGGCACTAAAATACCAATAACTTATAGACCGGGCGTCCAGTAGACATGTCGTCAGTTGTGTTGGAACCCTTATGAAATGAAAAGAACATTGGGTAACTTCTAAAAGGTACTTCATTCCAGGTGAAATATGACTGATGGATTGAAGAGAGGTTTCTCCCAATGAAAGGTGTACTATGAGTGGGACTCATGTGTCTGGGTGAGACGTGAAGAACGAAGAGTGATTTTGTGTGAGTTTGCACCAAGAAATTCTGTGTGAATTAGAAAAAAGGGATTCTATGTGAATTAGCACCCAAAGATTCTGTGTGGATCAACACTGAGAGATTCTATGTGAATTAGAACCCAACGATTCTTTATGAATTAGTACCTAGCGATTCTGTGTGAATCAGCACCTAGTGATTCTATGTGAATTAGTACCGAGCGATTCTGTATGAATCCGCACATAGAGATTCCGTGTGACTAAACACCTATTGATCCTTTGTAGGTCTTGTGGGGTTTGGTACCTATCGATCTTGTGTGGGTCAGTAGTAGATCCTCTTGAAAGAGTAAGGTGATCAAGCCTTATGACTAATCATATATACTTTTGTACTCAGTTATAACTAGTTTGAGCTGTATCTTTTTATTTTTAATTTGTGATTGAGATCATGCTTTTGGTTTTACTTTGTGGAATTCTAAGAGATATTCGGGGGTCTCAACGTACCTACTGGGTATTGTTATACTCACCACTGCACAGGTTTCTCCCACACCTTGTTGTGTCTTCTATAGAAGATGGGAATCCATGACCGAGATTCGAGAGCTAAGACCTGACAATGGACAATGGTGATGGTTGACGTGGAGACATGTGGAGACAAGAAGTACCTACTATTCAGTTAGGACCCCTGGTGGATGATCTTAGTAGCTATTTTTTATTTTCGATTGTAGTAGTATCTTTTTGGTTGGGCTTGTAGTCCGTCCCCTTACTTTATATACACACTTTTACTATAGTAGTTTTACTTTGTGGTTGCATCTTGTTATATTATAGTCTATGTATTTTTAAAGGTTTAAAGGCAATGCCTTCCCGTTTTAGGGATACGCTTTTCTGGTCCTTGTTTCCAACCCCTAGCCAATGGAAGGTGGGATTGGGGTAGTCACGACAGGAGCCTTAAGGGACGGGTTGTGACTCCTAATGCATTATTTTTCTTATTTTTTCCTCAAAAATATGTGAAACTCATGATATATCACTCAGATATGGATCTACAATACTATTTTAAAATAATCACGGTATATCATTTTTACACTACCCCAATATGAATCACCTTTAATTTATTTCATTGGAAAAAAATAAAACTGATAAATGAATAAGTTTGTATATATAAAATTCCATAATTTTTTATTCAAGGTTAATATTTATTTATCATGAAAAAAAATAAATTCACATCATCTCCAATATTAATATAACACTTTATGATTTCTTAATTATGTTTCTGAATATTCACATCTTGACGGAGCATGTATTATTTGGTTTTTTAATATTTTTCTTTGTCTGGATATTCATATTTGCTTTAGTAAAAATAGAACATGAATTTCACTATTCTTGATTCATTCTCTTCAATATATTTTATTTCTAGGGTTGTTTTTTCATGAAAATACTTGAAATGTGTATGTATTTCTTACACCGTCCATAGATATTCTCATGATTTCTTGGGTTACGTTCTTTAAAAACCCCTCATAAAACATCAAATCGTTATTATTATCATTGATGACTTCCAAAAATCCAATCCTGTAGTATTTTACATTGATTTATTCTATTCTTTTAGGGTTATTATTTATTCATATCATATCAAGAGTCGTGTATTTTTCCTAAAAATTCTATTGTGTATCAGTTTTATCCCCAATATAATACACTTTTCTTCTATTATATAGAATCCTTCTCATCTATCAAGGGGGTTTATTTTCTTAACATGCTTTATTTTTCCACATTCCAAGATAAGTGTAACATCAAATGTTTTTTCATTCTAAATATTTATTGTATTCTTTCTGAAAATTAATTTTTAAAATTTTCGGTTTATTTAGACTAATATTAATTATCATAATTTTGAAATTTCGTAAAATTTCCATAGAGAATTGTAAATATTGAAAATCTATTTAGAATGGATAAATTCCTCAAATTATCTTTATATGTTATTTTCTTTGATAATATTTTTTCTGTTATGATGTTGTCCCTTTTTTCTTCCTTGAATTGACATCTTATACCAGCAATCTGTAACTTTATGCCAAAATATTATATAACATAAATTGTATATAATGAAACCATGTTTTCTTTTTTGGTGAACTTTCTAAAAATATTTTTATCCTTCTATTTTTATGGAATTTTTTCCAATACTTGTGCCTATTTTTAGTATCCCTAAATTTTATTGTTTACCGCATACACCCTTGATTGAGATACTTTCATCTCAAAACATTTATCTACATAAAATATTGTTTTATTTAATTTATTATTGAAAATAAAAATAAAAATAAAATAGAATGAAAAAATTTTAGATGAATATGGAACCATTTTATTTTACCAATGTTTTGATTTACCATTAGATAATTTTACGCCCGAAATTTAATTTTATAGGGTAGTATAATAAAAAATGTCATTATAAGTGTCTTGATGGATGAAAGTCTTCTCTCATCATTTTTTGAAGAGGAAAATTTTATTACCTTCATGTTTTTCTAATTTAAATTCAGATCAAGGTGCATTAGACTATGTGTCTTGTTATAATCACCAATAAATTTTACTATCTCATCCCAATAACATTTAATCATCTCAATCTTATTCTCACAATTTTCAGGCATCATTAAATTCTCTTGTAATTTATTATCAATATCCTTTATCCATTTTGTAACACCCCGAGATTTTATGAAAAATATTCTTTTTAATTTTATTGATGTCTTGTGTTGTATGATACACCAAAAGGATCTTTTACTACATGCATCCCTAACTTGGATTTCATTACACACAATCACGACCTTCCATGATAGTATGTTTTGTATGCAATATCGAGTTTCACTAAACAATGATATGTTATATAAACTAGCCGTTATGAATAGTAATACCGACTTTTTAAAATTTTATAAATTTTATCTTCTTAAATGGACTTCATTTTTGGATTCGGAATATCGAAATTATCCTAGGGTGAATTTTTGGTATTTTTCTGAAAACGTTCAATTTTTGATTATTAGTGAAAACACTGGGTTACTATTTAAAAATCGACATTTTATTTAAATAATTATTTATTTTATTTAAATTTATTTTATATCAAAATTGATACATAATACCTATATAAGTTCAATGTAATTCATTGGAGTCATTTTAAAATAATTTTAGATATATAAAAAGTTTATTGAACTTTCTCACTGTCTTTTACCCACCTCCTAGGAGAATTTGGAAATTCACATAAAACCTAATTTTATCGCTTCTATGAGTGGAATCTCAAAAATCCGAGAGACATGGTTAATATCAAGGACTAAAATGTGGTTCAATGAGATGAAAATAATTTTTGGTGAATAGTAACTTTTTTCTTTTATTTACCAGAGTTAAAAGTAAATAGGGTAATTAAGGGTAAAAATGATATTATTATTACCCTAACACATGTCCTAATTCTGTTGGATAAGTGTAATTCGACCAAAAACAACCTTAGGAAAAACATATGACCATTTAGGTCCACTTGTATCAGATTAAGACATTTATTATTAATTTATTTAAAGAAGGGTTAAAATAGTTAAAATCAAAGTTTAATAACTAAATCACTTTTAATATGGGGTTATACAAAATATATATTCGACTATAAATTTTCATTAGAAAGATAAAAGGATTTACTACCTAATGGTATTTTATTTATAAATTTTAGACATTAAATAATCTATGTTATTTATGACACAATGGTGATGTAGTAATTACCTAAAAATGAAATATTAAAATAATTGATGATATAAATAAACAAATTAAAGTAATTTGAGACTTTTTTTTAAATTACACTAATTTTATAGGTTAATATGACATGTTATTATTGAATTAATTAACTTTGTTAGAAATAATCATGCTGTTATGGTTTTCACAAAAATCAATTACCAAATTGTGTCAAAATTGACATAATATAGTTTTTAAAACAAATATTATATTATTAATTGTTGTTTTATTCCTAAAAATCTATGGTTTGTCCAAATTACATAGATACTAATATATATATTAATAATTAACCACTTGGGGTTCGTTTGGCTTGTTATAGTATGTTTATTTACCATATAGTGTAAGAAAACAAGACGACACGGTAAAAGTTAAATTATTTAACTTAGAGTTAAATCTAAATTATAAGGTTAAAATTAAAACCTAGACATATCTAAAATATATTGGTTGAGAGGATTTCTACCCATCCCCACTTTAGTATCGAAATAAATCAATTTGGAGCTATTATAAACCGAATATAATTTATTATAAAATAATATTTTAAGTTTTTCCAAAGGTGCCCCTCTCCTCCCTTATAAAAAGGGCACCCATTCCCTCTTCTCTTCACACCATTTTGAGCCTTGAAGCTCGGCCAACCCCTGGACATTTCTCTTCTCTAGTTCCCGAGAAACATTCTGGAGGTTCTGGTCTTCTCAAAATACCAACTCTACTTCCATAAGAGGAAGCTTAAAGGAGGTGCATCGAAGAAGGGGTAATATCTTCTTCCGATTCTCTCAAGTTTTTTTTCTTCTACTTATTCTTATTTAGTTATCTCATTATAAAGTGATAAAATCAGTATTACTTATATAATGATATTTTATTATAAATATGAAACTACCCTATTTCACCTTCTATCCATCCTACAGAAAACGAAATCACCGTGCGTGCGTACGTACGGAATACCGTCTCAACGCCATGGTGTAATCTGTTTTCGACCACCACCTTACTTGGATGGGTATAATGGTGTAAATAAATAACAATATATTATTATTGTAAAGTGATATTGTCTCTAAAATATTATACATACTCTTCAATACAATTCCACGATCATGGGAATGATATCATCGCTCGTGTGTACGTACGAACTACCGTCTCCACGACGCGATGAGATTTATTCTGTATGTTAACCATTCATGAATGATTATAAAGTATATATAATGAATAATAATGAAATATATGACATAATAATGATACTTTATTTATGTATATATGTGTGTATTTCATCTACTTAATTCCATTCAATTCAATAAGGACACGAAAACAGCATTCATGCGTACGTACAGTCTACCGTCTCTATGAACGGTGTATTTCATTCCATTTCTCAATGTATCATATATATATGTATATTCTGAATATATATTATATATAAATCTTGTTTTACATTCTGGAATTAATTAAATCAGGATATAAGTAATAATATCAAGAACAACAAGTCGAAACACGTACAATTAATGAAACGATTTTACCCAAATCGCTGCTTTTACATCGAATTTACAAATGAACGGGTAATATAAAGGCATAAGTAAAACATATATGATATCATAGAAAGGAATATGATTCTGTAATAATTCAATGAAATTATTTAAATCATTACACAGGATGTTTTGATACATACGAAGCATATCAGACGTAAGGTAAGGGACAACTTTTCCAATCTCATTTTTATCCGAGATTGTTTATTCATAAGTATTTACTGGGATTATATTTATCATCCATGTCCATGTTTTCTAAAAATGGTTTAATTTATGTTTAAATTCCTTTTTACCCATTTTGTCTTTTACTACATGGTATGTAAGGAATCTTTCTTTTGTTTACGTTACGAGGTACTTTTTGACTTTTCTGAAAAAAGTACGAGAATAATGTTTTTTAAACGTATACGGCAAGAAAGGATTTTTATGGTTTTATAAAGCCTTATTTTCATGAATCTTCCTCCAAAATATTTAATGACTATTTTCAACAAAATCTTTTTCTTTTAAAATTGAATGACATTTTTTGAAAAGAAAATGATTTTGAAGAAGAAAGGATATTATCCTCAAGAATTCATTTCAAGTGTTTTATCAAAACCATTTTTCATCTAAGAAGTCATCATTTCATATGTGTAAGTTTCAAGTATCATGTATCTATGATTTAAATGGTTTCACTTTTCTTATTATGAAATGATATCCATTTCTTTTATATGGATTATGTGATGATGGGATGATGTTTATGAAACCCATTTTATGTGTTGGGTTGTTATGAATGATGTATGTTTATTTTGTGGCACAAGTAAGAATTATTTCATTATGGGATGGGTGGGACCTTTATCTCCCTCCAATTCATTTGGTAAAGATTTATATCTCATGAGATATACATGGGTGGAATGGTAAGCTAATCCGGTTTAGTGTTACAGGACTGGAATGAGGAGTGAACTCGATTCAGAATGAGACTTTTCCACTAAGATGGTCTTGGAAGCAATGCCTTGGCTACTGTGGAAATCATAACATGTGCTTAATGGATTCCACAATTACATGTTTTATTACCATGCTAGTTTATCATGACTAATGTTCCTTTATGATCTATGCCTTATGTACTTCCATGATTTATGTCGTTGCTCATGATTTTGATGTTTAGATTTTATGTTCAAGTTTTTTCATTCAAATGTTTATGGATTGTTTTATGTTCTCTATGATTACCCTTACTGATCATTTGAGCTCACCCTTTATATGTTTTCTTTTCCCCATGATTTAAAGAAAGGTTTTAGGTAAGAAAAAAAGGGGGAATATCTTTATGGGAGAGGTTGAAGATCTTTCACCACGATTAGAAGATTACGTTCCGAGTTTCCAAAAACAAAAAACTGTTACGGACCTTGTGTGTCTGTTTTTGTTATATATTAAGTATTCTGCAAAAGTAATGTAATTTCCATGTACGTCAAGATTCAGGTCACTACAGTTGGTATCAGAGGAAAGGTTTACATATCCTTTAGAAACTAGTATGTGTAAAATTTAGTGAGATCCCTAGAGATATTTCTAAGGTATGTCTAGGGATATACATAAGGTTAAGTATAAGTATAGGTTATTGTACTAGAATTATGGTAAAGATATTAGAATTAAACCTAAGATGTTAGATATTGAAGGTAATCCCCCTTTATTGTGTTGTTTTATTAGCATGATTTTTGCCTCCCACGCTGTTATTTTTGGATTTTAGATGATGGATGGAACCCAAAGGAACCGTGTTGATCAATGTAATGGACAATGAAATGATTGTCCTCCCGAGCAACCAAATGTGATGGGAGATGGAGTGAAAAATCTTATTGCAATACTAACACAAGATATGAATCATTCTGGACTTCCGAATGAGCAGATAAGGGAACAATATTCTATTGAGTCCTTCATAAGGAAACATTCACCTTATTTAAAAGGGTATTCTGATCCACTTGTTACTGAATAATGGATCAATACCATTGAAATGATATTTTCTATACTTTGTTGTTCGAGACATGATAAATTAATTCTAGTTGTTTACTGTTTAGAAGGTGAAGCAGACCAGTGATGTACTCTAATTAAGAATACAAGGCCCCAAGATGAAATTGAATCCATGGAATGGGAAGAGTTCAAGAACTTGTTTTTCAATAAGTACTTACCTCGTATTATTCAAACAAATATGGAAAATGAGTTCCTTGATCTTAAGAAAAAGGATGATGAATCTGTTGGTATATAAGAAGAAAATTTTACAAGGCTTGCAAGGTATGCATCTGGCTTTACCATCCAACCTGAAAGTAAAGTTGATCGATTCTTCAGTGGCTTAAAACTAAGTCTTTGAAGGGAATTAGCTATAAGAGACTTCAGTAGCTATGAAGAAATTGTGTGTCGTGCTATCAAGGTAGAAATGGATATTGGTGTTACATATCCATCACATGGTTTAGACAAGAAATGAAATATGGAGTTCATGGAGAAATATCAAAACAATGGTTAAAAGAAGATGAATGTTTCTTTATGTTCAAAGTGTGGAAAGAAGCATGGTGGATATTGTCTTAAAGGGACTATAAAATGTTATAAGTGTGGAAAAGAAGGTCATCGGGCAGCTGAGTGTCGAAGTAATGGAAAATAGGTTGCTAATGATTTGAATAAAGAAAAGACTGCATAGAACGCAGCACCAACACTTTAATTCTTCAAGTGCAAGGAAATGGGGAATTATGTTAATCAATTCCCTAATCCAAGGGTTAATGATGATCAACGTGAGCAAACTCTTAAGGAAAAGGATAAAGGGAAGTCACATGTGATCACTATTTGTGATGTTGAGTATGACAGTGATGTTGTGTAATGATTAAGTGTTTATGTAATGGGATTTTCAAATGGTATCATGGAATCTCATCTATAGTATTGTAGAATTTTTAAATATATCTGTATTGGTCCATTTTGTTTTTCTATAAGAATATTGTACCGATAACCATGAAAAGTGATTCCAATATTTTGGGAAGCAGATGATATTAACATAATGAAGGGATAAGGAGAAAATAAATTGTTTTGATAGTATTCATGAGCTCATGATTGATATAAGGACTAAGTGATATCATGGTTTGAGTTTACAGAATTTTTGAGATTTTGGTATGTGGAAAGAGTTAAATTTTGACAGCATTCATGTTTTCACTAAGGTTCAATGGGTATTAATTTTCCAAGAGAATACATGATTAAGGTATTCAAAAGATTGGAATGTGACCAACAATATATATCTTATGATATATGAGGGATAAATGATGGTATTCACGTGGTTGTTATGTGACCTCTCAAGTAATCATATTCTTTACACTATGAGATTGGACAAAAGTATTTTCGATAAGCTTAATGGTTGGAATGGATTAAGTTGGACATCATATAGAATTGTATAAGGCTAGAATTTTTTTCGATATTATTTATAGAATGTTATAATAATGATGTTTTAGAAAAAGGGCAACCTACAGGACAGGCGACAACCCATTGCATCAGACAATACTGTGGGAATCGAACCCACAACTAATGTTTGATAGGCCCTTATCGCCTACCACTGGCCTACAGGAAGTCCCTATTTAGTAGAAACCAGTTTTATTATATTAAGTAGTATGATATATGAAGTATAAGTCCGTTTAGGAACCATATATGATTAATCTCACTATAGATGGACTTATGTATTTTTGATAACTTTTTCTAACCTTTTGTTTGAGATAGATGGAATGACCCATAATTCTATCACATGATCTGATAACACGTCACGAATGACAAATTCAACTTCATTTCATTAAGAGATGAAGTGGAAATTTTCCAAGGAATGACCAACGGTGAGACTTTACCAAAATCAAGAAAGTATTTCTTCAAATTCCAATTTCATCAACTTTAGGGAAATGATCTTGAAAACCAAAAATGTTAACCTAGTTCCCTTATATCCAAAGAATCAGATGGTACCTTAGATCATCACAAATCTATGGCTTTGTGATTGTTGTATTTTTCATAGCCATGTTCTCTACCACTCTCCATCAGAACATGATGGTTAGATTTGTCTTCTATATCCATATTTTCACCTTTGTTCTCCTATGGGGAAACCTAGTGATTAGTTAATTTGGGTAACTGTTACGTTTCATACTTTATTTTTTAATGATTAGTTTTTGTATTCCATTTTACGATGTGGGTTTCTATTAAAGAAACTTTCGAGTAGTATACCATTTATAACCCCGACGAATTTCGAGGGCGAATTTCATTTTAAGGGGGGGAGAATGTAATGCCCCGAGATTTTATGAAATTTATTCTTTTTTATTTTATTTATGTCTTCTGTTGTATGCTACACCAAAAGGAACTTTCACTACACGCATCCCTGACTTGGCTTGCATTAAACGCCATCGTGACCTTCCATGATAGCGTGTATTGTAGCAATACCGAGTTTCACTAAACTACGATATGTTATATAAACTAGTCGTTATGAATAGTAATACCCACTTTTTAAAATTTTATAAATTTTATCTTTCTAAATGGACTTCATTTTTCGATTCGGAATATCGAAATTATCCTACGGTGAATTTTTTGTATTTTTCTGAAAACTTTCAATTTTTGATGAATACAGAAAACACTGGGTTACTATTTAAAAACTGACTTTTTATTTAAATAATTATTTATTTTATTTAAATTTATTTTAGGTCAAAATTTATAAATAATACCTATATAAGTTCAATGTAATTCATTGGAGCCATTTTATAATAATTT
The DNA here is from genome assembly GCA_963277665.1 of Viscum album. Lineage (NCBI taxonomy): Eukaryota > Viridiplantae > Streptophyta > Magnoliopsida > Santalales > Viscaceae > Viscum > Viscum album. Next base: position 785,160,694 of record OY728156.1, on the reverse strand, counting down.
CAGATATATAAAAAGTTTATTGATTTTTTCACCGTCTTTTACCCACCTCCTAGGAGAATTTGGAAATTCACATAAAACGTAATTTTACCTCTTCAATGAGTGAAATTTAGAAAATCTGAGAGACAGGGTTAATATCAAGGACTAAAATGTGGTTCAATGAGATGAAAATAATTTTTGGTGAATAGTATCTTTTTCTTTTATTTAGCATGGTTAAAAGTAAATAGGGTAATTAAAGGTACAAATGATATTATTATAACCCTAACAATGTCCTAATTCTATTGGATAATTTTATATCGACCAAAAACAACCTTAGGAATAAAATATGACCATTTAGGTCCACTGGAATTAGATTAGTACATTTAATATTAATTTATTTAAAGTAGGGTTAAAATAGTTAAAATCATTGTTTAATAACTAAATCATTTTTAATATAGGGTTATACATAAGATAAATTCTACTATAAATATTAATTAGAAAGGAACAACTATTTCCTACTTAATGGTGTTTTATTTATAATTTTTAGACATTAAATAATCTAAGTTATTTATGACACAATGGTGATGCAATAATTACCTAAATAATGAAATATTAAAATAATTGATGTTATAAATACCCAAATAAATGTAATTTGAGACTTTTTATGAATTCCACTAAATTTATACGTTAATATGACATGTTATTATTGAGTTAATTAACTTTTTTCGAACTAATTATGTTGTTATGATTTTCACAAAATCCAATTACCAAATAGTGTCAAAATTGACCTAAAATAGTTTTTAAAACAAATATTATATTATTAATTGTTATTTTTATTCCTAAAAATCTAAGGTTCGGTAAAATGACTTATATAAGGATATATACATATTAATAATGAACCAATTGGTGTTATTTTGGCTTTTTATAGTATGTTTATTAACCATATAGTGTAAGAAAACAAGAAGACACTGTAAAAGTTAAATTATTTAACTTAGAGTTAAATCTAAATGATAAGGTTAAAATTATAACCTAAACTTGTCTAAAATCTATTGGTTGAGAGGATTTCGACCCATCCCTGCTTTATCTTCTAAATAAATCAATTTGGATCTATTATAAACCTAATATTACTTTATTATAAAATAATATTTTCAGTTTTTTCAACGGTGCCCCTCTCCTCCCTTATAAAAAGGGAACCCATTCCCTCTTCTATTCACAACATTTTGAACCTTGAAGCTCAGACAACCTCTGACCATTTCTCTTCTCCACTTCCCTACAAACATTCTGGAGGGTCTGGTCTTCTCAAAAGACCAACTCTACTTCCATAAGAGGAAGCTTAAAGAGGTGCGTCGAAGAAGAGGTAATCTCTTCTTCCGATTCTCTCAAGTTTCTTTCTTCTTATACTTCTTCTTATTTAGATGTCTCATTATAAAGTAATAACATCAGTATTACTTATATACTGATATTTTATTATAAATATTAAACAACACTATTTCACCTTCTATCCATCCTACGGAAAACGAAATCATCGCTCGTGCGTAAGTATAGAACACCATCTCCACGCCGTGGTGTAATCTGTTTTCGACCACCACCTTACTTGGATGGGTATAATGGTGTAAATAAATAACTATATATGATTATTGTAAAGTGATATTGATTCTGAAATATTATACATACACTTCAATACAATTCCACGATCATGGTAATTATATCATCGCTCGTGCGTACGTACAGACTACCGTCTCCACGAAGCGATGAGATTAATTCTCCATGTTAACCATTGATGAATGATTATAAAGTATATATAATGAATAATAATGAAATATATGACATAATAATGATACTGTATTTATATATATATATATGTATTTCATATACTTAATTCCATTTAATTCAATAAGGAAATGTAAACAGCGTTCATGCGTACGTACGGCCTACCATCTCCATGAACGGTGCATTTCATTCCATATATCGATCTATCATATATATATGTATATGCTGAAAATATATTATATATAAATCATGTTTTAAATTATGGAATTAATTAAATCGTGATATAAGTAACAATATCAAGAACAACAAGTCAAAACACGTACAATAAATGAAATGATTTAACCCAAATCGCAGCTTTTACATCGAATTTACAAATGAACGGGTAATATACAGTAATAAGTAAACCATATATGATATCATAACAATGAATATGATTCTGTAATAAGTCAATGACATTATTTAAATCATTACGCAGGAGGTTCTAATACATAAGAAGCATATCAGACATAAGGTAAGGGATAACTTTTCCAATCTCGTTTTTATCCGAGATTGTTTATTCGTAAGTATTTACTGGGGTTATATTTATCATCCATGTCCCTATTTTATAAAAATGGTTTTGTGTATGTTTAATTTCCTTTTTACCCATTTTTTCATTTTACTACACGGTATGTAAGGAATATTTCTTTTATTTATGTTATGAGGTACATTTTTACTTTTCCAACAAACATACGAGAAGAATGTTTTTTTAACGTATACGGCATGAAAGCATTTTTACAGTTTTATAGAGCCTTATTTTCATGAAGCTTCCTCCAAAATATTTCATGACTATTTTCAACATAATCCTTTTCTTTTAAAATTGCATGACATTTTGTGAAAAGAAAATGATTTTGAAGAAGAAATGATATTTTTTTCAAGAATTCATTTCAAGTGTTTTATTAAAACCATTTTTCATCTAAGAAGACATTATTTTATATGTGTATGTTTCAAGTATCATGTCTCTATGATGTAAATGGTTTCACTTTTCTTATTATTAAATTATATCCATTTCTTTTATATGGGTTATCTTATGATGGGATGATGTCTATGAAACCCATTTTAAGCGTTGGGTAATTATGAATGATGTATGTTTATTTTGTAGCACAAGTAAGAATTATGTCATTATGAGATGGGAGGGACCTATATCTCTCTCCAATTAATTGGGTAAATATTTATATCTCATGAGATAGACATGGCTTGAATGGTAAGTTAATCTGGTTAAGTGTTACAGGACTGGAATGGGGAGTGAACTCGATTCAGAATGGGACTTAGTCTACTAAGATGGTCTTGGCAGCAATGCCTTAGATACTATGGAAATCATAACATGTGCTTAATGGATACCACAATTACATGTTTTATTACCATTCTAGTTTATCATGAATATTGTTCCTTTATGATCTATTCCTTTTGTACTTCCAAGATTTATGTTGTTGCTCATGATTTGGATGTTTAGATTTTATGTTAATGTTTTTGCATTCAAATGTTTTTGGATTGTTTTATGTTCTATATGATTACCCTTACTAATCATTTGAGCTCACCCTTTATATGTTTTCTTTTCCACAGGATTTAAATAAAGGTTTTTGGTATGAAAAAAAGGGACTACCTTTATGGTATATTTTGAAGATCTTTCACTATGATTAGAAGATTATGTTCCGAGTGTCCAAAGACACTAAACTATTTTGGTCCTTGTGTGTCTGTTTTTGTTATGTATTATGTATTCCGTAAAAGTAATGTAATGTCCATGTACGTCAAGATTCGGGTATCTACACTATTATTCTTAGTTCTTGGCTATGAATTTAGTAAATCAACTACATCTAATTTTTTTATGATATATACATCTTCTCATCTATACATTTATTTTATTCATCTTTATCTTAAACTACATTAATAAATTACTTCCCATTTTTAGATCATATCTTCAAGATAATATTTCATATAAATTTTGGCCTCAATTAATTTTATTATGATATAAATAAATAAAATTTATTTCAGTGATTACTCCATCATCTAAAATTATTCCTCTAGATATAGCATCCCGCCTTTTTATAACATAAACTTTCATTACATTACACAAAACTGAGGATCTTTAAGGTCTAGTGTCTTGGAAACCAGGAACATAATACATGAAAAAAACATAAAACATTCTTCTTAAACACTTGAAAGGCGTCTCCTTATGTTCATTCTAGATTCATTACTGCATCTCATAACGTGGGGACATACATCAAAACAAAGGGTGAGCAGAAGACCCAGTAAGGGAAACAAGAGGAACATTTTACATGTAAACTTGATATACTTCAATAAGGACATGAAAAGAACTTTAAGGCATGAGAAAGAAATCATGAGGCATTTCATAATAAAAACAACATTTTTCATAACTTGAAGATGTGGCTACATCATTTAACATAGACCATCATGAACATATCACCAAGTTCCATCCCCAAGGTGTCATTTGAAAATTACCAAGGTTATTCACCAAGGTATCGTGAAAATTGTAATCTCTAGTGGTTACATCATTACCCAATGCATTGGAGCGCTATCAGGGAGCACCCTTAAATTTGCCTTTATTATCATGTGAGCCACATATATCATCATCAAACATTTAATAAATAACCCACATAGCATAAAATAAATGGGTTTCATTTCATAATCATAACGTTTTAAAAACTGCTTTAAAGACATGATCTTTACGTCACTTTAAACCCACGGAAAGGGAAAGCGGGTCTCATCTATGTAAATCCCAGAATTTAAAATGGAAAATTTTGATATATATATGTGAATAACCTTGTAGAAATAAGATCTTTAAGTATTCACTTTATAACATAAAATAATTTTTGAGAAAAGAGAGAGACATTTTGAGGGGAAAATTCTGCAGCATAACGGCTAAGTTTCGGGGTTTTAGAAAACATTGAAATGAGAGGGGACATGGGTCACCCACTCATAAATGATCCATAAAACAGTAGGGTGAAAGAATAAGAAGGAAATATGGACATGTTAATGAAATTTGAGGGACATACCATTTGAAATGAAAAACATGGAAGGAAAAAAAATTAGATTTCTCTTATGAAAATTCGGCAGCCTTACGACGTCACTTAACTTCAAAAGAAAATGATTTGACAAGATCAAATAGGGTCCCTCATCATATGATCATAAGAGATCAGTATGATAGATATAGAGATCATACCCCAACATAATAAAAAGGAACTTGAAAGACTTGACATGAAAATCGAACTTGAAAAATGAGAAGGGTGAAAGAATCCCTTAAAAATTCGGCAGCCTAACGGCGTCACTTAAACTTCAATAAAAAAGATTTGACAAGATCAAATAGGGTCCCTCATAATATGATCATAAGAGATCAGTATGATAGATATAGATATCATACCCCAACATAATAAAAAGGAACTTGAAAGACTTGACATGAAAATCAAACTTGAAAAATGAGAAGGGTGAAAGAATCCCTGAAAAATTCGGCAGCCTAACGACGTCACTTAAACTTTCATAAAATGAAATGATGAGAGTAAGAGGGGATCTATCATCATATAAACATGAAAGGGAAGTAAGAGGAATATAAAAGAACATCCTCTCACATAAAAAACATGGAGCATAAAAGGAATGACATAAAAGAGATTACATGAAAAGAAAGAGAGGGGTCGGATCCCTTACCTTAAAACGTGACTCTTGAAACTCAAAGGATTGGACCTTGAGGGCTTGGGGGAACCTTGGGAGGACTCCTTAGAAGGTAATAAGACCAGAACTTCGTTGGGGGAGAGTTGATAGTGAAAACTAAAGGAGGAAAGGGTGGGTATTTATAGGGAAAGTGAGGGGACAAAGCATTAATGGCCAAGGGACACCTCACATGTGCTTTTCTCAAACCCATGTGCTCTCCCTTGGCATTTATCATGGAGTTAGGCCACATGGGGCCCCCAAAACAATAATTCATCACCCTTGGCCGTCCAAACCTCAAAAGATCTCATGACATCATCATGACACCGTTATGATGTCATTAAACATACCGAAACCCTAAAACTGTATTTTTACTATTCACTGAAAATTCAACTTTCTCAGAATAACCCCAAAATTTCACCTTAACCAAATATCAATGCTCTGATTTCAAAAATGAAATCCATTTTATAAAAATAATTTTCTAAATATTTTTAATTTAATTTTTAAATAAAAACACTATTCATCGAAAATTCATTTTTTTCAGAAAAATCCCCAAAAATTACCTTAACATAATATCGATGCTCTGAGTTCAAAAATAAAGTCATTTTTATAAAAATAATTTTCTAATTATTTTTAATTAAATTTTTAATTAAAAAACACTATTCATCCGAAAAAACTAATACTTGAATAATAATTTATGAAACCGTTATTTAACCATTTTATTGAATCACATTACTTAATCAAGGTGCCTAGATTATTTTAAAACTTTCTTTAAGTGAGATTACTAATCCATTTGGTCACCTTACTAATCCTAAGCGTAAAATCACTATTCATAATTTACTATTCATCAAAAATTAAGTTGATCTTATTAGATTCCAAATTTTGTACTGAACATAATTGTAGAAGACCATTTTTTGAAAATCATTACACATTTTTAATTATTTAAGGTTTACATAAAAATTTTTAAAATATCCTTTTTCTAAAATTCATAAAAAATATGCATACTATATTTATCCGGTTATTTCAAAATTCATAAACTTCATCATAAGAAGAAATCCCAATTTTTATTTAAAACAAGGATTACACAAGGTAGTTACGGTCTTGTTACATAGCCCCTTATAATACCAGCATAAGACCTAAGAGTAAGGTGTGCTAGGGTGATAGAAGCTTGGGGCGGCTCAGTCAACATTGCCCGAGTAGTAATTTCTATCAGTTTGAACTTCTCACGAAGGCAATTCCATTCCAGCTTCACATGATGAGGTTCGGCTTGGATTTGATCCAGAGCGAAGCCCAATGGTGCTACCTCCTTCCAAGCTCTGTTAGATGGGCTTCGATCGGTCCAAGACTACTAGGTGAGGCCATTGAATCTTCTTTCTATAATAATTAACCAAGATTACTTATATTTAGAGACAATACTCAAAACATTTTGTTCATAGCGATCATATTTACTGATGGTTATATAATAGTCAAAACCCACTAATCTCATTTTAATTATAATCATGTTTATCAAATAAAACATTTTTGGTTGAGTATAAAAATAAAATAAAATAACACATGAAATTAGTAAACAAGATTTATTCAAAATTTCGGGTTGTTACAATCTTCCCCCCTTAAGAAATTGCGTCCTCGCAATTTTTTAAAATTGGGTTTTGAAACTTCATTGAAAGTCCCACATCGGAAAAAGAGTCAGTAACACTATTACTTTAAAAGAAATAAGAGGGAGTGAAAAGGCCACCCGAGTTTACTCATACAAAGATTCCATGTAGGAAACATGGACATGGAGGAGAAAACAAAGGGTCACATCCTAAAGGAGAGTGATAGAAAACATGATTAGGAGAAATTTAACCACCAAAAAATCCCAAAATTATGATGTGTGCAAGCGGTCTTTGATTACCTAGTAGGAAACGTAAACCAACAACCTTTTTGTTTTACGTTCCTTTTCATAACTTTAAGGAATTCATTTACAACATAGAACAAAAACATAAGGAAATATATCTACCTTCATGTAGAGTTTAATCCTTTAATAAGTTTCTACCCAAAACTAATCTTTCTCTAAACTATGAGCATTAAAAAATACTTGGTCTCATCAAAACACAAGAATCATCTTCTAGAGAATCACATAATCCACAAAGGATCAACTATCTATTTCTTCTATCTTTAAACATTATCCCAAAAATAGAAAGAGTAAGGTAAAAAAAACTCTTCAAAAAGAAATAATCCCATAGGAATGGAAACTACTTTTAAATCTTCAATTTCCATGGTACTACCCAAAGTTCATCATAGTCCATTCCATAAATAACGGTCCTTAAGATTCCTCAAAATAAACCAAACTAAGATTAAAACCCAAATACAAGAAAGATTTGATAACATAGTCTTCCAAAATAAACTTCATTGTTCATCTCCAAACAACATCAACCACTCCTAACATCTTATAACAAAAGTAGCTAACCTAAACATATTTTATCCAAGATAGGTTAATCATTCCCGTAAGTAACCTAAATTACTATAAGTCCACCTTAAATTCATCTATTCTTCAAAATATAAGTCAACCTTACTCCTCAATGAAAATACCGTTGTAATCTATTTACCTCGATCATATAGGGTCCCCAAAATAGTGAACGTCTTCCAAAATAAAAATCATATTTTAATACCCTAATCATCTCTGTCATCTTAATATGGCAATCTTAGCATTTCTTATCACATTGGTTGTTGGGACATGTTCTTCCATTTCCCGCCATTAAATAAGAAAAGAAGCTATAATTAGGGGCTTAAATACTTAGCCAATAATCAAGAAAAGAAACTTAAATCATATAAGGATAACTTGTAGTTGAAAAGTATAACCTAACTTGTGATCCCCTAGGTTCCCATCTAGGTTATCCATGATCATATATTCTTATGCGAACCTTTATTTTATTTTATCTTTGATCCTTTAACAATGGTTCATACTAAGCTTATGAATTTACCAAAGCATATCCCCCGGGAGTGTCGTAACCAAGAGTGCAGCAAGGCCCGTTGTCGTGTACCAGTTCCCGTTCGAGTCTAGCTCAAAGAAGTGTTTTCGGGTTTTACCCCTATGTACATCTGTGCCAGATCCACCTCTACCTGCTCGTATCCACACAGGGATGTATTTGCTTGGAAACCCCTTACTCAATACTCACCAAAATTCCAGGAAGATTTCCTATATTTAAACTTTTCTATAGGGTTCCTCCTAAAGTTTTTATATCATAATTTCCACAAATAACTAAACCATCCTTTGATACCAACTATAGCATCCCGCCTTTTTATAACATAAACTTTCATTACATTACACAAAACTGAGGATCTTTAAGGTCTAGTGTCTTGGAAACCAGGAACAAAATACATGAAAACAACATAAAAAATTATTCTTAAACACTTGAAAGGAATCTCCTTATGTTCATTCGAGGATCATTACTGCATCTCATAACCTGGGGACATACATCAAAAGAAAGGGTGAGAAGAAGGCCCAGTAAGGGAAACAAGAGGAACATTTTACATGTAAACTTGATATACTTCAATAAGGACATGAAAAGAACTTTAAGGCATGAGAAAGAAATCATGAGGCATTTCATAATAAAAACAACATTTTTCATAACTTGAAGATGTGACTACATCATTTAACATAGACAATCATGAACATATCACCAAGGTCCATCCCCAAGGTTTCATTTGAAAATTACCAAGGTTATTCACCAAGGTATCGTGAAAATTGTAATCTCTAGTGGTTACATCATTACCCAATGCATTGGAGCGCTATCAGGGCGCACCCTTAAATTTGCCTTTATTATCATGTGAGCCACATATATCATCATCAAACATTTAATAAATAACCCACATATCATAAAATAAATGGGTTTCATTTCATAATCATAACGTTTTAAAAACTGCTTTAAAGACATGATCTTTACGTCACTTTAAACCCACGGAAAGGGAAAGCAGGTCTCATGTATGTAAATCCCAGAATTTAAAATGGAACATCTTGATATATATATGTGAATAACCTTGTAGAAATAAGAGCTTTGATTATTCACTTTATAACATAAAATAATTTTTGAGAAAAGAGAGAGACATTTTGAGGGGAAAATTCTGCAGCATAACGGCTAAGTTTTGGGGTTTTAGAAAACATTAAAAGAGAGGTAAAATGGTTCAAACATTCATAAATGACCCATAAAATAGTACATGGACAGAATAAGAAGGATACATGATCATGGTAATGAAATTTCAACGACATACCATTTGAAATGAAAAACATGGAAGGAAAAAAAATTAGATTTCTCTTATGAAAATTTGGCAGCCTTACGGCGTCACTTAACTTCAAAAGAAAATGATTTGACAAGATCAAATAGGGTCCCTCATCATATGATCATAATAGATCAGTATGATAGATATATAGATCATACCCCAACATAATAAAAAGTAACTTGAAAGACTTGACATGAAAATCGAACTTGAAAAATGAGAAGGGTGAAAGAATCCCTTAAAAATTCGGCAGCCTAACGGCGTCACTTAAACTTCAATAAAAAAGATTTGACAAGATCAAATAGGGTACCTCATCATATTATCATAAGAGATCAGTATGATAGATATAGATATCATACCCCAACATAATAAAAAGGAACTTGAAAGACTTGACATGAAAATCGAACTTGAAAAATGAGAAGGGTGAAAGAATCCCTTAAAAATTCGGCAGCCTAACGGCGTCACTTAAACTTTCATAAAATGAAATGATGAGAGTAAGAGGGGATCTCTCATCATATAAACATGAAAGGTCAGTAAGAGGAATATAAAAGAACATCCTCTCACAAAAAAAACATGGAGCATAAAAGGAATGACATAAAAGAGATTACATGAAAAGAAAGAGAGGGGTCGGATCCCTTACCTTAAAACGTGACTCTTGAAACTCAAAGGATTGTACCTTGAGGGCTTGGGGGCACCTTGGGAGGACTCCTTGGAAGGTAAGAAGACCAGAACTTCGTTGGGGGAGAGTTGAGAGTGAAAACTAAAGGATGAAAGGGTGGGTATTTATAGGGAAAGTGAGGGGACAAAGCATTAATGGCCAAGGGACACCTCACATGTGCTTTTCTCAAACCCATGTGCTCTCCCTTGGCATTTATCATGGAGTTAGGCCACATGGGGCCCCCAAAACAATAATTCATCACCCTTGGCCGGCCAAACCTCAAAAGATCTCATGACATCATCATGACACCGTTATGATGTCATTAAACATACCGAAACCCTAAAACTGTATTTTTACTATTCACTGAAAATTCAACTTTCTCAGAATAACCCCAAAATTTCACCTTAACCAAATATCAATGCTCTGATTTCAAAAATGAAATCCATTTTATAAAAATAATTTTCTAAATATTTTTAATTTAATTTTTAAATAAAAACACTATTCATCGAAAATTCATTTTTTTCGGAAAAATCCCCAAAAATTACCTTAACATAATATCGATGCTCTGAGTTCAAAAATAAAGTCATTTTTATAAAAATAATTTTCTAATTATTTTTAATTAAATTTTTAATTAAAAAACACTATTCATCCGAAAAAACTAATACTTGATTAATAATTTAGGAAACCGTTATTTAACCATTTTATTGAATCACATTACTTAATCAAGGTGCCTAGATTATTTTAAAACTTTCTTAAGTGAGATTACTAATCCATTTGGTCACCTTACTAATCCTAAGCGTAAAATCACTATTCATAATTTACTATTCATCAAAAATTAAGTTGATCTTATTAGATTCCAAATTTTGTACTGAACATAATTGTAGAAGACCATTTTTTGAAAATCATTACACATTTTTAATTATTTAAGGTTTACATAAACATTTTTAAAATATCCTTTTTCTAAAATTCATAAAAAATATGCATACTATATTTATCCGGTCATTTCAAAATTCATAAACTTCATCATAAGAAGAAATCCCAATTTTTATTTAAAACAAGGATTACACAAGGTAGTTACGGTCTGGTTACATAGCCCCTTATAATACCAGCATAAGACCTAAGAGTAAGGTGTGCTAGGGTGATAGAATCTTGGGGCGGCTTAGTCAACATTGCCCGAGTAGTAATTTCTATCAGTTTGAACTTCTCACGAAAGCGATTCTGTTCCAGCTTCACATGATGAAGTTCGGCTTGGATTTGATCCAGAGCAAAGCCCAATGGTGCTACCTCCTTCCCAAGCTCTGTTAGATGGGCTTCGATCGGTCCAAGACTACTAGGTGAGGCCATCGAATCTTCTTTCTATAATAATTAACCAAGATTACTTATATTTAGAGACAATACTCAAAACATTTTGTTCATAGCGGTCATATTGACCGATGGTTATATAATAGTCAAAACCCACTAATCTCATTTTAATTATAATCATGTTTATCAAATAAAGCATTTTTGGTTGAGTATAAAAATAAAATAAAATAACACATGGAATTAGTAAACAAGATTTATTCAAAATTTCGGGTCGTTACACTAGATGAGTGATGTCTTCTTCCATGTCTCTAATAGAGCCACAAAGAAAACAGAATATATATTTTTAAAAAATATTCTAGTTTTTATACAGAACTATATTGGATAATCCTTTTATTCCTTAGGAATAAGATCTTCCACATTATAGTAGGATTATCTATAATATATTCTTCACAATAAATTAATATTACGTCTTATTTATGTATGATTTTTTAAACCATTATTGTGTAGGTTTTATCTATCCTATCACTAATGTTTTTGACCACTTGATCATCTTCAAAACATTACAAAATGATATTCCATATAATTATATTATCTGAATCATAACTTTTAACATTATTTTTTCCCACAAATTCCTTTTCACATCCTCTAATAATATTGTTCTATATATTTAAATCTCTTAGTGATGGAGAAATCTTTAAATCTCACCACTAATCTTGTCTTGAACCATATATTAAAGTAGTAATCAATTTTGATATTTATTAATTAAGTAACAATATATAATTATCATATTTATTATTATGTTACTCTAAATTAATCACACATGGCCTTCTGGGAGATTATATATATCAATAGAAATCCATATGTAACTCTTACGTATCATAATAGTTATTGTTTAATGGTCTAAATTCTTCTTATGTATTATATTCAATATTAAACATACTACATCATATCCTTAAAAAATCACAAAAAATATTTTAATCTTTATATTTAATATTATCCATTTCAAGTTTAATCATTCATATAATCTAATTTATTCTTACATATTTTAGTTGAATGGAGATTGCTTTAATATACTCTATGGAATATACTACATATCAAGGGACTAATTTTTTGCATCATCTATAAGATGATAGATATCTGTATGTAAACTAATTTACTTTTTCTAATTATATTCAAGGGATATCATATTATTTTATTCTTCTAATTTTCTATATTCTGTAGGATGTTACATGTGATTTCCAGGGAAGAAATATTTTCAAAATCTACTCTAAGACACTTTTTGAATCTTTTGGTGCATTAATTTATCGTAAATATCATTAAGTAATTATTAAACCTTATTTAGAAATATCTTATTGATCCCAAATATAATTTAAACAAAATGAACTTTTTTATGTATTTGAATAAACACCATATATGTTAATTTCTTTTAGTTGTCCTCAAACTACATCCAATTATTTGAAAGTTTTACTTTAATTATTTATCATTTAATCCAAAACATTTTTTATTATCAACTAAAACTTAATTTTCAATCTTCACCATAATACATGTGATATTTATTTATGATATATAAATATTAATTTTAAATAACACATGGATGTAATCCTCAAAAAACACATCTAGAATTATAATTCTATGTTAAAATCAAGATCTGCAGCTTCTTAGGGATATCATATTCAGTAATCATAATTATTACTAGAACTAAACATAGATAAAATTTTATTACTTATTGAGTAATGAAATCCATAACTATAATATATTTACCTTCCTTGAATTTCTCACCTCATCACTATTTCAAAATTATTATTTTTTTATACATTTCACACATATGAGATATCACAATGAAAATATCATTAATATTCCATGCCTTATAAATAATCTTCCATTTTTTTTACTCATTGGAATAATATCTCATTCATAAAATCGTTATTTTATAGAATCTACAAAAATATATATTTTGTTTTTATCCATTAAAATTATTGACCTTCCAATATATAAAATACTCCTTAATATCATTTTCATTTGAAAATAGTAAAACAGAGTGTCTCTATGATTCCTAATTTTTATTTCAATTTATCTCCTTTATGAAAGGAAATTTATTTACATGATATAAACATATGGACCCCTTGATATAAAAAATCTAATGTGTTTTAAATATTTATCAATTCAACACTTAATTAAATTATTTCATAAATTCATTAGTCATCAACCAATATTATTTATTCAAAAATTGTGGCATAAATTTACATTGAATCCAAATTTAATTAATTTTCATCTAAGGGAAAACCAACTACATTATTTCCCTTCCAATGATGGTATTTTGTTAATAAATCATATACCTTTATTACTCTAACCATATTTTTTGACAAATTTTCATGTTACTTTGTGAAAATATATACTTTTAACTCTTTTGATCATTAAATATATCATGAATCCATCCATATTGGTAATTCCATAAAACCACTAAATAAAATATCTCAAATTATTGATCAAAATAACTATTTATGTAATTTTCTTCTTGGGTTATAAATTCTCAAGAGCCTAAAATATTAATTTTTAAATTTCCATGAGTTTGTAACCCATTTTATTTTTTAGGTATTACTACATATCTAAAATAATTATTCATTGGAATGTAGTTTTAGTAAAGGTGAAGTCCTTAGAAACTTAATGAGTTCAGGGAATTACTCCTAACATTCTTATATTTAGTCATGATTCACACCCTTCTGAGTTCACATATTTAGTGGGGTACATAATCATATGAAATTTTTCACAATGAATTTTGACATTATGGATAATTCCTGAAAACAAATTCTCTTCCAAACATATGTTGGTATGGTCCGACATTTAATTTCATTTATCATATAATTATCCATGAATGTTTCAATGATTATGATAAAATGGCCCCATAATTTTACATATAGTATTAATATTTCACACTATCTAAATATATAATAAAATTTATCCAAATTAAATCTCATAAATAACAACTTTGTTAGTTTTTTATTATTTTTATATCTATTAGAGTGTATGATAATTTCCCTAATTAGATTCATTATTAATTTGTCGTTATAGTGTCTAAAAAGTATATTAATCAATTATATATTGATTTTAGTGTTTTTTATAAAACCAAATGGAATTAACTGGAACTCATAGTGTTTTTATATTTTATAGATGATAATATTTTTAATATCTTATCTCTTCACCTTATATTATTTATTTATAAATAAAAATTCACATTTGATAAGTATTGAACTATACAATGTTCGAAGAATAATTTAAATATGAATAGATGTTGATACTTTTCCTTTATGATTATCTTTTTGAGATCAATATAGTCAATTTTTATCTAATTTGACTTATCCATCATCATGAGAAAGTGAGATTATACCACCTTAGGTTATTCACTATGAAATATACAACATTTTTTAAAAAATATATCATTATTTGTTCTAAAATTATTCATTTAAAATTATGGACTTTATATAGGGGTTATTTGATATCGGTATTACACTCAGTTTAAGTTCTATTAAGAATATTAACTCGGAATTTTAGGGGAATAAAAAACATATTATTAACAAATATGTAAATATAAAAACTAATAGATTCCATGACATCATGATTGAATTATTCTATTATCATAACAATTTGATAATTATACACTTCTATATTGGGTTTAAAACCCATACCTTTTGAAAGATCTGGTGATGAGAATTTATAATCGTAAATTTATTTATATAAGAGCATGGTATTTTTTAGATACCAAAATAGATTTCCATTTCAATAATGTTCATATTATATCCACGTAATGAGATCCAATCCTTGCCTTTTATAACATCAAATTCTACTAATTGGATGTTTATGGGAATTTTTTGAAGACTCTCCCAAAAAAAATAATTTTGGGACTATTAAACACTTAGTTTTTAACATTTACACCAATAAGTGTTCTGAAAGATATAAATACATCATGGTATCATATATATAATTCAATATTTCTATAAAACATATAATATATATAGGAATTCATCGATTTAAAATCAAATTTAACATTCAATAATCTTGAATTAATTGTATGTGTACCATTAACCAATTAATATTCTTTGAATACTATAGTAGTTGTAATTTCATAAACCTTAATACCATGTATTTGGAAGATGTTGATGTAAATTATCCTTGAAGTCCTTCTGTTTGATGAACTATCAGGTATAATTTTGTTATTCCCTATGGTTGAAATATTATTCCCTGGGTGGTGTGTTGAGTGAATCCTTATTTTCCTCTATCGGTTCAAGATTCCTATTAGTATTAATTTTACAAACATATAATATATTTTGTATGTTTCCACACACAAATAAATTACTATTCAAATTAAACTATATCTACGGGTGATTATTAAGAAATAATTAATGTATTAGTGTTTTGATCTTCTTACCTCTATGTCCCCTTTCATCTGATCCCTATATATGAAATGTATCCTTATATTCATATCTCTATGTCCATCATAGAATTATTTTATCTTCATTACTACTTTGAGAGTAAATCAAACAATATCTTCATTACTCTAAATTTCATCAGTAATTTGTTATATTTTTTCATATTATTTTAAACTCCTTAAAACCCTTCAATTTTTCTATCATGTCTGAAAAAAATAATATGTGTGTATTTCAATCCTTTTAAAAGTATACTAATATTTTAAAATATATTTATTATCCATTTTTGAGCTTATAAAATTTTATCTATATTGTTATACAAATAGTGTTATGAACATTATATTGAGAAATGTTTTTTAATGTCTCTCCATTACACTAATTGGACTTCATCATTTTTCTTTATATTCTTTATAAATGATTACTATTTATTATATTCATATTCTTGATGTTGAATGATAAGAGTAAACCTATCTTGCTCTAATTAAATCATATAATGACTCTTTTTAATGGATTTGATCCATTATTACGTGATGAGGGGATTAGAATATCAACCAAATGAATGTGTTCCTTATCATGTGATGGAATAAATGGATAATTTCTCATTATAAGTAAAAGATATGAATTCCAATTGTTTTAGGTTATTAAAAATATATTTATTAAAGTTTTTAATAAAAACAATGTGGTTTTGAACTCTCTTAACCATTACACTATAAAATTAATTTTGTAATCCTTGTATTGCCCATCAAATGGGTTTCTATCTAGGACTATAATTTGTTATATTTGGAATACTTTCTTCAAAATATATTTTGGGTCTATATAGATTATTTATAAACATACCTTTTATCAAATATATTTATAGAGTTTTTGTTTTAATAATGGAGGGTATGGATAATATAGTGTTTGATAATAGGGTTAAAGATCAACATTTTTTACAACACTATGCACATCTCATTCTCTTTCCTCAAATTGTTAAAAAATATGATAGACTAGACTACGTGAAATTCCTGCATATATTAAGAAATAATAGAATCAATATGATCCTTTTAAAATATATAAACAAAAAAATCATGTAGAATATTTATTTAGAGGTTTTTTCTAAAAAAAAGAGAATATAGGGAATTTTTCATCAAAAATATGATTGTGGGGTGTACTATTTTCCTCCAAAAGTTACCTTGTAAATTATAGTAACTTGTAATATTAATCATATCATAATGAATTGAATGATATGACAAGATTAGTTTATTATGTGACATAAAAGATACATTAGAATTTATGTATTCCCCACAGTCTAAAAATTAGGGTCTAGGGGGATGAAATCATCCTATGTATCTCCTAATGGGTAGATCACAAAATAGTAGTTTAAGGAAGATTATACATCCCAATAATTTTACTGTTATAGAAATAGATTTTTAAAATAAGGTAAAAAAAATTAATGACGGCCTTTCTAAGCTATAGTTCAGGATATTATATATTTGTAAAAGATCTAAATGAATCTCTAAGATGTAGAAGATGAAAAAATAGTGATTTTCAAGGATTCCAAACTATTAGTGTGATGAAAATTGATATTTATGGGTAATTAAGATTATATTGGTAAGAGTGTTATGGAAAATAATTACCCTTTCAGAGACATAATTCAATAATCAGTTAATGAAAAAATTAGGGTTAATTTTATTGAATATGAATCCACAAAATAACATGGATAATTAGGAATAAATGATATATAAATTAAGAAACAAATTTCTATGGAATGTGAGTTGGCCTATACAAAAAACAAACTATTTTATTGAGAAGGTTTCCCAAGCTATTAATCACCACTTGAAATCCCTTATTTGGGGGAGAATTGCATCCCATATTTCTAGTTTTTATTTAGAATGGTCCATATCTCTTCTTGAGAATTTTTTTTAAGGTTTATGTATGTATAATATTTTCCCCCTTAAGATGATAATGTTATATTTAGGAACCTATTGAAAGTGTTCAAAATGAGAAACGTGGAATATTACATTAATTAGAAATAAATATTATTCCTACTAAATTGATTTATACTGATAAATAAATTTATACGGATGAGTATAAAATGTTTGTGTACGATATACAAAACACAAACCAAGATTTAAAAAAGAATATAATCAATTATTTTGTATATAAAAGTTTGCAGGTTTCAAAAAAAATTAACATATTCTAGTATTTTTCAGTGCCTCAGTTGTGGGGATCATCGGTAGATTGATTATGGTTATTTAAGTGATATTTGTATGTCTCTATCATTAATATTTGGTCTAGTTTTTTTATTTTAGTCAATGAAAGATTAGGGGAAACTAACCTTTTCCTAGTAAAAATAAAAAATCATTAGATAATTCTGACTAATATATCACTTTTTGAAATCTTCAAATAACTTGGTAAATTTTTTATAAAAATAGTATAATGAGATTAATAAAGACATCATAACCACCAAAGGATAATGGTTACTTTTTAAGGGTAAGTATATATAAATAATCATAACTTAGTACTTTATGGGTAGAAAGATATGGTTTATAGATTATTTCTTATTTTTCATTTAAAATAAATATATCTCACTCATATTTATGCCACCCCTATTTTTGAAAACTATTAATGTCTGGGGAATCATTTCCACACACACTCAATCTTTTCTTAATCGAATTTTTATATCTGGTTAATGGAATTAAATATTATTCTATACTAATCTTGTTGGAACCTTACAAGAAAATACATGTGTAGTTGAATTTTAAAGGGTGGGAAATATTTCTTCATTTTAATATTCTAATCAACCAAAATTTATGTTCAACTAACCGTTTTTTTAATTTTTTTATGAATAATGTCAAACAACCACAATATGCAAGGAAGACAATGCATAAAAGGATGAACTGACAATTTTGGTAATCAACTAATCTTTCTATGAAGTGAGTGTGTGGTCGATCTAGCCATCTAGTGGTAGATTCAGACCTGGAATGGTCATATAGGGACTATAAGGATCAATTCTATATTTTTAATATTAATTTTGAATACAACACACACTTGAATTTAACTTGAATTTCCATCATCCAAGGGGAGTTATCATATATATATGTGTGTGTGTCATGAACTGTTACATAAACATCAATGACTTAGGTATTTTTATTTAATAGAGCTATGAAATAGTAAACTTCCCTTCTATGTGAACATGATGCTCCACCAATGTGGACATAAAATTCCCCCATACAAAAGGGTGATGTTCTGATAAATATTTTATATTTCCATCAGAAAATTACAGTTTAGAGTGATTGTCTAGGTTTATAAGAACCAATGAGATTTATTAAAATTATATTTCCTCCCTTAATCAATCTTTTTTTATAATTATCATTTATATTTACCTTTTTTTAATGTTATTCATAAAATATCATATGTTTTAAATTGATAATCCTATGATATGTCTTAATGGAAAAAATGTAAAATTAATTTGGTTGAAAACAAATTATTATTTATTATTTATCAGTAAAGTAAGAGATTAAAAAATATTTTAAATACTGCATATTTTGTTCAAAATTTATATAGGTAGTTCAATAAAGACAATTACTTAATTTTTTTTAATTTTTATATTTTATTAAATAATCATAGAAAAATATTTCATGTAACAACTATAATTTGTAAAAACATCAGGTTTAATGTCATTTCATACTAATTTTTTAGTTTATTTTAGATCAAAAATATTATATTTAGGTTGGTGAGAAAAACCAAGTTTAAAATTTATATAAAATTAACTACTAATTCTATGAAAAGTTGGGAAGAAACATATATATGGCTAAGTCATATGACCAAACAAGACTGAAACAAAAAACAACAACAAATGGGATTGAGTGATGGTGAAATTTTGTTATTCAAAACTATGATGATACAATGTTGAACATGAGAAAGAAGTTGGAGTAGTAAAGAAGAAATATTATCGAATAAAATTAGAAGGAATCTATGAAACTGGACTAGAAATAATTCATAGAAAACTACATTGAACTTGAAATAAATATAACCATAAAATAGATTAAGATATGTATAAAAGGAACTGAACATAAGACATTTCTTTTAGGAAATACCTTTTTAGATAAAACACTTTATAAATATTATTTCTAATAAAACTATTGATGTGGATGCTTCTTCATATTATATAGAAGGGCACTGACCTTATCTAATTGTTAATTTTGTTTTAGTTGTAGAGAAAATGAAAACTCATCACATAACTAATTTTATCTAGTAGTACAGTGAAAGGAGTCTAAATAAGGAAATAAAAAAAGATATTATGATGAAAATAATAATAGTTAAACTCATTTTTACTATAAAAGAATAGGTAAATGATATTTAAATTCATCCAATCCAATTCCACTACAAAAAGTAGGGATATAACATTATATAAGAAAAAATAATATACAATAAATTATTCTTGATATAGAAATTTAGGAATTAAATAGAAAGAAAATTATAAGACTGTCTAATGAGATAACCAACCTCTTCATGGTCGATAATTTAGATCTCCTACTCCCATATTTCACCATTATTTACTCGAGATCCTCTCTATATAGGATGTGTTTGTTACCCTAAGAAAACTCTTCTACCAAAATGTGTGTAACCAATGAAAATAAAATCACCACAAGATCAAACCCTTTATCTCATCATCAGCATATAATAACTCATTTCCATATCCTCCATGTGATTCTCTAGGTTTGTTCACTCTCTTCCTCTAATTTGACTAAAAAAACTATCTACCTAATTTTGATCCCCCACATATAAATTTTATCGGCACTAAGAGGATAAGCCCATATGATTTCTTAGAAGGACTCATTAACCATTAAATTAACTTTTTTTATTCTTAATATTCCTAAAAATCACTAATTATACACATTTAAATTCATCTATTAATTTTATAAATTATGAACCTTGTGACTAAACTCACCAAAACATTTATTGTGTAATGTAATCATATTGAACACCTACTAAATTAATCCAGAATTTAAAAACATCTGAAATTAATAATTTCACATTTTTAAAATATTATTAATAATCAAAAACTATATAATATTCTAAAAAATCTATTTTTTAAATGGACATGGAAGTTAAATCTAAATTATAATAGAATAATATATTTTCTCTTATGAATTATGAAAAATATATTAAATAGATTTATCATTTAAAAACAAAATATAGATTTTCTGTAGGATATTATTTGAATTTAATTATCAAAACAATAACTATAATTAAATAATTATCCATTAATCAACAATTTCATCATTAAAACGCCATAAATTTGAAAATGAGATGGGGAAAAATTATTCAAAATACATCACATCAAAGTCACCCAAAGATAATATGTTTTATAGCATGAAGAAACATATTAATCTATTTCAAAAGAGTAAACCTAATCTTAATAATGAGAAACTAGTATTCCACAAATAATTCTATTTCAAAAAAAAACTAAATTGACTCTATGATGTATTAAAGGTTATTTCTCTTCTCAAAATAAGTCGTTAGAAAAATTATTTTTTTATTTTTAAAAAATTATTGAAATTTATAATTCAAAATGGATTTATAAAAAACACTTTTTCAATTCATATAATTTTATGAACTACTCCTTTTCTTCAATAGAATAGATGCATATAATTAATAAGTAATAAATAGACGCCATTGGTGTAACAGTTGGTATAATAATTTAAATGGAATAAATAATTATCTCATCCTAAAGTAAATACTTAATGAAATAAGGGTTCAAAAAGATATCGTGTTCATTTTTTATAACATTTAAATGCATGCCTTATAAGTTTAAAATCTATTCAAAAAATTTATAATAAATAAAAAATTTAAATCTAGCACCCAATGAATTTTGATAATAAATAATTTTAAAGATATAATGTACAAAAACCCACATTAATTATATAGCTAATAAAATAAATTAACCTCCTCTATTTGGAAAAATAGAATTCACACTTAAGAGAAACAATAATACAAAGATAATAGTTATGTGATCCTTGAAAAAGGTACAATTTGGAAAATATTGAGTCACTTTTATGTGTAAAAAGTTAAATTAAATTTCAAAAAAATTATGACCCCCCCCCCACAATTAATATATAAAATTTTCCAAAATATTCATTCTTAAGCATGAAAAAAATTAATATATTTTTAAATCAAATAGATTTTTTAATTCTGAAATGAGACTGAATATTAATTTGGTTAAAATAAATACCAACTAGTAAACTTTCTAGAAAACACCTCCTATAAAATATTCATATCATGAAACTCATTCTTATTTTCCACTAATTAATAATTTTTTTGTTCAAAATCATAGATGTCATAAAGTTGTATATTCACACTATAGAGGTTCAAAAATAATATTAAATAAACCCAAAAATCAGTATGAAAGTAAATTAAACTAGATATAATTACAAATTATATAAATAATAATAAATGTATTCAAAACATTAATTAATAAATTAAAATTATTTAAAATTTCATTTTTATAATTTATCTTCATAAAACTAGAAGTATCAATTTTAAAATAGATAGGAAGTAAGAAAATTCATAATTTTTAACTATTACCCCTTTGATAAGTAAACTTTACATATTTTAGATCATCCTAATGAATTATTTATTTTTCCCTTATGAATGATTTTTTTCTCAATATCAATCCCTATAAATTTTAAAATCATTAAAATTTGAAATTCATAAGAAAAAATTGAATTCAATTGAATAAAATGTTTGAGTAACAGATGTGGTCCCAATATTATCCTTGCACATGAAAATAATTTTTAATCACGCATAAATTGGTAAACATAATGGTTATGTGTTATAACGTCATCCATATGTAGGAGGAATCTTATGTCAATATGTGGGGATATTAAGGTTTCTGAAGAAGGTAATTTTTTCATTACATAGGATCATGTGATCCTCAAAAATAAGGAATTAATGTTTATCAAGGGTCACATGATGTATATACAAGATAGATTCACATTTAAGATGCCATTCTGGGAGAGATTCATGTATACACAAGATATGTAATGATTATTAGAGATATGAAACTGATCCTTCAATAAACTAAATGATTATGTCATGTCTGAATCAACTGAATGAAGGTTGTATTGACCACACTATCACTTTATTTTATAGTCAAGTTAGTGCTGGAATAGATAGTTCATCCCATCGTGTAGTTTATTCCTCACTTTATATACCATTTTTACCTTCTATGTTATTAAATGATAGTCACAATCATTTGAAATAATCTTTTAGTTTATTTAAATAGTCGCATGAACCAATGTTACTCATCCTTAACACTAAAAAGAAACTTGGTTTCATTATAAAATGTACAATAATGAGTATCCAAGATTGATCGTTAAATCTATTCATCCATCATTAAAACAACACAACTAAAGAAATGATATTGTTTGGAAACGAATCACATTCCATCAATGGTTCATAGAAATAAGGGATTCATGAAATTGATTGATGGATATTTATTTGAAATGATACAAAATAAAAAAATTAAATACATGAGTTGCCTCCCATGAATAAATATGTTAGTATTTTTCATCTAGACATACCCCTAAAATCATTCAATAATCACTTGGTGGGTATTATTTAATGATTATTCTTATTTGATTATTTAATATAAAATATTTATCAAGTTCTATCATTATTTAAGAAACACCAACATCACTCAGAATTTCATTATAATTTTCCAAGTCTTCAAGACTAAGGATGTTATCTAATAATATTTATAAACTTATAAAATAATAATTTGGACCAAAATTTGAAGGAATTATCCCAAAAATAAAACTAAAATTATGTTCATTGTTCTCTATGTTCTCTACACACATTTGAGGAATTAAATGATTTCTATGTAGGTATAATAGTTACAAAAACCTACTCACAATCATCTTCATCATCACTATTTTAGTAAACATCCTTTTATAAATTTGGGGAAGAATCTCTTATATCTCATAATAAAGTTTTATGAGCATAAATATAAAATTCATTATAAATGTAACTCAACTTATTTACAATAGGTCTATAATCCAATTCTTGAATCCTAGATGGTTTTTAATTTTTAACTTTCTTGAAAATGTGGGAGAATTTAACTTTGACTTATATAGGGAAATAATAAACCTGATACATTAACTCAACTTTGAAACACCCATTGTTAGGATGATAGATTTCATGGTCTTAATTAAAATTGGATATAAGTGAGGGAATCCCCCGAAATGGGTAGGCTATGATTATTGACAAAAATCCTGATTAACATTGCCCACAACATTGTCTAGTTTAAGATGGACTGGTTATAGTCCATATAAAGTAGTTTCCAAATTTGGATCACATGTTCCCCTTATCTTTAAAGTTATTGTGTGTACTTAGATTCAACATAAATAACTATTATTTTCTCATTAGATTATTCATGAATTATATCTCTGAATGGCTTATTGATTTCCATCCAAACCACAACTCAAAACACTTCTTCAGTATCTTACAATTCTTTCCAACTCACTACTAGTGAATACTACAGGAAAATATGAAAGTAATCATCATCATCACCATAATGAAGATTCACTTTAAACTTTAAAACATTTATAATAATCCATCATATAGCTTTTAAATGTATATTCAAAATGAAAGGTACCTTATTTCACACACCATTTATAGAATAAGAAAATAAATTTTTATTATAAGATCCCCAACAAAAACTAAAAGGTCATCAAAACTACCATAGAGATTATTAATTGATCTATAATCCAATTAAACACACCCAATGGTTGATTTCAATAACAATGACAAAGCATCTTAAACATAGATAAATGAATCAAGATGACAATAGCTATGATGTAGAATGATCCATCAATCTCCATACTTTATCATATTCTATATGATATAAAAAGGAATTAATGGTATATTAATAATGTAAGTAACTTATTTTGAGGTAAAACACTATAGTACTTAAGGAAATTAATGGTGAAAAATTAATCTCAATCCCTTTTATTAGATAAAAACCACTTATAAATATTTTCATAGGATGGGATTTTGAACAAAAGTCCAAAATATTTATATTAATGATTATTATTAAAGATATATAAAACTATTTTAAGTATTATAGATGATCATTACTTTATTAACTATTTGGTAAATAGTATTTTATGGGAATAATGTTGTAAAATATTTCTATCTTTCACCTATTTTTGAAACCCTACCTTCTTCTTCCATCCATTGTTTTTTTCATTTAATTTTTTATGTACATTTAATTTTTCATGTGTATATTCATCATTTTTCATATTGGTTCATTAATTCTCGTTTTCCATATTCAAAATATTCATTATTTTTATTTCTAAAATTACTTAAATCCTATATATAAATCTCACTTGTCTTCAACATAAAAGTTTCTTGATATTTCAATCTTATTTAAGTTGTGAAAAGAATTACATTTTTTTAATATTTTTTACTTTTATAATTTGTAGTTTTCCCTTTTCATGATAACTATGATACCTATCCATTTAGAACATTAGGGTTTGTTTTTTATCAATGTATGGTTGTATGGAGACAACATTTTAGATCATTTTTCAAAGACTTCCATCAAAATAGGTATTAGAACCGGAATAAAAAACCATGTTTTGAAACAAATTCCATGGATGTTTTGTGTACCCAGATAAAATATATTGTTTTATTTCCTCATAGTCTCTCATATTTTTAGGGTTTTATGAATTTTATAATGACTAATGACTTTTTCATATCTTCCCTTTTTCCTTAACCTATAATCAATTAATTTATCCCTCTCATCAAATTGAATAGGAAGATCAATGTTGGGATAATTATTCTTAGTATTTGAAAACAATCCACAATTATAAAACTACTCCCTATGTTAGTGATCATTTTGAATACCGTAAACCTATTGTTTTTTAACAATTTAAAATAGTAATCTTACTAGATCACTTATTTTAGACATTGATGTAAGTTTGTCAAATAGTCATTTGTGTTCATTAGTTTTCATGTTAGAAAAATCACCAATATATAACTGATCTACAATATTTTTATGGTATGTGAGGGATTATAAATAAATGTTTCAATTAAAATATATCTATCCATTATCTTATAATAGGACTACCTAACTAGAGGTATAAATATATCTTGTTAATCATAGGTGGTATTTCATGGATAAAATATTGAAACAAATGAGTTATAAACAGTGAAATGGGTACTACAAATTTCCCAATATAACTGTGAGAACTGAATCATAGCCTTAGTATTAAGGAAAAACATTTAACACTCTCATATGAAACTACTCCAGAGAAATATCATATATGTGTGACTATTAAACTAAATTATAATAAAATTTAATAAAATCAAGTGAATCCTCATTGGGATAAAAGTAAAGTAGGGTAAAAAATAAGTTTGACCATCTTATTTGAAATACACAATAGGTTATTAAAATATTGAGAAGTAGAAAAAACATTAACATTTAACTCTATTAAATGTGATTTCATGGTTAAGGTGGAAAAAGAATTTTCTTATTGTTTTTCACTCTTTGAATTTCCCAACATTCCATTTCATCCTTGTTTTCTTTAAAGGGATTAAATATTTTTGTTTATTTGTAGGATGAAATAATTGAATTATGTTTTAGAATCCCTAATGTGGAAACAAGTCCAATTTTATACATTTTCAAATTAATATACAATATTTAAAATAAGAATATTTTTAAATAATAAATATTTTAAACATATTTATTGGATTCCTTGCCTTGTATTTTTTTATGAATATTATTTTTAATTTTTAGTTTGTCACATGAACCCTTCCTGGTAACAGTTCTAAAAACCTGATATCTAGGTCATTTACTTACACATAATTTATAATTTAAAAGAAACTAACTAATAATTTGTGGGAATTATGGATGAATTATAGAGACGGGCAAGTTGTTTTACCAAGAAAGATAGAAAAAACAAACAGTAAACAACAATGATGGTGGATTGATAGTGAAATTGTTTAGTGAAAATTTCCCTAAAACAATGGTAATTGTGGGAAAGAAGTTGAAACCATAGAATATGAGAGGAAAAATAAAAAAGACTTTGGAATTTTTCAAACAGTATTGGATATAATTAATTGAAAATATGAATAACCTTGTAAAATAATTAACCATAGAATCATTGAAGTTATTTGAGATGAAATTCAACACCCGAGTGTCATTGGATGCAATACCGTTCCAGAGAACTATCTTGAGAACTGATATGCCTAAAAAACTCAAGATAAAAACAATTCATCTTTTACAAGATATTTACCACAAAAATTTCCTATTAGAATTTCAGTTGTAATTTAAATATAAAATAATCCTAGTCTCTTTCACTATCAATAAATGCAATAGAGTTAAAAATGATCTAGAAGAAGAGAAAACGAGATCTTGGTATAAAAAGAAAAATGAAAGTCATCATTTTAAAATATTAAAGAATTATTATGTTATATTAATTTTTATCCAATTCAATTCCCCTAAGATATATTATGTACACCTGATAATAGTAGTAAAAACAATATTTAATAAAATTGTTTTTATATAGTAATTAAATAAATGCATTGAAATAGATAAGGATGATTCTCTAATGAGGTCTCCTTACTCCCTCGATCTAAAACTATAGAACTCCTACCCTATTATCACTCCTTTAGTAGGTATAGATTCTCTCTAATTAAGATCAATGTCTGACCCTCCACCACACATACTCTTCTCCATAGATGTTTGTCCCCTATTCGAATGAAAACTCCACTAGATTCAATCCATCAACTCTGTGTTAGATACTCCAAATTCATTTCCACGGCCTCCACATCAAAAAAACCCTGGTGATGTTAAAAATAGTTAAAACAAATATCTTATTAAATTTCATAAGTATATTTTATATATTCCTATATAATATGAAAATTTTATATGATTTTTCAATTTGAAAATAAACTATATTATTCTAACTGAGTTGTTTTACATGTGTTTTATACTTTTAATTAAAAATTGATTTAATTAATTTTATATTTTTAAATGGATAAAATAAAAATATTTATTATATTAATCATATCAAAATATGTTTTTGGTTATTTTTTGTGATTTTTCTAAAATCATTAAATTTTTTATCTTTCAAAAAAATCATGTTGCGAAATGTACATGTTTTTAAAATTATTTTTAAATAATCTAGAACATGAATGTTATATAATGGTTTTAATATTTTTTTAATTAGTTTTTTCATGTAAGGTAATTTTCTAAATTTCATTTTTTAAATTATGAATACATACCATTGTAAAACTTCATCAACATGGTAATGGTTAAAAAATCTTACTAGGGATTAAAAATATAAATCAAAAATTAAATATCTATATATTGTGTCTCAATATGATATTTTGTTTGTATTTTCAAACATAACCTATAATATAATTTAAATTTCTTGATTTACTTCCACTTGAACAAGAGAAATACAAAAATTAAATTTAAAATATTAAGGTATTTATATGATTTCTACAAATCTCATTTATAAAAGTGCATCGTATCCCCGCAAAAATCAAGACACATTGATCCACATACCTCAATAAAGAAAAAACTGTGTCACATCCCTACATGCCTCCTCACATCTATTATGTCTTAGACTCCTCAAAACACAAATCCTATAATGATAATTGTTTAAAAAATGGGAGTTATTTTAGGATGGGTTATAAGTCCTAACCCACCTATTTTATGTTTATTTCTTCTTCTGCCCTCTTAATATATAATCTATAAACCCTCAAAAAATTACCTTATTATATAATTTAAAAAATATATTACTATCATATAACTGTTTTATATTTCTATTCATCATCTAATGAGACATGAAAACATCGCCCATCTTTACATATGGACTACCACATCCACAAGGCGATGTATTTTTTTCATCACTTCCATTAAAGGATGGCTATTCTAAATGATATTATATATATATATGATATTTAAGAAATTATTAAATTTATTGAATGATAATATATTACTTATCTTCTCATTCTACTATCTATTGGAAAATGATAATGTCACTCGTGCATATACGTACACTACCACCTCTAGGAAACGATGTGATTTGTTTGTTATTACCACCTAACCTATATGGTTACAATAATGGAACTATCCAAAAAAATAGGAAATTTATAACATAAATAATAATAATAAAATTTATATTATTACCTAATTTATCTCAATTAAATTTAATTGAATAATGGAAACATCACACATGTATATGTGTCCACTACTGCCACCCTGAAATATTGTGATTCATTTTTCAATACAATGTTCTATGGATAGTTATAAATATATATATAATACTTAAAATGATATTTATAAAAAATTTAATATTATGGATATGATATAACTATTAACCCTTTGACCATGATCAAGGCACCGATGTTAATTTTATCTTATAAACAAATTGACCACCAAATGTCTAATGTGAACTTAACCATATTAGTAAAAAAGGTGGTAATAAATTAAATAAAGGAAATAATGGAAAAAAGATTAAAATTGAAATGGTTCTTAGTAATTTTTATAACTTATATAATTATTCAACACAAGAGGGTAGACGTTCAAACAAGTCATGTCTGAACTCGAGGTAAGTGACTTTCTTGGAAAAATATTTTTTTAATGTTCTATGTCCTTATATTTTTATTCAATATCATAGTTCATTGAACTATTTAAATAATATTTTTTTAATACTAAAATTATTTTTTAAATTTATTTTAATTAAATATTATTTAATTTTTATAATTTTTTTAAAAAAAATTATTTTCATCATTTTTTGTATGGGTTATTTTTAAATTTTCATAAAAGTATGAAAAGATTAACATTTTAATGCATATGGATTGACCTCAATTTCCTATTGTTATATCCATTATTCTATAACATGATTCATATATAATATAACATGGTTACTCAATAAATATTATTTTCCTGCACTTCTAGAAATTTTTTAAAAATTGGCTTTCTACGAAAACCAAAACGACTTTTCATCCATAAAAGATATCTGGAAGTGTTTTTTAAGTTTTAAATGTCAATTAAAATGTGTTTTTTGTTAAAATGAAATATATTTAGGTGTTTTTAATTATATGATACATTGAAATTTTATTTGAATTATGGGTGATATTATTATATTTTATGTGTTGGGTGATCCAA
The DNA here is from genome assembly GCA_963277665.1 of Viscum album. Classification (NCBI taxonomy): domain Eukaryota; kingdom Viridiplantae; phylum Streptophyta; class Magnoliopsida; order Santalales; family Viscaceae; genus Viscum; species Viscum album. The sequence goes on along the minus strand of OY728156.1, from coordinate 785,130,447 downwards.
ATATAGATCTCCAATGCATTGTTTAATGTGATAGAGTTTACTGGTGGTAGATTAATCTAAAATGATGTGGATATTATATGGATAGGTCATTCCATTTTATGGGTTAATATTTTTGATAATTAAAGTATATTTACTAAAACTATAACATGATATTATTTTAATGGTATTTAAAGTAATTCCTTCATTTTAAATTAAGTAAGAAAGTGAGATTATGTTTTTATGGAAATTTAATGACCATTAAAAAGTTGAAAGGATTGTTTTTAAATGAAATGTATTCATGATTTTTATTAGTTTCCATGAAACCCTAATGATTGTTATCATTCCTTGAATATTTTACATGAAATTTCTTATGAAATATATTGATAAATTATTTTTGTTTATGTAAATGTAAATTTATATTAATAATAAATGTTTATTAACAAAAAAGAAAAACATTATCATGGTTTTTCTGCGTTACAAATATATTAATGGGTAAATTCATTTTATTAACCTTAATTTGGTTATTTTTAACCATCCCATATATTAATATATTTTTCACAATATTTTATTATTTTTAGGAACATTAATAATTTAATAGATCTAGTTATTGGAGTTTTCTTGAACATAGAATGTGTTTATTTATAAAGAAATTGTTTTTTGGGAAAAATAGACATTATGTGTATGTTTCCACTTTTTATTGTATTTGATTTCATAAATATTTAAAAATAAATTATAAAAAAATTCTTTGGGATATATATAATGAAATATATTTTATTAATCATGTAATTTAGGTGACAGTTATATGCTGGTTTTTACATTTCGTATCCAAGAAAAACCTTTGATAACGTTAGTACTTAAAATTGTGGAAAAATAATATTAAGTTATTATAATTTAAGGTTATTTTATCTTGAGATACCTTTTGAGTATTTCCATGATGCATCATATAACCAATTTCAAATCATAATGATCTTCCACATAGAAAATAGATAAACATATGTTGATATGCATCAAGAAGATACCATCCTTCCGAACAAGAAACATGGTTTGGTTAGAATTGAAGAAAAAAAGAAGTTTACAGTTATTGTGAATCATTTGAAATAAGATATTAATATAGTAACCAATGTAAGGTGGTATCTGGATTCACTAAAGAATAATATATCAAAATTATAACATTTCATTAAATGTCACCATCGATAGTTTGGTGGATTATTTGAAATAGTGAAATTATAATGATGGAATAATACATTGGAAAATATATTTGAATTTATGTGATGTTCCCAAAATGATGATGAAACCCTTTCTATTTTTGTTTTAAGGGTGAATCGGATCAAGGGTGGTCGTTGGTAAAGAAAAATAAAGAAAATGAAGATATTGATTCCCTGGAATGGATGGTGTTTAAAGATCGATTCCTTGAAAAGTAATTTCTTTATATTATTTTAAATTAAATGGAAAGTAAATTTTAATAGTTAATGAAAATATATTAGGACCCGATTTCAACATATGAATTTAATATTACTATATTTTCTTGTAATTTAATGATATAAATTATGGATAGTGATTATAAAATTTAGTGATTTTAGTTATTATTGAAACCATGTTTATAAAGATATTTGTTCACTTTTGAGTTCATAATTAATGATGAAATTCTGTGATGTGCATAGAAAGTAGTGATAAAAATTATTTCATTTTAAAAAAAAATATGTATAATAAGAAATCATTTTTGTAGAAAATGGGGAATCATTCATCAAAAAAATTCTAAAGTTAAGAAAATTTTATATCCCTATACTAATAAGTGTAGAAGGAATAATTCGGTGGAATTTATTTTCATCATATATGAACATTTACTAATTTTTATATTTTGGAAAAAAAGATTCAAGAATACAAATAAAAGAGTAATGATAATGATCATACTAGTAATGAAAATGTGGTAGTGAATGTTTTTTATTGTTATAATGGATGACATTATGAAAATTCATGTCTAATGAATGTTGTGAAGGATAGTGATAACTAGGTTTATAAGGAGAATGGTATGTCAAATTAATTTTTTATTAATGGGATATCAAATGAATTTTTGATAGGTATATTACTTATTTATACTATGTATACCAATGTCTTGTTTGATTCGGGGTCAAAAAATTCTTTTATATTTGATAGATTTTAATGTAAAATGGGAATATAAACTTAAGAGATTGGGATTTAAGATTTCATATAAAATATTTTTGGAAGTTATATAGGGAATGATATTTATATTATCCTTAATATCATCATTTATTGAATTGTTTTTTCATAAAAATATTATTTTTTACCACTAGTTATATTTAATTAAATTCTGGGTATGTAATGGATAATATTTTATCATGATAAGACATATTTTAGATCTAAATAATTCATGTTGAATCCTACATGTGAGTTTAAATTTTTATATAAGAATGAGTTCATACATTTTACAACATATAAAAAAGATGAGAAACTGGATATTGATTGTAGAGAAGGTTATCTTTCTCATATTATTGAAAATATCGAATAAATTAAAATTAATGATGTTCCAGTTATAAATGAATTTACAAATCTATTATCTAATGATATTCATAGAGTTATTCCAAAATGAGATGTTGAATTTTTTATTTAAATATTTCATGATGCTAATACAATTTCTGAACTAGATTATTGATTGGAAGTAGTTGTTTTGTTATGATTTATAAGGTAGTTACATGAGTATCTAGATATAGTTTCGTTTACTGTATCACTTCACTTTGTAATGAACATACTCTTTTGTAAAAAATATGTTTTTATGATTCTATTCATTGATTACAGATAACCCAATAACATTACTAATAATAAAAAATATATCATTTTCCTCATATTGATGAATGATTTGATCAACTTTAGGGAGAGAAGCATTTCTAAATAATTAATATCAATTATGTCTACTATCAACTAAAAGTGATATAATGTGTTATTTTGAGAGGGAAAATTTTTAATAGTTGTATCCATTATGTATATTTGGTTATTCTTTTTAAGAAATCAAATAAATACTTTGTTTTTTTAGATCTAATGAATAGTGGTTTATGAGAATTTGGATAAATTTTTGGTAGTTTTATTAATGATATTCTATTATAATCTAAAATTAATAACTGTTGTGAGGAACATATAAGGATTATTTAATGAGTTCGAAAATAAAAGTAGTTGAATATAAAATTTACTAAATTGGGATTTATCTTACAATAGATTTAATTTCATTGAAATTTCTCTTCTATAATGGAAGAATAGTTTTTCCTTCTAAAACTAATGTGGTGGAAGAGTGACCATGACCTAAAATATTTAATAGTATTATATGTTATCTTGGAAAATAATCATACCACTGATGGGTTTTTGAAAGAAACAATACCATCCAGATAAGGGACTATCCATGTTAACTAAAATTGAATAATATTTATCTAGACATATGACAATGAGGAATGATTTAATGAATTAAAAATATTAATTGACAATGATCCTATGTTAGTAATTAAATCTAGATATTTAGAGTTTTTTATCTATACGTAAGTATCTTTTAATGGACTTTTTTATGTATTGATCAATGATGATCAAATTATTACTTATGTATTATGAAAATTAAAACCCTGTGAATAGAAAAATCTTATGCACATCCTTGAGTTGACTATGATAGTTTTGTCCATAAAAACTAGAGGAATTGATTAAATGGGGAGATATTTCTAATATATATTGATAATATATATTTAACATATATATTCATTGAAAAATAATTGAACATGATTCACAAAGTATGGTTGTAATTGATAATGTATTTCTATTTCAAAATTAACTATCATATAAGTAAATAAAAAAAGGTAGATAATGAATTGAGTTGAAAACATAACAAAACAATCACTATTAAATGTTTTTAATGTGATCCTTTAGTATGATATAATAAATATTATATTGAATATTTTGAATATAAAATCACATAACATTTTTGATTATGTATTAGTGCAGTAATATTTTTCCAAAATAATTTTGGAGAAAAAGATGGAAGATCGTGGACTGAAATAAATAGTTTAAGTTGTGAAGAAGAGAATGTTTATTGAATTTAAGGTTTATTAAAATGGTGTAATGATATTTATATAGTGTTTACATGTTTTGAGTGTATACCAATAGAATAAGGAATTATTGATTGAATATAACAACGCTTTATTATATGTTAATCCCAGTTGTACTAAAATGTGTTGAGATATTCAGGAATATTATTACTAGGATGGTATGAATAATTATATTTTTGATTATAAAATGAAATTATTTTATTTTAAATGGGATAAACCTAATAGACTACTACTTAAGGGGGTTATTCATCCATTTTCTATTCAATAAGAAAAATGGGAGAATACATCAAATGTTTTAGGGTGGGAGTATGTAATAAATTTTTCTTTTGTACCTGAAATTACCTTTTTAAATGAATAGATTCTATGATAAAAAATGTAGTTATTCAAAAAACATTCAATACTTCATTTAATTTAGAACACTAATAGTTATCTCTTATTAGATTTTAAATACTACTATGAATCATAATCATTTATAATATGGTCATTTAATAATTATCGTTATGATTAGTTTATATTATATTTGATTATAAAATAAAATTAATATATAATAAAGAAGAAATGACATCGAATAATAGGATTTTATCCTGTAAATCCCATTTTTCAAATATTATAAGGGAGATGTAATCAATGGAATTTTCCCATGACCATTATTATACTAATATTAAATAACCAATACATGACTGAAACTATTTCTGTTAGATTTTCAAGGTTATCAAGATCATATACCAATTAAAGTTATAAAAACAACCCCAATAAAGAACCCCCATCACACACATTACCTGTATGGAATTCGATATTTTAATAAAAATTTATGTATCTAGTCCATAATAGTATGAATTTATATTTTTTCCTTTTAATAATGAGTTTAAAAACAAATTGTTATGTTGAAATAAAAATTGTATTTTTCTTATGAAATATATATAGATATTAATGTATGAATCTGTTTTATGATAAATTAATATTTTTATAAAGAAATTATATTTTAATAAATTATTTTTATTAGATAATATTTATTTGAATGTAAATTGAAATATAATTTAATTTTGTCCAATATAATCTTTATAAGGACCAAAAAACTAGTATCATTATAAAAACCATTTTTTTCAATAAATGGGTATTTTCATTTAAAAATGTAAATTCTCACATTTAAATAATTATATTCATAAAATATATATATATTTTTTTAAAATAATCATATATAAATTTTTAAATGGTAAATTTTCATAATTTTCTAAGATTCTGGAGTTTTTTGGAAAAATTAAATATGGTGTAAATATAAGACATGTATTGAGAAATCATAAAATCATAAAAGTACTGTAATAAATTAAATAATGGGAATCCATGAACAAAATTATTTTTATACTTTAAAATAACTTTTCATGTTATTTAATAACATTTATATACCCTTAATAAATTCTCCAATACCTATATTTTATGTTATGTTTTTAAAGTCCATTCATTATAAAGATCACTCAATTCCCAATCAATAAGGGTTTTATAATATTATATTCAATTATTTCTAATATAGAATTATATAAACCAATAATCATTGGTAGAACCCACATTAATACAATAGTAAGGTTTCTAGTTTTAGTTATTTTATTATATTCACTGACTAAAACCTATGTTAATAAATTTATCGTGAATCCCACCCTTTCTATAAATACCCACTAATCATCTTGCTCCTCTTCATTAGAATCTAATTTATCATGATTTTCCTCTCCCTATAAATATATAAATCCCACAAAAGTTTCTCCCAATCTCTTAAGAAGATCCTTTCAAGCATTTAGAATCCCCCTCTCGAGGTAAGGTACTCTCTCATGTTGAATTTATTTCAAGTTCATTCACAGTACTAAGACCATTTGATTTGCATTTTTTTGTAAAAAAATTACACATCACATTACTATCCTTATGATTCCCATGTAATGGGAGACCACCATTAGATCCATTTACCATTTCTATAAATCATTTTGTACACTATTTATGCTACCTATAATTTCCCATGGAAAAGATTTGTGTAGTAAATACTCATCCACATGTCCACTGGAAGGTATTAAACTAGTCTTAACTATTATTCATTGATTTAAGACTTTCATTTATTTAACACACATTTCTTTAATCATGGGATTGAATTTGATTGATGGAATTATTATGACATATGATAAATGTGGAACACACATGAATGTGTGTGATATGAATTTGACGGTTATGCCCAGAATTATAAGACCTACAATTCATTGATTAATTGTTTTCCTATGAGATACAATGTATGTTTAATGATTTTATATCCTAACCACAATATTTTGTAATGTCTCAGTAGCCTATAATTATGTTTATAATGTCCTATATTATATTATTTCAACAATAAATATAATTCCTTGATATTTTTATCTCTTATCATGATATGATGTTCATGTTTATGATTGTTACCCTCATTATGTCCCATTGATAAGGCTCTTGACATACATGTATCACATCTGTCATGTTATTATTCTATTATTCTCATATTGGGATTTATAGCTCATCCCTTTCATATATACATCCTTAGGTTATCCTATAATGTATTATAAGATAAAAGGAATATAGTTTCATGTTTTGGGATTTTTAAATAATTTTAGCATCCCCATGATTCATTTTGTTGTTCTATATACATAATTTCTCATGTAAACTAGGACTCAAGAGCATATTCGATTGTATTATGTGTATCATAATGTTAAAAATAATTAAATATAGTGTATAAAAGATATGTTCTTTCATAGTTTCTATCATATGAAAGTATTAGTAATTTTTTAGTATTATGATTAAAAATCATATTCAAGACTTAGGGATAAGAATAATCGTAATAATACACTACTAAATTATAGTGAAGCATACATTATGTTGTTTCTAGCTGATTAAATCTCTATATGGATACTAAAAATGTATTTAGATATAGAACAGTTTTACCTAAGTCTAATATCCTCGAATAATGTACATTGGGAATTAACTCAAACATCACCTGATGTTTAAAAAAGTCTCCTTACAACACACATGGTTTAACGGTCCCCGTGGATATTATTTGGTAAATTCACAAGATCTCTACAAACCATTATGAAGGGATAAAAAATTCCAATTTAATATTATGTTAGGAAAAATAAAATTGATAACATTTCATAGATTATATAATATATATCAGTTATTAGTTATCTATTCAATGATCATAGTATCCATTTTCAATATCTAATAGTATTTAAATTATCAACCGTATGTCCATTTAGGATAATTTAAATGGTTATAACCTAAATAAAATAATGAAATTTAGGTTTTTAAAACATTCATAAACTTAAAATTTCTTATGTCACTATGGTTTTATGCATTATTCTATTCATATAAGTTTGGTATAGCACTTCAAACACCATATAAAAACATAGAAGTATAACTATCTATGAAAATGGAAAATGTGGAAATTATTATACCACAAGTATATAACATTTGAATTTCCCATATTTGGAGGGTTAACATAGAAAATAACATTATTATATTACCTTTTATTGAATTTGATTAAATTTTGGGAATGGATAGAATTTCTATATTTAGAGCCAACATAAATTCCCAAGAGAAGAAAATAACCCCTCATATCATGAATCGCCCATTGATTTTATAAAAGTTCAAGGAGGTGGATGAGTATTGTTTTTTATAATTATCTCATTCATGATATTATTTCCCTATGAGAATGAATATATTTTTAAAATGTTTGAGACTAAATAAAATTAAATCGTTTATGAAATTTACATTACAAGGAATATTATTACATGTTTCATAAATAATATCTTATTCTTCATCCATTCCCTATGGTTCAGTTTCAATTAATCTTATATCTAGATGATTTCATGTTTCTAGGACTCCATATAAAATTTACACTATTGAATTTTATGATCTAAATAAGAATGTACTTGTGAGTCTAGATAAAGTGTTTATACACTCATGTGCTTCACCATAGGGTGCATCTGTCCTCTTTGTCATGAAGAAATATTTTTCAATGCACCCTATCATTGATTATCATGATACCTATAAGATATTGATAAAAAATAAGTATCTTATATCATATATTTATGACTTGTTTGATCATCTATGTGGAGTATAATACTTCCCTATGAGTAATCTTCTGTTGGGATATTATCAAGTAAAGGTGAAAAAGGAGGATATTTCTAATACTACATTTCATACAATGTATGGGGACTATGAGTTCATAGTGATGAAACGTTGACTTAGTAATGCTCCAAATATCTTTGTGGATATAATTAATATAATATTTAGGGGTTACCTTAAAAACATTGTTATTACTTATTGATGATATTATTATCTAACCAAAAAAAAGAAACATAGTGAGTTTTTGAATGTTATAATTATGAATATACAAATGGAAAAATTTTATGAAAAGAACAGTAAATTAGAGTTTTTTTGGATAAAGTAGCATTCATGGGGAATTTTATCACCAGGAATGGTATATCTCTACATCCATTAAAAACATAGGCAATTAAATGATTGTAAAGACTAATATGTATGATAGAAATAAGCAGTTTACTTCAATAAACTATGTACTATTGATGATTTATGTTAAAATTTTCATTATTAGCATTCCCACTTTCCATGATAACATGAATGTGAGTCATTTTTTTGGAATAATGAATTTGGGGAAGAAATTAAAGAGTTAAATAAGAAGTTAATCACTACACTTTTACACACATTTCCAACCATATGGTAAGAATAATTTTTAAACAATGATGTATCTAAAGAGGTATTAGGTTTTTTAGTGATGTATATTGACAAATGGATAACCAATTACTCTCAAAAATTAATGATCCATGAGTATAACTACCCAATGAATGGTCCAAGATTGGTTGCAGTAATCTTCACACTAAAATTTTTTTGACATTATCTCTATGGGGATAAGTGTGAATAACATACAAATCATACTATCTTAAGTTATATATTCCCACAAATGTAAATTAATATTTTACAATTATAGTGGTTATATATGGTCAATGATTATTATTTTTCAATCAATTTCCATCTATAAAGGAAAACTAAGTAAAATATGCTCTAGGTAGAAAGGATACCACAACCCTATCTATGAGGAGGAATATAAGGGATCCAATAATCTAGTAAATGAAAAGGGTGAACACAAAATAAAAGTAAAAGTATATTAATATTAACTTTCTCAAGTAAATGATAAATAATTCATTAAATATAGGATCATGGATTCTCAAAATGTTGATGTGGATCTATAGAAAAAAGTAGTGAATATTCAAGAGATCAACATTCTTAAATATAGAGTTATAAGGTTTATAACATCGATATGTTTCCCATAAAAATAGATATAAATTGTTAACATATTGATGATACACATATCAAATTCATATCTGTTCATTAATAAAGCATGAATATGTACAGATATATGAAGGAAACTTTCTAGTAGGATAACATGAAGCAGAAGATTTCCATAATTTTACCATGATGCTTGGTATGGAAACAACTCAACACTAAATGAAATAATTAAAATGGTATGATTTATACTTTTCTCATAAAAGTATGTTAATAAGAAAAAAAATGATTAACTTTTTCATAGGAGTCTCCAGGACACCTTGATCCAATAATCCCATCTTGGTGGTGGTTGATTAACTTATAAAGTCAGTGCATCTCATTTCTATGATGGGTGATTTATCTTCTGAAAAACTCATCAAGATATTCATATGGGATATGGTAGGACTTTATGGGGTTCCACCATAAATTGTATTTGATCGAGATACAAGGTTTTCCTTGATATGTTTTATAATCCTCCATCATGAAATGGATACAAAACATATTTTCTATACAATATATCACTCTAAAATGGATGGATATGAGGAAATATCCATTTAAACTCTAAAGGATATGTTGATATCCTGTTAAATTGTTATTAAACCATGTTGGGATCATCACCTTAACCTAATAGAGTACTGATATAGTAGTATATTCTATTCTATAATTTAAATGGAACCTTATGAGGATCTATATAGGAATAAGTGTCAGCCTCCCATATATTGGGATAATTTTAGAGAATAGAATGTGATGGGACGTGATCTTATATAGGAGATGATATAAAAGATTCAAAACATTCATCATCTTATAAAATTTGGGAAATTTAGAAATAAAATATATTCATATAATTGTCGATGTGTCCTACAGTTTGAGTTTAGAGATAAATTGTTCCTTTATAAATCTATTGGGAATAAAGTCTTGAGTTTTGTAATGATGATTTTTATTATTCCAAGATACATGGGTCCCTTTGATATTCTTGATAAAATAAAAAATTTGGATTATCTTATAGTGCACCCACATAACATATCTCAAATACAATATGTTTTCCACATGTCCCTCTTAAATAAGTATATACAAGACCCCCACGTGTACGGAATCTATTGGTGGTACTCATGGAGAATTAACATTCATATGAAGATAATTTGGTGGATATTTGAGATCATAGAGGTTCTATTATATGAAATAAGACAACTCATTTGGTCAAAGTGATATGGAAGAACCACTAGTTTGAGGAAGAAGCATTGGAAGAAGATGAGGTATTGAAACTGAACTAACCTCATATTATTTAGTGTATAAAATTAAATTTTGAAGACGAAATTTATAATGGGGTGTATAATGTATTGTCCTAAAAAAATTTAAATGGTATTCTATATTCAAATGAATTTATTAATTATTATGATATTATTTTATATAAAATACAAGCTCTACTTTGGAAGACTTTTATATATTATATCACGTCATCTTAAAAATACCATTAATCATAATAACCATTAATAATATAGTCACGACCCCCATCCCCACATGGTGTACTCCTCATGGGTCAGCAATGTGAGAAGAGAGATAGTGGCCCTTGAGTCCCACCTTTACTAGGCCACAGATTGGTGACTCTCACCGAGGGTATAGTAAACACACAAATAGAAGGCATTACCCTCTAAGAGATCACATGAAAAAGAGAGAGATAATATAGACACCAACCAACTTCAACTCAGACTGTAATATAAAATTAAATTCCATTTACATATATGTAATGTCATGAAAAAACTACTACAAATGAAATAGAAAATTACAAGTACCAAAAGAAAGTAAAAACAACAACAACCACAAAGCCTGAACAGCTCCTAAAACCCCAAGCTAGTAGTAACTAACCTGATCTCTAACCTAATACAAGTGACCTGAAAAATAGTTTATATATACGTTTGGTTAGTATTATAGTATACTCGTTAGGATCCTCCATAGAGCCTCTCAAGGAAATGTAAAGAAAGCATGCTAAAGCATTGTGAACAACAACTGAAACTAACTCATCACCTAAACAGGTATACTATGTTCTAAAACTCACCATGTCTTATCTCACCATGTATAGCATATATGATTATATAATATAATAATGAATATCAAGGGTACCCTACTACAACTTCTCCATTGGTTTTTTTCTTTTCTCTAATTTCCCACATCCTAAACATCTCCCCCCAAAAAGGCTTTCCCACAGACACCTGGGCGAAGCACCACAACATGCACCTCATGAAACACAACCACTACGTCCAGGTAACCAAAGTAACTAGGTAGTTTCCAAGAGCCACCACATCTCACAAAATATGTATCATACATCGTGAATTTTTACTCAATCCATTATAGCCCATACGTTGGCTAAGGATCCTCAAGAAATTATACCTTATACATGTTGCACCTATAGTAGTCCAAGAGAAATTATATCCAGAATATATGTGTGTAAATAACCATAATCAATTAAATCCCTCTACATTCATATTTTGGAAAAACTAACCATCGTGTATACCAGTACAAGTAACTACCAAGAGAAGAGATTGGGGCTAAAGGTGGTAGTCATCCATCCATCCTCCCACCAAAATTTTGGGGAATACACTGCCCCTAGGGCTCAGAATCCCTGGGGGTCAGTTGTCTTAACTGATGGGGTGGAGAAGGGTATAGAAGCACAAAAATTATATAATATACTCTACCTCACAACCAGACTATGTATATAACATAGTCTTAGACTCAACTACATCTAACCTCTCTCGGACTCCCGGCTACCACGGTTAAGACTGGATATCCTATAATCACACAACCATTTGAAGAGATTTATTATATTAGTTTATTTCCTTTTTATCAGTTAAACATTATGTTAATTATTTCATTAAACATTAATTAATCATTTTAAATTCCATATTACATTTCATTATCATTCCAACCAAGATCCACAGTTCCTTTAAATGGAAACCTCTTTATTGCATCCTAGAAAACTCCAACCCCGTGGGTTAACATCATTTAATCAATCATTTATTAATAGAATTATTACTTTCCCATATTCAAATTAATTATATAAAAAAAAATTCAGATACGAAACCCAAGGGGGATCAACACGGTGAGTATAGAAACTACCCTCCATGTCTTTTCCACTTATAGTAGGAGGGTAGAACCATCATCCATCAAGCAGCTGAACACAAAAATCACATGGTATACCCCGCACGTTTTCACCTTTTTGGAATAAGGGTAGAAAAAACATCTTTCTTGAGCAGTGGGGAAATTAAAGAAGATAAACAACCAATAAGATTCAGCAATCACCCAATCATTCACATCCAACCCGTTTCATCGCCTCTAGTGTTCTTCTTAATACCCACATCCATAAACTAATGCATCTTGCCACTCTAGGAATCATCTTCTATCACAAAAAATGGTCCTCCCTACCCCCACATATCGCAATATCCTTCCAGGCACACATCTCAACACATGTAGTAGGAAAAAACATCATATCAATGGGTATCTTGGCCCTTAAACAAGGCATTCTGCTATTACAAAAAACAATCTCTCCAGGCACTAAATCAAAAGGCACTCAGCCTTACAAGAAATTTTTGGATATTAATATATATGTATACATATATTAGATGGAACGATACCAGATGAGATTAAATTGGATGTTTAAAAACCTATCACTTAAACACTTATGAAAGAACTTAGTTTAAGAGGTCTTAAACTAACACAATTCACAATCAATAAGATTTACTATAATGATCTTGGATATAAAAGATATGATAAGATGTAATACTTATAAGTAATGAAACAAATTGTATTCTAATTGAATACAATGATCAAAGTAATACAAAAGAAAAATATTATACCCTAAAATATATAGAAACTATTAATATATTATGTAACGAAAGAATCATAATTGAAACAATTATAATAGAAATGAGTTTGAAAATAAATTGGAATCAACAAAATTACCTTTCTAATAAAAACAATAGAAGAAATATAAATTTATTACAATTATTTATCTCAAAGATATGGGTATCCTTTCACCTTTGATAAAAGGTCTGTCTTACCACCACTTTGGTAATCCCTCGATACGATGACATGCACATCCATATTGTTATCCCCAAAACCCCTTGATTTTACAGGTAATTGGTACCACTGTCTTTCAAACACTTGAAATCCCTCGATATGATGATTAGTCGCACCGTCTACCTATCCTCGTAATCCCTCAATCATTATCACTATAACACCCCAAGCTTCTATGGTACTCTTCTCTTTGAATAATGTGATAGCGTGTGTTGTACGCAACACCGAGTTCTAACACACCATAACCAATCAAACTAGTCGTTATGAATAGTAATATCTACTTTTTGAAATTATATATATATTATTTTTTAAAATGGACTTCAATTTTGGATTCGGAATATCTAATTTAGACTAAGGTGAAATTTTGGTACTTTTCGGATAACTTTAACATTTTGATGAAGAGTGAAAATTACTAACTTTTAATTAAAAACAACTTTTTAAATTTAAATAATTAATACTTATAAATTATGAATTTGAGTGGTTTTAAAGTATATTTAGAATTATTTTTACCATTTAATATTATTTTAGTCATTGGACATAATTTTATAATTAAACCGGACATAAACAAGTGTCAATCTTTTGATAGTTATTATCTCTTAAAAACACGCTTTTTGTTTTAACAACGGGAATTAATTTTAAATTAATTTCTACCACGTCTGTGTTTTGAATTTAGAAAAATGGATTCCATATTTTGAATTAGGATGTTCCAATTGTGTAAATATGAAACTTTTATTTTTATACATTTTGAATAATTACTTCGGTAAATATTTTATTTACCATGGTTAAGGGTAAATCCGGTAAATAAGGGTTAAAAAATAATATTATAATAGTAATAAATTACCCTAAAACGTGACCTAGCCTTATTGGTTGATACCTGTTCGACCATAGGCATATTTGGGTCGATTTTTGAACCCCATGGAGCCACTTGTAGGTGATAGGGACACATTATTTTAATTAAGTTAAAATGAATACAAAAATGACACAAGAATATATCATTTAGAAAAACAATTTTTACATAGGGTTATATATGTTGGATTTTCGACTATTAATATTAATTAGAAAGATAAAAGGATTTAATACATAATTATATTTTATTTATAATTTTTAGACATTAAATAAGTTAATTTATTTATGACACAATGATGATGCCTTAATTACCATAATAGTGAAAAATTAAAATAATTGATTTTATAAATACCCAAATAAATATAAATTGAGACTTTTAATGAATTACACTAATTTTATAAGATTAATATAACATATCAGAATTGATTTAATTGACTTTGTTCCAAGTAATAATTCTATTATGAGTTTCACAAAAATCAACTATTGAATAGTGTCAAAATTGGCATAAAAGAGTTTTTAAAACAAATATTATATTATTAATTGATATTAAATTCCAAAAATCTAAGTATCATCCAAGAGACTTATATCATGATAGGTGTATCATTAATGGACCACTTGGGGGGTCTCTTGTATGTATATGGTAAGTTTATTAACCATATAATATAAAAATACAAAGAGACATTGTAAAAGTGAAACTAATTAACTTAGAGTTAATACTTAAAGATAAGGTTAATATAGTAACCCAAACCTATCTAAATTCTATTGTTTAAGTGTTTTTAGACCCATACCCACCTTAAACTTTTAATAAAATACTTTGGAGCTATTATAATCCGAATATGAATTTATTATAAATTAATATTTCCAGATTTTCCAAAGGTGCCCCTCACCCCTCTTATAAAAGGGCACTCCCCCTTCTCATTTATTCACACCTTAAAAGCCTTTTGGGTCAGCCAAACTCTACCCAAATACTCTCCCAACATCCCTAACTACAACCTATCCAACCTATGGAGCCCTTTTGATCAAATCAAAAGGAAGAACCCGAAGAAGAGGTAATGATTTCACCACCCTCTTCCAAGTTCCTTTCTTCTTCCACTTATTCTTCCTTTGTTGTTACCATTATAAAATAATAACTCCAGTATCATATATATACTGTGATATTATTATAAATATGTTACCACCATATTCAGTATTATATCCATCCATTGAATAACATGTCATCATAAGTGCATACATACGGCTTACCGTCTCCACATCGTGGTGTAATTGTTATTCAACATATTATTATTTGGATGGGTATAATAATGATGTCTAAATCATGTAAATAATAAATATAACATGATAATGATTCTTTATATATGATATACCATCCATTTATATATTATTTTGACATCAAAAGAATGATATTGTCGCTCGTGCGTACGTACGGACTACCGTCTCCACGAACGCGATGAGATTCATTCTCCATCGTATCCATTCAAGTATAATTATCATTTGATGATTTAAAAATGATATTTTGATATCATTCTGGATATGAATAATATACAACCTATCCATTACAAACATATCTTACGTAACAAAACATATAAAAGAAAACGAGTAAGTTAACACCCAAAACAACGATAATACTAAGATATTATTAACAAATCAATATTAAAAGATCATATATGATATCATATTAATGTATATGATTCTTGTACAATTTAATAACAATTATTTCACCGTTATACAGGAGGATAACCTACCCCCAACCAAGGAAAAGTACAAGGTAAGTTTTATTTCACAATCTCTTAATTATCCGAGGTTGTTTATAAGTAATAATCTACTAGGATCTCTTTATCATCCACATCCATGTTTCTTAAAAATGTATTTCAAAAAAAAATTACTATTTAAAATAATATGGGTTAAATTCATTTATACCCTTGTTGAATTTTTATAATAGTTTTATAAAGGAATCTTTCCGTCGTTTTCCAAACAAGGTGTTTTTTAACCTTTTCGACAGAATTAAGGTAAGAATGTTTTTCTTAACTTATACGGCGGGTGCGGTTATTTTCCGCCATTATAAAATTGTCAAAGATTCCCTTAAAATATTATAAGAATATTTTCAAAGAAAATGTTTTATTTTATAAATATATTACTCTTAAATGATTTCAAAATAGAAAGAGATATTTCTTTAAAAGGAGTTTTGATTTCATCTATGTCAACATCCTTTGATGGATTTTACGCTTATTTGAAGTTGATTTTTTTATGATACAAAACTTCTATATTGTATTGAAGGTTTTTTGATATGTTTGAATGTAGATGTGATATTTTTATACCATTCATATTTTATGGTGAAAGTATTGACATTTCGTATGCTAGTTTTAATACGAATGTTTATGTTATGTTTAAACCTTTTCATATGGAAATGCATTGGACTTAATATGTGACGAGTGGAGCCCGCTATAGCTCCTCGATGCATCAGTAAGTCTCATGAGACAAACTAGTGTCTTGGCACAAGGCCTTGGCAAAATCTTATTTGTAGTCTTGGCACGAGGCCTTGGCTATGTGGTTATGATAGTCTGGCATTATGCATTCCATCATTATGAAAGTGGTTATTGATATTGCATGTGATTATTCGATTAGTAGAAAATCCATGTGAATAAGTAAATGGAATTATTTCATTTTATTTTTTCCATACTATGTTGAAGTTCAAGTTTAAAAATCTTTTATTTTAGTTATACATTGCCTTAAATGTTTATTCTTTTTTATGAATGTTTCAGCTATTTTGTTATCCTTACTGGGCGTTTGAGCTCACCCCTTTTCAATGTTTAATTTTTCCCAAGGTATGAAGAAGTAAATTATGAGTGAACTGCAGGGATAGTATGTGGGGATACGAGTGTGGAATATGAAGAAAAGATGTTGTTTTAGTTTTCATTTTTATGATGTAATGTAAGACTTATGAATATATCTATTGTTTCCAAGGCTACTAAACCAATCGGTATTTCGAGATTTGATCCTTCTTGTGATCATGCCAATGTTATGTAATAATTCACCTACTCTAGGTAACTGGGGTCGGGGCGTTACAGTTGGTATTAGAAGAAGTTTATTAAAAACCTTGGAAGTTAGATTTAGATAAACTCTGATTAGAGCACGTAGACCTAAGATGAACTTTTAGGATTAGAATAGAAGAACTTCCTAGAATTTTGGTATTGTAGAGATTTTGTGAGTTTTCCAAGCAATACATCCCTTTCTGGATACGAGCAGGTAGAGGTGGCTCTGGCATAGATGTACCTAGGGGTAAAACCCAAAAACACCGCTTTGAGCTAGACTCGAATGGGAACTAGTGCACGACAACGGGCCTTGCTGCACTATTGGTTACGACACTCACAGTGGATATGCTTAGGATAACTCTCATTTTATTTACAAATCATTATGAAGGGTTTATGAGTCTATACTTACTCAAAGAAAACATTCTTATGATTACGGATTATATCTATAAAAAGTTCAATTTATGTTAAGTGTTTTATAATTATGGGATTATGTATTTTGATTCATAAACTGATCTAGTTTATTCCATTGTTTAGAAAAGGTTCCTAGTGGAAGAAATGGAAACGGTATCAGTGAATGCACTCCATGTAGGGATTTACCTCCTACTCAAGATAATTATAGTGGAGCTGGTGATGAAACTGGTGTCGATCAGCTAATCACCATACTGGGACAACTTACTCGGGTTATGAATAATAACCTTACCCGTATGGAGCACCCTGATCCGCAGCATGGAGGATCAATGTTAGATCAAATCATGAGGAAACAACCACCAATGTTCAATGGGAGTACAAATCCCTTAGTAGCTGAGCAATGGATAAATTCCCTAGAGAAGATATTTCAGGCTTTGGGGAGTAGTGAAAGGGAAAAAGTTATCATGGAATTTTACCGCCTCACTGGAGTTGCTGATCAATGGTGGCCACTGATTCAATACAAGAAGGAAGGTGATTAAGTATCAAATATGGAATGGAGGGAGTTCAAATATCTGTTTTTAGTAAAATACTTTCCTCGCGACCATCGAGTAGATATGGGAATGCAATTTATGAGTGTGAGACAGAAGGAGGATGAGAATGTCGCAAAGTATGAGGATAACTTTACAAGGTTAGCAAGGTATGCTGGAGATTATATACGTAACCCAATAATTAAGATTGATTGTTTCTTTGATGGGTTAAAACCATTTTTCCGTCGAGCATTAGTCTCAGAATCCTTTTCATCGTACGAAGACATTGTCTCATGTGCTATCAAGAGAGAAAAGGAATTCTCTAAGTCTTGTGACTTTAAAGCAAAGAAAGAGAAGAAGAGACCTGCTGATCAATATGGGAATGGATATAAGGGGAATAAGGGAAAGGTTGAATATCCATCCTGTGGTAAATGTTGGAAGAAACACCCTGGTACTTGCTTGAAGGGAACAGGAGTCTATTACAAGTGTGGTGAAAAATGCCACCAAGATCATGATTGCAAGGTGAAGAAGTAAGCTACCAATGTTTAGTGCTACAATTGCAGGGAGATGGGGAATTATGCAAATGAATGTCCTAAGTGTCAGGAGAACTTACCTCAGAAAAGACCAAGGGATCAAGGCCAAGAATATGTTATCACTACTGCTGAGGTAGAAGCTCCGAAAGACATGGTGGCAGGTAATTTAATGGTTTCCTCAAGTTTAGAAAATGCATTATTTGATTCTGGATCATTGCATTGTTTCATATCTTCCCAGTTTTCTAAGAAAATTAGATATTTCCAATTTTATTTAACAAGGGAGTTGTCAGTTAAACCTCCTAACGGAAGTATCATTGCAACAAATTTTTGTGAATCAGTCCACATTAGAGCACATAAATGTTCTTTATCTTCTGATCTCATCGCCATACCTATGATTGAGTTTGATATAATCCTCGGTATGGAATGGCTTTCAAACTATGATGTGAAGATTTATTGTAAGAAGAAAGAGGTTACGATTCATGATGATGATGATAAGGAACACCTTATCTTTAGAGCATAATCGCACCACCTAATTCTTATCTAGATCCACCCCCTGTAGCTCAACTAAATTCAATTATTGGGGAGGAAGAGAATGAAATGACTATGGGTGAGGAAATTAATGTTCAAATAGAGGATGTACCTGTTGTGAAAGAATATGTAGATGTATTTCTGGAAGATTTACCTGGACATCCTCTAGAACGAGAAGTTGAGTTTTCCATTGATTTAATTCCTGGATCAAGGCCTATATCAAAGACCCCTTATATAATGACCACTGTAGAATTAGTCGAACTAAAGAAACAACTAGAGGAATTGAGTAATAAAGTATTTATTCACCCTAGTGTTTCTCCATGGGGAGCCCATGTTCTTATTGTTAAAAATAAGGATGGATCTATGAGGTTATGTATTGACTATAGTGAGATCAATGTTATAACGATAAAGAACAAGTATCCCCTACCCCGCATTGATGATTTATTTGACCATCTACATGGAGATCAATACTTTTCAAAGATTGACCTTCGATCTGGATACCATCAGTTGTGTGTGAAGAAGGAAGACATTCCGAAGACAGCATTTTGAACCAGGTACGGGCATTATGAGTTTACAGTAATGCCTTTTGGGTTGACTAAGGCACCCTATGTATTCATGGATCTGATGGATAGAGTTTTCAAGGAATATTTCGATGAATTTTTGGTGGTATTTATTGATGATATCTTTATATACTCAAAAAGCTACGAAGATCGTGAAAATCACTTGCGCATTATCTTGAAGACTCTGAGAAGAAATGAATTATATGGGAAGTTTAGAAAGTGTGAATTCTGGCTTCATGAGATTTCTTTTCTTGGCCATATTTTCTCTAAAAATGGAATCTATATTGATCCTTCTAAGACCAAGGCAATCCATGAATGGCCAGCACCGACGAGTATAACTGAGGTACATGTTTTATTGGTTTAGAAGGTTATTATCGATGTTTCATCCAAAATTTTGCCCGATTGGCTAACCCATTAACGAAGCTCACACGTAAAGAGGTTAAATTTGTTTGGAAAAAAGTGTGTGAAGAATTTTTCGATGAACTGAAGATAAGATTATTCAATACTCTTATATTGACTCTACCATCGGGGAATGATCGGTTCGTTATTTATAGTGATGCATCGAATAAAGGACTTGGTTGTGTCCTTACGCAGAATGATAGGGTTATTGCCTATGCATCATGACAGTTGAAAATTCATGAACAAAACTATCCTACTCATGATCTCGAGTTAGCAGCTGTGATCTTTGCTTTGAAGATATGGAGGCACTACCTCTATGGTGAAAAATGTGAGATTTATACTGATCACAAGAGTTTGAAGTATATTTTCTCACAAAAAGAAATCAACATGAGGCAAAGGAGATGGATTCAATTACTCAAGGATTATGAGTACACGATACACTACCACCCGGGGAAGGAAAACAAGGTGGCAGATGCTTTGAGCAGAAATGATCATGGAGTTTTGAACAATATGAGAATTGAAAGGGATCCAATTTTCATGGATCTAGTGAAGATGGACATGGGAATAACCAAGGAAGGAGAAACATCAATGCTTTTTCAAATGGTTGACAAACCATCTTTACTAAGAAGGATTAATAGTTCTCAGAATAATGATGGAGAATTTCAAAAGAAGATTAAAGCTGTGAATGATGGTAGATTGAGAGATTTTGTGTATGAAAATAGAATTTTGAAATTCGGGAAGAGGCTTTGTGTTCCCGATATACTTGATATAAAAATGGAATTGTTGGATGATGCTCATAATTCTAATTTCTCTATACACCCTGGGAGCACCAAAATGTATAGGGATTTGAAGGAACATTTTTGGTGGGACAACATGAAGAGGGAGATTGCTGATTTTGGGTCAAGATGTATGGTTTGTCAACAAGTGAAAGCTGGAAGGCAACAGCCTGGAGGAGTTATGCAACCTCTTCCCATACCGGAGTGGAAATGGGACAATATTATGATGGAATTTTTCATGGGGCTACCAAAGACTCCTAGAAGGAATGATGCAATATGGGTAATTATTGATCGTCTTACCAAGTCAGCACATTTTCTTGCTATAAGAGAAGATCTACCACTGGAATGTCTAGAAAGACTATATATTAATGAAGTTGTGAGACTTCATGGAGTACCCCTATCGATTGTTTCTAATCGTGATCCCCATTGTACTTCAAGATTCTGGAAGAGTCTTCAGAAATCCCTGGATACTGAACTTCATTTGAGCACTGCCTACCACCCTCAGACAGACGGACAATCAGAACGGACTATTCAAACCTTAGAAGACATGTTGAGATCTTGCTCACTTGACTTTCAGGGCATGTGGGATCAATATTTACCTTTGGAAGAATTTTCCTATAACAATAGCTTCCATTCGAGTGTTCAGATGGCACCATATGAAGCGTTATATGAAAAGGGATGTCGCACACCAACCTGTTGGGATGACTTTGGTGAAAGAAAACTTATAGGTCCAGAACTGGTGGAGGAAATGATGGAAAAGGTGAAGGTAATCCAAAATCACATCAAAGCAGCTCAAAGTAGGCACAAGAGCTAGGCCGATAATCGAAGGAAGGATTTGGAATTTCAAGTCGATGATCATGTATTCCTGACGGTATCTCCATGTAAGGGAGTCATACATTTTGTTAAGAAAGGTAAATTGAGTCCCAGGTACATCGGACCTTTCAGAATTCTAGAACGAATTGGGGCTGTAGCTTACCGATTGGCAATGCCGCCAAGTCTCTCCAAAGTTCATGATGTGTTCCACGTATCTCTATTGAGGAAATACATGCCTGAACCAATGCATGTAATCACCTATGAAGAATTAGAACTAGAACCTAATTTGTCTTATTGTGAAGAACCCGTCTGGATTCTTGATACGAGAGAACAAGTACTGAGAAACCGGACGACGCGTCTGGTTAAAGTTTTATGGAGATACCATAAGATGGAAGAGGCAACGTGGGAACCCGAGGAACTTATGATGAAGAACCACCCGAGTCCTTTCATGTGATAAGTATTCTAGAAATTTCGAGGATGAAATTATTTGAAGGAGGGGAGAATGTAACACCCCAAGCTTCTATGGTACGCTTCTCTTTGAATAATGTGATAGCGTGTGTTGTACGCAACACCGAGTTCTAACACACCATAACCAATCAAACTAGCTGTTATGAATTGTAATACTACTTTTTGAAATTATATATATATTATTTTTTAAAATGGACTTCATTTTTGGATTCAGAATATCGAATTTATACTAAGTGAAATTTTGGAACTTTTCGGATAACTTTAATATTTAGATGAATAGTGAACTTTACTAAATTTTAATTAAAAACAACTTTTTAAATAAAAATAATTAATAGTTATAAATTATGAATTTGAGTGGTTTTAAAGTATATTTAGAATACAGTTTTACCATTTAATATAATATTGGTCATTGTACATAATTTTACAACTAAACCGGACATAAACAAGTGTCAGTCTTTTGAGAGTTATTATCTCTTAAAAACACGCTTTTTGTTTTAACAACGGGAATTAATTTTAAATTAATTTCTTCCACTTATGTGTTTTGAATTTGGACAACTGGATTCCATATTTGGAATCAAGATGTTCAAATTGTGTAAATATGTAACATTTATTTTTAGACATTTTGAATAATTACTTCGGTAAATATTTTATTTACCATGGTTAAGGGTAAATCTGGTAAATAAGGGTTAAAAATAATATTATAATAATAATAAATTGTCCTAAAACGTATCCTAGACTTATTGGGTGATACATGTTCGACCATAGGCATCTTTGGGTCGATTTTGGGACCCCATGGATCCACTTGTAGGTGATAGGGACACTTTATTTTAATTAAGTTAAAATGAATACAAAAATGACACAAGCATATATCTTTTATAAAAACAATTTTTACATAGGGTTATATATGTTGTTATTTGACTATAAATATTCATTAGAAATAAAAAATGATTTCCTACATAATTATATTTTATTTATAATTTTTATACATTAAATAAGTTAATTTATTTATGACACAGTGATGATGCAGTAATTACCATAATAGTGAAAAATTAAAATAATTGATTTTATAAATACCCAAATAAATATAATTTGAAACTTTTAATAAATTAAACTAATTTTATAAGATAATATTACATATTATGATTGATTTAATTTACTTTTTTGGAATTAATAATTCTGTTATGAGTTTCACAAAAATCAACTATTGAATAGTGTCAAAATTGACATAAAAGGGTTTTTAAAGAAAATATTATATTATTAATTGATATTAAATTCCAAAAATCTAAGTTTCGGCCAATAGACTTATATCATGATACGTGTATAATTAATGAACCACTTGGGGGTCACTTGGATGTATATGGTAAGTTTATTAACCATATAATATAAAAATACAAAGAGACATTGTAAAAGTGAAACTAATTAACCTAGAGTTAATACTTAAAGATATGGTTAATATAGTAACCCAAACCTATCTAAATTCTATTGGATAAGTTTTTTTTGACCCATCCCCACCTTAACCTTTGAATAATCAACTTTGGAGCCATTAGAAACCGAATATGAATTTATTATAAATTAATATTTCTATCTTTTCCAAAGGTGCCCCTCACCCCTCTTATAAAAGGGCACTCCCCCTTCTCATTTCTTAACACCTTAAAAGCCTTTTGGATCGGCCAAAATCTGCCCAAATACTCTCCCAACTTCCCTCACTACAACCTAGAGGCCTTATTTTGATCAGAAAGCCAACCTAAGGATCCCTTTTGATCAAATAAAAAATAAGAACCCGAAGAAAAGGTAATGATTTCACCACCCTTTTCCAAGTTCCTTTCTTCTTCCACTTCTTCTTCCTTTGTTGTTACCATTATAAAATAATAACTCCAGTATCATATATATATATATACTGTGATGTTATTATAAATATGGTACCACCATATTCAGTATTCTATCCATCCTTTGAATAACATGTCACCATACGTGCGTACGTACGGCTTACCGTCTCCACGGCGTGGTGTAATTGTTATTCAATATATTATTATTTGGATGCGTATAATAATGATGTTTAACTCATGTATATAAAAAATATAACATGTTAATGATTCTGTATATATGATATACCATCCATTTATATATTATTTTAATATCAAAAGAATGATATTTTCGCTCGTGCGTACGTACGGACTACCGTCTCCACGAACGTGATGAGATTCATTCTCAATCGTATCCATTCAAGTATAATTATCATTTGATGATTTAAAAATGATGTTTTGATATCATTCTGGATATGAATAATATATAACCTATCCATTACAAACATGTCTTACATAACAAAACATATAAAAGAAAATGAGTAAGTTAGCACCTGAAACAATGATAATACTAAGATATTATTAACAAATCATTATTAAAAGATCATATATGATATCATATTAATGTATATGATTCTTTTATAATTTAATAACAATTATTCCACCATTATATATGAGGTTAACCTACCCCCAACCAAGGAAAAGTACAAGGTAAGGGTTATTTCACAATCTCTTCATTATCCAAGGTTGTTTATACATAATAATCTACTGGGATCTCTTTATCATCCACATCCCTGTTTCTTAAAAATTTATTTCAAAACATTTTTACTATTTAAAATAATATGGGTTAAAGTCATTTATACCCTTGTTGACTTTTTATAAGAGTTTTATAAAGAAATCTTTCTGTTGTTTTCCAAACAAGGTGCTTTTTAACCTTTTCGACAGAATTAAGGTAAGAATGTTTTTTTTAACTTATACGGCGGGTGCAGTTATTTTCTGCCGTTATAAAATTGTCGAAGCTTCCCTTACAAGCTTATAAGAATATTTTCAAAGAAAATGTTTTATTTTATAAATATATGACTCTTAAATGATTTCAAAATAGAAAGAGATATTTCTATAAAAGGAGTTTTGATATCATCTATGTCAACATCCTTTGATGGATTTTACGCTTATTTGAAGTTGATTTTTTTATGATACAAAACTTTTATATTGTATTGAAGGTTTTGTGATATGTTTGACTATGGATGTGCTATTTTTACACCATTCATAGTTTATGGTTAATGTATTGAGATTTCAAATGCTAGTTTTAATACGAATGTTTATGTTATGTTTAAACCTTTTCATATGGGAATGTATTGGACTTAATATGTGACGGGTGGAGCCCGATATAGCTCCTCGATGCATCGGTAGGTCTCATGAGGAAAACTAGTGTCTTGGAACAAGGCCTCGGAAAAATCTTATTTGTAGTCTTGGCACGAGGCCTTGGCTATGTGGTTGTGATAGTCTGGCATTATGCATTCCATCATTATGAAAGTGGTTATTGATATTGCATGTGATTATTCGATTAGTAGAATATCCATGTGAATAAGTAAATGGAATTATTTCATTTTATTTTTTCCATACTATATTGAAGCTCATGTTTAAAAGGCTTTTGTTTTTGTTATACATTGCCTTAAATGTTTATTCTTCTTTATGAAAGTTTCCTCTATATTGTTATCCTTACTGGGCATTTGAGCTCACCCCTTTTTTATGTTTATTTTTTCCTAGGGTATGAAGAAGTAAATTATGAATGACCTACAGGGATAGTATGTGGGGATATGAGTGTGGAATATGAAGAAAATATGTTCTTATAGTTTTTATTTTTATGATGTAATGTAAGACTTATGAATATATCTAGTGTTTCCAAGGCTACTAAACCAATTGGTCTTTCATGATTTGATCCTTCTTGTGATCATGCCAATGTTATGTAATAATGAACCGACTCTGGGTTACTGGGGTCGGGGCGTTATAATCACCTGATTGTATGCACGGATAAAAACAAAGAACTTATTGAAATACAAAATCTAAGAATGATCCGTTCACTTTTTTTAATTCCAAGAATTTTGCACGAAGCACGAGATAAGTCACAACATCTCTCTATAGAACTTGATAGTAGGAAAATTTGATCAAAAGTCTCTTATATATTTAAATGACCTACTATTTATAGGTCTATGGTTCCAACAGTCATATTTTCTCCAATGGTCATATTTCTCTGGAAAACTCAGATGGTCTTGGACACCGAGCATTGTAATGGTCATATTAAAACAGAAAACATGACGTCGTTTTGATTAGTTTATAAGTAACTCCAAATACTCATTTTGGTTAAAATGATAATTATATGAGAATGATAACATGATTATTATTAATATAGAACATGTTTTTTGATAAGAGATTAAAATCATGTATGTGATACTAGTAAAACATGAGTACTTTTATTATTACTAAGTGTAATGTATTGATATGATGAAAAGAGAGTACGATGAACATAGTTAGTTCGATTAAAAACATCAATACAATTGAAAGAGTCAGTGTGATTGAAAAAGTATATACAATTTAGAGAGTCAGTACGATTGACATATTCAGTACAATTGACAGAGTCAATATGATTGAAATAGTCAGTACGATTGACAAATTCAGTATGATTGACATAGTCAATACGGTTGACAGAGTAAATACGATTGACATACTCAGTATGATTGACAGAGTAAATATTAAAATAAAAACATTTATTTGAAAATATACCATAAAATTATTTGTGATTTCCAAAACAAAAGACTTAAAACTCAAAAGAAGACTTTTGACTTAACAATCTCTCCCTTTTTGGAAAGCACAAAACACAAAATAAATCTAGAAAAGTAATAATCATCTCCCCCTGAGTTATACAAACTCTTCTAAATAAAAAAATAAATACAATGAACTCCCTCTTAGGTATATAATTTCCTAAGGATTGTATTATTAGATTTTCCTTGATTTATATGTATTACAATTGAGTAATACATTAACAACTCTCCACCTTTGTGAAACATTCTCCCATTTTTATAAAAAAATCTCCCCCTTTATGAGTTACAAAATAAATTGGCTAATCATGAGTTTCCTGTAATGTTTGGAGAGAAACCAAATGAAAAACAATTGAAATGTAGACATACAGTTCATTGAATCTTAAAAGATTAACAACTGTCAAGTATGAATACTAAAAGATACATCAAAACATTCATTTGTTTTCTCTTTCTTTCTGTTTCTTGATAAACTCATGAAGAACAACCTTCATATTCTTTATCTCTTTCTTGTCATATGAGATAGAACCTCCCTGGGATTTTTGAATCTCTTGTTGGTCATAAAAAAAAGTTGATCCTCTTTTTTTGATAGTCTCTTCTTGAACTATGATAACTTCTTCGAGAGTATCAATCTTGCCTTGAAAATGATTGTTCTCTTTAGTCAACACAATATTTTGTTTCTTCAAAAAAACTATTTCTTCTCTAAAAGATGAAAACTTTGAAAAATATGACTATAAAACATTCATACTTTCTTTCAACTCTTTAACTAAAGGAATATTAGTTCCATGGGTTTTTGAGATCTGGTTCAACCTGTCAATAGTTTCTTTATCAAGCTTCTTAAAAGTAATAGATATATAATTTTAAAGTATCCTTAGGTATTTAATTGATTCCTTATGTTTATTCACTAAGATTTCTATTTGGTACCACCACATAGTCATCTTGTTACAAGCCTTCTAATGAGAAGTTGAACTATCACTCAAAACTTTTAAATTAACTTCTATTGATAATACTCTCTTTATAATCTCTCTTACTGAACCAAATTTCTTCCTTTGTTTATCAGTAATAAAATCAATTTTTCCCTCAATTCTTGGAAAATATGGAATATTCTTTTCAATTGTTTTTAAGACATGAACAATCATAACTGGAAAAATACCCTATACCATTAGTTTGGAACCATTGGTATAGGCCTCCAAACCATTGGTATAGCCTATTCCAACGGTTTGGATAACTGTTACCAATTAATCAATGGGGATAGTTCTATACCAATGGTTTTGAAAATCATTGGTATAATTAATATGAAAATCTATTGCAATAGTTCCATAAAACCGTTGGTATGTGTAATTCAAAAAATAATCATGTGGTTGGTTTTGATCCCAACACCTACCATTTGTGATTGAACAACCAAACCACTAACCTAACTTACTTTTGTGAACATAATTTCTTAAATATATATATGCATTATAATAAGTATTTTATATTTTGATTTATTTAATTTTCTTTTGTAAGAAGATTCCATTAAAAATACATGTACTTATACCAACGGTTCACAAAACTGTTGGTATATACCTATACCAATGGTTTTGACAAATGTTGGTATAGGTTCTTTGATTTTGGGACCTATACCAATGGTTTTGGAAAAACCGTTGGTATAGGTCCATATAAGTGACCTCTACCAACGGTTTTGTCCAAACCGTTTGTATAGGTCCAAATTAGTAAATCATACCAACGATTTGACCAAAACCGTTGGTATAGATCATATTTCTAGTAGTGAATAAAATCACTTTCATCAGAGTGATTGTGTGTTCTGAATCAGTATCATCATCGTATGATTACAGTTCATTTGATCTACTAGAGTCTTCAACAGGCTATTTTCCTTTTCCTTTATCTTTTTCCTTTTCCACCCTTTATACTTCTTTTTCATCTCTTTCATTTTTGACTTTTTCACTAATAAGAATTACTTTCTCGGTATGAGATATTTGAGCTCCTTTCTTGATTGGAGATGGAATTATTTCTGAATGGGTTTCTAAAGATTGAACTGGTTCTATATTGGCATGAGGATTATGTTGAATTCATTCATATTTCTTTTGAAGAGACAATTTTTCTATACTATTCTTATAACTCTGAAGAAATTCTAAAGTAAATTCTTCTTCCTCTTCTTCACATTCTTGAACATCATGCACTATTTATTTCCCTTTATCTTTCTCTTTAAAAGTCTGTATGATTTGTTCTTGTTTCACTTCTTCTGTTGGTTGAGCACTTTCCAATTCAACATGTTTTAGGATTTTAAAAGCACCAAAATCTTGAGCTTTTCTTTTTAAAAGAGTCTTCTTTTTCTTCTCATCCTATAAAGTATCCTCTACCCTTATCTTCCCAGCTTGAGCTTTAGCTAAATCAAGACAAAACATAGTATCATAGTATTTTCATTGTTCATTCTCCTTTATCCACAATGACACAAAATTTTTATTGTATTTTGTTTTATTATTCGGCATAGTATTGACCTTAGGATCTGACTTCTACGAAACAACAACTCTTGGACCTAATTCTCTTAGAATTGGTGCAGATTGATTTTGTGCTAATTCTACGTCCACATCTTTGGCAAAGAGTTTTTATTCTTCATAAAAAACATACAATTTCTTCAGAATATTCTTTCTTATCCAAGACGGATTCAGATCTTTCAATTCCCCTTTCAGAAGAATATTTCAAAACTTCAAACTTTCAAGAATGAACTTTTTTAAGAATTGTCAGATACATTATAAGATGAGACTTGATAGCTCCAGACTTCACATTCTGGTTAGTTTTGAAAATTTAACCCATGAGATTTACCTTTCTCATGCTTACTAGATAATATAGCATAAATTTTTCAAAAACCATAATAGTTTCCCTATCCCAATTCCTTGAAATTAGAAAACCTTGCATCCAAAGTTCAACAAACTGGTTGTTACTAGAAAGATGAGATACTTTTCTTCTCTCCTCATCGATAAGAAACAGTGACATTTCATCTCATTCCTTATTAAATATACCAATATTCTCAGGTATCTTATGAGATGGGAAAAAGGAATCACATTCCATAGGAACATTTTGAAAGTGTGCTGCTTGTTTTACAGACATTGAAAATTTTATATAATACACAGCAAATTTAATCATTATATTCTTATCAATAGACACCGAATTGTAGAATTTTCTAACCTCTTTGATAATAATCAGATCATGAGATATAGGTTTCTCAACACATTGATGTTCCTAGCCTTGTAATAGAATAATCCTTTTGATTGTTGAGTCATAACTATCAAATAAACCCCAAGAAACTAACCATTCCCAGATGAAATATTTCTCTGAGAAAGTATTTGAAGAAATTTTTGTAGGAGTGTTAATAGAAGACTGAGACATAAAGATAAGTGGAAAAGAAAAAGTTCATACTAAGTCATAAAGAGGACGGGCAGAGCTTTGCTAAGAAATCTGAAAAACCGGTGTGGGTGTGAAGAGTGGGTCCTCTATTTATAGGTGAATTTTGATGATTAGTGTTCATCTACAGTTGAGATTAGAAGATGAAGAATCCAACGATGTAGAAGAAAAGGTGGTTTTTTAAAAAAATGTAATAGAAAAAGGAAAAGATAATCTACCTCTAAAAGATTTCATGTAAGGTGTTGGTTTCATGGTATTATAAAGACGTAATATAATACAGAAAAAAAAATTGAAATAATAAAATGTACAAAATAAAAAAATCAAACCGATGGAAAATAAAGAAAATACTATTTATTGTCAATCCAATGAAAAACAAAGTCATTTCCATAGGTTTTCAAGATGATGGAAAACAAATTCATTACCATAGGATGTTAAGCCAATGGAAAACAAAGTCCTTCCCATAGGTTTTCAAGCTGATAGAAAACAAAGTCATTACCATAAGTTGTCATGTCGATGGAAAACAAAGTCATTACCATAGGTTTTCAAGCCAATGGAAAACAATGTCATTTCCATATGTTTTCAAGACGATGGAAAACAAAGTCATTACCATAGGTTATCAATTTGATGGAAAAAAAGTCATTACCATAGATTTTCATGCCAATGGAAAACATATTCATTACCATAGATTATCAAGCTGATGGAAAACAAAGTCCGACCGATTATCATAATTTCAAAATAATTACGAGAAAGTCAAAAAAAATATCATAATGTCAAAACAAAAAATATAATGTCAAAACAAAAAATAGAATTTCAAAACAAAAGAAAAAATAAAAAAAAATATAATGATGAATATAAATAATTAAGATATAATAAAACAAAAATAAAATGAAACAAAATAATATAAAATTGCTAAAGAAAAAAATATTCTCCCCTTATAAGAGGAGTTATTTAATGTAATGGGAAATGTAAAAATAGAATGTAGATGTGAATATTTATTTTATATTAATCATTCCTTGAATCCATTTGATAAATTCAAATCTATCGGAAGGAAATTGTTTTGAAAAATTGACGGTAAGTTGTTCTTGTGTTCTGATAAATTGTAAAACAATATCTCCTATTGTGTGTTATCCCTAAGAAAGTGATTCCTAATATCTATGTGTTTTTTCACGTTATTGATGTATTTTGTTTTACTAAGAGCTATGGCACTTGTATTATCACATAGTATGTGAGTTTTAGAGAAACTCATACCATAGTCAATGAGTGTGTGTTGCATCCTCAACACTTGAGCACAACAACTTCTAGCTGCTACATATTCAGCTTCAGTTGTGGAAAGGTCTACTGAGTGTTGTTTCATTCATGACCAAGAAACTAAATAATCTCCTAATAAATTACAAGTTCCATATGTACTCATTCTATCCATTCTGCTGCCATCAAAGCCAGTATATGAGAAATATTTCAATACAAAATCATTTCCAGATGAATATAAAAGTCCTAAATCCAAAGTTATTTTTAAATGTCGTAAAATCCTTTTCATGGATTCTAAATTGGATTCTTTTGAATTTTATTTGTATTTTCACATAAGCATACTAAAAACATTATGTCTGGATGACTGCCTATCATTTATAAAAAAATTATCATACCTATAAAAGTTGTTTGATCCACTGATTTTCTATTATCATCATGATCAATTGTATTTGAGGTACTGATAAGAGTGCTAATACTTTTAATATTGTTATATCCATGCTTTTTGAGTTAGTATTTGATGTACTTATATTTAGATATATAGGTTCATACTGGTTTTTGAGATATTAGAAAACCTATAAAGAATGTTAACTCACCTATCATACTCATTTCAAACTCATATTCCATTTTTTTACAAAATAATTAGAAAGATATTGTTGAGTCGATCTGAATATAATGCCATCAACATAAATTTGAACAATGAAAAAAATTTGGTTTTCCATTTTTATTAAAAGAGCTAGATCTGTCGTAAATTTTTCTTAATCATTTTGTAAACTAAATCTAGTAAGTCTATCATATCATGATTTAGGATCTTTTTTAAGGCCATAGAAAGTTTTTTTATACTAAAAAACAAAATTATCATGTGTTGGATCTAAAAAATCAGGAGGTTGTTCTACAAAAACTTCTTCTTTACAAAACCATTAATAAAATCACTTTTTACCTCTATTTCAAATAGTTTGAAATTGAAGTATGCTGTAAAGGATAATAGAAGATGAATAGATTCAAGTCTAGCTACCAGAGCATAGGTTTCTTCATAATCTATTCCCTCTTGTTGATTATAGCCCTAATAAAAAAATCTTGCTTTATTTCTTACAATGATTCCATTCTCACCACATTTCTTTCTAAAAACCAATTTTACACTAATTACAGATTTTTCTTTAGGTCACTCAACCAAAGTACAGAATTGATTCTTTTCAAAATCATTTAGTTTATCTTGCATTTCATTAATCTAATATTCATCAACTAAGTCCTCACTTAGAGTTTTAGGTTCAAATTGATATAGAAAAGGAAGATGTTATATTACATTTCTCAAGGAATTTCTAGTCCTTATAGGTTGATTTACATCACCAATGATATTCTCATTAGGATTATTTCTATGAAACAATTGATTTGGGTTTTGTAAAACATTTTCATCAACTTAATATTGAATGTCTTCTGGGGTAAATATTTCAGAAACATTTTCTTTAGTATTCCACTTATCATAAGAGTTTTCAATTGTAGGTTGATAATCAGTTTGTGAAAATACATAAGTTTATGTAGGTAAGAAATGTTTAAAAACAAATGGGTGTGTTTAGTCAAAATTAACATGTACTATTTCTTCAAAAGTATATGAGTTTTTGTTAATTACTCTATAAGACATAGAATTTGTGTAATAAACATGAAATATTCCTTCATCAAATTTGGGTGCAAATTTATTTAAATTATCTTTTCTATTTAATATGAATAAATTTCATCCAAACACTCTAAAGTATGAAACTTTTTGTTTTTAGCCAGTCCATAATTTGTAAGGTTTTTTATTAAGAAAAGTTCTAGTTAAAACATAATTTATAGTATAAAATGTAATACTAATATCTTTAGACCAAAAATAATTATAAATTAAGTATTCACTCAACATGGTTCTTTTAATATCTGGAATAATACATTTTATTATTTCAACAACACCATTTTACTGAGTGGTTCTTGGAGATGAAGAGTTGTGAGTAGTACCTTTATTACTACAAAAAGTTTTAAAATTTGAATTTTGGAATTCACCACCATGATCACTACGAATAGTTATCAGTGGTAGGTTTTTCCCATTTTTAACTTGGGCTCGAAAGGTTTTGGAATAGAAAAAGGCTTCAAATTTATTTTTTAGAAAATAAACCTATAAAAATCTAGTGTAGTCATCAACTAAGAAAAATACATATTATTTTCCTCCAATGATTATAGTTTGTGTAGGACCAAAAAGATCCATATGAACTTACTATAATGCATTAGAATTTGATACATCATTGATTGATTTAAATCTAGTTTTATGTTTTGTTCCATATTGACAAGAAAAACACACTTTTGAAGAATAGTACCTAAGATTCAGTAGATCTTTAACAAGTCTTTTATTTGAGTGTTTACTATGGTTTCTAAGGTTAGAGTGTCCAAAATTTCAATTCCATAACCATGATTGGTCTTCCATTGCACTTAAGAACAGTAATTCTTGTCTCCTAAGGTATTCTATGTTAAGAGTGTATACATTATCATGCCTATGGGTAGATAGAATGAATTCATACTTGAAATTGTGAACTAAACACTTATCATTCCTAAAATTCACAAGGTATCCATTATCACATAATTGACTTATGCTGATGATTTTGTGCATAAGACCTTTGACAAACAAAACATTTGAATTTAAAACATTACCCAAGAAAACTATATTACCTACACCAAAAATCTTTCCTTGGGCATTGTATCTGGAGGTAAATTTTCCACTATTTGTTTCGATAAATTATCAAAGAAATATTTTTTTCTGGTCATGTGTCAAGAACAACCACAATACATGTACCAAATGTTCTTATTGTTGGTACACTTATTATTTTCTTGAAAAAGAAACAGTTAGTTTTTGTGAACCCAAACTTGTTTAGATCTAGAAATGTTAGATAAACTTATTTTGGGTATCCATATTTGTATTGAAAAATGGGTTTTATGATTACCTAATGATTTTGTTCTATTAAGAGAACAATTTCATTCCCAATGTCCATCATATTAACCTTTAGTAAAAAATGGGGCAGTTTAAGGAAAAAACCCGTTATTACTAAAAATCAGTTTAGAATGAGTATAACAAAATATAGAATGATTCCTTATAGGTAGAATTTGAGAATACACCTTGTCAAAAAATTTCTTTCTTAGGTAAAATTTTATAGGCACTTCCTTAAAGAGAATATTTCTAACTTTAGTCTAGTAACCATGTTTTTCTCCTCAAAAACATTTGTTTTAGAACTAGAGTTATCCACCAAAATATATTTATCCGAAATAACATTTTTAATATCCGTAGAAAATTTATTTTTTTCAAAATTAACTTCCTCAAGGGGTTTTGAAATACATTAAGAATCATGTTTTTCTTATAAAGATCCTTCGAATGATCTTATATTTCTTCTATTAGAATAGTTATTCTAGAATTTTCTTTATCAATCTTTTTCCTGTGTTTGAAATTTTCATTCTCAAGAAGTTTGGAAAATCTAGATACTGCTTCAAAATAGGTAAATTTTATTATAATGGGGAATATTCTTTATCTAAAGAGTAATAACATTTCTCATTAGGTTAATTGTAATTTAAAGAAACATTTATAACAGATTTAGCATTGTGTACCTTATCCCTAAAACAATGATTTTCAATAGGTAGTCTGGCTCTTAGACCAATATTTCTTTGTTCGAAGTATTCATAATCTGATGATTCATCTGATGAATCACCACCACTTTCACTCCAAGTATCATTTTATTTGAAAAAAATATTTTTCGTGGAATTGTAATACTTTTTCTTATTTCTTTCAAAATGTTTCTCCCTTTTATATTTTCTTTTAAGCCAAAGAAAATTTGGCCTAATATGACCTCCTCTCTTACATTCATAATAAATTACTTCTGAGTCTTTATTATCTTTCCTATCTTTCTTTTTGAACCTGTATTGAAATTATTTCTTTCCCACAGTCTTGTTCATCCTTCAAGCAAGATTGGATAACTCATTCTCAGATTGTTCACGATTACATGATTCTGATATATTAGCTTTCTTTTCTTTGGATCTTGTCACCCTTTCTGGTGTCTTAGCTTTTGATGTATTAGTAAAAGATACGCTTTCATTACCAATCTTCTTCTTATTGAAATCAACATCTCTTTTCTTTCTAGTCTCATAATGAAGTAGATTTCCAAATAATTCATCAAGAGTAGTTTCAGTAACTTTTCTATTTTCATCAATGGTTGTCCTTTTAGATTCTCATTACATTGGAATTATATCAATAATTTTGTATACAAGAGCTTCATCATCAAGATCTTTTCCCACATATATTGTAAAATATTGATGATTTTTATAAATCTTTGTGACACCTTGCATACTGGTTCTCCATAAGGGAAAATAAACCCATGATATTGTTCTCGTATCATTGATCTTCTTGTTTTTATAACTTTAGATGTTCCAAAGTGTTTGAATTCTAGTTTTTTCCAGAAACAATTGGATACTTCACATGATGATATCTGACTATATAAATTCTTGGTCATAGAACAAAACAAAGTATTGTTTACCTGGTAATTTAGTTGATATTCTTGATGTTCTTCATTGGTGAAAGTACTGACTTCTTGGTTAGGGATTTTTAACCTCTAGTAAGCATAATAAAGTTATCTACTCCAGTATTAATAAAAAATGACTTCATTCGATATCTCTAATACTCATAATCAATCCCATAAAATATATGTGGTCTTGTTGGATTTTGATTGTCAATTGATCCAATATTCATTCATTCTATCTTATAAAACAATACTTCTCCACCCCACATGTTAGTGTAGTAAGTAGTTATAGATAGAAATTTTTAAAATAAATATGATTGTATTGTCAAAAAAATAAAAATAAAAATACAAAATCAGTGGAAACATCCTTTGATACCAATTTTTTTATCGTAATATAGATGTATATGTATATTAGATGGCACAATACAAGTGGGGGTGAATTTTAAGTTTAAAAAAATTATTTAAACACTTAAGAAAGAACATAGTTTAAGAGGTATTAAACAAATACATTTCATGATCAATAAGATTTACTACAACGATCTTAGATCTAATAGATATGATATAATTTAATATTTATAATTAATCAAAAACAATTGTATTCTAATTGAATACAATGATCAAACTAATACAAATGAAAAAATATTCTAACATTAAGTGTATAGAATCTATTAATATAGTATGTAATAAAATAATTGTAATTAAAACTATTTCAATTAAAAAGAGCTTGAAAAGAAAGAACAAACAATAAAATTTTATTTTTAATACAAAAAATAGTGGAAATGTAAATGTATTACAATTATTTTATCCCAAAGAGAAGGGTATCCTTTCACCTAGGAAAAAATTTATATCTTACCACCACTTTTATAATCCCTCGATACGATGATCGATATGTCCATCATGAAATATAAAACATGACATCGTTATGATTATTTTATAACTAACATGATGACATTATTTTGGATGAAACGATAATTATATGAGAATGATAACATGAGTACGATTAATATAGAAAATGTGTTTTGATAAGAGATTAAAAACATGTATGTGATACCAGTAAAACATGAGTACTATACTTATTACTAAGTGAAATGTATTGATATGATGAAAAGAGAGTACGATGAACATATTTAGTTTGATTGACAGAGTCAATATGATTGATAGAGTTAGTAAAATTGACAGAGTGATTGCAATTGACATAGTCAGTACGATTGAAAGTGTCACTACGATTGACATAGTCAGTATGATTGACAGAGTCCGTACAATTGACATAGTCAGTACAATTAACAGAGTCAATATGATTTTCATAGTCTGTACGATTGAAAGATTCAATTTTCAAAGTAAAACATTATTTGAGAATAGAATATAAAAATATTTGTGATTTCCAATACAAAATACAAAAAAGTAAAAATAAGACTTTTCACTTAAAAGAAAGAGGGTTACTCAAACCCCTACAACGCATATCATTTATCAAAAAACATGTTTTTTAATCCATCTTGAATTAACCACATCATTATTAATGGGTTCCAACTATAGGAAAAATAAACAGTAAGACATCCAAAATTAATTAACAGTTAATTAATGTGCCTTTAATTCATTATCAACAACCATCAACAGGCCTCTAAAACATCAATTAATTAAATTAAAAATGCTCATGGAAACAAAACACGATTAATTTACATGCCTATTTTACTTTGAAAAATATTTACAATTAATCTAATTTTACGTTCTTTACTAATCTCTATCAAGAATGAAATGCTAAACAAGGTAAGCATAGATATCACAATATCTAGAAAAAAAGAGGAAATCATATACGATCAATAGAAATTTATTTTCTCAGTTTAAATATTTATTATGTCAATTAAATTGGGATCCAGTTGGATAAAACATGATACCTATATAGTAGCATGTAAAAGAATAGAGAGACCTTAAATCCCCAACCTCAAAAGGTTTTTGATGCTCTTTCCACGAGAATAGTCCAACAAAACAGATCATGATAACCTCTTTAGGAGGACTACATCCACCGGAGGATGCCGAGACACCTCCACACCTACCAAAACCCAATAAATGTCTATTAGAAATATAGATATGGCATTCCATAAGAGGTAAAGGATAAATAGAATGAGAGGAAACCCAATGAAAAATGATAGATCATACCTTATATCGAAGATTGATCGATGCTACTTAGTTTCACCAAAATTGGGGGTGCACTTGTAGCAGGAAGAACATAAATGGGAACCAATCCAAGGAGGAAAGTTTGATTGCATGACTCCTGTGGAAAGGAAGGAATGGTTCTAGTTTCTCATAAAAAGAAACAATAAGGATGAAAAATAGAGCAAGATATCTCACCCATTTAGATGATTTAACAGATTAGTGATTTAAGATACGCAAGATTATTCATTAAAATAGGATTTTATTAAAAAACATGGTTTGACCATGTAAGGGAATCTCGAACCATAGGAAAATTAATAAAGGAGCTATGGGATTTGAATCATCCTCAAATCAATTAAAATAAGGCTTTTAATGCATTTTTTCATCAAATATAATGTTAAATAGACAAAATTGGAAAGTCTGGAAAATATCTAGAAATTTGACATAGGAATTGAAGCAATTCTAGAAACATTATAGATGCACCATTTTAGAAACCCTGTAGACGCACCATTCTTGAAACACTGTAGATCTGCCATTCTGGAAACACTCTAGATCTACCGTTACGGAAACACTGTAGACCTATCATTAGATGTCTCACCGTTCTGGAAACACTATAGATCTACCATTCATGAAACACTATAGATATACCACTCTAGAAACATTATAGATCTTCTATTATGGAAGCACTATAGATCTACAATTCATGAAACACTATTCACAGAATTGGAAATTTGGGATAGTGTTGGGGATGAGTCACCTTGGCCTCATAGAACACATCAAACACAAGATTTCATCAAGGGAATGTAGCAAATAGGTCTGGACCATTACATCAGATACATAACTAAACATTATCATCCTTGAGAATCCCAAACCAACCCGGATAAGAAATAGAAAAAGGGGTCTGAGCAACCCCTCTTTGGGATACCTATTAAGGCTCTCACCGCCAAAGGAGCTCAACTGCTTCAAAAAAGGAACACGCAAAACCACATAAAGATTACAACCAGATTCTAAAAAATATCCTAGGGGATATACCTCTCAAAATATGGAAATTCACAACAAGAAACACAAAAATCCATCTCATAACAAGAAAATGTCAAAAACCACAAAATGAACATCGATAAAAGAAAAGAGCTAAACATCTAATAGCTCGGGGTACTGAGCATGAATATGTGACTCAAATTCCTATGTACACTCCTCCAAACCATTGTGTCTCTATAAGAGATGAACCAAAGGAATATAATGCTCATACCATACCTTCTCCCTACAATCCAAGATCTGCATAGGCCGCTCCTTGAAGGTTACAACATCATCAACGTCGATCTCTCCCGAATCGATAACAGGAGAGTCGTCATGTAGATATCAACAAATATGAGATGAATTAAAAACATTGTGTATCTGTATCAATTGTGGTGGATGTTATACTCAATACGACACGACTCCAATAAGATATGACACCTAAAAAGGCCCAACAAACCAGGGAGAAAGCTTACTCCCACGACCAGACCTTCGCTTCCCATTATGAGGAGTCCCCTTCAGAAACATGTGATCCCCAATATCAAACTCTAAATGTATCATCCTTCAATCGGCATATTATTTATAATTATCCTTTTCTACCTTCATCCTATCATGAATCACTTGAACAATCTTTGTCGTATTCTTCACTGGTTCGGGTCTGATAATTAATGACTCTCCAACTCGAGACCATCACAATGGAGAATCGAAAGGTTTTCCATACAAGGATTCAAACGAGGCCATACCGATGGTGGAGTGAAAACTATTGTTTTATGAGAACTCCCCCAAGGGTAAGATAATCATACATGGACCTCCAAAATCTAGGAAATAAGAGTGCAACATGTCATCAAGAGTCTGGATGGTCTGCTCTATTTAACTGTCTGTCTGCGGATGAAAAGCAGTTCAACGGCATAACTGAGAACAAAAAGCATACTGGATACCACTCCACACCCTAGTTATAAAATGAGTATCTCGATCATAAATTTTTGACCTCAGGACTCTATGGAGTCACACCACCTATTCCAGATACTTATTTTATAAAACTTTTACTTAGTTCGATTCCTTAATTGCTATGAAGTGAGCTGATTTTGTCAAAAAATCCAATAGCCCCCATATAGAGTCATGGCCTCCCTGAGCTTAAGGTAATCTAGTAACAAAGTACAATTATATTTCCTCCCACTTCAACTAAGGAACATCTAACAACTGGAGTAAATCACTAGGTACATGGTTCTTAGCCTTCATCTTTTGGAAGACCAAACATCAAGACACAAACTCTACAACTGTACACTTCATCCCAGACCACCAAAACTAACTTCTCAAGGCTTAAGACATATTTTCACGCCATTATGCACCACTAAAAGAAAAACTAGGGAACTCTCTTAGAAAAATCTCACACATATCCAAAGGAATGATAATCCTTCCCTGAAACAACACTCTGTGTTGTTTGTCCTAAGACCAACCATCAAGGACCACGCCACAAACAACTCGGTCTCTCAAACTCTACCTCTAGATCCACTAACATGGCCTCTTCCACCTTCTTCACCATATATGAATGCACCGTCATCTGAAAAAGACAACCAATTCCCCCAACATCTCCCATATCGATATTTAATGACAAAAGTTATTCCATCACTCTCTAAGAATCACCAGATTCACACACTAAATCACTAAGTGACTTCCTACTTAGTGTATCAGCTAAACAATTCCCGTTTATAGGTGTATATGATATTTTTAAGTCGTATTATTATAATAACTCCGTCCATCAATGCTACCACAAGTTCAAGTCATGTTGTGAAAAAACATACCTTGTGCTATTATGATCGGTGAAAACCAAAAAGTGCTCACCAATGAGGTGTTGTCTCCACATTGTCAGAGAAAGAACCATGGCCGCCTAATCGAGATCGTAGGTGGAATAGTTACGTTCATGGGGATGAAACTGTTGAGACCCATATGAAACGACTGATCTCTACTTTATTATAACACAACCTAACCGAAGATGTGAAGCATCTTAGAAAAAATCAAACTGAACTCCCTCTGCTCGAAGAAAACGATCTGGAGCACATACCAACTTCTCCTTCAGATAATCAAAAGACACATGATAGTGATCATTCCAAATGAACACCTGATCCATCCTCTTCAATGTTGTTAGAGGAGTCACAACTTGAGATAAATTTTCTACGAACCTCTTGTAGTAGCCTGTGAGACCAAGAAAACTTCACACCTCTGCCACTGTCTTAAGGGATTCTCAAGACACAACCACTTATATCTTCTATTGATCCATAGTTACTCTCTTCTGGGACACCACATTCCCCAAGAAACGAACTTCATGAGCCCAAAACTAACACTTTGATAACTTCCCAAATATCTACTATTAAGGAAGAACTCCTAAAATAGTGTGCAGATGCTCTGCATGTTCCTCCTAAGACGCAGAGTGCTCAAGTATATCATTGATGAAAACCACCATGAAATTATCCAAGAACTCACAGAACACAACATTCATCAATACCATTAACACATCTGGACCATTCATCACATTGAATGTCATTACAACAAACTCATAATTCCCCTGATGACAACAGAAAGAAGTCTTGGGGATATCTTCATCCTTCACACTCATATGATGATATCCTGACCATAAGTCGGTCTTCAAGAACCAACATTCACCCTTTAGTTGATCGAATAAATCATCAATATGTAGAAGAGGATAATGATTCTTCACTTCTACTTTTTTTAAGAGACCACAATCGATACACAATAGAAATTTTTCATTAGCCCTCTTTATGAACAAAAACAGTTCACCCCACGGTGACACACTCGGCTGGACAAAAATGAACTGTAATAGGCTTTCAAGCTATACATACAGCTCTTGTAACTTAGAAGGGTGAATACTATATGGATATATGGAGATATGAGACTCTCATGGTTGTATATTGATCACAATATCGATCTCTCATCAAGGAGGTAATGCTACAACCTATTCAAAAAATACTTGAGGGTAATCTTCTACGACCCTACGAAATGCCAACTCTTTAACCTTGAAAGAACTTGGAATCCAATAATCCATTAAGGATGACAAGTATGGAACACCCATATTACCCATATAAGGGTCTCACTTTCCAATAAACACCAT
The DNA here is from genome assembly GCA_963277665.1 of Viscum album. NCBI lineage: Eukaryota > Viridiplantae > Streptophyta > Magnoliopsida > Santalales > Viscaceae > Viscum > Viscum album. Next base: position 785,087,999 of record OY728156.1, on the reverse strand, counting down.
TATCTCTCCATCATCATCAAAGAAAACCACATGCCTATTGAATAAATCCACGATATCCTACACTGAATACAACCAATACATGGAGAGTATGACATCATATGGTTGTATCCATATACATATGAAATCCCCCAAGAGCATTTCTTCCCCAAAACTAGCTCACAGTCTCTACAAAATTCAAACAAGTCAGTACGACCTCTAATTAGTGTATTCAATGCCAATGGGGTTGGAATCCTCTCTACCTCAAGTCCCAAATCATGTATAAGGGAAGGTGATATGAATGAGTGTGTCACTATTAAATAAAACAAAAAATACACCCGAGTATGAAATAAGAAAAGGGTACCCCAAAAAACGTCCGGCTTGCCTATGGCTGGGAATGATAAAGCCTAAAGCTGACAACGACCTAATCTATAGCCTCTCTGAATTTGATGACGACCACCACCATGGTCGTGCTCTGCTCTTTGAGGATGGGGAGCATCCTGGGGCTGTCCTCTATTGTACCCATCTTCACTCTACTAATCCAATGCTAGTGCAGCCAGCTGTTGTTGCCTCAGCTAGAACTGCCTCAACGGAATAACGTGGAGAAGAACACCTAGTTCGCAATGACCTCTCTAAAAGGCTGATCACTCTCACTGCTGATGACCTTGGATTACACAATAAGGACAAGCACCTCATCCCTTGGTATAGTCTTAAGAACATACAACCCTAGAGAAATGATACACTGAGGTTTGGGACTAACCCTAGGAAAAACAGAAACTATTATGAACTGAAAACAAGGAATCATGGACCACAACTCTTCTTAATGAGGAATTATGATGACTCCCCTCTCATGAAGATCTGGTTCTATATAACGCCTTCTTGATGACCTATTCCCTTGCCAACACCTCATGATATTTCTTTAGCATTAATAGGGTGACCTGCCACTGGATCTATCGATGCAAAGCCTCCTAAAAATGCCTCACCCAAGACTCCTCATTTGGGAATAGGTCCTATGAATATAATAAATGGTTCCTGAAATGGATTCCAAACACGCGCACATTGGAGATCCCCTATATAAGGGTAAAAATCTCCTAGAGACTGGACACCTTATTGCCAATGAAATAAACTCAACTCTAATCTTGTCTCAGAACTCCTCCCAAGATATCTTCAACCTCTCATGATCTCCGATGAACAAGAACCACCATTTCTTCATTTCCCCACACAACATCGTCACATCCAATGACACCCAGTGCTCCTTCCGAGCATGGATCCAAATGAAGGCTATCTCAACCTCCACTAACTAGTCTTTCATGACGACATCTCAAATGGATACCTCATACTCTTGTAGACTGTGGCACTGAAACTCCCATAGTGTCCTCCTCCAAGAGTCATTATCGTCAACCTCTACCCTACAGCAATCTGCTGGTGCAGCCTGGTGGACATATTCTATGCAAAACTGATGTAGACATTGACCTAGATCCATGCCTGCAAAATAACAAATAGTTAGAGCCCCTAACCATGGAATATTAAGTAATGAATATTAATTAAATAATTTTTTTCTTTTATTAATTTATTCATATTAGGGTAACTTATCTGAAGGTATGCCCAATCAAACATAGGCACAAAGAATAATGATGCATGATCCATTCATAGGTCTATTCCCTCCAACCAGTATCTCCTTAATTAGTAGCCACTATAAACTTAATAGTTCATGAATTATATCATAGGGGGGACTAAAATCTTATGTCTCAACCGATCTACAGTGTTTACATCACTTTCTAAAATTCACCGGAACCATTTCACTACCAACCCCTGCAACCTCACATGTTCCTAAAACCAAACTCCAACCTTCCCCTAAAACACACCTCTGATACCATTTTTTCATAACCCCCTCCCCACAAGGTGTAACCTTCCTAGACTAGTGATGTGATGAGGTAGATAGTGATCCTTAAGTCTGACCACCAGTAAGGCTTGAGATGGGGAATAGAATCGAGTGTATAGTAAACGCACAAATGGGAGTCATTACTCTCAAAGAGAACACATGCGAAAGAGAGAGATAAGATATACACCAACAAACTATAACTCATACTTCAATATAGAAGAAATTCTAGTACACATATAGAATTTCATTCAAAAACAACTTCAAATGAAATGGAAAACAGTAAGTACCAAAAGAATTTAAAAACAGCAGTAATCATGCAACCCGAATACCTCCTACGACCCCATGTTAGTAGTAACCAGCATGATATTCATCCGGATCCAGGTGACTTGTAAATAGTTTATGTATACATTCCATGAGAATTACAGTATACTCAGTAAGATCCAACCCAGGGTCTCTCTTGCAAAAGTAAATAAATCATGCTAAAGCACAGTGATCAATAAGTGAAACTAACTCGTCACCTAAATAGGTATACTATGTTCCCAGCCTCACCATAGCTACTCTCACCAAGTATCACATACAAGAGTATATAATATAATAAATAATATCAAGGGTACCCCACTACTACTTCCCCACTGGTTTCTCACTTTTTCCTAATGTCGCACGTCTGAAGCATCTTGCTCCAAAAAGGCATGCCTACACACATCTGGTCGAAGCACCACAACATGAACATCATACAACAAAACCACTACGTCCATGTAACCAATGTAACTAGGTAGTTTCTGGGATCCACTAAAGCTCACATAGCGTTTATCATACATGAAGAATTATACCTCAAGCCATTACAACCCAAACGCTGAGTAAAGATACTCATGCCATTAAAGCCAATACAAGTAACACCTATAGTAGTCCAAAGGAAACTATATCGATAATATATGTGTGTGAATAACCACAAGCTATTAAATCCCTCTACACAGAGATATGGGGAAAACTAACTATCTTGCCTACTGTCACAAGTAACTACCAAGAGAAGAGAGTAAGGGCAAAGGGGGTAGTTAGTCATCCATCCTCCCACCAGAATGTTGTGGAAAACACACCCATGTGGATCATAATCCTTGGGGTGTCAGATTCTCTAACTGATGGGGTGTATTAGCATATAGAAACACAAAATTTATAGAATATACTATATTGCACAACCATAATATGGTCATAACGAAGTCTTAGACTCAACTGTAGCTAATATCTCTCGGAATCCTAGATGCCACTACTAATACTAGGTATCCTATAAGAATACATCCATTTAAAGAGATTTTTTATATTACTTCATTACCTTTTTATCAGTTTCACTTTATATTAATTAATTTTTGAAAAATTAATTAGTCATTATCAATTCCACATTACATTACAATAGAATTCAAACCAAGGTCTACAATTCCTTTAAATTTCCACCTTAGGATTTCTTCACAGCAAGCTCTAACCCCATGGGTTTACATCATTTATTCAATAATTTATTAACAACATTGTTACTTTACCATATTCCCATGAATTCTATAAAAACATTATAATCCCCCAAACACATGGGGGATCAACATAGTGAGTAGATGAACTACCCATCTAGTCTCTTCCACACATAACAGGAGGTTAGACCCATCCTCCCTCGAGAAACTAAACACAGAAAGCATGTGGAATACCCCTTGTGTCTTCACCTATTTTTAGAAGGAGGGTGGAAAAACTAATTCCATGAGAAGTGGGGAATCTGAAGATGATAAACAACCAATAAGATTAAAAATGCATCCAATCATTCACATCCAACACATCTCATCACCTCTGGTGTCCTCCTTGACACCAACGTGCATAAATTGATGCATATTGACACTACAAAAATCAATTACAACCACAACCAATGGGCCTCTTTACCACCACATATCACAATATCCATTCAGGCTCACATCACAACACAAGATGTTGGAAACAAACATCATATCAACTGGGCACTTTCCCCTTAAACAAGGCATTCCAACTTCACCTGCAATGAGCTCTCAATGCTCTAAAGCAGAAGGCACTCGGCCTTACAAGAAAGAGGGTAACTCAGAGCCCTATAAGGAATTAACTTTTATCAAAAAACTAGTACATTAATCTTTATTGAATTAACCAATGAATTATTAGTAGTTTCCAATATTGGAAAACCTACATAGTAATATATCACAAATTAACTAAACAGTTAATTAACATGACTTTCACTCATTATCAACAAGCATAAACATGCCTCTAGATCCTCAATTAATTCAATTAAACATGATTACTTCAAATAAAAAAAATCATTTTCAATCCTCCTTATCATTGAAAAATAATTACAATTAAACCCATTTTATGTTCTTTAACAGATTTTTGTCAAGAACGACAAGATAAACAAGGAAACCATAGATATCACACTATCTAGAAAAAAAGTGGCAATCACATATGATCAATACCAATTTATTTATCTATTTCAAATATTTATTATATCAATTCCATTATGATCTAGTGGGATAAAACATGATAACTCTATAGTTTCTTCTAAAATAATAGAAAGACCATGAATCCCCAATATCAAAAGGTTTATCATGATATTTACATGAGGACATTTCATCAAAACAGATCACGATCACTTCTCCGGGAGGAAAGCATCCACCCAAAAATGCAGAGACACCCCACACTAGTCAACACCCAAGAAAAGTCCATTAGGAAAATAGATATAACATGCCATAACTGGGAAAGGAAAAACAGAAGGAGAGGAACCTAGAATGATGATGATATATCATACCTTATATCAAATATTGATCGATGCTGCTTGGTTTCACCAAAATAGGGGGTGCTCTGGAATCAAAAAGAACTATAAGGGGAACCAATCTAAGGAGGAATGTTTTCTTTCAAGTCTTCTATGGGAAAGAATGAAAGGATCGATCATCTTGAACTAGGAAACGATAATAAATATGAAATTAGGAATATTTCTCAACCCTTTAGGGGATTTCAAAAAGTATTGGTTTAAGATATTAAGGATTATTCATTAAAAGAGGATCGCATTAAACCACACTGTTTGAATTAGTAAAGGCATCCTATGCCTTTGGAAAATTAATATTGGAGTTATGGGCATTGAATTGTCCTTTAATCAATTAATAAAAGTCTTTTAATTCATTTTTCATCCAAGAAAATGTAAAATATGTGAATTTGGGAAATCTGAAAAAACTTTGGAAATTTAACAAACTAAATGAAATAGTTTCGGAAACACTATATATGCACCATTCTAGATACACTTTAGGTGAACCGTTTTGGAAACACTATAGATCTACCATTCTTGATACACTGTAGATCTACCATTCTGGAAACACTGTAGACCTACCATTATATGTCCCACCATTCAAGATACAGTAAGGATCTGTCATTCGAGAAATACTGTAGATCTACTATTCTGGAAACATTGTTGATCAAACATTCTAAAAACACTTTAGACCTACCGTTAGATGTATCAAATTCATGGAAACATTGTTCATCTACCATTCTTGAAACACTATAGATCTGCCATTCTAGAAACACTATAGATATAATATTCTGAAAACATTGTTCATAGAACTGGAAATTTGGAAAATTGTTGGGGATGAGTCACATTGACCTCTCAGAACACCTTAAACACCATATTTCAGCAAGGGAATGGACCAGATTGGTCTGGGCCATTACAAATATAGTCATTTTACAGTGATTGTAATGATTATTATATATTTTAGATGATGAAAAAATCCAATTGACATGGAAGAATCAATAAATGACCCGGACCAGTAAAACCATACCATATGTTTCCCATTTATCAGATCTTCCAAAGTAGAATACATCACTTGGATTTTCTTTTGACCATGTAAAATATAATATTTGACAACTAAATCATGAGAGAAACTATTTATGGTTGAATTTTAGCTTACAATGATCATGACCCATACTATGTTCCCCAAAACACACCAATAGAGCACCACCATCAAACACCTCTCCCTTAGAGAATTTAATACTATTAATAAGGGGTTATGTACTTATACACTAATAATATTCATTTTTATAAGATAATGATTATGTGTGCCCTTAATACTAATAAGTTTAATAAATAGTATAATTTTTTAGAATAAATCAAAAATATATTATTTTTAGGAAAATTTGGTGTATACATTAAGAGACGCATTTTTGATACATTCATGATTTTTAAATGAAATTTATTTTAAAAAAATCATTCTATATTTTATTTATATTATTATAAATGCTAATATAATTTAATGAAATACAATATAATATTTCTAAGTGTTAGAAAACTATTATCATTGTATAAACCAATATTTTTCAACAAATAGGGATTTATGCTTAAATTGTGTAAATTATTATATTTATATAATTTATTTAAAAATAAATATTATTTTTCAAATAATCATGTTGAAATTAGATAACATTTGATTATTAATAATTTTCTGAGACATTCAGTTTTTTGTGCTAAAATAAAATACATTGTAAATATACGTTATGTATTATGACATCATGAAATTCCAAAAGTTATGTAATAAAAATTATAAAGTGAATACATGAAAAAATTTATGATTCCCCATTAATATGAGTTTTCTTATTTACTTAATTTTGTTTACCCTTAACGAATACTCAAAAGCCTATATTATAATTTATGCTTTTAAAATTAATTATTTATAAACATTACACAATTTTACATTACCAAGGGTATTGTTAATATATTTTATTCTTTTACATATAGAATACTATTAATCACTCTACTATGGTAGAAACCATTCTCAAAAAAATATTAGAAGGTTTGTGGTTTTGATTATTTTATCATATATATTATAAAACTTATGTTAAGAAATAAATTAATAGTTCCCCTCTACTTTTCTTTAAATACCCTCTAATACTGACACTCAACTACACTAAAAACCCATTGGGGATTATTTTCATCTCCTTATATATCTATAATTCCCTAAAAGTGGTTTCATGCATTCTTGAAAAAATCCACCTAATATTTTATATGTTCCCTCTTAAGGTAAGGGACTCTCTCCCCTTAATTGTATTCAAAGTAATATCATTGTATAATGACCTCTTCAATTGTAATTATAAATCCATTTATGTGTTTTTATACATCCCTTCACAATAATAATGATTCATAAGTAATTAGAGACCACACTTTACAATCATTTACCCCTTCTATAGTCCTTGATGTACACCCATTATGCTTCCTACGATTTTCAATTCCAAGAATTTATTTAAAGAATACTCATCCCTATTTCTAATCAAGTGTATTCACCTAGTCATACAAATCATTCATTGATTGGGTAATTCCATGTATTTAAAATTCATTTAAAACTTAGGGGGGTTAAAGGGGTTAATTTTTTTATATTTTATGATCAATGTGGAACATAAATGCTTGTACATGATATGAATGTGAAGGGTGTGATAAGAGTTATATAGCACAAAAATGCATTAGGTAATGTATTTATCTCATGAAATACCATATATGGTGAATATGAGGTTATAATAATAACACTATGTTATGATTTTTTAGAATTTATCCTTATCTTATGTTAAGGATTTTAGGTTTTATAGTGTTTCCACATTCCATGTGTTTCCATGATGTTATCATATAATATCATGATTATGTGATCATGTTTAGGATTCTCACCACATTTATGTCAAATCTATATGCCTCTTTAATAAAATATATTATATTCAACATGATATTTTTTTATTATTCCCTAACATGTATTTATATCTCACCCATTTCTTATTTACATCATCATGTTTTAACATGTAGTATTTGAGGATTGATAAATATATTGTCATGTTATGGAATTTTTAAATAATTTTGTTGCACCAATGAATAATGTTATTGTAATCCATAATTAATTTACTAAATAAACTAGAGATCATGATATTATGGGATTTTATTATGTGTATAAATATCTAAAAAATAAGAAAATAATTTGTATAAAAGTTATGGGTTTTCATAGATTACTAAACACATCGTGGAATAGTAATATGTTTTTGGTTGTTATTGATTTATTGAACGAATCTTTTAATTTTATTCATATTCGTTATATTATTACTTTGTATTATATTTCTAAAAATTATTATAAGGATTTATTCAAGTTACATGGATTTCCCCTCTACATTTTAATTGATAGTTATCCTAAATTTACATATAATTTTTAGAGGATACTTTTGAAATCATTTGGTATCAAATTAAATTTCAATGTAATACATCCCCCCCAATTTAATTAATAAGTGGAAAGGAAAAATTTTAAATTATAGGATATTTTTTCATATTTTTCATTAGACTATCTGGGGATATGAGATAAAAATATTTCATTAGTTAAATTTAATTTTTTTTAATTTTTTTCATTCAAGAAAGTTAAAAATGAAATATAAAGAAACATTGGTCGAACTCAATCAAGTTATGAATAATTATGTGATCACATTGTAGGGTCTAAAAATTGGAACAAAATATATTTGAGAAGGTAATAAAGATTACTCAAAAAATGAGTGTAGAATATAATATGAAAAATGATATCAATATAACCAAATAAAATACCTTTATTTTGATGTGTCTGATAATGTATTTCTTAAAATATCTCCATTGAATATTATATTTCATTTTTGAAAAAAAATAAATTTTAGACCACGGTTCATTGGTCAATATGAAATTTTATATAATTTTTATTTAGTTTCATACAAGGTATCCTTACCTTGAATTTTATCAACCATACTTTATATGTTCCATGTTTTATTTATAAGGATATACCTTCTTGAGGCATCTTAGGGTTTGGTCCTGGATGTAGTACAATTGGGGGGGAATACCACATATACAGAAAGAGTAATTCAAATAATTGATCATGAAATTAAATTTTTATTAAATAATCTAATTAATATAGTAAAAGTTTAACAAAAAAATAATATTATTGAACAATCATCAAGGGAATTTGAATATTATCTAAGTAAAAAAATAAACACAACTTTTAGTAAGGAATACAAATTTTGAAGAAAGTTTACAAACTTTTTGAATAATTTAAAAACCGAGATATCATAAATGATAAATTAATTTTATGTCTTGTTAATTTGAAAAATTATATTTTATGGAATCATATATAATATAATCACATTATATGATTTTTTTGTTAGAAAAGAACTGATTTTATTATAACTATATTATTTTCCATAAAATATAAGGCTTCATTTAAAATTTTTATTTTAATATTTTAGATAATCAAATTGATAAAATAATTTTATTTTTTGGATTAACATGTCAAAATTTTCATATGGTTGATTTTTGGGACTTTTATCAAAATAATGAATTTTCTACATAGTTTTATCAGATAAAAAATCAATTTATTACATATAATTATTTTATAATTTATGTTACAACATATAGATTGATAATATTTGAAAATGTTTATAATTTTTAGAATTGGGTAGATCAAATTTTTTTGTGTGTTCAATTACAATTTTAATCATTATTAATAGTTACAATGGTAAAACATTATCACCCCAGTAATGATTAGAAGATTTAATAAGGTCTAAAAATGATAAATAAGGCATAAAATATCTCTGAAACATGGATAAATATAATTTTAGACTCTATTTATACTATAAAATATCTTTAATTTTATATTATTTCATTTTATTCCACTTGACCTTGATAAATTAATTTATTTTATTTAAAATTTCAATGTATTTCTAAGAGTGCAAGTCCTATCGCTTATAAAAGAGTATCTCTTGTACTCACTTATTCACACACATTGAGCCATGTATTTCCCCCATGCTCATTCATGTTACTTTCCATCATCCCTTCCTAAATCCTATTGTTCTTGGTCTTCTAAAAAGTGTAATATTATATGTATTAAGTTATAAGCCAAGGGGATATATCCATGAAGAAGGTATAAGTCTTATTCGACCTATTTTATGTTGATTTATTCATCAACCTCGTTAAAATATATATTATACACTATTAAATAATGAAATCAATAATATCTTAATATTTAAATTTTATTATTTGAATGGAGAAACTCCTGTATATATCATTTATACATCTTACGATAAATTAAAACATCACTCGTGTGTTTGTGTAGACTATCACCTCCATAAAGTGATGTATTTTAGTTCTTATCAATCACAATAATGCATTATTATTAATTTTAATTTAAGATATAATAATATAATATTTATATCATTTTTATTACACTTTAGGTACAATATATTACTTAAATTCTATTTTCCCTCTATTGGATAATGATAACATTGCTCGTACACATGTGTGGACTATCGTATCTACAAAAAGATGTCATTCATTTTTCATTATCACTGTACATAGATGATTATATAAATGGAAATAATGAATAAATATGACCTTAATAACATAATTAATAATCTTGAAATTAAAAATATTATATTATTTTCTTATTTTCAACTAAGTAGAAAAATTGATACAAGACTCATGTGTATGTGAAGACTACCGCCACTATGAAACAACATGTTCTATTTTTCTCTAAAACCTAGTATGGATGGTTCAAAAGATATATTATGCTAATAAAATTATATGTGTTACATTATCAATACCATTTATATTATTTTTACATAAAAACCTAACCAAGGTTAACACAGCGATGATATTATGAGGTTATACACAAAACAGCCCCAAAATGAAACACTTTAGATAGTATATGATTTAAATGGAATACTAATAATGTGATAAAAATGAAAAATTATCATATGAAATTAAAAAAATATATAATTTTATTATAATATAGAAAATATATATAAACAAACTAATTAAAGATTAATGTTAAGGGACTTTCTTTCAAAAATATTTTTTAATACTTTTATTCAAATTCCTTTTCTTCCATGTCAAGGTTCGTTGAAATTTTTCTACAATTTTCATCTATATACTCCACTGATTTCTGAAATTTATTTACTTATACAATCCTTTTTTACAATAGTTTATAAGATGAATCCTTTCAATATTTTCAATTTGGGTAATTATTTACTATTTTAAAATATATAACAATAATTTTTTAATGCATATGGATTGAAAACCATTACCCAATATTATAATATATTTTAATATTCAATCCACCACTAAAATTTAATATATTTTTTTATTTATTATTCTATTCTCTCTCTTCTAGGTATTTTTTATGAAATTTATTTATAATAAAATTAAAATAATAATATTTATTAGATAACTAATGGTGTTATTGCTTATGGGACTGAATTCCAATTTAAATTGGTTATATGATTTATTTTTAATCTATACATGCTTAATTTGTGATATGGTCTGTGTAAATTTTATATAAATTATGGGTGACCCTAATATATCTTTGATGATAGTTTAGCTTGATATATCTACCCAAATAAATATTTAAAGTTGATGAGTTTTCTAGTTATATGCTACTCCAAAGAGAATTGGGAATTTTCCTATAATAATATTCCATTATAAATATTCTTATATGATTGAATGATAGTATAATGTCCCACAATCTATATATGATATGATGTAAATGATTTTTGATGGAAATTTTTTACTTAACATAAAGTAATAAATTGAGATTATATTTTTAAGTAATGTTTATTATCATTAAAAACATTGAATGTTTTTTAAGGAAATATATTCATCATTTGTAATGTTTTCATAGAAACGCACATGATTATGATTTTACATTTACTATTTTTTTTGAAATCCATTTTGAAATTTTTTTTAAAAAATAAATCGATATTTTTGCTCAATGTTTATTATTAAAAAAGAAAAAATTATTTTGGTTTATAGGTTTACAAATGGATTAGCTAGTGCCTTTTCATTTTTTTTTCTGAGTTATGGTTTTTAACAATGCACATTTTAAAATGACTTTTAATTTTTTTAAGTTTATTATGACCATTAATAAAGTCATCTATCCATATATAGAAGTTATCATTCATTTAGAAATTGTGTATTTATAAAGAACATGTCTTGTAATAAATTGGCCACTGTGTGAAAGTATCAACAATGTAATGTAATGGATTTAAAAATTCTATAAAAATTTAATCTTAAGAAGGTATTTGAGATGAATATTGTGAAATATTCAACATAAATAATTTAATTTATTGTTATATTATATTGGGGTTGTTATAAATGTGTCACAACTTGAAATTTCACATATTTACTCTTAAGTAACTCTACAAAAAATATCCTACAGATTGTACTCCCCCATATAAATATTTATTTAGCATTAAGTGTGAAAAACAAAGATGATTTCAGAATGTCAATCATTAATCCATGAAATAACTTGATTATCCCATAATGATTCCCATTATCTTTATTTATTTTCATTTACCATAAAATTTTAATGTTATACATATTGAACCTTGCGACTAAACTAACCTATATATTGAAATATGTAATAAATTCATATAAAATATCCAATAAATTAAGTAAAATATTATAATTCATATTCAAACTAAAATATTGAATTTTAGATTTCTTCCAGACATCATAAATTATAAAATATTCAACAGAGTTTATTTAAGAAAATAAAAATGGAATTTCAATTTGAAATAAAACACAAGAAATCATTTTCTATTGTGAATAATGAAAATTAACATTAAATTGATTTTATCAATTAAACACTAAAGTAAAAAAATTCAATTAATTTATTCAATTAATTTTATTATTAATAATAAAACAAAAATTATTCATTAATTATCCATAAATATTAAATCTTAGCATTAAAAATCCCATAATTTTCTAAAAGATATTTAGGAAAAATTATAAAAAATATTCCACATTAGTCTCTCCTAGATCCCACCATTTTTTTAAATCAATAATTTTCAAACAAAACATAATTAAAAAAATTTTAGACATAATATTCATATAAGTAAATCATTTCTAAGGTGTTAACAAATGTAATTCCAATATTTAACCAACGATGTACTTTTTACTATGTAACCTAATTTTCAGATTGAAAATAACTCATTTTCTGATATCAAATATTAAAACCCTTGCATCACATATATGATTATTAAATATCTCTCAAAGATAATAATATTTAATATTATTACTCCTAAAATATATGTGTTTTATATTATGGAAAATGTGGTTACTCAAAATTATTAAACAAAAAAAATTAAGGTTTTTGTTAAATCCTTATAGATATTCCACTTTTAGGATTTCATAATCTTATTAATCCATGTGATTTTTTGTGTACATATATCAACGAATGGTTATTATAAAATTATACGTATGGGGAAGAATAATTTTAATTTATATGAAAAAGAAATCAATAATAGTACATGTAAGTGTATAATAATTTTAATAGAAAGTATAGGATAATAAACACAATAATATGGAAATCATTTTAAATGAGACATGAAGTATGGTATAAGTATATTAGTGAACCATAATAAACATAAGTTGAATATTACTATAATGGAATCATAATATAATAAAAATACCTATCAGTATATTTTCCATGAATACAATTATATATAAATATAACTGGTTAATGTGTATACATAATCATTACATGAGATGTACATATTTACCTAATGAATTATAGGGACATATAAATTTAAGTACTACCTATGAAATTTTTATATTCAAAATTTGATGTTACAGAAATATATATATATATATATATAATAAATATGAAATAAACTCATGAGAATAAAATTCTTTTAATAACAATATCATATATCGATGAATAAACATTATGAAAACTAGAAAAAAAATCAATAACTAATCATGGATTTTTATGGATTAGATCACCACATAAATACATTATATTCTATGAAGTGTATAAGAAATAAAATAAGTACAATAAAATATATTTTTTATAAATATAGTCATTGTAAAAATCTATTAGGGAAATAATGAATTTATCTAAAGGAATATGAACATGAATATTCAAGAAAAAATGAAATAGAAGATTAAATAAATTGAATTTATATTGGATTTAAAGGAAATTTTGAAAAATAATCAAGGAAAAAAACTAGTTATTATAAAACCTATAAAAATAAAAGAGTTCAGTTTCCAATTACATTATAAGTACATTGTTGGGGGGGAAATGAAAAGAAATATATAGACCTACAGTATATAAGGACAGGTCAGAGCCCCCCCCCCCCCATTGCCTAGGGATAACCAATCGATGTTTCCAATTTTTTAAAATGAGTGTCCCAAAGGCCTAGTGAGAATAAAATATAATTACATTGACCAAAGTCCCTATACAATTTTAGCACGGAACTAGATCTTCCACTAAGAATACATCAGTCTACCAGTATCAGTGCACCTATGTGAGTTTTCTGGATTATTATCCTATGTCACCACATAGGTCACTGGAAAAAAATACACCTATGGATTTCATCAATCAAACCCTGGTCTACTTGATGTAGAGGCTAGTGGTGACTACCACTCAACTGCAACTCATGAAACATAGACAAACACACACACACACACACAAACATATATATATACATTATATAGGAAAAACTAAATGTTCTTTGCATCAGTGAAAAATAAATAAAAAACATCTGCATTGGCTGGTAAATTGAAAATTGCTGGGACCTACAAAATTAGGAGAGATAATATATACATACATATATTGTAAATAATTATTTATCCTGTATATTAATAACATATAAATACACAAACAAATAAATTTTGGATTAATAAAATATAAATATACAAATTAAAATTTTTGATTTGATAAGTGTAGGAATGGAAATTTGACTATAATAATTTAAAAATGAAATAAAAGGAATAAAGGAGTGAATTTTTCCTTTTAAGTGGTGATTTCATCATTTTTATTTCGACAATGACTTGTAGGCTTTGAGTTAAAAGGGGCCAGAATGTCTATACAGTTTCATAGGGGATTAAGAAGAGCGAATTGAGAAATTCTTAGGGACTGGTAAAAATTTTGAGGGGTGATTTTCCATGAGAATGAGATAATTAATTTATACCTAAAGGGTAGGGGTATAATTGAATAAAATAATGGATAAAATAACATTTAAAGATGCATACTGTAATAGTATACATAACTAAGACTATTAAAAGTTTTTATTAAAAATGCATGTTTTTTACTTTTAATATCTTCAGACACTTAAATTATTATTTAATAAAAAATATTCCAATAAATATATATAAATTTAATAAATAAAAAAATTGTTTTTTAAGGTTTTAAAATTAAATTTTCCACCTAGAAACTAAATTTACTATTCTAAAAAAGACTATTTAACTTAAAATAATTGAATCTTGTCATTAAAAAAATTATATAATTAATTATTTCATTATTAAATCAATATTATTTCACAAAGAATACCATATTTATAAATCAAAATTTTTAATATTCTCCAATAAAATCTAATTTCCATATATATACTAAAAATTAAATTTATTTTATAAAAATATTCCTATAAGATATGTAATTTTAATTTATAAATGTTAGCATAAAATTTACATCTTTTAAAAAATATGATAAAATATACCTTCATTGAAATATTTATTTATGTTATATAATTTGAATATTAATTTATTATAATGGTGAATTTTATATTTAAATTTTTTTATAAATATTACATACTTTTCATTTTACTATTCCAATGGTAATATTTAATTTATAATTCTTATATGAACATATTATTTTCATCTTTAATCTTTTATATAGTTTTCATTCATTATTTTCAATATCAATTAAAAAATTACATTCATATTTATACTACTTAATTTTCATATAATGTTTTGTTCTTGAATATTATATTTTTTGGATTCCCCAACAATGTTAAATTTAAAATTGTAGTTTTTTTATTTACATGTTATTATTTTACCATTATACTATTTTTTATTTTATGGAATGTATTTATCTGTAATTTTTAATATTTTAAATTAATGAAATTAGTTCTATTTTTTATCTTATAGTGCTTCTAATTTATAATATACTATACCACTTATGAAAAATAAATCTTTTAATATGGAAAATTTCATATTGAAATATTTGAGTCATTTTATTTTCAAATAAATATAATATTATTATGTAAAATGTTTAAAAGATTTTATAATAGGAACTTGGGGAATAGGTAAATCTTAGTATGGTTCCACATCCTTATTTTTATGAGTAGTATAAGAAAACCATTAATATTTTGGTGCAGATGTTGCAGATTTTCAAACATTAATTTAGGAGTTCATGTGACATCCATCATTCATTGGTTGGGTTCATAAATAATAATTAGTGTCAAGAATCTATTCGTAATGAACCTTTCAATGCATTTTATATCATATCATATAGATCATATTTTTCATAGTTATAGGCATGAGATACTTCTATTATTTATTCATATAATAATATTGAGATGTAAAATAATACTTATATGATCAAAATGTGTCTAAAATTTGATAAAATAATAAGAAAATAATTCTCTACAGTTTTATTTGGATAAATCAATATTCATTTTAGTTTCACCTTAATTGGAATACATGTATATTTGGAGGAAAATAAAGAAAGTGACTAGATTTTTGAATCCATTTGAGTTTTTCGAGAGGATTGGTACAATTTAATACCCATTACATCTTCCTTAGAGTTACCATGTGATGCAGGATGTATTCTATATATCTCATCCCTAGAGATTTCATCAAAATCATTAGATTCATCATTGTGGAATTTCCAATATGTGTATTGGATTACTATAAGAATATCATTCATGGGATGATTGTATATTTGTTACATGTGAAGTTTCCATAAAAACATATCTTTGAGGAGACATAGGACTAAGAGCCAAATATATGATCATAATGGTTGACATTTTTTCACGATTGATTCTTAGTGATGAATCTTAAGGATAGGATACTATATAATGTGGAGGTTATAACATTCCCCACATAATAAGTATTTAATTGGATTAAATATTTTTGTAACTACATGTATTTTAGTGGTTTTTAACTATTTAAGTATTTGAAGGAGTTTGATTATATTTGATTAAATGACACCACTTTAGAAATTATTCCTTTTTATGATAGATAGAAAAGTATACATGGTATATTTTTTATGATATCAAATAACATAGAGAGATTTTAGGATAATATAGTATTCAATATTATCCAATATGTGTCTTGTAAGGACGTTCTTGGTGAGTAATGATTCACTTGGTATAATAGGATGGGTACATAGTGGCTAGAAATCTTTTTCTCTAAAAAAATTATATTATTAAATTGAAAATAATAGAAAAAATATATTAACATAATTTTGAACCAATCAGTCAAGCCATATTTCCTCCATCATTTTTAGCTTCTCAAGGGAATTCATCCCTCATTATTGTTTTGATTTTGGTTCATTATAACCAGGTGTATCTCTAGAGGTTTTATTACCCTTTCAACTTACTCTAATATTTTTCCCCCATATCTGTGATTATCTTAATCTAAAATCTCTAAATTTTGTTTTTCTTGGATTAGTGATTTCATTTGTTTTTGTGTGATTTTATCAATTATCATCAATATTTGTATAAATATGAGTATGAGGTAGGTTGTCTTTAAACTATTCTATTATTTTCTATGTTTGTATTATGTTATATATTATGAGTATATAGTGTTTATGTGAACAAACATGAACAAAATACAATTTCTTGCATGTTTTATGTGGGATAAACATGATCTGCATATCGTATGATATACACTAAATATGTAACACCCCAAAATTTTATTAATATTTTTCAAGTAAATTTTATTAATTTGATATCTTTCGTTACATGAAATACTGATTATCAATGAACTTTGATATATTAATAATAATATTATTTAAACATGAACATTATAACTATAGTGAGATGGGCTTAACATACATGGATATTACATCATTTTATTTGAATATTCAACACATTAAAAAATTACATTCTCAAGTACCATAATAGTTTAGTGTCTTTGGAAACATTGAAAACATTATTCTAATTTACTGAAAGATATTCATATTCTCTAGTAAATATATTCTCATCTAGTTATCCTACTTAAAACCATTTCTTCTTAAAATGGTGAAAGGAAACATATGAAAGGGTTATCTTAGATTATCATTAAGGTAAAAATTAAGTATATTTGTAAGAATAACTTGAAAATAAGGGTATGAGAACATGATCATAACATTTTAATAGCATACCCTTCATATCAAAGATCATAATCTTGAGTCATGGAGTAAATATTGGAAGTTCATAATACATGAATCCTAAGTAAATCAAAGAACATTAGTCATGACAAAATAAACTTGTCAAAAGACACAAACTTGTGGTATAAAAATAAGAATATAATTCATTCACTATAAGTTAATGATCAATGCCAAAACATATCAAGGAACTTCATGGGGGATACACCTACTAGGTGGAAAAAGTGAACATCCCCAGTTGTAGACCTTTCTTTATAGTGGATTAGGTTATATATTCTTCCCATAGTGGGTCAATACCATATAAGTTTTTCTAATTTTAGTAGTCAATGTTCACTTCCAAGACCATCTTAGCAATCATGGTTCACTCCCAATATTTTCTTAATGAAGAAATTCCTTTACTTAAATGAGTTCACTCCTTGTTCTATCTCATGAGATATAAATATTTACCTAATGCATTGGAGAAAGATATAATTCTTACCCATAAAATAATAAAATCATATGTATGTGTGCCTTAATATCATAAGAAATCATCATATCACAACCCATGAAATTAATTGTATATCATAAACATCACATTATATCATAACCTGCAAGAAAGAGAAAGGTTTCATAATCATTTCATCAAATCATAACTCATAAAAGGAAGTGGGTTCCAAAATAATATAACTTGGGGAAGAGAAATAGGTTTCATAAATATCATGTCATCGTAACATGAACACTTCAATGAAAGAATATGAATTATGATCTTGTATCATATCCCCTAAAATCATAAACTATATAAAGGGATTTCATCTTAAATGGAGAAGTATTTTTTAAAGATCACATAGATAATTTCTAATATAAAATAACCTTTCTTTAAAAATATATTTTTATTATATAAAACAACATCAAAATCCTTTTCTTTGAAACCACTTTGAAAAAATATAAATTAAAATTTAAAAATCGTTTAAAACATTTCTTGATGAAAATAATTATTCCTCTTTGAAAACCAATTTTTGAAACATAAAACATTTTTTAAAACAATATATTTGACAATAACCATGAATACTTATAAATGAATATTGAATAAAAAATTAAACTTTTTTTATTGAAAATATATTTGAAAACCTATAAAAGAATATTTTAAAATCATTTAAAAAAAATTTTAAATATAAAACTTATTTTAAAACCTATTCTTTGGAAATAACCTTTGAAAACATATAAAGTATTATTTTAAAATAATTTAAAACACTTCTTGAACATAAAAACATTTTTCAAAACATCAGATTTGAAAACCAAAATAAAAATAAAGAATGTTTAGAATATTAAGAAAAACTTTTTCCATTAACGAAATTAATCTTGTAAACATGAAAAAGAAGCTTCAAAAAATGACAGCCATGATGTTGGATAATTCTATACATGTCAAACATTACTTCTTCTATTTCTATAGTTAGTAAATGTGACATGATTAGAAAATGACAAGAAGATTAATTTTTATAAAACAATTTATTAAAAAGTTAAAAAAAATTAAAAAAAAATTATTGATCATAGTAGAAGACTATAAAAAAGTTTAAATCATTTTTTGTAAACATGGCTTTGGAAGTACATATATTTTTGACTGAAAAGATAAATACAGTCACATTTTTTTAAAAAAAAATTTATAAATTATATTTAGTACTAAATAGTTGTAAAAATTGTACCATTGAATGTATAAATAATGGAAAAATATATTATAAGAAAATCAATGATATTTCATGAGATATGGATCAAAATATTTCATAAATAGAAGCATAATCAAAGAAAATTATTATAAACATTGAGATTGTTTCAATAGACTCTTACAAATTTGATTACACTGATTCATGATCCACATGAGATAATAACATTACATTAGGCTTAAAATATCATGATATAAATGATACTCATTAAATAAACTGTCAAAATGTAGTATATACACCTCGTAAAATAATGTAGATGAATAACATAACATGTGTCTCAAAGAATGAAAATTGAGACAAAATTACATTGCTGATTTGGTAAATTTTGAACCATAAACCCCATGAAAGATATATCATAAAATGGATATGTAAATAAACATATATTTAAGGATGATAATTTTATAATATTTTCATTTTAAGTATATTTACCACACAAAATAAACCAGTTGTGAACAAGGAATGTATCTCACAGATATAAAAAGGTGAGATGAAATTCCCATACCTTAAGTCATGAGATTATTCATACACATTAAAAACTCATGTATAATAAATATAATTTTATTAAATATCTAAAATAGAACCATATTTCTATATATAATACTATATATTACTTAATTATTAATGAATACTACCTGTTTACTAAAAATTTCATGTTAAAGTGACATTTTAGGTTATAACTACTTTTTTCGTATATTTTTTGACTTTTTTATTCTAGATCATCTTACTTATATCATATTTTACATATTTTTATAATATTAATAAAAATATGAAAATATATATATTCAGTATATAATTATTAATAATAATATATAAATTATATAAATATGAAATGAAATACACGGTTCATGGATACGGTAGGTCGTACATATGCATGAACACTGTTTCCATTTTCTTATCAAATTTTTTATGAAGGAAAAGTAAATGATATATATATTATCCTTAATTTATAATTTTTATTTCATATATATCATATATTTTTAATAAACTCATCCTTAATTAATTCCATATAAATCGTGAATGAATTGTATCACTTTGAGGAGGTTATATTCTACATTCCCACAAACAATGTTATCAAATCCCCATAAAATGGAAATAATTAAGTTATTTGTTATATAATATTAAAATATGTATAAACTAAATCATAAATATATGATATATAATGTAAAAATATAATTTACATCATTATTATAAACCTTGAGTGGTGATAATGGAAGAACAAACGATATTGGTTTGTGAGGCGGTAGTCCGTTGTACACACGAACGATTAATGTGTATCCCATTTGATAGATGTGTGTGTGATTTTAGGTTTTACCCTTAACATAAAACAACTCATTAAATTTAGTATACTTATGTTAAATAATAATTTGGGTTTGTACGAATAAATTAAATCAAATTGCTTGTTAAAGTATCTTACCACTTCTTTGGGAAACACTTTTTGGTTTGCAACAAATTAATTCCTTATTTAGATTTATACCCAAATAGAGTCTTATGGGATGATAGGAGAGTTTTTATGATATTATTTGTTTATTTCTTGGGTGATACAAATGTCTTGGGATGTTTTACTATGTTTGGGGGTGAGTTCCCTTTTCTATGTAGGGGAGATATCACGCATGGCTTTTTTGAAACAAATTATGTGCTCCCCACATTTTAACCTACCAAGAGGCTTCCATGAAACAAAACATTATATAAATGAAGGTTTAAGTTCTAAATATGGTTATAAAATGGGTTTTGTACATGTTTATGAATATTTTTACACCGAATTATTAGAGTTTAACAAGTAAGTAATCTTGTTTTTACCTTAATCGTTGTAATTAATTTTTATTACTTTTACAAATAGTTTTAGTCAAAAACTATGTTTTACTTATTTTATAATATAGATTATAATGATTCAAAACATGGAATCCATTTTTCTAAATTCCAATCAAACAATTTGTATAAATTATTTTAAAATTAATCCACCAGACAGGATGAAACAATGAGTTTTAAATGTAAACAGATTCAAAATATTGAAATGATATTTTGTAAAATTTCAATGTCAAATTGATTACAACAACCAAAATTAGATTTATTTGTATATAATTTAACTAATTTTACATTAAAAAATATTTAATATATAATTTATCTATATAAATAAATTAGATGAGAAATAATTATTCAATTAATATTCAATGTTTTTCACTATTATTTGAAAAATGAAACTTCTCTTAAAAATACCAAAAAATCACAAGTAAATTTTGATATTAATATTTCAAAAAAAAGTTTATTTTTTCAAATAAAAACTATAATAAGTTTTAAAAATTATATTTAAAATAGGTGTTCTTGTAAATGATGGAAAAACAACCTTCTAGAATAATACATCTTTTATTCCTAAAATTTGATTTATTATTATCATATACCTATAAAATATATTGGATGAGTGTCAAAAACTTTTATTGTATATATAATATCTAATGTTTATTAAAAATATTCTTTAAAAGTTTTCTGTTTAATATATTAAGAAAAAAATTTATACATTGAAAAATTATTATCAAAGAAAAGGAATTTCTATATTTTCAAATAGTTCTTAATTTAATTTCTAAATTATTAATAACCAATGTTTTTATTTTATATATATTTTTAAATCATATTTTCATAATTAGGTTATAATTATTCATAACATTTATTCCAATGGAAATGTAGTAACTATAATAATAATTTTATTAAAATATTAACAGTATAGTTTAGTTTAGTGAAACCCTGTATTGTGTGTATCACAAGATATCAAAGGGACATTGAATTTCATGTAACATAATCCAAGTATAGTGGTGTGTGTAACAAAATCTAGGCTCGGTGATACATGTAGCACAAGATTAACATGTTTTTTCATATAAAGAAATACTAAATTGATGTTTCAGGAAATAAAATCCTTCAAATAATTTTAATTTATTCAAAAATAATATTTCATGAAAACTCGGGGTGTTACATTACACCCCCTAAAAATTAATTTCATCCTAAAAATTTATCTAGGTTATCAAATGATTAATACTTGAAAGTTCCTTACATAGAAACCAACATCATAAAAATGAATAATAAATATTCATTTTGAAATGGAATGTTGGAACCATAATTTTTACCCAAAGTAATTCATAACTAGGTTTCAACATATAAGAACAAAGGTGGGTAGTGAAGATTGGACATGGAAGAAAAGAATTAATAATTATAGAGAGTGAAAAAGGATCACTAATCATAAAAATAAATGATCAGTGGAAAGTTAAGGGTCTCCAAACCCTAAATTTGTGATGATTTATATGGATATTGATTCAATACAAATAAAGGTATTAGAATAAATATTTTTAATATCCTTTTCATAAATTTGAGGATTCTTTTACTATCTAAAAATATAAGGAAATATACTTACTCAATTTCATTCATTTTCATATGAACAATCTCACCATTTGGTTGTGCATTGCTCAATTTCCACTTCGTCTCTTACTCCAAGAAATGAAGGTTATGTTTTCATTCCTAAGGAACTAAAAGATCATGAGAATGATAATTAATTTAATATGTCTTTAGTTAACGTCACAGTAAAATGGTTCGTACAGGTTATACAAAATTCATAAATCTTCATATGGTGAGATAATACCTTAATATATAAATCCACATCTTATGTTCAACTTAAGCCATTACAAAAATAGTTAACCTTATAACCCTTATGAAAGCATAAAATCCAAAACATTAGAAATTAGTTCACTCAATTTCTCAAAATAAACTTAATATTGATCCCCCATATATCATAATGTTGATCTTGGTTGTCACATACCAAACATTTCAATATCTACATCATGTATTCTCTTTAAATTTGGTAATAATATAAATTTACATTAAACCAAATTGAAAAAATACATGCTTCTTCATTCCTTGCATAAAACCTAGATTATTGGATATTCCTTAAATCCAAAACTATTTCAAACTTCAATAATGATAACATAAACCACTTTATCAAAAAGTACTTAATTATTTCCCAGGTAATTAATACTATCCAATTTACTTATTTATATCCATCATTTCTTTATCTAAGCATCATTATCTCAACATCTGGAACATATTGAGGATTATCTTTCCCTTAATCATGTGTTTTCCAAGATTATCACCTTACCATTAAATCAATTTTCTATTTCATCAGAAACATTAAACATGTTATTTTAAATCCTTAATGAAAATATACTTCATGATTCATATAAAATAATTCGTGAATTACAATATATTTTCACTTCAATCATCCCACTTATTTTTGAAACCGTTAGATTGGATTTATTATCTTATTCTTTAATAACACTTGTTAAAATTTGAAATAAGAATATTTTCTTAACATTCATAAAACAAATTTAATCATGCTTATAAACAATACTATTATAACAACACATAACTCTCATGTGTCAAACATGGTTTATTCATCTTTAGAAACAAAACCATTACACTTAAAACCTTATTGATTTTCTACATGATATTTCCTCCCAGGATATTGATTTGTATAACTGTCATACATTCCAAACATAAAACATTCAAATATTGGTTATACCTTAGGGATAACAACATTCCAAACTATTGTGTTTACTGAACATTTTTCATTTTCCATTTTTAGTTACTTTCTTTGTGTCACTATTTTACATAGTAAAACATCTTCCAGTTCTTCTAATACATTCAATTAAATTATTTATTCCACATTTTCAACACAAATGAAACTAAATATTCTTTCATATATGTTCTTTATTACCCAAACATTCAGTAAAATCATTCTATATCTTATTTAGTGATATTGAGATTTGGTGAAGTTACACATTGTTAATAATTTTCCATGAATAATGACTTGGAATGATCACAACATCTTCTATCCTAGTGATCATCCCATTTACTAATCATCAAAAAAAATTATATCACAATCAACATTAACCCAACTCTTTTCAGATCCCTCTATTGACTAAAACAAGAAATCATTTTCTGAGAAACACTTATCATTGAAAAAAATCTCATAATAAAGAAAAATCACTTATATGATGTCTAAATAATGACACATGATTCCTTAATCTATGACACCAATTTTTTACCCTACGTTATTCATAGTCAATATCTATTTAAATATTTCATGATGGTTCATAAAGATTTTCTAAATTCCCAAATCATATCTCTTATGAGATTCAATCCAGTTGTGCAGTAAGTACCAAATTTGTGACCTAGTTCCTAATCGATTCAATCAGAATACAGTGTTTTTGGGGTTGTTAGCACTGTGTAAATTTATTCATGATCCATATCTACTTATTATATATAGACAAGTATATGTTACTAAGAAACCATTTAATCTATCCTTTACAAAAGTTATAGAACATTTTTATATACTTTCACTCATACTTATAAATATCCTTAGATACATCTCACGATATATCCTTATAAATATACCTTGGTATATCACTAATTTTTTATCATCCTAGTTTATAGTGGTTGACTAAATATTTCCATTGATTTCAACTATAGCGACCTAGTCTTAACAAACATGACTATTAAACGATTTTAGATGAATATTCATCATATTAAAAAAATTAGGACTGTAATAGATTAGTTTCATTGGAATCTTGGAAGACATTATTTTAATTTGTTGAAAGATATTCCACATCTCTCATAAATATATTCCACTTTATTTCTCCCACTTAAGATACTTTCTTTATAATATGGGGAACAGAAACATAAAAAAGGGTGATCTCAGATGCTCATTAAGTTTAAAAATAAATGAGATACATATGAATAACATGGATATAATGGTATGAGAACATGAGAATAATATTTTCATATCATACCCTCCTCATTGAAGAACATAATCATGAGTCGTGGGATAAATATTGGCATTTCATAAGACATGAATCATAAAAAAATAAAAGAACATGAGTCTTGAGAACATAACAATAGCATAATACATATACTATTGGAATACATATAAGAATATAAAATCATTACCTATAAGTCAAGGATCATTTCCAAAACTTATTAGGGAACTTCATAGGGCTACACCTACTGGATGGAACACAACACCATCCCCATTCATAGCCCTTTCTTTATAGTGGATCAAGTTACACCACTTCCCATAGTAGTTCATTCCTATTAAAATTTTTCTCATATTAGTAATCAAGTTTCACTCCCAATAACATATTAGTAGTCAAGGATAACCCCCAATACCATATTAGTATAGAAATTACTTTACTAAAATATGTTCTCTCCCCGTTCCATCCATGTCTGCCATATGAGACGTAAATCTTCACCCAATTAATTTGAGAGAGATATAAGTCCCACCCGCCACATAATAAAATCATAAATATAATGATATACATTCATCATAGCATAACCTATGAAATGAAATGGGTAAAATAAAAATTTCATCATGTCATAACTTGTAGAAAAGATACAGGTTTCCTAATCATTTAATCAAATCATAACATATAAAAAGAATCGGATTTCAAAATAATATAACCAGTGGAATACAAATGGGTGTCATAAATATCATTCCATCAAAACATAAACCATTAAAATAAATAATAATAAAAATAATGGTTTCCTTGAATCGTAACCCATGTAAAGAATAAACTATATCAAAGGATGACATCCTAGATGGAGAATAATTTTTGAAAGATCGCATTGAAAATTTATCAAGGAGAAAAACATTTCTTTAAAAATTATTTTCTTAAGAGAAAAAAGATTTTTAATTTCATTTTTTTTAAAATTATTCAATTAATTTTTAAAAATAATTTAAAAAAATTCTGGATAAAAATATCCTTTCCTCTTTGAAATTTTTTTTTAATCATGAAACTTTTTGAAAAACATTTTCTTTAAATGTAATATCTAAAAATTATAAAGAAACTATGAAAAAAAATTTAAATCCATTTCTTTCAAATTATCTTATAAAAATATAATGTATTCTTTGAAAATAATTTAAAAACATTATACATAAAAAATATATTAAATCCTTTTATTTGAAATTAAAATTAAAAAACATATAAATAAATCTTTGAAAACCATTTAAAACACTTTTTAAACATAAAACATTTTTAAAAACATTTTCTATTAAAATAACCTTTGAAAACATATAAATGAATCTTTTAAAATCATTTTAAACACTTCTTGAATATAAAATTTTTTCAAAATAATTTTCTTTGAAACCCAATTTTAAAATAATGAATATCTAGAATACTAAGAAAAAATTAGTAAAAAAATTAATCTTGTAATCTTTCAAAGGAATCATCAAATAAATTATGTTCTTGATGGTGGATAAAAGCATACATTCCAAACATTTCTTTTGGGATGTACAAAGTTTTGAAATGTGCCTCGTTCAAAAAAAGAAAAGGATATTCCTTTTTTAGAAAAATTTTTTAAAAAATATAATACATGGGTAAAAATATTCTTCTAAAGATCATTGGAGAATAGTATAAATTTTTTTTAAACATTTTAAAAAAAATATTATTTTGGAAAAACATGGATTTCCGATCGAAAAGCGAAATAAAGTCCTATTTTCTAAAAAAAATTATATATAGTACTAAAGAATTGAAAAAATGGTACCATTACTTTTATATATCATGGATAAACATAGAGAAAGAAAATTCATGAATATTTCATGAGATATGGATCATAATATTTCATCAATAAACCAAAATCATAAACAAACTTCACTAACAATGAGACTGTATCATTAGACTCTTACCACTTCGGTAACTTTGAAGCACAAACCTCATGAGATAACAAAATTACATGATGTTTAAAATATCAAGAAAATACTTATATTCATGATATAACATGTCAGAGTTTATTATATATACCGCGTAAAAGAATGTAGTTGCATAACATAACAAGTGTCTCAAAGAAAGAAAATTGCGAAAAAATTGCCTTACTGATTTGATAACATTTGAACCATAAACCCCATGAAAGTGATATTAAAAAATTCATATATAAATAAATATAAATTTAAGGATAATAATTATAAAATAAATTAATGTGGAATATATACACCACACAATAGAAACTAGTGGTGAATACAGTATGTGTGTTGCGTATATAAAAAGGTGAGATGTTATTCTCTTATAATAAGTTTTGAAATTCTACGTACATGTTCAAACCTATTGTATAATAAATATAATTTTATTATACATGTACCAAAGAACCATATTCTTATATATCATACTATATATTTTATAATTATGACCTTATATTATCCATTTATTAACAATTTCATGTTAATGTTACATTTTGGGTAATAACTTCTTTGTCTTCTTCATATTTTCTTTGACTTGTTATTCCTGATCATATTACATATATCATGATTTACATAATTAAAAAATGTAAAAAAAAGATAAAATAATCATATATATTCATTATATAATTATTTATAATAATCTATGAAATATAGTAATATCAAGTGAAACACACCACTCATGGAGACGGTAGTCCATATATAAGCATGGACGTTGTTTCCATTTTCTTATAATATTTTTAAACAATGAAAATTAAATTATATATATATTATCATTAAATTATATTAATTATTTCATCTATATTACCTATTTTTATTAAACTCGCCCTTATTACATTCCATATAAAACGTGAATGAGTCACATTGTTTGGAGGAGGTAGTAGTCCACACACCAATAAATGATGTTGTTGTATTCCCAAAAAATTGACATCATAATGGTATGTGTTATATAATAATTCCAGAAGAATAAATATATCATAAATATCATATATATCATATGAAAACATAATTTCCATCATTATCCCTAACCATGAGAAGTGGTAATGGGATAATGAACAACATCAGCTCATGAGGTAGTAGTCTGCCGCACACATGAACAATGATTGTGTATCCCATTTGATGGATGTGTATGTGATTTTAGGTATTAAAATTTACATAAAAAAACATAATTATATTAAGGATACTATGTTTTTTATGTAATCATATAATAACACAAATTATGGGTAGGAAAAATAAATAAAACAAAGGTGTGTGTTAAAGTATGTTACCTCTTCTTTGGGTAAATCCTGTTGGCTTTCAACAAAGGAATTCCTTGGTTGTTTTTATTTCCAAAGTGAGGATTATATAATGAGAATAGAGATGTTGGGATATTATTTCTATAGGAGTTGGGGGATCCAAAATTATTTAGAGGAGTGAATAATTGATGGGTGAGTGCCCTTTTATAAGTGGGGGAGAAGACACTCTTGGAATTTTTTAAATAATTTTTTGATCTGAAAAATTTTTAACTTCCAATAAGCTTAAATGAGCCAAAAAAATTTAAATTAAGATTTGAGATCCAAATATGTATAGGAAATTTGTTTTTAAAAATTCAGGTCCACTTTTACACATTATGTTTAGTGTTTAACCATTAATTAATCTTGTTTTTATTATAATCACTATAATTAATTTTAATTACTTTTACAAATATTTTTTGTCAATAACTAAGATAAAATTATTATAAATTATAAATTATGATTATTAAAAATATTAAATCATTTTTTTCAAATTCTGATCATATAAGTGGTAGAAATTAATTTAAAAGTATTCTTGCGGATGGGATGAAAGAAAGGGTTTTTAAAGTAAAAAAGTTCAAAATACTGAAATGTTTTTATATACAATTTCAAAGTGAAATTGATTCTAATGACCATAATTGAATTTATTTATTTATAAGTTAACTAATTATATATTAATAAAAAAATTTAATATATTTTATCTACATAAATAAATTAGATGAAAAATAGATTTTCAAATTAAAATTCAGTGTTTTTCACTATTCATCAAAAAATGAAACTTCCCATAAAAATATCACAAATTCAAACAAAGTAAATTTTTATATTACTCTTTAAAAAAATATTATTTTTTTAAATATAATTTATAAAAGTGTCAAAAATTATATTTAAAATAGGTGTTCAATTAAAAGGTGTAAAAATTACCTTTTAGAAAAATACATCTTTTCATTCATAAAATTGGCTATATTCTTATCTTATGCCTATAAAACCTATTGGATGAGTCTAAAAATATTATTTAATACATAATATATAAATTTTATTAAAACAATTATTCAAAAAAATAATAATTTATTAAGATAAAATTTCTTTGTACCTAGAAAACCTATTATTTAGGAAAAGAATTTTTTTATTTTAAAATAGTTATTTCTTTGGATTTAAAACAAATTGATAACGAAAGTATTAGTTTAATATAAATATATAAATAATATTTAAATAATCTATTTAATATTATTCATTACTTATATTCCATACGCTATGTGGTAACTACAATAAAAATTTAGTAAAAATATAAATAATATATTGTAGTTTCATAAAACTCAGTCTTTCATGTAACATAACATATCAAAGGGACTCGATACTGTTTTTAAAACAATAAAAAAAATAGTTTTGATTTTAAATAAATATATTCTTAGTGTTTTAGGAATAAAATTCTTAACATGTTATTGCATATAAAAATATCTTATCTTTGTGTATCATGCAATACAAGCCATCAATGAATTTAAATTTATTCAAAAAACATAAATTTAAGAAAAATTATGGGTTTCACAATAACCCGGCCATTATACATGGCTTCATGAAAATTAATTACAAACTATTAAATATTAATAATAAATTCATTATATATAGAAAACATATTGATAAAAAAATTAAATAATTTTTTGTAAAATCTTGATATGTTTCAAAAATACTATTTTATAAAAAAATTTCTTTTTGTGATAAAATAATAAAGGTAATTTCCTAAAATTTTATAAAATATATTTGAAAATAAAATATTAAATTTTTAAATATATATATAATAATTTCTTTCAGTTAATTTTTGTACATTTTCTAGAAATATTAATTTATTTAAGAATAGTAAAAAATACTACTTTTTTAAAACAATCTATTAGTTTAAAGCATATATAAGATCCATTTTATTTTTATTAAGGTTTAAAAAGAGTAAATATTTAAATAATTTATTTATTAATATTTTTTATATAGTTTTATTCAAATTAATTTTGACTTGGGATATTAAAACATTCAATATTTATTCCAATTTTCTCTTTGGAAAATTGTGTTTTCGTCGCATATGTGGGTTTAATTTTAATATAAATTTTTTCAATTATAGTAAATGAATTACAAAAAATGGATTCCATATATTTAATATTAATAATTAATATTATATAATAAAGGAAAATAAATATTTTTACAATGTATATAGTATAAATAGAAAAAAAAAATTAATTATTATGGTTAAGGTAAAAACAGGTTTACTAGGGATTAAAATTAAAATATAAGCCATAAAATAACAAAAAAACCTATATATATTTTATTTATAGACATAAATTTACCATATATCATATAATATTATAATATCATCCATATTGGGTACATTTTTTATTTTTAAAAGATAGGTAATCCTTTTTCATTTAAAATATTCCGATATGTCATGTCACTAAATTATAAATAAGAAACCCTCATATCTCTAATTAAAACCTTTCAAATCTATTATCTCATACAATACCTTCCAAAATAATTTTCATAATTCCATAATTAAATCCTATTTGACATGGTTTTATCCTAAATCCATCCTCTGATTGAATTTCTTGTCAACCATGGGAGGTTATCTGAAGTAATGTTATCATTATCAAAAGAGAATTTCTATATTATTTCATCTACAACCTAATTAAATAATTATTTAATTATGATTAAATAATATCAAAAATAAATATTTTATTATTATATTTTATTATTTTAAGGAAATATTCTATATTCCCTTACACTTCCGTCAAATTGGAAATGAAATTTTTGATCATGTGAACGGAAAACTACCGCCTCGCAAATCGATGTAATTTGTTTTTCATCACTATCTCTCATGGATGGATATAATAATGGATTTAAAATATGTATATAATATTTATTAAATAATTATAGTTATGTAATTTTAATATCACATATACATTCTTACTTTACATTCTTTGGGAATACGACAATGTCGCTTGTGTCTACAACGGACTACCTCATCACGAAGCGATGTGATTTATTTTTCTCGTATAATTTACATGGAAAGTAATAAGGATATATTTAATGAAAATATGTTAAATATATGAAATAAAAAATGATTCAATATAAGTAATATATTATTTACCTTTTTTATTTCATCCATTGAGAAAATTGAAAGAGTGTTCATTCATACGTATGGCCTACCGACTCCATGAATGGTGTCATTCAATTTCTATCAATAACATTAATTGATTACTATAAATACATATATAATGAATATATATGATATTTATATCTTTATTAAAATTATATATTCTATGGAACCATGACCAAATTAAAATTATGAAAAATACTAATCTAAAAGATACATGAAAAAACAATGCATTTATTACCCATAGCATGATTTTTATAAGGAATTCTAATAAACATATAATAAAAGGTAATAAGTAAATTATATATGGAATTATAAATATTATTGTAGTTTTTTAATATATTTACTATACATGATATTTGAACATGTAAAAATGATGTTTATACTTAAGGTAAGGGATTTCTAGTCTCTCTTTAATTTTTGGTAGTTATATGACAAATTCGCCACTAGTTTCTTTTATATGGTTAATAGACTACCCCTTTGAAAAATTTATCATTAATATACATATTTTAATGATATTTAATTATTAAATTATTCTAATTAATTAATTTGTTTTATGATTCAAACATTACCAAAGTGGTAAGGTATTTTTTTCTCAATTTTATTTATATAGGACACATGCCTTATACACCATTTGTTTTATAATGATGTGTATGTACAACACATTAATTTATTTTATAATCTTTATTAATAAATTTATTGGAATTTATATTTTTATATAATTTTCTTTCATTCATGGGGATTTGTATTTAATATTTTCCAAAGTTTTAAGATTTTGATGTTACATTCTCATTATTTATCTTTATTGTTAATGATTGTTCTTCCAATTATGATATCTTTTGATATATCTCTAAAGAAACACATGAATTTTATTCTAAACTATTTATTTCTGAAAATTATTTATTTTCATTAATTTTATTCTTTTTATTTACATAATATAACAATAAATTGTTTTAATGAAAATTGGAATCATTTTTATCTTCAAATGAAAATATTTTTTCCTTGAGGTCCTATATTTCTAAAAATGGTTTAAATAAATTTTTTCCTGTTATTAAATGATTATTTAAATATATTTTTAGCCATTTTTAATTTCTAAATATTTTATTTAAATTAATATTAATTTTATTTTATTGAATAGGATATTCTTTCTTTTAGAAAAAAATTGAAAAAAGTTATCATTATAATATTTACAGTATGAATAATATTTCCCACAATCATGACTGCTCAATAATTAGAATATTATTTTACATTTACCCAAGTTCATTTTCAAATAAATTGTTTTAATTAGAATTTGTGATGATTTAATATTTTCAGTAAGTTATTTCAAATGAAAGTGATATTTCCCTCCTAAATATATTAATTATCTTTTATGGAATTTCAATTCATCAACAACAACATCCATTAGTGTTCCATATGTTTTATTTGGGATATGATCTAATTATACCATATTTATTCATTAATAGGATGGTTTATGTTTATTTTTATGATGAATATAACTTTATG
Organism: Viscum album; assembly: GCA_963277665.1. Lineage (NCBI taxonomy): Eukaryota > Viridiplantae > Streptophyta > Magnoliopsida > Santalales > Viscaceae > Viscum > Viscum album. The sequence goes on along the minus strand of OY728156.1, from coordinate 785,054,603 downwards.
AAACCTATTTTTATTCCACAGGTTATGGATTTATGAAATTATTATGGAAACACTTCAATTATCTAGGTTATTCTATGATGAATTGATTATGAAACCCATTTTATTTATATAGGTTTTTCTATGATGAATGCTTTATAATATTATGGAACATAAATGTATGATTTTCATTATTTTATGGTAAGGACCTATATCTTTGTCCAATTAATTGGGTGAGTCTTTATATCTTATTAGATAATGATGGGAAATAAGCTGATGTGCTTGTTCCACAATGGGAAACATGCCAATATGCTTGATCCACTATATGAAAGTGTTGATGATGCCTAATATGTTATAATATATGGGTAAAATTATTTATTTATGATTCATTATGATTTTATGTTCTTGATTTTTAACCTTTACATATGAAATTCTTTCCATACTTATGGTTGTACCATTCTTATATGACTTGAACATATGGTTCATGACTGATTTATGATTATTTCTTACTCTTTTGGTCCATCTATTTTGAAATAATAATGGTCTATTCTATGACTCGTGTTTATGACCCATGACAAATTGGGAATGAAATATTTATGTTATATTAATAATATCATACATATATTCTTATATTATACTTTTATATTATCATTGATTGATATCTTTTATGTTTACCTTTACTGGGAATCTGAACTCACCCATTCTTATGTTTCATTTCACCCATGTTATGAATAAAGTATTATATAGTTTACGCATATGAAGGGTACTAAATGGGAAGATCATTAATGGATATTCTGGAGATATTTCATGAATTGGGAAGATGGTTTATCTATTATCCCATGATACTAAACTTTAATGGACCTTGGTAAATTATTTTGGAAATGTATTGAATATTCATATATTAAGATGTAATATCTATGTATGAAAATCATGGTCCATTACAGTTGTAATAATGCAGGTAAGAATATAATAATTATTTTTTATTAATTATTAATATTTATTATTTATATATTATTCTTAAATTAAAATAGATTCTATGTTCTATAGATTATATGAAATAGAATAGTGAGTTTCATTGTAATCTTACATTTCATGCAGGACTGAGTTATAATAAACAATAATATATTGTTAATATTATTAATTAATATGGTAGTTATCATCTATAAATTATATTATCATGTTTGAATAGAACTAAATATATTATGTGTACAAATTTTTATAAAATGTTTTCACATTCACCCAATAGATTTTTTTATCATAAGATAAGAATAAATCTACTTTTACGTTTAAAAATAATATTTTTATGAAAATCAGTTTTATGCATTCTAATGGTTCAATTTTTTTAAATATAAATTTTAAAGCCTTTATAAATTTAAATATAAAATTTAAACATAAATTTTTAAATTGTAACATCAAGTATTTTTTTCTTGAATTTTTTTTTATAAGAACTTTAATATTTTGATTAATAGTAAATAATACTAAATTTTAATTGAAAACATATTTTTTGTATAAATAATTTATATTGTTAAATTATTTTTTAAATTATTTTTAAAGTATAATTAGATAAATTTTATATCATTAATTCAAATTTAGATAATTGGAATCGATTTCACGTTGAAATTGGATATAAAATCATTCAAACTATTAAACCATTTTACTTTAAAACCCTATTGTATTATCCCATCTGCGGGATTAATTTTAAATTAATTTCTACCTCTTATGTGATTGGAATTTTTAAAGCTAGATTCCATATTTTAAGTAATATTAATTTTTAATTTCAATTAATATAAAATTTGTTCTTGACCAAAAATATTAGTGAAAGTAATTAAAATTAATTACATCAATTAAGGTAAATAAATGTTCTCACTTAGTTTTTAAACATTAATATTAAGGGGGAAATTACCTATAAACATGTATAAAACACATTTTATTGTCATAAATAGATCATATACCTCTTTTTTATAATTTGGATTATTATTTTATTCCTTTTATATAATGGATACCTTCTAATAGTGTTTACCTTTTTGTATTTACAAGTATCCCACTACTCCACTATAAAAAGTAACTAACTATTACTCACCTGTTCACACATATAAATACATTTTTAACCACAAAACCCTACACAAATAATATCCAAAAATCCCAATCCTCATCCTATAATTATCAAATTTTTCAAAAATCCAACCAAGGAATTCTTTTGAGGCAAACCAGATAGAGTTACCTGAAGAATAAGTAATGTTCATCAATATGCATTTGTATTTTGATTCCTTCTCCACTAAATTAATTTATCATTATAGAATGATTATATAATGAACAAAGTATCTAAAATATAATTATATGTTTTTATTTATTGTTTTAAACCTAAACCTATATACACTTCCCTCAAATGGGTAATGAAATCACAGTCTATGTTTACGATAGACTACCACCTCACGAAATGATGTCGTTCATTTTTTTAACACCTATCATGGATGAGAATTAGGATGGAAATACTGTTTTTATATTATTTATTTGAAATTATTTATGTATTAAGTCTTATAAAATTATTATATAACACATACCATCATGCTTTACATTTTCTGAAAATACGATAACATCGTTTGTGGAAGTGTGGAGTACCGCATCCTCAAAGTGATGTGATTCATTCAAATTTACCATGGAATGTATTAATGATGGTTTTAATGAAAATATCTCATATATATGACATTAAGGACTTAATTATTATTATCTAAATATGATATATCAATTTCCTTATTACCTTTTCACACACTGAAAAAGTGATAATGTCGTTCATGGGCATGTGAACTACTCCCTCCTCGAAGCGATGTGATTCCTTTTACATTAAAATAATTATATATATAAGTACATATGTCAAAATAATATGTTATTTATGATATAATTTTCATTATTTAAAGATAAATGTTACATACCATTTTTCATAATGATCATTGAAAAATGGGAACGTTACTCATGCATACGTACGACCTAATATCTCCATGATTGTAACGTTTGTTCATTTTTCATATCCATCCGTAATGATTGGTTTAAAAGTATGATTTATGTATTAATACTATTATTATTTCATGATTATTATTATAGAGGTGTTTTAAATAATGACCTCTTTGACCTTATTTGACATACCAAAATCATTTTTCACACATAAACTGAATATGGTCAAAACATCTAATTTAAAATTAATTTTTTAAGTAGTTATAAACAAAATTGTAATAAGTTAAATAAATGTAATGAAATTTTTTTAAAAAGTTATGAATAAAGTAAATAATTAACATAAGTTCATTATTCTGGGAAGATAAATACACATGTGACAAGTCATATTCCTGGTAAGAGACTTCATCTCAATTTTCTTTCATTGACTGAATTATTGATGTTATCCACCATTATTATTTTATGAGGTTTAAATTAATCCCATTTGACATATAATTTCATGAATTTTTTATTTATTATGTTATTTAATGTCTTGATTAATTTTATTCTCTCATGGGGATTGTGATACAAATGTTTCAAAGTGGTATGAGACTCTTTGATTTAAAAATATATTTTTATTGTTTAAAGATTTAATTTTAAATATTTTTCAACATGATATTATTTTATATTATTATTTATATAAATGGAAATTATATTAAATATTATTTATCATTTAAATTTCATTCAATGGTTTTTTAAAAAGGAATATATTTACATGTGTTATATGGAACATTCTGACAAATGACAAAAGGAATGTTCTATTCTAAATATACAGAACAATAATGAATTTTCCACAACTATGGACATTATTTTATCTTTGGATTCCTTTAAAATATTTCATGATTCATTAAATATAGAAAAAAAAACTTTATCATTTGGGGTATTTTGGTATTGAAATTGGGTTTTCAAAGAAAAGGTTTATTTTGTTTTAAAAAATGGGATTTTAAAATAAAATTGAATTTTAATATCTGAAAGTGATTTTCAAATGAGTGGAAAATATTTTTTAAAATATTGAAATAGTTTATTTCATGTTGTGTTTCTTGGAAATTATAAATAAAGGTTTCACTTAGATAGAATTGGGTGAGGCCGTAATATCTTAAACAAAGGGTGAACCCAGATGGCACTTGAATTCCTTAGGTAATGATTATATTCTCTAGATAATTATATTGAAAGGGGGTTGTATGGTAATTCTAATCTTCAAGGGTTCATTAAAGGTTTTGTCAGGGTTTTTTAAGGCTTTAATGTAATGATGTTCTAAGGTATCTATATCAATTTTCTATTTCTACTAAATTGTTTTCATAGAATTTTTTTTTTTTGAAATGTAAAATAAATCAGCATTTTAAATAAATGATATTTTCCTTTTGGGAAAAAATATTATCTTTTTCTGAAATTGTTTTTCATGAGATTTAATGTTTATCAATGGAATAATGTTTTCCTTACTTTTATATCTCTTAATGATTTTTTTATGCTCATACCACATTTATAAATGTTTTTCATAGGATTTCAAGAAAGTAATGGATTGGAAGATTTCAAATTGAAATTCAAGAATAGTTTTCATAAATAGGATGAAGATTTATTTTAAATGTTTTATATTATGGGAAAATTGATACTAATATAAATTTTACACTTTGTATCTTATGGTTTTATTATGTATGGTTTATGTCTTAATTCTCTTAAACTCTAAACTTAAAAATATCCCCAATGTGAAAAAATGTAATTTCCTAACTAAAACCCAATATTATATATTGTTTTAAGGTGAGGAATTATATTTTGTATCTTAGGTATGTTTAAATAACATTAAAGGTTAGGAAAATATTAATAAATTTCCCTTGAAATACTTTACCTTATGGTCAAGTTAAAATGTTATTGAATTTTTAGTTTACCATGTTACTTTATCTAAACTATTTCTATTTAGAATGGTTTTTCATAGAGGAAACATGAAATATATAGTGGGAAGGATCTAAGGGAAAGATATCATTATAAATAAAAATCATAATATTGATGGAATTAGAATTGAATAGTTTGTTAATAATGGCTCGGTTGATGTATCCGATAATTGGTGGAAGTATCCATGCTAGAGATAGACCCAATCTACACCAAAGTAACATCTGTTGAATTTAATGAGGAAACATCCCCTCTCATTTGGTGGATCATCAAAACCTGTGGTAACCAATGTATAGATCAATGCTCTGGAAAATATATATAGTTTCGTGGGATATTTAAAATTTGAAAATGTAACCCTTGTTTTTTATCATTTTTATTATAAAGAAATATTTCCCTACGGTTTTTTGACTCCGAATGGAAACAATTTCCTACAATTAAGGAAAAAAAGAGAAATATTTTGTATATTAATGTGAAGAAAACTACATAATATTGTCTAGGTATATTCTTGGTTTTTTTCGAGACATTAATAGAAAAATTTATCGGTTTTACTCATGATTTAAATCAATTCTATGAAAATATTTTTTCATGAAATAATTTAAAAGTTATGTGAAAGTTTTTCATTGAGCTGAAAGGGTTGGGATGGAGTTTTCTGACTCTTATGTTCCTCATGATGATGAAATTAAGAACTATTTATGATGGAAGGTGATGGTAAAACATTCAACAAAAAAATATAAAGGTAAGAAAATTATTTTTTAATCTTATGGTATTTGATTTAAAAGCACCATATGAAATGTTTAAGATCCTAGCCTTTTATAGAGATTTCTCTAGGTGTATTTCAGGTATTTTTTTCCTTATTTTTAAAATTTTTTGGGTTTTACATTAGGTTATTTTGGGTAAATATTGGAGAAAATTGGAAGGAGGGGTTGTGCATGGTTGGCTAGTGTTATTCCCAAATCATGCACCCAACCCAAATAACTATCAAAACCCAAGCATAGGGGATTTTTACAACTAGAGAACATTTTGTCGAGCCATGCACCCTCTTATTAGGATTCCCCCCCCCCCCACACACACACACTATAATAGGTGAACGATTATGGTACATGGTTTGGAGAACCATTTACCCTTACCTAGAAAACTGTGCAAGGGTTTTTAATTAGCCCAAAAATTAGATTATAAAATACCAAACCCCTCATACTTCACCCTATTTTGAACCAACTTGGACCTAATAGATTCCACTCATTTTTTGATTCACCTAGATGAATTTATAAGGCTTATGACCTCTTTTCATGACCATTTGATTCCTAGATTGATGATCTATACCCCTCTTGATAATTGATCCAAATGTTGTGTGGTTTTTTTCCTCTCTTTTGTATTTCTCTCATTCATTAGAGCACTTTTTTCAATTTTTGTGATATATATATATATATTAATATATCTAATCTATTATTTTCTCAAATTAAAGTTTCATATCTAGATATCATTCTTTGGTATTGTTCCATTTCAATTGGGGATTTCTATTTGTGAGAATTTTTAAATGATCTTGAGGTAGGTGGTATATTTTTAAAATACCAAGTTCTTGATTTAAATTATGTGTATGTAATTGAAGAATTTCTATTGGATGATTTGAAATTGATATTCTCAAATTTAATTAATTAATTTGGTAATTTAATTATTTATGGGATTATGAAATTAGTGTTATTGGTAATGTTGAATTAGATTGATTACTTTTGGAATTGATTAATAGGAATAGTTGTGACTATGGAATTGATTAAATTGGAATAATTTATTGTTGTATTGATTATGGTGATATTGGAATTATGGAATTAGATTAATTAATTATTGAATTAATTAATGGGAATTGTTGGGGTTATGAAATTGATTGAATTGGAATAATTGATTGTTGAATAAATTAGGGCGATATTGGGATAATTGAATTGGATTAATTAATTTTTGAATTAATTAATTGATATTTATGTGATTATGAAATTTATTGATGTGACTAATTAATTGTTGAATTAATTAATTGTATTGATGTGATTAATTAATTATTTAATTAATTAATGGAATTAATGTGATAAGTTAATTGTTTAATTAATTAATGGAATTGATATGATTAATTAATTTTTTATTTAGTTAATGTACTTGATATAATTAATTAATTATTAAATTAATTAATAGAATTATATGAATTTGTAATTGTTAAATTAGATTAGTTAATTGGTTAATTAATTAATGGGTTATTTTGTTATATGTGACATGGTGATACACGTGATATTAATATATTGTGATATATTTGATAAATGTTTTTTGGACAAGGTATGTCACATCAAAAAAACCAATAGTGTAGAATTTATTGATAAATGTGTGTGGGACAAGGTCTGTAGCATTAAAATCTCATGGTGAGGAATTTATTGATAAATGTTTGTGGGACATAGTGTTCTACATAAAAATCTGATCGTGATAAATATTGGTATTTTTGTGTGGGACAGGTTCGACTATATCAAAATACACTAGTTATAATTGAAGTGTGGAATAGGGATTGTGGATTCTAATGTCCATGGGGTGTTAGATATGATGTTTTACACCCATGATTTGGCATTTGACTGTGGTTCCAAATGGTCATGATATGAGGTGACATTATATGATATGTGAAAACCATGTAATTATAATAAGTTATATCCCTTGGGGATAGTTCATGCTCTAGCACAAGCCAAATCAGGTATTGAGAGTTCTGGTGTCCTTAGGAACCCGAGTGTTATGTGGTCAAATAAAGAGTAATATAATAAATTTAAATTATTTACTTTATTTCTTGTATTTTATTCTTTATACAACCATATACACTATTGTTTACATGATATTATTTAAACACTATTAGTGGTGGCATACTATTTTTTACTCACACACTACTTGGGCTTCCTGGTTGGTACCAGAATAGATTTCACGGTTGCAGGAAATTATATGGGAAATGGACCTATGTTGGATGGATGAGTCCGGATGGATCATGGATGAAAGAACCAGACATGGATTCAAGACCTTCTTGGGAGAAGTAAGTTTTTTTATTTATTTTTGGTTTTTAATATTGACATTTGACACATATTGGAATGACATATCTACTATTTAGTTTTGGATATTGTATTTCTTATTTTCCTCACCATTTGATATTGGTATTGTTCCGGATATGGTTATATCATTTCTTAATTCTTATTTATCTACATGGTAGTTCTACTTTGATAAAGAGGGTATAGTTTCCCCATGATCACTACGAGACCCTTACAACTAGTCAGCAGCCTCTGGCGTACAGGGAGGTGCACATGAGGTCATGTGACTAACTGGTTCAGGGCACCAGCATGTGGCACCTAGGTAGAGATGTTACAAAGTGGTATCAAAAGAGTTTTATTTTTCTTTTCATTTGTATTAATATTTGGAGAAAGGTAGATGAGAGACTAGAAATATTTGGACCTTGGCTATGAGATATTGCATGGGAGTAGCTAACCTATGTATAAGGTAAAACCCAAGTACCTAGGGTGGGATTGTTGTTATTGGTATTTACTATTAAAGTTTGATGTTATTTCACCATAGTGATGCACTTCTTGTGTTATGTGATTATTTTTTCTAAATTTTATTATATTTTAATCATGGCTTGGTATTTCATGATATATGAGTATGCATAGATATTTCTAGGCACTCAATGTTATTTTTGACATTCATCATTTTAGAAATGAATGGGAAAATGGGTTTTGGTTAAGTTGCTGAAATTGAAACGCATTTCCTTTCTTGTAAAATTGATCTAAGAATGGTTCCCTATATTAACTTTAATAACTTTTAAATGATTCATGATTTGAATTGATGGGTGTTTAATGAGAACTTAAAAATAATTTGTTTACCTTTTGTAAAATATAACCTAGATGTAGGATGGTTATGGGTTGTGATAGCGCTTTAGTTTTGATCATGTGGTGGGGTTTGGGGGATTGAATGATCATGGATTCTTTGAAACCCTCTAGTTAAATGTGTTAAATTTCAGAAATGTGTGATGATATGTGTGTTTGGAATTTTATAGTTATTCCTCCACGGTGATGCTTAATGATAGGAGGACTAGAGGTTATAGCTGGATATGCTCCACCAGTAGTGGAACCTGAGGCACCAATAGTGCTAGGGGAGGAAGAATGAGAGTAGTTCCAAGAAAAATTTTATCATTTCATATAGTTTATGGAGAGACACCCAGAGTGGGTTGTAAAGAGAATTTATGAGATAACATGAGATTTTTCATTATATCACCCCCCCTAATTTCATTAGATAGAGTGGACTTGATGTAGAATAGTTATGGATTGAGTCTATCCAGACTATAGTTGACCATTTTTTGGACTCCTATTGAGAATAAGTTCATGTTGTATACTTATATGTTTTGAGTATTAGTAAATCACTAATGGGATGTTCAGGCTCGGACTGGGCAGACATGTGGTTTGTTATGGAAATACTTTTCAAAGAATTTCATAGAGAATGTGTATCCAAAGATGTTTAGGCAGGAGAGAGAAATTGAGTACATGAGGTTGAATTAGGGGAGTATGTTTGTGATCGACTATGGTGGACTCATTATAGATTTTTAGTTCTTTTCTCCAGTGTTTCCATGGGATTAGATAGTTATGGAATGGAATTTCCAAGACAAACTTAAATGAAAGATTAAATATCAAGTTAACATATTTCAATTAAATAAGTTTGATGAAGTGTTTTATCAGCCTAACATAGATGAGGGGAACCTGAATGAGGCTTTTGGTGTAGGATAAATTGTTCTTTTTGGGTGATTTGGAGGTATTCCTTCCAAGATCAGGAAGTGTTTCTGTGAAACTTTTATCCCTGGGGTATCAGGAAGAGTGTCTAAGGGGAAGGATTAGTAATTCCGCATCTTACTCAAGTTCATTCCCACTAGTGTGGTAGTATGGTCCACTATCATAGACATTATCCCCTACCACAGGTAGTGTTTTTATCTTGTGGAAAGATGTTACATTTACATAAGTTTCGTAGGATCCCATGTCAAATGGTTAATGATGGAGGAGGTAGACAAAATCAAAGTATGGGAAGGGGATCTTCTATAAAATATCATTCTGGAAGTTGGAGTTTTACTGGCCATGTCGATAGAGGTAGTATACATGGTACATCGGGGAAAGAGTACCCATATTAGCATATTGGTGTAGCTCTAGGAGATCAGACTACATCATAGGGAATAGGGGTAGAATAGTTACATATAGTTCATCCAACACTAGTGGATAGTGAGCCTAAAACATTGATAGTGAGAGGTACTATTCTCATAGATTTTACATTACCTAGTTCTTTATTTTATATTGGTTCCTCTCATTATTTTATATCTTACCATATTGTGAATGGTTTGAGATTTGTAGTGGAGTTCATGAGTGGGGTGTTAATGATAGATACACCATTGGTAGTATAGTAGAGACACATCTATTGGTGTTAGGGGTGTTCTCTCAAGTATGGAGAGTATCAGTTTCTATAAGATGTTTCTATCTTTGACATTCTAGTATTTAACCCAGTTTTAGGTATATATTAATTGGTATCATAATGATACCACATATATTTGTACCATATGAGAGTGACTTTTACATCTCCTAAGGCTTAAAATTACATCCATTGTGGAGAGTGGGATATCCTAGTGGGTCGTGTTGGGATAGTTCATCAGCAACTGGGGTAGCATACTACCCAGGTTTCTAGTCTATTTCTACAAGATGGGAGTGAAAAGTCGGATTCCATTCCACTAATAGTGTATAGGTTCCAAGATGTGTTTTCTGAAGACTTCTCAGCACCCCCCCCCCATCAAGAGAGATATCAAATTTACTATTGAGCTCTTGTCATGGGATAAACCCATTTTTATTCCTCCATACATAATGGAACCAATAGTGCTTCAGGAGATTAAGCATTTTTTTGAAAGAGTTAGAGGATAAGGGATTTTTCTATCCAAGTACATTGCCTTGGGGTTCCCCATTTTTTTCTATAAAGGTGAATGGTGCTCTGCGATTTTTTTTATTACCAGATGTTGAATGGGAAAACTGTGAATAACTGATATCCTATATTGCGTATCGATAATATATTTGACTACCTGAGAAGATACTGTTTATTCTCAAAGATTTAATTAGGATTAGGTTTTCATCTATTGAGAGTTATACTTTTGGAAATATGGAAGAATTCTTTCATAAATAGTTTTGGTCATATGAGTTAGTTGTAATTCTGTTTGGGTTGATGAACACACCAGCAATGTTTATGGCCTTGATGAACCGAATATTCCATATATACCTAGATCAGTTTATTGTTGTTGTTTTTGGATGAAATCTTTTTTTTCTCCAAGAATCATGGAGATCATTCCCAACATCTTGACATCATTCTGATTACATTGAGAGAGAATTGGATATACATTGAACTATCTAAGTGTCAGTTTTTGATTGATCAGGTACACTTTTTGGGTCATATAATCTCAGAGGAAGGTGTGTCAGTGAACCGATAGAAGGTTAAATAAATTTTATCTTGGAATAATCCCAACATCATTTTTGATATCTATTTCATTCTAGGGTTACATAGCTATTATGTGAGGTTCATCTAGGACTTTTCCCATTTGTCAGCACCACTTTCGAGCTTAACCAAGAAGGGGATAAAGTTTCAATGGTTAGAAACATGCAATAATTCTTTATAAGAGTTGAATAAGTTCTTAGAATTAGCACCAATCATGATCCTACCAAATCTAAGTGTGGATTATATGGTGTTTTTTGATAGTTATTGGATATGACATGGAGCAATATTGATGCAGAGAGATCCATTTTGGGCATATGGGTCTTGGTAGTTGAGGCTACGTGAACATAACTACTCTACTTACAACCTCATGTTAGATATAGTGGAATATTATTTGAAGTGTTGGTGGAATTATCTATTGGGATAAAATTTTAATGTGTATACAAATCACAATATCATGAATTAAATCTTTTCATAGTGAGATTTTAATCTTTGGAATCAGAGGTGGTTCGAGTATATGTAGTATTTTGATTTTGATTTGGCATATATTCCCAGAGAAGGAAATAGTGATGCTGAATATTTAAGCTAGAAAACTCAAACTTAAGAAGTTATAGAGTCTAGTGCTAAGTGAAACTTGATGAATTTACTAGATGAGATGCAATTTTTGGTTCAGGAGAGTTATTAGCAGATGAGTCTCATATCAATTTCAGAAGAGTCTACACTCTTAAGGAGAATGAGAGACAGACACTATGAGGATCTAGAATTCTTATCCTTGAGGGACAGACGAGAAGGTAGGTATTCACCTTCATATTGGAACATAGTTTAGGATGATATCATATATGTCTAGAATTGGGTTTTTGTGCCTACGAGTATACGAGATTAGATGATGATAGAATTTCATGCCTCGGTGTGGGAATTGCATCCATGTGTGACTAAAATGTACTCTGACCTATGACAATTATTTTGGTGTATGAGAATAAAAATATATATAGCATGGTTGATGAAATAATGCTACACCAATCAATAGGTGAAGTTCAAGCATCAATGACATACTGGTTTTCTATATGTTCTTGAGGATATGATTTGATCATGTGTCATATACTTTGGTGGATCTTGGGAGAAGAACTTATATTTGGTGAAGTTCCCCTATAATAATAGTTTTTAGGAAACTATTCATATGGAACCATATTAGGAACTTTATGTTAGGCCATTAATATCACCTCTATACCAGATAGAGGTTGGTGAGTCAGAGTTATTGGGATAATGTCTCATGCAAGAGATTTCAGAGTAGGTTTAGCTGAGTCGAAATCATATGGTTATGGATCCGAGTATACGTAAGTCCTATGATAATAATTTTTCATGACCACTAGATTTTAAAAAGGGTGGTCATGTATTCCTTTAGGATTCTCCTAGGTTGGGTCACCGCATGATATGGAGGCAGGGAAAGTTGGTACTCAGGTTTGTTGGACCATTTAGGTTGTTGAGAGAATCGAGCTGCTGGAATACTAATTGCCACTTCTATAAGGATATAGTTTTATGAATGATGTTTTCTATGTGTCACAACTTCAATTGTATCACCTTAACCCTTCTCACATGATCTATGTGGATTATTTTGATCTTGAGACTAATACATACTTTGAGAAGCATCTGATACGTGTGTTGGATCACAATGAGAATGTGTTGTGGGGGAAGACCATGCCGATAGTTTGGGTATTGTGGAATTATGGTCTTTCTTAGGGGGAACATGGGAGAAAAAAGTAAATATGAGGGCTCAGTGGCCCGAACTATTTTAATCATAGTCTTAGAGATTATTGGGAGTATATATCAAATTAGAGCTATTAAAATGTTGGGAGATTATAAGATCCCGACCTTTTATAGAGATTACATGAGATTGATTTCTGGAATTTTTTTGCGATGGTTTGATTAAATTTTTTGGGTTTTACCTTGGGTGTGTTTGTATGAAAATTGGATACAATTTTAAGGAGTAGGGTTTGTGCAAGGTTGGCGCACGGTTTTCCCAAACCATACACACATCCCAGCTGACTGTTTGAACCCAAACAGAGGGAATTTTAAGGGCTAGTGTATGGTTTTTCAAGTCATTCTCCCTCTTAGGGAAAATTTTGCAGCCTCCCCCCCACCTAGAATAGACACATGGTTAAGGTTCACTATTTTGAAAATCATTCACTCTATCCTATGAAATCATGCATGGGTTTTCAATTAGAACGAAAATTAGATTTCAAAATACCAAACCCCCTATACATCACCTTATTTTGATCCAACAGGTCCCTAATAAATTGATTTTTTTAGGCTTCTGAATAAATTTATAAGGCTCTCGACCTCTGTTCTTGATTATTCGAAGATTGGATTAGAGATCTTCACCCCTCTTGATAAGAGATTCAAATCCTATGTGGTTTCATTCCTCCATCCCATGATTCTATAATTCATTAAAGGTATTTTATTTTTCTATTTTTTAATGATCTAGATCTAGTTATAAGAGATCTAATCTGGCTATTCTTGTATTTATCTTTCAGTTATATATCTCGTTCTTCAATGTTATTCTAGTTTAATTGGGGATTTTTGTAGTTAATCATTTGTCAATGATATTAATGTAAGTGATCTATTATTGAAATACCAAGGTATTGATTTCTATTAGGTATATGTAATTGTAGAATTTATATTGGATGATTGGAAATTTTGTTGGGAAAAAAATCCCTAAAGGAAACATTGTAGCATTTTTGGGTTACTTCTGTTTGTTGACAATGCAAGTTTCCATGGAGAAGTGACGAGTTCAAGAGATGTTGTTGATAATCCATGTTGACAAAGAACCATGACAAAGGAATAGAATATCTGGAGGTGGTAAAAAAGAACATATAAAAGGTGGCACAATTTTCAAGTGTTTGCCAAATTTTTGGTGTCCAAAATTTTGAGTTTGGTGAGTATCACGAAATATGGATTTCCTTGAAGATCTCCTCAAAACATGGGAAAGGAATGAATTTCACGAATATGGGATTCTTGATGTGGATTTCATGAAGAAATGAAGAATTTTGATGATGTTCTCCATGATTATTATGAGCTTTGCGAATGGCAGAGTTGAAGATCATTGAAGTGCAAAAGGGAATTGGGAGTGGAGCTTCGTGGCGAAGGCATGAAAGAATTGATGGAATGCTATACGGTTATGACAATCTCCACGATCTGAAATTTTTTGTTGTGCTTTGATATATAGATAGAATTTCGATGGAAATTTTAGAGCTTCGAGGTTTGAGCTGACGAGGTGTTAACTTCATGCAGAAGGTTTGAGGGTTAGTGGAATAACCTATAATTAGACCTCAACCCCCTCTAGAGAAAAAGGGTGTCTTCCAAGAAACATTTGTTTCTCTCGAATTGCAAAGGACGTTCGCAAAGGCAGTGTACTTCATGAAAGTCAAGAGCTTCATGGAAGCTAATCTAGATTCGAGAAATATGTCTTTTCTGCGTTAGCTTTGTGAGCTTTAGGAAGCAATTCTCTTTGAGAAGGCATGAAATCTAAGATGTACTAATCCATGCGAAGGCTTGAGCTTTGTGAAGGTCTAAGCTCTTCGAAGTCGTGTGCTCCGTGAGGCAGCGATCTCTTCAAAAGTGTGTGCATTGCAAAGAGGCAGGAACATTGCGAAGACTTGTTTGAGCTTTGTGAAGTTGGGAACTTTGTTATGTAGGGTGATTTGTGATGGTCTTTCCAAAGTGTGCTGCCCAGTGATAGGTGGAAAAGGGGTATTCATCAGTGGAAGAAATTTGGACTTTAATAGAGCATCTACATATAGTGAAGGATGCATTCATTACTGATAATTAATGGACCTACAGGTCTATAAACTATGAGAGGATCTTCTGAAGAAGCAATGAGCTCACTTCAGTTGAGAGATCCATGAGTTCTCAAATTTTGAGTGGTTGTAAACCCAAACGGATAGTGAGTCCTCTTAAAACTGGTAAACAACATTGTGCTTATATTGGATTTGGTACATCGGCACATCGCTGGTGTATGCTCCTTGGATGTAGACCAGTGAGGGTGAAGCAAGTAAAATTATTGTGTAATGTGCATGCTTTAATATTCATTCATACTCTCTAATGGGAAGGATATAGAGAAGAGGGTTTTGTCTAACAAAAAAACAATATCAAAATGGTAAGTCGTTTTAATTTTTCATACCCTGATTCCCCCCCCCCTCAGTGTATCTAGCATGGTGGACCTAATGATTGGTATTAGAGAGAAAGGTTGATATCAGTGTTTCTCTCTTGAATGGAGTTCATAAATCAAAAATGGATTTCGATCTTAGATGGGAAAAAATTTTAGCTATGGAAGAATCAGATTTAACACTCCTTTCGGTCTTTGGGAATGGATGCGTTCACAGCCGCAATGCATGGCATAAATATCGATATTAATAGTGGTGGACTATCAGAAGCCAAGAGAATATAATTAGATGCTGAGGCCAAAGGAATAAATTACATAGGGGGATCTGTAATGACCCAAAGTTTCATTAATGGAAAATCCCTCTTGATCCAGTAAAATGTCTCTTTATGAAAAATGTTTTAATAAGATATCACCTTATTTGGTTTTAGGTTAATAATTTTTACCGTTTCTAATATAGTCATTGAACAGTGATCACATGATTAGTATAAATATAGGACCTTAACAAATCCAATTTACTCAGACAAAAGAAGCGATGGCCTCATCCAGTAGAATTGCCCCATACGAAGCCCATTTTTCGGAGCTCGGAAAAGAGGTGGCATCCTTGGGCTTCACCCTTGACCAGGACCATGCTGAGCTTCACCATGTCAATCTTGAACTGGACCGTCTACGGGAAAAGTGGAAGTTGATAGAGATTACCACTCGAGCGATGTTATCTGAGCCACCCCAAGAGTCTGTCACCATCGTACACCTTACCCTTAGGTCTTATGCGGCTGTTTTAAGGTGTTATGTAATAAATAATTAGTACTATGTTCATGTACATTATTTTTGTATATAATAATGAATATAATTTCTAGTCATTTTTGATACATTGTAAATAGTTTTTAAAGTACAAGTGGTGTTTTTAGTAACTATTTAATTAAGAAATCTATTTTATTAAATTAAGGGATTTTTGAATTAAATAATATTTTAATAAAATAATATTATTATTATAAAATTAATTTTTATTAAATATAAATGATCTTATAATTGTATGAATGAAATTAAAAAAATTTATTATGGTTTGAATGCCATTTCTGTCAAAACCCATGAATTTTCGATAAATGGCGGTTTTGATTTTAAAAGTGAAAATTCACATATTTATAAAATTATTTAGATAAAATAAATGTTATTTTGGGAATCAGGACGTCGAAATTATCCAATGGTGAATTTTTCATAATTTTCTAAGACAGTCAAATTTTTGGGTAAAAATTAAATACCGTTTAAATATATAATGTGTTTTATGACATCATAATGACCCAATGGTGATGTAATAAAATACCATAATCCTTATGTTCGGCAAATATATGTTTTATCATTATAATAATGTGATTTTGGGTTTGTTTTACTTACTTTTCAAAGCATTAATGGACCCCTCAAGACATATTCAACACTTTGCCTTTTTTAAATTAATTTCCATGGGAGTGTGACTCACCTCCACATAAGCATCCTTATTATTTTAAGAAGTTCGGACTTGGGCCTTATAAAATATTTTTTTACTATTCCCTTTTCCAAAAACCATGGTAAAAAACCATGGGATGGTTTGTGGTTTGGATTACCTTAATGTAAGGGGACCCAAACCTAAATAATAAAGAATTCCCTCCCCTTTCCTATATAAACCCACCCAAGATCCCACTTAATCCTCACTAAAATCCCTTGGAGTTCGTCCAACCTCTGACCTACTCTCTCTAGAATCCTCCCAAGGTGCCCCAAGCTCTCAAGAAGCCTCTCACAAGCCTCTCTCTAGCCTTTGGAAGCACACTTCCAAGTAAAGGTTTTTTCTTCCTTTCTCATTTTTGTCAATTTTATTTAAATTGTATTGCCCTTTTAATTTCAATTATTAATGTTGGGGTATGGTTTTCACCACCCCCATACTTCACTATTATTGTTTTAATGATGGGATACCCCTTTCTCTCTCATTAAATGCCTCCCATGTACACCCGTTACTATGCCGAAATTCCGAAAGGAACTTCTCTCTCCTCTTTTACATTCAAGCAATACTTTTGTACCGTGAATCTAAATTCCATTAAAAATGTTGAGACATGTATCTATATAACCTCCTTACTATCCATTACACGTAAATTTGATGATAACCCCCTTTCTCTCTCATCAACCTTTTTTATGAATTCTTATATCACGCTGTTACGCTGCCGAAATCACACCGATTTTCTAAGCCAATGTCATTGTGTAGTGAATACCATGCCCATTTATCCATAAAGGGTATTCACCTTTATGCACATTTACATATTGATTATAAATTTTCATGTATGAATTCTACATTCCTTTATCGTGGAATAAATGATTATGTTTTATGAATCCATGTTTTAGGATCCATGGGGCACACTTATGCATGAAATGAAATGTTTAAGAAGGGTGTGCCCTTATAGTGCTCCAATGCATTGGGTAATGTATAGTATCATGATACGTCATGTGCAATGAGTGTTGACTCATGCTAATTCAAGTGAAATGAGGGTTTACTCGTGCTTCATGTTCAATGAGGGTTTACTCATGCTCCATGTGCAATGAGCCTTGGCTCATGCTAATTCAATGTTAAGTGGTGTTGCCACATTTCCATGTTATGATTATCATGCTTTATCATGCCTTTATGTTCATGTTTATCTTATGCTCTATTGACATGCCTACTGTCTAACATGTATTGTACTCCTCATGTTATCCCATATGTACTCCCTTACTGGGCTTTATAGCTCACCCTTTTCTTATGCATGTCCTCAGGTTATCCCATACAATGCTAAGTACGAGGGAATGTAGTGGTCATGTAAAGGATGTTTTCAATAAAGATGTTGTATTTCATGTTTTAAGTTTTTATGTAATGATCCTAATCCCCAAATACACTAATCCTCCCGATCTTCTTTGTTGTATCAAGTCAATTTTTATGTAATAATTCATGTTTAAGTTTTAATAAAAAGCAGGTTTGTTATAGGATCCATATCCAATGCAATATATACGAAGGTTATTTCTGGAAAAACATCACATGCTATGTGGGAAAAGCTGTTAAACATATATGAAAAATATTCAAGGGTTAGAGAGACAATGTTTCAGGTGTTGTTGAACAAGTATAAAGATCTGAGAATTTGACCTAATGAGTATGTTGATGCATTCAGTGATAAGGTAAATGTTGTATTGAAAGATATACGAGGTCTTGGAGAAGTTATCGAATACATAAATATTTTGAAGCACATCTTGAGGAATTTTCCACCATAGTTCAATCCGAAAGTTTCAGTTTTGGAAGATAAAGACCCAAAAGATTTGAGATTGGATAACCTGCACAACACCCGTGTTGCATATGAAATGAGGAATGATGATAATGATGTTTTTGAAAATGGTAAATCCAATGAGGTGGCATTCAAGGCCATGAAGAAGCACATGATTGAAGATTATCATGAATAATAAGATACAGATGAGGTGATGTCATTCCATTCCTTTAATTTTCAAAGAGGAAAATGAATGTTTGAAGGAAGACTACCACTTGCTTGATTTAGATGTGGAAAAGTTGGTCACCTTGTCGCCAGATACTCCAAGAATTTTCATGAAGATTAGGATAATGAAATCGAAATTCCCAAGAAGAAGAACTCAGCCTATGTGAAAGGCAAGAAAAAATTCACAAAAAAAAAGAATATTCTATCTCAAGAATGTGGTAGTTTAGATGAGTCTGAGGCTAAAGTGGTTGAAGAGATAGAGAACTGCACAAATCAGGGAGATAATTCTATGGGGGCAGTTGTCAGTATCTCTTAGAAATAGTAAAAAACTGACAATGATGAAGAAGAAGAAATTGAAGGAAGAGTCGACATGGAAGTTGAATTAGTAGCATCTCTTGAAGAGATAGATATTTGGAGAGATAAAACAAAGAAATCCAATAAGGTGGTACATGATGTCAAACTCTACATGCAACAGCAGGAAGAAGAGAAGTATGAGCTGATAAAAGAAATTGAAAAACTGAAGTTTGCAAGGCCAGAGAGCTCAGAAAAACTTGATGAATATAAACTCAAGGTTGAAGAACCTAAAAGGGAGATAGATGGAAATAATAAAACTAAGAAAGATCAAATCAAGCGTATTGAAGAACTTTATGGAGAGGTTTTCGGTCTGCAGAAAAAGGTTAAGGATCAAGAGAAAATCTTCACTCTTACTAGGACATCAAGAAAGAAGATCACTCAGAAAATCGAGAAGCTAAAAGTGGAGAATGGTGGTTCAGAACAAAGGAATCATTAGTTATGTTTAGATTATAAGGCTTATGGGGGCTTGATCGAAAACCAAAAGCTTTGAAAATTGAAGTCAGACTGTAAGCACCCATTCGAAAATTGAAGGTTGATTTGGGCACAAAGCAGAATCAGAATATTCAGAGATCCCCAGGGGAAACTAGCAGTGCAGAAGTGAAACGAAATAATGCACCTTATATCAGGTGTTATTATTGTGGAAATATGGGACATTCATAGTATGAGTGTTACATAGACAAGATATATCAAAGGGTATAATAATAGATGTGGAATCCAAATAGAGAATGGTTCTCTAGAACAAATTTCGAAGGACACTATTTTTTGTGTGGAGGATTTGGTCACATGGATAGATACTGTACATTGAACATACAGAGGAATGAGCCAATGTAGAATCAAAATGTTTACAAGCAATAGATCAATGAACCACCAAGTGAGTTGAAAATGAAAAATAGATTTGCAGCATTGCAAGATGAAGTTGGTCCATCACACTCGGAAAAAGATCAGAAGTATCAATTCATGCCGAGTGTGAAGGCAGAAATATGGACCAAGCAGAAAAAGTATCAGAAGTCAGTGATGGCAGAAATTTCCCTTAATGAATTAGATCACACTGGTGTGTGGATCCTTGACAACAGTTTCACATCTCACATGATAGGTAATAAATATCTTGTTATAGGCATAAAATATGTCAAAGAAAGAGTTGTCAAGTTTGAAAATGATGAAGGTCTAGAGATTATTGGCTCAATAAAGGCCATGTTTGGGGGGAAATATATGAGATGTGGAGATTTCATAGTAGTATAAGTACTCAGTCACAATTTTCTAAATGTTAGTCAACTATGTGACTCTATACATTATATATGTTTTACTAAGAAGATGTGTATCATCAAAAGAAGAGATGGTGTAGTGGGTCTATAGGGAAAAGAACAAAGGGAAATATCTACTAGGTAAGTGGAGAAGATGATATGTGCTTTCTGTCCAGAGACTAAGAAAACAAGTTGTGGCATAAATGACTTGGTCATCTATTTCAACCATCCCAAGAAGATATGGTAAAGTGTGATTCAGCAAGAGACCTCCCTAAGCTATTGTGTGATTTTACTCACACTTGTGATTCATGCCAACAAGGGAAACACGTCAGAAAGATGTATAAGTGAAAGGAAAAAAAGTCAACAAGAGTTCTCAAATTGGTTCATGATGATGTTTGTGGGCCTATCACACCAAAATCAATTAATGGAAAAAGGTTCTATGTTTTTTTTCATTGATTACTATAGCAGAATGGCCTGGGTATTTTTTGTTTCCCATATTTCTGATGTGTTAAGATACTTAAAATAGTACCAGAGAGAGTGTAAAAGGATTCTTGAACATAAAATTCTGATGTTTTATACTCATAATGGTACGGAATGAAAAAACATTCAAATGGAATACTATCTCAAGAAACATGGTATAAGGCATCAAGTTTCTTCAGTAAGAACCCCCCAAAAGAATGGAGTGGTTCAAAGGTGAAATAGGATCATCGAAAATATTTCTAGAATTATGCTTATAGAAAAAGACCTACCAGAGAGGTTCTAGAAGGAAGTAGTGTTGACATTGGTCTATATTTCTAATAGGGCTCTGTTGTGTCTGAAGGAAGGAAATACTCTATATGAGATGTGGTATGGAAAGAATCCAACAATGAAATACTTTAAATTCTTTGGAAGTAAGTTCTTCATTCCTAATATGAAAAAACATAGGAAATTTTAGTCATGTAGAGATTAGGGGATATTCCTTGGATACTCAGGAAAAATCAAAGCAAACAAATGCTTTAACAAAATTCTAGGAAAAGTAATTGAGAGAAATGATGTCACTACAGTGGTGAATGATGAGGGCATTCAACAGCACAGTGAACAATTTCTTGATGAAAGTTATAAGGAGGAAATCAATGTAGGAGGAGAAAAGTGGTTGATGTTGATTCAAAAGAAGATACTGATGATGAGAATGAAGAATAAAAATATGTATATGCACAGAAGCCAAGGAGTCGAGCTGAAATTGATAGGAAAAATATCATTTTTGATCAATTAGCTCCAGTTTAGACAAGAAGAATTAAATCACTATAGCAGAAACCTCTCTTCTCTCTTGTTGAGCCTAAATAATTTGTTGATGCAATTGAATATGAACAATTTCTTCAGTCTATGAATGAAGAGTTAGATTAGATTGAGAAGAATCAAACATGGGAGATTGTTTCAAGGGCAACAGATAATAATTTCATAAGGACTAAATGGTTCTATCACAACAAGATGAATAAGGATGACACAATTATTCAAAAAAAAATGACTAGTGTTTAAAGTATACTCCAAGATAGAAGGAAAATATGTTGATGGGATATTTTCACCTATTTTATGGCTGGAGAGAATCAAATTATTCCTAGCCATCGTAGTGCAACGAAATTTCAAAGTGTTCCAGATGGATGTCAAATCTGTATTATTGAATGGGGTATTAGAGGAAGATGTGTATATCAAGAAGTTAGATGGTTTTCTCATTAATGAGGATTATAACAAGTTTTTATAGCATAAGAATCTGGTATGTGGACTGAAACAAGAACCAAGAGCATGGTACTCAAGGATTTATTAGTATTTTAAGAAGCTTGTATTTAGCATGGTGGAGTTGATTACAGTATATATTTCAACAACGACAGTAATCAAAGGATGATGGTTTTGGTTTATGTTGATGACATAATATTTGGTGGATCAGATGAATCTCAGTGCAGATAGTTTTTCAAATTCATTAAAAGTGAGTTTGAAATGTCAATGATTGGAGAACTGACATTTTTCCTTAGTTTACAGGTGACACAAGGAAGGAATGGCACATTCATTTCCCAATACAAATATCTTGAGGAGGTTTTGAGAATATTTTTATTGGAAAATTACAAGGATATGAAGACTTTGGTTGCTACCCGGATGAAATTATCAAAAGATGATAATAGAAAGGATGTTAATATCACATAATACTAGAAAATCATTGGATGTCTGTTGTAATTGAACGTGACAAGGCCTAACATTGTATTCTCCACATGCCAGGATGAGAGATATCAGATTAATACAAAGGGAATCCACATGATTACAATGAAAAGAATACTTCATTGTATCAAATGAACTGTGGATTTCGGCATGATGTATAATGAAAAGTCTCAGCAAGAACTGTTGGGATATACAGATGTAGATTGGGCCGGTTCAGCAGATTACAGGAAATCAATGTCAGGAGGTGGATTCTATCTTGGTGGTTTATGTATTTCATGATTAATCAAGAAGAAATATTGGATTTCATTGAGAACAGTAGAAGCTGATTATATTACCGTCACTCAATCATTAACTCAATTGTGGTGGATGAAGTAACATCTTGATGATATGGGAGTTGAAGTGAATTCTCTGATCATAATCTAGTGAGATAAATCAAGTTCTATAAATCTCCGCAAATATCTTGTCCATCATTCAAGAAAAAACACATTGAGATAAAGTATCATTTTATAAAGGAGAAGGCTGAGCAGGGAATAGTAAAGTTGTAGTATATGCCGACAGAACTACAGGTTACAGACATTCTCAAAAAGGCTTTACCCAAGAAAGAATTTTTGAGGCATTGACTAGCTCTAGGAGTTCAGTTAGCTCCTCGCACTTGAAAAAGTGTGGATTCCCCCTGCTCCCTGAGGTATGGTGTGTTTTTCTCTAATGTTATAATCTATGTTCTTTACAATGTATCAGACCACAAAAGAGTGACCTTCGGTTTCGTTGACAAAGGGGGAGAAATAGTGACTCCTCAAGGGGTAGAAACTATGGCTAAGGTAGAAAATGTCTTACTCAAAGACATAGGGAGAAGCTGATAGGTGGAGTGGTGAGATAGGGGGAGCAATGAAACTGGGGAATAGTATTTAATCTCATGATGCTAGAAGTGATCAATCAAAGAATAGATAACACGACAACTAAGGATCATGATAAAAGCATAATGGTGACGTTGGAATGGTGTTAGAAGGTTTCTAACAATCATTATTTGGTATCAGTTTGATATCAACAATTGGGTTTAGAAATTAAGTGATTCATTGATGAACTTCTCATACTACTCTTGTTTATCACCCTGAGCATTGATCACGTCGGCTTAGAGTATGTGGTGAGTGAATATTTTGTTACTATTTGAGTCACAAGAGGGTAAGGATGTTAGATGATAGAAGGAGACTCAGTGAGGTATCAGAGTGCAGAAAATAATTCTGAGAAGAGTTGTCAACAAACCCAAAGGGGTGATTGTTGGAGAAAATCACTGAAGGTAACATTGAAACATTTTTGGGTTTCTTATGTTTGTTGACAATTCAAGTTTCCATGGGGAATTATCAAGTTCCAAAGATGTTGTTGACAATCCATGTTGACAAAGAACCATGACCAAGGAATAGAAGATCTAGAGATGGTACAAAACAACATATACAAGGTGGCACTTTTTTCTAGTGTTTGCCAAATTTTTGGGTTCCAAAATTTGGAGTTTAGTGAGCATCATGAAAAATGGATTTTTTTTTAATATCTCATCAAAACATGGCACAGGAATTAGTTTCACGATGATGGGCTTCTTGATGTGAATTTCATGAAGACATGAAAAAAGTTGATGGTGTTCTTCATGATTATGAAAATCTTTATGAATGGAAAAGTTGAATAGAATCATGGTGGAAAAGGGTATTACGAGTGGAGATTTATAGCATAGGCACGAAGGGATTGATAGAATGATAAACGATTACGATGAGCTCTGCGACATGAAATTTTTCATGGTGATTTTCTATAAAAAGATAATTTCGGAAAAAAAATTACAGCTCAATGATTTGAGATGACGTGGCGCTGACTTGACACAAAAGGTTAGAGGGTCAGTGGAATCACCAATAAATATACCTCAACCCCCTCGAGAGAAAGAGAAAGTTTTACAAGAAAATATTTTTCTCTTGAATTTCAAAGGAGGCTTACAGAGGCAATGTTCTTCGAAAAAGTCAAGAGATTAGTGGTGACTAATCTGGCTCCATGAAAGAGGTGTGTTCCATGTTGGCTCAATGGGCATCAAAAAGGAAGTCTCTTTGTGACGGCTTGATCTCTGGGATAAACTAAGCTCTGTGAATGATTGATCTTTTTGATGGTCTGGGCTCTAAGAAGTAATTTGCTCTGTGTGGCAGCGAGCTCTGCAAAGTTTTTTGCTTTGTGAAGAGGTAGGGACTTCATGAAGACGTCTTTGAGCTTCGAGAAACTAGGAGCATCATGAAGTATGTTGATTTTCAAAGGTCTTTCCAATTTGTGTTAAATAGTGATCAGTGGATTAAATTTGGACTTCAATATAGGATCTACATACAGTGGAGGATTCATTCATTAGTGATAATGAATAGACCTACAGGTCTATAAACTGTGAGTGGATCTTCTGAAGAAGTAGTGAGCTCACTTTAGTTGAAAGAGCCATGAGTTCTCAAATTGTGAGTGGTTGTAAACCAGAAGGGACAGTGAGTCCTCTTCAAACTTGAAAATAGGAGTGCATGTATAGTGGATTTGGTACATCATCACATCACCTGTGTATGCTCCTTGGATGTAGAAAAGTTAGGGTGAACCATCTAAAATTGATGTTTCATCTACATTCTTTAAGATTCATTCATACTCTGCAACAGGAAGGAGAGAGATAAGAGGGTTTTTTCAAACCTCAAAACAAGATCAAAAGGGGCAGTTGTTTTAATTTTTCATACCCCGGTTCACCCCACACCCCAATCAAGGTATCTAGCCGAGTGGACATAACAAATTGAGTTTATTAAAATTAAAAAATTAATCTAGAAAACTAATTAATGATGGGATTGTGAAATTTGGGTTATCGGGATTGTTGAATTAGATTAATTAATTGTTGAATTAATTAATGAAAATTGACGTGACTATGAAATTGATTGAATTTAAATAATTTATTTTTTATTTGATTATGGGGATATTCGGATTTTTGAATTAGATCAATTAATTTTTAAATTATTTAATGGGAATTGTTATGACTATAAATTTCTTGAATTGAAATAATCGATTATTGTATTAATTATGGGGATAATGGGAATGTTGAATTGGATTAATTAATTAATGGATATTTTTGTGATTATGAAAATATATTATGAGATTAATTAATAGTTTAATTAATTAATGGAATTGATTTAATTAATTAATTTTTGAATTTATTAATGGAATTGATGTAATTAATTGATTTTTGTATTAATTACTGGAATTGATGTGATTAAATAATTTTTGGATTAATTAATATAATTGATATGATTAATTAATTAATTGGTTATTGTAGTACATGTTATATTGTGATACATGTGAGATTTTGATATTTTGTTATATGTGATAAACATGTATGGGACATGGTATGCTGCATCAAAATCCCATAGTGAGAAATTGAATGATAAATGTGTGTGGGACATGGTCTACTAAATCAAAATTTTATAGTGAGGTATCTATTATATATTCTAAAGTTGGGTACCTCTAGATACATGTGTCACCTCTGCAATGTTCCACGTATCCAAAACATTCCCTTCCATTCATCCCTCCCTCCTTCACATCCCATTCACATTCAAGATTTCTTGACCTCTTTAGGGTTACTTCTCCACCTGCACATCCATTCCACTATCCTCTCTCAAGAGTCCTAGGGTTACAGCTGCAAAATTTCTTCCATTCATCCTTCTCCTACCACACAGATTCGGCTACGACTCCTGATTTTTTTGATCCTCCTGATCACATTCCTCTCAATTTCTTTCATCCTCCACTCCCGATTTCTTTAATCCTTAAACTGTGACTCTTTAGATTATTAGAGTTATTTATTTTCTTCTACATTAGTTGAACCCCAAATTCCCCTAAAATCAATGTTCAGTTGTGGTATTATTCTTAAAATTTGGTGCATATAGAATATCCATTGAACTATTTTCATTACCCTACCTCTTACCATACCACATCCCTTCTCCTGAAATCCCTCATCTCCTCCAAATATTCCCCATGATCACCCTTTCTACAAACACTGGCATACTCCTTCCATAATTTTTAACTCCATTGAGGTTGACATTGGTGGTCTCTCTATATTTGGTAGTTGTATCATTCCTATTACTTTCACAAATACATCAGATTCTTCAATATGGATCTGTCTCTGCTAAAACAAGCTTCAAGGACCTCCTCGTGCCACATCAGTTTAAAAGGTATCTTATACTTCTCTAGAACATCCACAATTCTACTATATCATGTCAGATAATTAATTCCAAAAGATTATAATGGGTAAGTCTTATTGAATTACTATAGTCTATATAATAATCAGGTATTCCTAGAAAATTATAAATTTTCTCTAGCTTTAGTAAATCACTATCTCGTTACACTTCTCATAAATCTTCTACTATATTTCCAATAAAAGGACTCTGACGACCGCAGTGAAGTACTTTCGGTTAAATAGAATAATTTGAATCATTATTTTAAACCACTTACGATCTTCTAACACAGTTATTCCTACCTTATTTTATTCAATGCATAGAATTTGGTTTTTCTATGTTCGAAAATTCATTTATTTATCATTTTTGATAGTATAAAACTATGAAATTGAAATTTTAGCCAATTTGGGTCTTTTAATTACCAATGTATATTACATTAATTTTACTATATATTGTGTATAATATGGTTTCCTAGAACATCTTGATAATTAAATATAAATGAATCTAATACAAACATTCATAGACCATCTAACTATAGAGATGCCATGTTCTAAAGGAGACGACTAATAATGGAATGATAGAAACATTGTGAGTTCTCTATTGTAGTCAATTTATATTGATCTTCTTATTATCATTCTTTCAGTAGTCTTATTCATTAAAAATTCCATAATAATAGTATCAACATATATTGGAAATTTGTCGATGACATCAACTGATATGTTTGATACTCCAATAAGTGAACCACTATCAATAAATGGAATCACACAGAGAGTCACACACCTTCCATTATCACCTATGTATATTAATGGTAGGATCTATTTAAATTTATAAAAGGAATCCATTTCATTTTAGACTATCAAAAATTATTCATCCATATCTTCTTCTTCGCTGATAGTGCCACAACAATCTGTTACCCAGTCAAGAATTACCGACTGACTTTTTCTCATTTTTGTATTAAAATTAATTATCTACACATTTACCATTTTTATTTTTACAATAACTTTTCTTTATTTAATTTATATTCAACATTTTATCTTATAGTCCACAATTGTTTTTCGTAAATTCAGTTGAAATTTATTTGAAATCTCCATCCTCAAATATTATAAATTACTTTACTTTAAATTTATCATATTTTTTCCGATTTTAATAGATTTTCTAGTTTTTTTATTCACTTTTATTCCAAAAATATGAACTTATACTTTGATATTAAATTACATAAAATATTACTATTTCTTCTCAACATTCACAAATACTATTATCTTATTCAAAAATAACCATTAATCCATATCATCTTCCATATGCATGGGCGAGTACTAGTGGATTGATAAATGTGTGTGGGACATGGTCTACTTATTCAAAAACAGATAGTGATAAATATTTATATTCATGTGTGGAATATGGTATGATACATGAAAATCCCATAGTGATAATAGAGGTGTGGGATGGGGACTGAGGCTCCAAAAACCCCCATGGTGTTAGACATGATGTTCTACATCCAGGAGTTCGTATTGGACTACGGTTCCAAATGGATGAGATATGGGATGAGATGATATGATATGTGAGAACCTTGAAATTGTGATATGTGATATTCCATAGGGATAGCTCCGACTCAGCTATGGGACAAATCAGGTATTCATATTTTAGGTGTCCTTAGAAACCCGGGTGTTCTGAAGTTAAATAAAGACTAAATGATTAATTGAAAAGTATTTAATTTGTTTCTTTTATATTATTATTTATACAACAACATACACTTTTATTGAATATATATTTTTTGGAATCCATTAGTGGTGGGATAATGAGTTGTACTCACACCCTACTGAGGCTTCCTGATTTATACCCAAATATATTTCATCGTTGTAGGACAGGTTTAGAGAAAGGGACCTATATTGGATGGTTGAGTTGGTATAGATCCTGGATGAGGGAACCGAACATGGTTTAAGGACCCTCTTAGGAGTATTCAATTTATTTATTTATTTTGTGTTTTTTATGTTGACATTTGATATGTATTGTAATTACATCTATACTATTTATTTTTTTATATAAGGTTTCCTATTTTTTCATCATGTGATAATGGTATTTTTTGGGTTGTTGTTGTATCATTTGGTTATTATTATTTGGTTCTGAGGTTTTCATACTTTGATAAGGAGGGTATAGTCTCCCCATGATTGATATTATACTCTTGATTCTAGTCAGTAGCCTCTATCATATAAAGAGGCATTCTTGAGGCCATTTGATTGACCGATTCGGGGCAACAGCATATGGCACCAAATCCGAGACATTAGAAAATGTCTTATAAATATAAGGAAGTGTTACTGATGTGGAAAATTTGGCCACATGTATAATGAATGAAAAGAAAATAATTATGAATACTAAAATAATTTGGTAGCTAATATCCATATAAAGGTAAGATGTTTTCACTTCAATGAGATGATTCATTATGCAAATGTGTGTCCAAAGTTGGTTGAACGTGATGTAAATAAACATGATCCAAAATCGAAATGTGTTGAATTGTCATTTTATAAAACTATATTTGATGTCGGGCTATCAATTGATGTGGTGATAGGTATGCTACTCATGTATTTGACTTATGTTGATACCCTGTTTGACTCTGGATCATCTCATTCTTTCATTTCTAAGAAATTTGTAAGTAAATTAAAAATATCACTTAATTAAAGTAAGATAGATATTTTGGTAAAAACTATGGGTGGAAGTATTAAAGAAACCAAGATTTATAATAATCATCCTATTTTCATTAGTGGGGTGTCCTTTCCATTAAATCTTGTTGAATTGTACGTATTGGAGTTTGATATCATTCTTGGTATGTATTGGATTTCATTTTATCATGCTAAGATAGATTTTAGTAATAAGAAGGTTTTTCTAAATGATTTAATTCCTTTAATAACATACCAAGAAGTTGAGAAATTTATTATATATGGAAATGAAATTTGATTAGATCATATTGTTGAAAATAAAGAAACTATTCAAATTAGTTATGTTTCAATAGTAAATTAATACAGGTATGTTTTTAAGGTTGATTTTCATTTGTGATTCTTAATTGAGATGTTGATATTACTATTGACTTAGTACCAAATTCTAAGACTATTTTTAACCCCATTAACAAATATCTCATGTTTAACTTTTAGAGTATAAAAATAAATTTCAAAAATTATTAGATTATGGCTTCATCTGAACTAGAACATTACCATGGGTTTCCCCTATATTGTGTGTTAAAAAAAGGAAAGATCAATGAGACTTTTCATTGATTGTATATTGTTCAATAACGTCATTGTTAAGAATAAGTATCCTTTGCATCTTATTGATTATTTATTTGATCATCTCTAGGGATCATAGTATTTTTCCAAGGTTGACCTTATATGGGAGTAGCATTGATTGAAATTGATGTATTTTTACATTCCAAAGACTATATTTTAAACTATATATGGGAACTATGAATTAGTTGTTATGCCTTTTGGATTATCTAATAACCCTTCTTTATTCAAGGACCATATGAGTAGAATATTTTAGAAGTTCATTGGATAGGTTTTTGGATTTTCTTATTGATGAAATTTTGGTATATTCTAATAGTAAATAGGAATATGAAAGACATATAAGGGTTGTTTTTCATACCATAAATGAAAATAAATGTTATGGAAAATTTATCAAGTGTGAATTTTGGTTGCAACCAATTGCATTACTTGGTCACATTGTTTCTAAATATGGCATAATTTTTGATCATGCTAAAATAAAAATTGTTAAGGAATTGAAAAAATAGATAAATATCATCAAGATTCATAGTTTTCTTACATTAGCAGATCAATACAATAAGTTTGATAAAAAAATTCTCAGTTTTCTATCCCACTAAATAAGTTAACTTGAAAAGGAGTTAAGTTCATCAAGATAATAAAATTTGATGATTTTATTAGGAACTGAAAAAAATATTGGCGAATACTCGATTTTTTTCCCTACCTACTAGAAATGGTGAATTATTCATCTAAAATGATGCTTCCTTGAAAGGACATAGGTGTTCCTTAATGCAGAATGATCAATTAATTTATTAGGATTCACATCAGTTGAAAATTCAGAAGTTAAAGAACCCTACACTTGATTTATAATTAGTGGATGTTGTTTTTTCTTCAATTAATTGTTGGAATCATTTATATGATGTAAAGTATGAAATATATACTGATCAAAAAAGATTTATGTGCATATTTACTCAGAAAAAACAGAATATGAGATAGATAAGATGTATAGAACTAATCAAGGATTATGACATCGTGATTCATTATCATCCAAGAAAAGAAAACAAGGTGGATGATTATTTAAGTCAAAAAAATAATTTTATGTTAGCCATGTTAAATTAGGAACATGGATTTTTGGTTAATGATTTGATGAATTTTTTCCTCTAAGTTTTGGATACAAGGATATCCTCTATTTTTTAGGTTTCAATGTAGTTTTATTTCGCATATATAATTAAGAGAGCTTAGAAGGAGGGTCGTTATTGGTAAGAAAATGTGGAATCTTTTTAAAAGGGTAAGTATCCTAATTTTAATATTAATGAAGAAGTTTTTTTATAATTTGGAACAATATTATATGTTCCCTGTTATTCCGAGTTGAGGAAGGAGTTTTTCACTGAACCTCATAGTTATTTATTTTTCATTCATCCAGGAATTATTAAGTTGTACAGATACCATATTGAGTATTACTGGTCAGATGGAATGAAAAGAGATATTGCCGAATTTACCATGAAGTGTTTGACTTTTCATAATGTTAAAGTAGAATGATAGTTACTGAAGGGGATGCTTCAACCTTTTTCAACACCAAAGTGTAAATATAATAATATATCAATGGATTCCATGGTTATATTTCCAAATAAATCTCAATGTAATAATTTGATTTGTGTTATTATTGATTGATTAACTAGATTTTCACATTTCCTTCCCATTCTAGATACAATGTATTTAGGTAATATTTCAAGACTATATATAATTTATGTTATCAAGTTACATGGAGTTCCTATCTCCTTTTTATTATACTGTGATCCAATATTCACATCCAATTTTTAGAAAGGACTCAGAATTCATTAGGTATTGAATTAAATTTCAGTACATCATTTTATCCTCTATCTGATGGACAGGCAGATAGGTTGATTTAGAAATTAAAAGATGTGCTTCATTATTTCTTTATGGATTACCTGGAGAGTTATGATTGATATAATTATTTGGTTTAGTTTTCTTATAACAATATTTTCCATTCTAGAATATACATTGAAACATTTGAGACATTATATGGAAAGCGGTGTCGGACACCAGTGTTTTGGGATGATATTAGATAAATGAAGTTGATGGGACCATAGTTGGTAAATGAAATAGAAGATAAAGCTTATTTGATTTAGTAACACATGAGGGAAGTTCAGGGTAGGAAGAAAATTTATATGGATATCTATAAGAAGGATCTTTCTTTCGAGGTAGTTGATTAGGTCTTTCTTAACGCTACCCCATGGAAAAGTGTGGGGTGTTTTGTTATGCAGGGGGAGAAAATTTCATGGTTCATTAGACCATATTAAATAATAGATATATTTGGATCGGTTCCTTATTTATTGTCCTTGTATGCTATTTTATCCCATGTATACAATTTGTTTCGTGTTTCAATGTTAAATAAGTACATACCAAATTCATCTCATGTTTTGATCCCTGAATAAGTTCAGTTGTAAGAGAATATTTCTTATGAAGAATATCTAGATTAGGTTCTTAGAATAATTTTATTCAATAGGTTAAGATTATATAGGAAAACTAAATGGTTGTATAGGTTACATGGTAATCTAAAAATGCTATAAGGTAAAAATATCTCCACTTATATAATAAGTGAATAAAATTAAGAGGACTCAATCTTAAAATGGAGGAAGGATGTAATAGCCCATGTAATAATAGAAAAATTCATGTTGATAATTATTAAAATTTATGAATTATATAGTAATTTTAAATTAAAAGGGGTTATATTTTCAATATTATATATGACACGCAATAATGAGTTTCCATGAAATCTTTCATTACACACAGTATTGTGTTATACCAAATAATTATATACTATTAACATTTTTATATAATATGGAATCCATCAACCATATGTTATATTTGTGGGTACGAATATTAATAAATATATTATATTTACACATGTTTATAATATTTTTTGACATTCATCCAATATATGTTATTGGAAAAAAATAAAAATTAATCCAGTTTTACACTTAAAAGCTATATTTTTCTAAAAAGTAGTTTTACAACCTTTTAATGCGGTACTATTTTAAATATAAATTTTTAGATTTTATAAATGTAACTTGAAAAAAAACCTTTTTTAAATGTTAATATCAAAATTTACTTTGGTCTAGTTTCTGATATTTTTCTGAGAACTTTCATATTTTGATGAATAGTAAATAATACTGAATTTCAATTGAAAACAACTTTTTTGTATAAATAATTTTTATTGTTAAATTATATTTATAATTGGTTTTAAATAATAATTATATCAATTTTATATCATTAAATACAATTAATTTATTTTAATTAATTTCACTTTGAAATTGGATATAAAAACATTTCAAACTTTTGAACCTTTGTATTTTTAAAACTCATTATTATGTCCCCTCTATAAGATTAATTTTGAAATAATGTATTCCATCTATCTGATTGTAATTTTGAAAAACTTATTAAATATTTTGGATAATAATAATTTATAATTTCTATTAATTCCAAATTAGTTATTTACTAAAGAGGTTTGTGAAAGTAATTAAAATTAATTACAGGGATTTAAGTAAAACTGTGTATACTTAGTTGTTAAAATTTAATATTAATGGAACAAATGACCTAGAAACATGTCCAAAACCCATTATTTCATAATAATTTAAACCTATAACGTTTTAAATTTTCATCATTATTAGAGGTACGTGATGTAAGTGATACCTCCCAATAGTTTTTACCTTTTTCTATTTACAAAAATTCCACTCATCCTCCACTATAAAAAGTCACTCACTATTCCACATTTATTCACACCTTTTTATACATTTGGATCATACAAACCCTTACTATATATTATACCAACATATCTATTCTCATTCTAGAAGTCTTACTATGGGCATAAATCCATCCAATGAATTCCTTTGGTGCAAACCAAAAGGAGTTACCTGAAGAAGAGGTAACGTTTATCAACGTGTATATTTATTTTGTTTTATTCTACACTCCCTTTATTTATACTTATTTAATGATGATATAAATAACTATTTATCTTCAAAATACTAATATTTTTTTGTTAATTTTTCTACTTACATCTACACACACTTCCATCAAATGGGTAATGAAATCATTGTTTGTGTGTATAGCGAACAACCACCTCAAAAAACGATGTTGTTTTCTTTTTCTTTACCACATATCATGGTTGGAAATTTTGATAAAAATTAATTTTTTTTATTATATATATTATATTTAATATTTATTCATACTTATTTTATTGTTATATAATAAATTTTTTCATGATTTTCATTTTTTGGTAATACGATAACATCGTTTGTAGACGTGTGGAATACTGCTTCCTCAAAGTGAGGTCATTCATTCAAACATTACATGGAATGTATTATGGGTGGGTTGAATAAAAAATTAAAAATTGAAATATATATTATATTAATGAAATAATTAAATTTATTGAAATATAATATTTTGTTTTCATTACAACCTTTTCACACACTGAAAAAGTGATAACGCCGATCATGGACGTGTGGACTACCACCTCCTCGAAGCGATGTGCTTCCTTTTACATCAAAAAAATTCTATATATTAGTATATATGATTAATTAATATGTTATTCATGATATTATTATAATTATGGAAATACACATTTTACTTACCTTCGTTCCATAATGATCATTGAAAAACTGGAATGTTACTCATATGTAAGTACGGCCTACAGTCTCTGTTATTGTAATGTTGGTTTATTTTTCATAATCATCAATCATGATTTGTTTTAAAATTATAATTTATATAGAATCATGATAATTATTTAATTATTATTATTCTTTATATGTTCTAAATAATGAATTCTTGGACCTTAGTTTACATACCAATTTTTTTTTGACACATATATCGAATATGGTCAAAACATCCAACTTAAACTTAATTGTTTAAGTGGTTGTACAAAAAAATTGTAATAAGTGAAATAAAATTATTTAAAAACATGAAAAAGGTTATTAATCAGTTAAATAATACACATAAGTTTATTATTTATTAATATAAAGACACACAGGATAAGTCGTACCCATGGTAAGGTACATCGTCTCAATTTACTTTAATGGACACAATTCTTGATGTTATACAGCTTTATTATTTTATGAGTTAAACATACATCCCCTTTGAAATATAATATCATTAATATATTTTTTTTGTTATTTATTGTTTTTATATATTTTCTTCTTTAATGGGGCTTGTGATTCAAATTTTTTAAAGTGGTATGGGACACTTTGATTTTAAGGCTCTTTTTAATGTTTAAATATTTAATTTCAAATATTTTACTCTATGATATTATTTGATATGTTTATTTATCTAAAAGGATTATAGAGTAAAAATAATGTATCTTTTAAATTTATTCAATTATTTTTCATAAATGAATCATTTTACATGTTTTATAAGAATCGTTTTTACAAATGACAAAATGAATGTTTTATTCTTAACACACATGGGAAAATGAATTTTCCAACATTATGGAGATTATTTTATTTTTTGATTCCGTTGTAACATTTTAGGATTCATTAAATTAAGAACCACTATTATTAATTTTGGGTACTTTGCTATTAAAAATGGTTTTACAATGAAAAGGTGTATTTTGGGTTAAAAATGATATTTTGAAGGAATATCGTATTTTAATATATGAAAGTGATTTTTATATGAGTGTAAATTATTTTTCAAATAATGATAGGTTTTATTTAATGTTATGGTTTTTGGACATTATAAATTATCAGAGCACCCAAATAGTGCTACGTGATCCCATTATATCTTAAATGATGGGTGCTCCCATATATTACTCCATTGCATTGTGTAATGATTATATTCTATAGAAAATTATATTGGAAGTTATCCATATGGTTATTCCAATCTTTAATGGTTTTGTAAGGGTATTATGTGTTTATTTTTCGTGGTAACTATATTAATTCTCTATTTTTTCAAATGAGTTTTCATGGAAATCAATTTTTATAAAAGGTAAAATAAATGATCCTTTCAAAGGAATGATATTTCCCTTTTGGGTAAAATGTTGTGTTTTCATGAAAGGTTTTTTCTTGAGCCTTAAATTTTTTAAATGGAATAATAGTTTCCTTATTTATATATCCCTTATAAATATTTTTATTCTCATCCAATTTTTTTAAATGTTTTTCACAAGATTTATGGTTGAGTATGGGATTGGAAGAGGTCAAGTTGAAAGTAGAGAATATTTTTCATAAAAGAGTTAACGCCTTATTTTAAAAGTTTTATATTATTGGAAAAATTGATACTAATCATAAGAGTCCTCTTTGTATTTTTATGGTTTTGTGATATATGACTTATGGCCTAATTATCTAAGAATATAAACCTGAAAATATCCTCAATGTGAAACAAAGTAATTTTCAGACTAAAAGTCAAGATTAGGTAATGTTTATGGTTGGGTCCTTATAACAGTTTGTATCGTAAAAAATATTTATTTAACCTTTGGAAAAAATGATGAGAAAACATTAGTGAGATTCATAAGGATATTTCGAAGTATAATTATTAGTATATGTTGAAGCATATGACAAATTATAAGATTACTTATTAGAATTTTTTTTGATGATTAGATAGATTGGTTTCTAAGAAATTATATCTTTGTCTAGATAATAAAATTGGACATGGATCTTGATGAATTGTAACTAGGGGTAGTAACTCTGAAAAGGGTGTATTGAGAAAGACACAATTTTCATCTTTTTCATGTCAATGGTCTATGTTGCAGATTTATTTTAACACTCCATGGGGATATGATTTGGAGGTTCCAAAAATATTTATGAACCATAATTAAATATTTTAGTAAATGAAAATCAATTATTTAGGTATAACCTAAAGGTTTAGAGATTAAAAAGAATGTGACATTATATTGGAATACTCTAAATTCTTTTTCATCATTCATCACTCTGATTAATTATGTTTGATGATAAAAAACCATGTTTTGATTTTAGAATGGTATTATAGATAGAATGATGAAGTTTTGGTTGTAACTGTTATGATAAAATATTGATGTACTATATTTGATTTTAGTTATATGAGTTCCATTGTATTAAGAAAATTACCTAGGAATATTAATCTCAATGATTAATGATTATATGTTAAATTAGAAGTGAAACCCCGTATTGGTATGATGATCACATCTCAAGTCTATAATTATTCCCCGGTTCAATATTATATAAATGTTCTTCTCAAAAATCTTTTTATTCTCCATCTGGTTGAATGTGATGTTATCATTGGAATTAACTTGATTTATCTCTATAAATACAACATATATTTTCAAGGGAATTCAGATTTTATAATCAAACCTACCTATGGTATTTTATCAATGTGATGATAAATATTAACTTTGGATGGATATCACTTTCATTATATGGGTTTTAATTACTATTCCAAAGGGTCCTTTGTCTTAGATGATTGGGTTCAAACTCAATATAAATTATATTCTTATTGTGTGGGATTTTATTGATGAATTTATAGATGAATTACACACTCTTTAGCTCAATCATGTATTTCAGTTCTCAATGTAACTCATACCTAGAACATAACCTATTTCAAAGAGTCCCTATAGAATTACCCTAATTAGGTTGTAGGAATTGAATATGAAACTCCAAGAGAAACTCAATAATGGATCCATTCATCCATTTTTTTCTACTTGGGGTTCACTAGTTCTTTTCGTTATGAATATTGATGGATTGATGTGAATCTATATTAATTATAATGTGATGAACAAGATCACAATCAAGAACATTTATCATTTATTGCATATTCATAAATTGTTTGATAAAATGCAATGAGATAAATACATTTCCAAGATTGACCTTTTATTTTGATATCATCAATTGATGTTTAATAAGGAGGATATATCCAAGACAATATTCTATACATGGTATAGACATTAAGACTATATTGTCATGCAATTAGGTCTTACTAATACTCTTTTTATCTTCATGGATTTAATGAATATATTCGTTAGAGATTTTACTTATTAGTTTGTCTAATTCATTATGGATTATATTCTCATATATTCAAAGAGAAAGGATGATCCTAAAGAACTCTTGAGAATTTCACTAAATACCCTTATAAAGGAGAATCTATATAAAAAATTAAAATGTGTGAATATTTTGTTTTAAATGTTTCATTTTTTTGTTATATAATCTCAAAAAAAGGATATATTGGTGGAACTATCAAAGGTGAAGTCTGTTGAGTATTTTCCTAGACCAACTATTATGACTAAGATCCCTAGTATTCATGGATTATTAGGATATTATCGAGAAGGTTTTTTTGAATTTTTCATTATTATCTAATCCATACACAAATTTAATGTAGAAGGGATCCAAGATCCTTTGGATAGATGAATCTGATGAAAATTTCAATGAACTGAAGAGAATGATTGTTTATTGTCATGTGATTACATTATCCTATAGTATAAAATTGTTTTTAATCTATTTTCATTCATTAATTATGGGATATTTATTCTTTCTCAGGAGGAATGACACATTTATATATTATGCCTCATAAAAATTAATTGATCATGATAAAAACAACCCAACTCATGATTTGGAGTTAGTTGTGGTAATTTTTGAAATAATTATTTAGACACACTATATTTATGAAGAAGAATGTGATATATAGTCTGAATATGCGAAATAGAATATGGTTAGAGATGATTAAATATTATAACTCCTCCACAAATTACCACTCTAGGAAAGAAAACATTGTAGAAGATTATTTGAGTCAAAATTATAATTTTTTCAATGATGAGGATCACGGTTGATGAAATATCAATGGATTTTTAAAGGATGGATTAGGAAATCTTGAAGTAATGGGATAAGTCTTGTCTTTCTCAAATAATTTTTCAACCCTATATCAATGTGATGATAAAAGAGGGAAAAAGGGATGATTTAGAGATGTAAATGAGGTTGATAAATGTTCCTAAGTTTAACCATGATTGTAATGGAATGATAATGTTTAGTAATTGTGTATGTGCTCCATCTATACTAGATTTTAATAAGTAGATGTTATAGCTATTTATTCTCTATTCATCCTAGAATTTTAATGATGTATCGGGATTTAAAATATTATTTATTGTGTGATTCCATGAGGAGAGATATCACATAGTTTATAACTCAATGGCTGGTATGATAGAAAGTAAATGGTGAGAGAAAAAGGTCTAAGTAAAGGTTAAAACCATTAACCATACTAAAACGGAAATGAGAAAACATCACCAGGGATATTTTCAATATACTCCTCAAAATATATAATAGGAATAATTCCATATAGGTTGTAGTAAATCAATATATGAAGTCTTCACACATTATATCTATCATAGAAAATATATATCTTGATCAGATTTCCATTATATAAATTAAAGAAGTGTTCAAATTTAAAAGGATAACACATTATATAATATGTGATCGGGATATGAGGATTACCTCAAAGTTATGGAAACTTATTCAATGGGATTTGGATATGGTGTTATTTTTCAGAACAACTTATCATCCTCTGAAAGATGGAGATCTAACATCAAGATATTTTATAGGGAGGGTTAGTTCTATATAGTTTATCTGGGATGAATTCCGTTATGGCCTTGGGATCATGTAATGTGTCACTAAAGCCTATGTCCATGTAAGGGTTCCCTTTCAACCCTTAAAAGGTGCATTATAAAAAAATGAAGGCCTTAAGGCCATTCAAAAATTATTTTCTGATATATTATTTTATAGATTTGAGAAAAATGATCAGCTTCTTACTCTGGTTGAGTTTTCTTACAATAATATATTTCACTCAATCATTCAGATGGATCATTATAAAAAAATATATATGGAAAAAAAATATAACTCTAATTTACTTGGATAACTTTTGATAAATAATGTTATTGGTACCTAATATAGCTGAATAAATGGTAGATAATGATAGATTCATTCAAAAACACATGAGGGGAGCACAGAGAGGGAGTAAAAATTATGCAAAAAATCACTGATATTAGGTGGATATGTCTATGACAAGGATTTTAAAAGAATATCTCTATTGATGTAGGTTAGGTGATTTAGTAAGAAGGGAAAACCGATCCATAGTTATATTATCCCCATTTAAATTCTTGATCATATCAAGATTGTATATTATTTCATAGAGATTCCACTGAACTTATCTCATGTTCCCAATGTGTTCCATGTATCTCTCATGAGTAATTACTTACCAGATACATCACAAGTATTGAACTCATAGGTCCTAAAATTAGAACATAATCTTTCTTATGAGGAATAACTGATGATAATTCTAGATCATACAAAGAAAATGCTACGAAACCAGACCACTCACCTTGTCAAAGTTTTACAGAAAAAACACCTATTCAAAGAAGCTAAATGGGAACCTGAGGATGCAATGAGGAGAAGTAAAATAGGTTTTTTGAACTAGATTTAGTGAATTTTGATGATGAAATACGTTTTAATGGGGGTACAATGTGTCACCGAAATATTTTATTAAACCAAATTCTAATAATTATAATTTTTTTGACAACTTTCAGTA
This sequence comes from Viscum album, assembly GCA_963277665.1. Classification (NCBI taxonomy): domain Eukaryota; kingdom Viridiplantae; phylum Streptophyta; class Magnoliopsida; order Santalales; family Viscaceae; genus Viscum; species Viscum album. Next base: position 785,013,827 of record OY728156.1, on the reverse strand, counting down.
CACACAACATAGAGTTTCAACAAATAATGATATCCTATTAATATTTTAATTTGAAAATGTCCATTATAAATTTCCTATAAAAATTATGGTATGAATAAGAATAAAAAAATTAAATATTATGTATAATTTTTTTATATAGATAAATTCAATTCAAAGAAAAGTACATAATTTTTAGAAAATACATGATATGTTTTGAAAATACTATTTTATCAAAACCTATTTCTATTTTCTTTTTCAAATAAATAAAAAAGTTATTTTATTCAAATTTTAGAAAATTTATTTGACAAAATAAACATTAATTTTTAAATATAAATTTAAAAATTATCCTGGATATAATTTTTAATAATATTCTAAAATGATTGATTTTTCAATGAATAATCAAAAATATAAATTTTTATCAAAAAATAAATTTTACATTAAATAAATTACAATATCCATTTTATGTTAATATTGTTTTAAAATAAAAAAACAATTATATATTTATTAATCAAATTTAATTCATTGGAATCAAAAAAATTGTTGAATTTTGATATTAAAACCTTATATACTTATCAAAATTTTCTTTTCAGAAAACTGTTTTTCATCATGTCTACATATTTAATTTGAAATTAAAATTTTCCAATTATATAAATGATATTTTGAAAAATGGGTTAAATAATTTGAATATTAATAATTGATATTATAAAATACGGTCAAATTAATTTTTTTAAAATTAATAGTAAAAATTATAAACAATTAATTCTAGCAGTTAAGGATAAAACAGATTTACTAAGGGTTAAACTAATTAGATAAAAATAAAATTGAACTAAAAACTTTTATAAACACCATTTTAGTGCCATATTTCAACCTTATATCATATAAGGTATGATAATGATCCATTTTGGAACCTTTTTTCATGTTAAAAACATGAGTAATCATTTTTCTAATCTAATATTCTAAGTGTGTCATCTCCTACAATTATAAAATGCAACCCCACATCCTCTCCTTTAATAATTCTAAAAACACCTTATTTGGAAAAAAAAATCAACCAAAAACTTTACATACTTCCATTATCACATCCTAGAAGCTCTTTTTATCCAAAATCATACCTAGGAAGTCATTTCATGTAAATCTAGTGATGTTATCCGAAGAAGATGTATCGTTCTCAATTGATCATTTATATTTCATTTAATGTTACATGTCCTTAAAATATTTATCAATTATGATGATATGATAACAAAAGTATATACCATATACATATATGGTTTTATGTTAATATCATAGCATATATTCACCTCCTCTTCCATAAAATGGGAATTTAAATCATCGATCATGTGTACAGTGAACTACCGCCTCAAGAATCGATATAATTAATTTTCCATCACCACCTCTAATTGTTTTATATAATGATTTATTTAACATATTTATATGATATTTATGAAAATATTTTACTTATTTTACTATAATATCACTTATACCTTCTTAATTTCCATTCTATGGGAATATGGTAATGTCGTAAGTGTGTTGTGCAGACAACCGCCTCGCAAGGTGTTGTGATTCATTCTTCACTTAAGCTTTAAATGGAAAGTAATAATTATATTTTAATTAAAAATAATTGATATTTATGACATCAAAAATGTTTTATAAAGGTAATATATTAGTTACCTTTGTTTTTTTTCATCCTTTGGGAAAATGGATAGAGCATTCATGCATATGTACATTCCACCATCTCCATGAACAGTGTAACTTATTTTCTATATATTACATTAATGGATTAATAAAAATACATATATAATTATTATATTTGATATTTATATCATGTTTAACATTATTGAGTTATTGTAACCACAATTAAAGTAAAACGAACAAAAATAACAAACTAATAAATACATTAAAAGACAAAGAAGTTATTACCTGAAAAGTGATTTTCACAAGGAATTGTTATGAAAAATGTATTAAAATGTCATAATGAAAAAAATGGCATGATAAATATGAGTATAATTATTTATTAAATTTATTAAACACTTATATTTTTTATATAGAAAATTCAAATGTGTATGAATGAAGTGAAGACTTAAAGTAAGGGAATTTTAGCCTCTTTTTATTTCTGGGATACATATGTCATATTCACCACTCGTTTATTTTTTATGGAGTATATAACACTACTTTGACATGTTATATCATTAATTTATATCATTTTATTCTATTTAAATAATAATTTAGTTTTATAATTTAAAAGGGCCTATGATTCGAAAATTATGAAAGTAGTAAGTGATTTTTGTCTCCCTTTTATTTTTATGGGATACATGACATATAAACCACTCATTTCTTTTGTGGAGTGTATATAATTACAAATAATTCCTTTTAATAATATAATGATTAATTTTAGGGGCTTTTAAATTTCCATATAATATTATTTTCTTAATTGATATTATGATTCAATAGTTACCAAAGTGATAAGGGTTTAATGTTACAACCTCATTATTTGTCATGATTGTCTATGAGTATGATTCCAATAAATATATATTGTTATCTAACACTCAAAAAATATGTTAAATTCATTATCCTATGATTATTTCTATAAATGAAATTTTTTTCCTTTCATTTTAATCTATTTATGTATGCATGATTTGAAAATAAGTGTTTTAATGAAAACTGACCCAATATTTCTCTTCAGATGAAAATAATTTTTCTTCCATGTCCATGTTTTCTAAAAATATTTTAAATATATTTTATAATATTATAATATTATTTTATAAAATAATTATTACCTATGGTTTAATTTTAATAAAAAAATTAAAATTAATCTTTATTTGTTTTTCCAAACGAGGGTTTATTGTATTTTACTCAAAAGGTGAAAGGATGATTCATTTTAACATGTATGACATCAATGGTATTTATTATTATCACAGACACTCTATAATCTAAAGACTGAATTTTAGGTTTCAAAGGTTATATTCAAAGAAAATATTTTCATTAATATTTGTAATTTTTTATATATGAAATAAATGCTTTCAAATAAAAATTATTGTTTCCCAAAGAATTTTTTAATGATAATTTATTTAATTTATAGTAATCAATGAAAAAAAATGGTGTTGATTATGTTTTAATATGGATATGATATGATGGTACCATCCTTATTTTTTCTTTTTTTGGTTTATGTTTATGTTTATGATGATAATATTTTTATGAAACCAATTTCTTTTCTATGGGTTATTATATTATGAAATACTTAGGAAACCTATTTTTTTCTATGGGTTATGCTATAATGAAATTCTTATAAACCCCACTTATCTTTTCTGGGTTATAATATGATGAATTTTTTATAATCTTATAATACACATATTTATGATTTTAATTTCCAGATGGGTGGGACCTATTTAACCCTCCAATTCATTGGGTAATGTTTTATATCTCATGAGATAACAACGGGAAATAGACTGATGTGCATGATTTTCTATGTTAAAATAGATGATATTCTTCATCCACTATAGTAAATAAGTTTTTATGCCTAACCTATTATGAAATAGAAAATAGGTGTTGATTCTCGATCCATTATGATTTGGTGGACCCAGATTTTAACATTTAAATATGAAATTGTTTCTATACTTATGATATTTCTACATGTATAAGATATGGACATAGGATTCATGATTGATTTATAACGATTTATCACATATAGTTTTCGTTTATTTTGAAATTATAATGTATTATTATATGACTCATGTTTAAGGTAAATGATAGTGTAATGGATTGGACCCCTCCAGTCCATTCCTTTGTAAAAATATGGTGTTTGAGGTGTTCTAAGAGGTCAAGGTGACTTATTTCTAACACTACCAAATTTCTAGTTTAGTGAATAGTGTTTCCAATTCTATAAATGGTTTTTTAGTTCTATGAATAGTTTCATCATTGAGTCATTTGTAAATTAGTCATCTATAGATGGGTCATTTGTCGGTGATTCATCTATCGGTGAGTCATATATCAGTGATTCATCTATCGATGAATCATCTTTTGATGAGTTATTTGTCGATGATTCATCTTTTGGGGAGTCATTTGATTGTGAGTCATCTTTTAGTGAGTCATCTATCAGTGATTCATATATCTATCTATCATCCTTCGGGGATTAATCTGTTAGTGAGTTGTTTCGATGAGTCATGTCGGTGTCACAGATGTGAATAGTTTCATCAGTGAGACATATGTGAATAGTATCGTCGGTGAGACATATGTGAACAGTGTTTCCATCTTCCCATAGTTTCTCCTCTTTGACATTATCTATAACATAAAATGACTTAAAAACATTTTTTTAATGGATTCTGATTTTTTCTAAGTGTCTTAGTGCCTTTACTCGGTCCAAACATGTAATCTTGACCAGATTTAATTTTAATGAAAAATCTAAAACATTTCTAAACAGATGCTTCATTTAGTTTTTCAAAATGTGGAGATATCTTAGGCCCTTACTCTTCCACCTTGTTTTCCTTAGTAAAGTATTCTTAGAGTTCTTCCTCCCATATGAGTTTTTCAATCAAACTACAATCCTTTGATCATTTTCCCTTGGAGTTTTCTTTTTTTCATGTGCACCCACTGTTTTGGTGCAACTAGGAACTATCGATCCATCCTCGATATAAGGTATGTTCCTCCTTCATTATTCTAGGTTCCTTGATTTGTTTCTTTATGTTATCCTTTACATTTTATGGCAGGTGATATCCATGTTTTTATGGATCTTTCTTGGGTGTTGGTTGGTGTGGTTGTGTCGTGGCATCCTCTGGTGGATGTATTAATTATGGGAGATGTGATTGTGATCTATTGTGTTGTCTTGGTATCGTGAAAAGAACATAGGAAACCTTTTATGTTAGGGGATTCATGGATTATCTTTTCTATTTACATGCATTAGTAGAGTTAGCATGATTTAGCCTAATAGATTATAATGAAATTGACATAATAAATATTTGAATCATATTAATGATTTGGTTTTAATTTCCTTTTATTACCTCTTGATTTAATTGATAGTGGGATATCTATACTTTTTCATTTAATTTTTCATTTTTTATGGAAAATTGTAAAGAATGTAAAGTCAAAATTAATTGATAATTAATTGGATAAATAAATAATGAGTAATGTTAAGGAATTTAGTTATTGTTGTTGTTCATTGATGATAATCAAAAGGATCCAGTTATTCATGTTAAAATGAATCAGTTGATTCCATATGGAATAAATAATTACTTATGCTATAAATATAATTCCTTGTAGGGTTTGGAGTTACCCACTTTCTTATAAAGGTCAAGCACCTTATGCTTTGGAGTCGTGGGTTCTTGTTGTGTGTGAAGGATGAATGACTTGTTTAGGGCAGATTTGTGTCTGTTCGATCGGGGGTAGGCCTTAGCCCCCAGTATCTCATTTCTCTAGGGGAAGTGGATCTCAAGCCAATGTTAAGGGATCAAGTTATTTCTTTCTTTTGTATATTTAGGTCATCTATTTCAAGAGTTCCCAAACTTTATACGTTGTCTGGGTGTGCTAGGTGTTCTACTTCAAGTTCCTCCATTGAGGCAGTTCCAACTGAGGCAGTAGCAACATGTTTCACCAGTTTCGGATTGGTAGAGATCAGATAAGGCAGCCATAGGATATCCCTGGGAAACTCTCATCCTCATAGAGAAAATCATATCCATGTAGGTGGTCTTTAGTAGGGTCAAAGAGGCTATAGAGCAAGACATGGTCAGCTTCATGTGTTAGCATTGCCAGTGCTAGTTGAATCGGACATTGTTTGAGGTACCATTTTCTTGTTTTCTAATTGGGTACATGCCTTGTATGATTCACGTGTGACAAACTCCTTTATATCACCCAACCTTAATCATGCTTTTGGAATTGAGGTAGAGAGGCTTCCAACACCCTTGGTGTTGACTTCTCCAATTAGAGGTTGAGCTGACCTGTTTGAAGTATGTAGAGACTGTGTGCTAGTGCTGGGGTAGAACCACTCTTGGGGATATTTCCTATGTTTATAGATATAACCATATGATTTCATCCTTGGCATGGATTGGTTGTAATTGGTGTAGGCTATCACGGTTTTCATCCGGAGGTAGGCGGTATTCTTGGATGCTAATGGGGAGCCAGTAGTTTTTGTTGGAAAGTGAGACCCTCAGATGGGTCAGAGGCATATTTTTTCTTTTTTATCCCTGATGATTGAATTGATGCTAATTTCGTCAGGGGTTCATCAGTTTTTGTTTCCTAGGGTCATAGAATATTACCCTGAAGTCTTTCCAGAAGTGGTTTTAGCATTACCCCCCTTGATGAGAGATTGAGTTCGAGATCGAGCTACAGCCAAGCATGTATCTTATCTCAATGTCTCCATATAGGATGGAACCTTATGAGATGTGAGATCTATTTATATATCTCTATGTTCTATTTTAGTGGGTTTTCTTTCGGCCAAGAATTTCACCATAGAGTGAATAGGTTTTGTTCATGAAGAATGTTAATGGATGTTTGCGTTTGTGTATCGATTATCATCGCTTGAACTAAGTGATAGTGAAAAACCACTATCATCTTATTCAGATTTATGATTTATTCGGTCAACTGAAGGGTTAAAGTTGGGTCTTGAAGATCGATTTGCAGTCAGGATATCATCAGATGTGTGTGAAGGATGAGGATATTCTGAAGACTTCATTATTTTTTCATCATGGGATTTACGAGTTCATTGTTATGTCGTTCGGTGTGATGAATTCTATATTTTTGTTCATGGGGTTGATGAACATTGTGTTACATGAGTTCCTAGATAAGTTATTGGTGGTTTTCATCAATGAAATCCTTGTGTATTTTAATTTTTAGGAGGAGCATGTAGAGCATCTGTGTGCCGTTTTGCGAGTTCTTCATCAACAGCTGCTATTTGGGAAGTTGATGAGTTGTGAGTGTTGGGATTGAGAAGTCTATTTCATGGGGCATGTTGTGTCCCAGAAAGGTGTATCTATGGATCCAGCAAAGGTAGAAGCATTTTTGTCTTGGGAATCCCCCATGACAGTGGTATAGGTATGAAATTTTCTTGGTCTTACAGGATGTTACCAGAGGTTCGTATATAATTTCTCTTAGGTTGTGAATCTTCTAATATCATTGACCAAAAATGATCAAACGTTCATATGTACTGATCAGTTTCAGGAAGCTTTTGAGTATCTGAAGGATAAATTGGTCAGTACTCCAGTTCCTTATCTGACAACCTGAGTTGTTCAGTTTGAGGTTTTCTATGATGTTTCACGTCTGGGGTCAAGATATTCTCTAATGTAGAATATATCAGTTGTTTCTTATGGGTGTTGACAGTTACATCCCAATTAATGTAACTATTACACCCATGATCTTGAGTTGGTGTCGATGGTGTTTGACCTGAATTTGGGAATACATTATCCCATCATCGGGCACTTTGTGGTCTTCACTAATCATAAGATCATGAAGTATGTTTTCTACCGACATGACTTGAACTTGTAACAACATCGATGGATGATGTTTCTATCAGAAAAAGACTTAGAAAACTCATATACACCTAGTAAATGGAATTTTGTAGCTAATTCAGTGAGATGGAAGTCGTGAAGTGATGTAGTGCGTGAATTATGTGATTCCTGAAGAATAATGGAATAACCTTTCACATTACACCTCGATATGGGAGAATTTAGGGGCAAAGGTTGTCTTTTTTAGATGATGGTGCTGTCATCTGTGGTTTATCAGGTGGAGGGATCCTAGTTGGGGGGTCTTCCGGTGGAGTTATGGAGAGACTGAGTTATTTGTGGAGAGGCCCCTGATGGTTGGTATGAGGATGAACCACACTGGGTGTTGTTTCAGGGAAGGATTTTTCTTGATTTTTTTTCATGTTATATGGTTCTTAGATAACTCTATAGTTTTCCATTAGCAGTACATCATGACATGACAAAAATGTATTGTGCTTTGAGGATTCGGTTTTGGTGACCTGGTTCGAAGCATGTAGTTTCATATTTAGTGTCTCAATGCTTGGTCTACCAGAAGGTGAAGGCTGAGAACCATGTTCCAAGTGGTTTTCTCAAGTAGTTAGATTTTCCTTATTGTAATTGGGAGGACATATTGATGGAATTTTTTACCAGTTTACCTCAATCTCAGGGAGGCTATGATTCGTATTTGGGTAGTATTGGATCATTTCAAGAAATCAACTTACTTTATAGCAATCAAGGAGGCAAGATCAGGGGAGGTTTTGTTGAAGTATTATCTTGAAGTGTTGGGGAGACTCCATGGAGTGCCAAGGATGATAATTTTTTATTGAGACCCGTGTTTTATCTCCAAGGTGTGGAGAGGTCTCCAGCATGATTTTGGTTTTCAATTATTCCTTAACTTTACTTTTCCTCCACAGATGGACAGTCAGACAGAGCGGATCGTCCATACTCTTAAAGGCATATTTCACTCTTGTTTCCTATAATTTGGTGGTATGTGGATGAGAAACCTTTCCTTGGTATAGTTTTCTTACAAAAATAGTTTCCACTCCACCATCATTGTGGCACCATTTTAATCCTTATATGGTTGGACTTTTTGTTCTCCATTGTGTAGGATTGGGTTTGGAGAGTTGGAAATTCTCAGGCCGGAACTGGTATAGAATATGATAGTGATGGTTCAGGTGATTCGTGGGAGGATGAAGGCAACGTAGGATCATTAAAAGTTCTATGTAAATCATAGAAGGAAACCTATGGAGTTTGAAGTTGGGGATCATTTCTTTTTTAAGGTGACTCTTCATCGTGGGCAGTGATGGTTTTATAATGGGAGTAAGATGTCTCCATGGTGTTTTGGGCCTTTCAAAGTGTTCTCTCATGTTGGAGTTTCAGCGTATCGGATAGTACTTTCCCTATATATGAGTAATATACACGATGTTTTTCACATGTTTTAGCTCTATCATTCTCTGTATGATGACTCTCATGTCATCTATTGGGGTGAGATTGACATTGATGATGATTTTACCTTAAAATAGAGGCATATAGATTTCCAAGACCATAAGTAGAAGGTGTTGTGTGGGTGTATTATACCCTTGGTTTGTATCTTGTGGTGTCATGGTGTTGTGGAGGAGAGTACTTGGGAGTGTGAGTCACAGATACGCACTCAGTACCCTGATATGTTTAATATTTAGAAATTTTCTTATAATGTTGATAGTTTTATAGTTGTAGACCTTTCCTATTTATGAGATGGATTTCTTTTGTTGATTATTAGGGGTTTCTCTATTCAAAGAGGTATCACCCCAAGAGAGTTTGTTGGATCTGGTTGAGGTTTTTCCATGGTTTCACACCATTCTGTTGAGGAATTGGTTGAGATCCTTTGGTGGAGAGAGCCTTTAGAGGTATCTCGAAGGGTGGTTGTTCAGACCCCTTTTTTCGATTTCCCCTTTGGGTTGGTTTTAGATTCTCAAGGTTGATATTGTTTTGAGATGAATATGATGTAATTAATACAAACTCAACGGACCATTACATTGTAAAAATATTGTGTTTGAGGTGTTTTAGGAGGTCAGGGTGACTTATTTCTTACACTTTTCTAAATTTCTAGTTCTGTGAACAGTGCTTCCAGTTCTGTTAACACTACCATTGGTGGGTCATCTGTCGGTGAGTCATATATTGGTGAGTCATCTATCAGCGATTCATCTGTCTCTAAGTCATCTTTTGGTGAGTCATATATTAGTGAGTCATCTATCAATGATCCGTCTTTTGGTGATTCATATTTTAGTTATTTACATATCGGTGAGTCATATTTTGGTGAGTTATATATTGGTGATTCATATATTAGTGAGTCATCTGTCAGTGATTCAATTGTTAGTGAGTCATCATTCGGTGATTCATATATTGGTGACTCATTTTTTAGAGTCACATCGGTGAGATAGATGAGAACATTTTCATCGGTGAGATAAATGTGAACAGTTTCATCAGTAAGACAGATGTGAAAAATGCTTCCATATTTCTACAGTTTCACCCCTTTGATGTTATCTCTAGCATATAATGCATTTAAATAATTTTTAAGGGATTTATGGTCAATTAAAATCCCATAACTCCTATATAATTTTTAATAAGGGTATTGGTGCCTTTAATCGATCAAAACACATAATCTTGACTAGATGTTATTTTAATGGAAAATCTGAAACATGTCTAAACCAATGCTACATTTAGATTTTCAAAAGGTTGATGTAACTTATACCCTTGTTCTTCTTTCTTGTTTTCCTCGGTATGGGACACCTAGAGTTTTTCATCTCATATTATCCATGTGATATAACTACAATCTATGGATCATTTTCCTTGGCGTTTTGCCCTGCATGCGTACCCCCTATTTTGGTGAAACCAAGAAGTGTTGATCCATCCTCGATATAAAATAGGTTCTACATCCATTCTTCTAGGTTCCTCAATATTTTTCTTCCTATTTTCCTTTCCATATTATTTCATGTCATCTCTATATTTCCTATGGATCTTTCTTGGGTATCAGTTGATGAGGTTGTGTCGCTGCATCCTCGGGTGGATGCATTCATTGAGGGAGAGGTGATCGTGATCCATTATGTTGGCATGTTCTCATGTAAATAATGTCAAAAAACTTTTTAGGTAGGGGATTCAGGGATTCTCTATTATATTTACATGTATTATAATAGTGAGCGTGATTTATCACACTATATCACAATGAAATTGACATAATAAATATTTGAATTGAATTAAATAATTGGTATAAATTTCCTTAGCAATGTTATAGCCTCTTGATTTGTTAGATAGTGCGATATTTATTCTTTGATTGTTTAACATGTAGTTCATGATGGAAATTGGTCAAGATTTTAAATCTAGAATTAATTAATAATTAATTGGATAAATAAATAAAGGGGCATGTTAATGAATCCAGTTTTTATTGTTGTGCTTTGACAATAATCATATGGATGTAGTTATGAAATTTGAAATGAATTGATTAATTCAATATGGATTAAAGAATCAGTTGGGAGATAAAGATAATTTCATATTGGGTTCTGAGTAACCTTATTTCTTGTCAAGGCTAGTTACCTTGTGCTTTAGTGATGTGAGTGATCATTGTGCGTAAAGGATGAATGAATTGTTTTGGGCCAAGAGATCAGTTGTTGTGTTATTTGTTTCCTACTACTTGTGTTGTGGTGTTTACCAAGAATAGATAATCCTTGAAGGATATTATGGTATGTGGGGGTAGGGAGTCCCAGTGGTGGTGGTGGCAGTAGTTGATTCTTGGAGTGGCAAGATGCATTGGGTTATGCATGTGGTTGTTGGGGATGACATCAGGGATGATGGAACGGGTTAAAGTATGTCTTACCAATCGACTTGAAAGATGTTATTGTTGAACATGTTGTTTGTTTATCTACTTTACCTTCCCCGCTATATTAGGCATATGGTCATGCTTAACCTCCATCCAAAATAGTCAATGATTCATGGGGTATTCCGCATGATTTATATGTTTAGATTCTCGATGATGGATGGGTTTAAACTCCCACTATATGTGGAAAAGACTCGATGGGTAGTCCATCTACTCAATGGGTTCATACCCTTGTGTTTGTTAGCTTAGAATTATTTTTTAGAATGCATGGAGTTATATAAAGTGAATATGTTTTTAATAAATGATGTTGAACCCATGAGGTTGGATCTTTCTGGGATGCAATTCTGCAGTTATACTTTTTAGGTATTGTGGACTCAGATTGGTTATACCTAGAGGGAATAGATCATTATTCTGATGCTAATTAAATGTATTATGGAATAGTTAATGTTTAATTAATGGTTAAAGAATTAATTAACGTATAGTACAACTGATAAAATGGGATAAAGTAACTTAATGTATCTCTTTAAATGGTTGTGTGCTTATAGAATATCTTGTCTTATCAGTGGTAGTTAGAAGTCAGAGAGACGTTAGTTGTCGTTGACTCTAAGACTTGGTTTTTAACATAGTGTGGTTATGAGCTATATTATCTTCTGTCCTTTTTCGTGTTTCTATATTCTACTCCACCTTTTTAGTTAGAGAAACATAAACTTTAAGGATTCTGAGACTTGGTGGATTTTCTCCCCAACTTCCCGGTGGGGGGATGGATGGCTGACTACACCCTTTGGCCCTGCTCTCTTCTCTTGGTAGTTACTTGTGCTGGTATGCACAGTGGTTAGTTTTTTCAATATATGTGTGTAGAGTTTTTTAATTGATTAAGGTTATTTCACACACATATGTTTTGGATATAGATTCCTATGGCATACTGTAGGTGTAACGTGTATAGGTTGTGATGTCTTGAGGATCCTTACTTGGTGTATAGGTTGTAATGGATTGTGGTTTAATACCTGATGTATGATACACTCTATGCGAGTTGTGGTGGTTCTTGGAAATAACCTGGTTACTTTTTGTTGTGTGTTTGTGGTGGTGAATTGCATGAAGTTCATGTTGTGGTGCATCACCCAGGTGTCTGCAGGAAATCCTTTTTTGGAGAGGGATGCTCAAGACATGTGATGTTGGGGAAAAGAATCAAACCAGTGGGGAAGTGGTAGTGGGGTAACCTTGAGATTATTTATTATATTATATACTCTTGTATGTGATATTTGGTGAGAGTATGCGTGGTGAGTTTGGGTACATAATATACCTATTTAGGTGATGAGTTAGTTTCACTTGTTGTTCACTATACTTTAGAAATATTTCTTTAATTTTGCACGAGAGGCTCTAGGAAGTACCCTAAAGTGTATACTGTTATACTCACCCTATGTTATATAAAAAAATTTCAAGTCACTTGGAGTAGGTTGGATATCAGGCTAGTTACTATTATCCTGTGGGTTTGTATGTGTTATTTTGGATTCATGGTCTCTTCCATTTTACTTTCTTTTGTTACTTATAGTTTTCCCTTTCGGTTGTATTAGTTATTGCATAACATTCCATATGTGTACTTGGGTTTCTTTTTATATTGTAGTGTGAGCGGGAGTTAGTTGGTTTTTTTCCTATCTCTATCTTTTTCATGTGTTCCCTTAGAGGGTAATGCCTCCCATTTGGGTGTTTACTATACCATCAGTTCTAGTTTCCAACTTGGGGCCTATTGGAGGTGGGACTCGAGGGTCATTATCTATCTTCTCACATTATCAGCCTACAAGGGGTACACATTATAAGGAGGGTTTCATGATAGATTATTGGGTATTATCTTTGTATATTATCTTTGTATATTATCTTTGTATATTATCTTCGTAATCTCATTCCATTGTTATTATTTTATTATTTCATATGCTCACTGATTAATATCTTCCATGGTTACCCTTATAGAGAATATGATCTCACCCTTTATTATTGTTCCTTTCCCGCATGTTATTAATAAATTTTTAACATTGGTCTGTGTACTAATGGTAATAACTGGGAATATATTTATGAAAGATGTTTAATATCATTCATGAATTAAAAATATTGTATATCTAGCCTCAAATTACACTAAAATTTAATGGTCCTCAGGAAATTATTTATGAAATGAATTTATTATTTGTCTTTTAAGATGTAATATCTATGACTGAAAAGCATCAATTATTAAACAAAATCCAACACACTATATCTATAGTCACTAATGACCATAATTCCTAAAGAATGTAGTAACCGATATTGGAATTTTAACTCATATGTGGTGTCCATTCTTATTTTAGGTTTTGGGAAGCCTCAATCAAAATCCTTGAGAAATTCTTGGTAATGTGTAGTTGATTTCAGGTTACAATTTTACTTTATTTTCCATATCATTGGAATTTATGGTAAGAAGTTCCCATTTTTTACCCTTGAATTTTTTTTATTTAAGATCCTAAGCCTTGATAAGAGGGGAACAAAGATGACATATGAATCATAGAAAAATAATATCTTAGTTAGTGGTTACCATAGAGATTGAATTGTTTTATAAAGACCAATTCCTAGGGTTATAAGATATTTTATATGTTTTTCACATCTATGTTTTCAGTTTTAGGTATTCTATTGTTAATTTTTAGTCTTGCTATTTTCCCTTCGGTTTCCCATGATTTTTTGTTGAAAAATGAAGGTTTTGGACACGGAAGAAGGTGGCACATAGTTGGCACACAATTTTTCAAACTGTGCCCCCTTTCCCAGAAAACTATACGTCCTTTTGGAATTTTTTGATAGTGATAACCCACACTATTTCTACATTTTTTTCTCAAAACATGTGGGTTAATTGTGTTGTATGTCCCCATTGGACAGGGGAAACCACGTGGTTGCTGCAGAATTTAGAAAATGTGTGGGCTAACCATGTGGCCTTTCTAGGCCATTAAAATTTATGTTTTTACCTTTTCCCATCTTTTTTATTTAACCCCATATCACCCATTTTCTTTCCAATTTTAAATTCTATAGCCTATAAATCTCCTCACACATTCCATGATCCCTTGGATCTCTATTTTTATGGTTTATTTGGTGTAAAATCTTAATGAAACTCCAGGTAAGTCCCTCATTTCTTGACTTCTTCTCCTTTCTAGGGTTCTTATTCCCTCTTTTTTGTCTTTTCATATCTACAGCAGTTTGAGGAATCTATTTTGGGTTGAATAATGATTATTAGGTTTAAATATTGATGTTTATGGTTAAATATTTCCTTTATGGGGTTCTCTTGAGGTGCGGTTATGGTTTCACACTAATTTATAGAATCATCTAATCTTGAGGTGGTGGTTTCATGCTTAATAATTGTCTGATGATTATGAAATACTTGCATGAGTATTCAAATATGTTATATGGAATATTTTTGTACTAAAAAGGTGTTTTCAAAAGGATTTGAGGTGCGTAGGGGTTAAATAATGATTTTTGAATAGGAATGGGTTGTGTTTCATGTGTAATTCCAAGTTGTGTTTCTTAAATGTGTTTTATAAATTGTGAAAGTGGATTAATAAATTGTACAAGTAGTATGATTCAGGTTTTAATGATGATTTGGTGTGTGTTTGTGTGTGTATAAACTTTAAAGAGTTCTAAAGTATGGTAAATGGTGGTTTTATATGTGTATTCACATTTCTTGTGTGTGTATTTTAATGTGGTGATTATTGTGACTAGTAAAATGGAATATTGTGCAAAGCAGAAGCCTAGGTATCTAAGTGGGCAGACTAAGACTAGTAGGCTAGTTGAATCGGGAGTTAATTAGCCTTTATTCATATAATATTATTGATCATTACAATGCTAAATAAATTATGATGTTGATTAGAGACCACTAGACCTTGGTATGTGTTCCCATCTAGTGGATCGTGCATGAGAATGTTCTGGTTTATGGTTGTTATACCATGTTTCACAGAGATATGAGGTTCCTAGTCTCCCATTTTAGCTAGTGCCTATAAGGTTTTCCCATGACTTAGTGCCCTTTTGTAATACCAGACTTACCTTCGACATGCTGCATGTTTTGTTGGTTATTTCAAAAGAAAATAATTTTTCCCTTTAAAACAATTTCTATAATAATGTATCTAACATTTCTCTTTATAAAAATTACATGTTAATTTGTATTATAATGTTTTTTCATGGAATCTCTTTAATTGGGTGGAATCCTATTGGGATTTAGTTCATGCCCTTTATACACTATTGGGATTATGTATACTTGGTTATGTTTTACTTAAGTAAAGGTAATATGTATCATGATGGTAGTTTGGGTTGCTAGTTTTATACTCCTTGCATGTTTTGTTGGTGGTGGATTGAGGACGATGTCTATCTTGTTTCCTAATGGTTTTTGGGACAGTTTTTATGGTTCTCATTCTATTTTAGTACTTTTTAGTCCAATTTATTGTTCTAAAATTTGAATTTTTAAATATTTGTAGCTATTTTGGTTATGGATATTTTTTATTATGATTTCTATTATTGATAGTTTTTTATGACTATGAAAAAGGATGAAATTAATACCAAAACATAATTTTAATACACAGGTATTGGTTTCCATCCCGTGCAGATCAGTAATTCCATTTGGTTCATGCAATGGACCAGGTTGTGTGCTAGGTTAAATGGAAACATTACTTGGATTATGAAAAAATGGTATTAGAGCAGGTCATGCCCTTTTGGATCAAGTTATTTCAGGATTTTTATTGATATACACAACCTAGGAATATCAGGTCTTGAAGTTCTGGTTATGAGTAGGGTTCCTGGAAAGAACACCTTTTGAAAAACCTTGAGTCACCATGGGTTGTTGGAATTTTATTTGACTTATCCTCAAGGTGAGACGTACCTAATGCTAACTGTATATGGACATGGGTGGGTTATAGTGGTTTGGTTGTTTTATCAAATTATTGAGATGTATTTAGCTATGTTTTAAGTTATGAAAGTGGTAAAAAAAATTGTTGAAAAAATATCATAATATGTTTTGATGGTGGTATTTATGGTTTTCATTATGGTTATTGCTTCTTGTAAAAAATGACTCCCTAAAGAATTCCTATGAAACTATGGGAAGGGGAAATGGGAGTTCTCCCTCACAAATTGATCAGATATTAGTTGAAGTTGTGGTTTGATCTATCCAAGTTTTGGGTCAAGGGTTGGGATCTGGTCCTGTTCAGGTTAGAGAAACTAAACAAGGTCTTATATAGGATAAATATTAGGAGTTCCTTAAAAACAAGCCTCCTTCTTTATGAGGTAGCATGGAACCTCAGGAATCATAGGAGTGTCTTGAAAAGATATAAATGATGTTCTAATTTCGCGATACTTATGACTCTATTCGAGTGAAATTTGCTTCGTTCTTATTGGAAGGTCCTATTCGTAGGTGGTTGGACTTGGTGGTTCAAGCTGGGAAGCATGAAATTTATTTTGGAAAGACTTCATGGTCATTTTCAATGACCAATATTGTTTTGAGGTCTCGTCCAATCCTAGATCCCATGAGCTTTTGGAGCTGATCCAGGGAAGTCAGTCTGTGATGGAATATTTTAATAACTTTATGTTGGGTAAAAATACCATAAGGTGTCCTCTCGGTATGTTTTGGGTGTGATTGTGTTTATTGAAAAAGCCAGATAACTGTGAATGAGAACGGTTAGTGTTTGTAGAAAGCAGGTTTTTAAGGTGGCATAGTTTTCCAGTGTTTGCCAAATTTTGGGCCCTCAAAATCGGGAGTTTGGTTTTTGGAAAAGGATGATTTCCACATAGGGTAACATAGTATGTGAACCATGAAGCCTGATTCGCAGAATGCATATGGTGGTACATGGAACATCGAAGGGAATCGACGGTGTAAGGGAACCGAAAATCATGAGATGGAGACTGTTTATGGGAATGGTTCGTGGGGAGCAATCGGTTTATGGTGAAGTCATGCGGTACACAGAAGGATTCAGTTATGTGGGATTTCTTTTCATTTGTGGAAATGTGGCAGTGATTTACAAGCCTCAAAGGGAGTCATTCAATAAAACATGGTAGTGATTTGGGGCATCGCATATGAAGAGAGGTAGTATGCGAACCGTGTAGGGAATAATGGTTCATAGGAGAAGTGGTATGCAGTGAAGGCTTTACCACTTTTAAGATTTAGTAAATCTACGTTTAATAGATTTTGAGGATCTATTTTCTATATAAGTATATCTAATCCTATAATTAAGTGATAAAGAATTACATTAGAAAAAATCATCACTCTAGTAATTTGGATAATTCTGAAAGTGATCCTCGAGGGAGAATTCTGTGAAGTGGTTCACACAGAATAAATTTTGTCGAATGTTTTTACGGGGAACTTTAGCCCGCAAAGAAAGCAGGATGTGAAGAAGGAAGAGCCAGTACATGGAATTAAAGGTGGTATGTGGAATCTAGAAGTGGTATGTGGAAGGATAATAGTACATGGATGAGGATAAATGATTCACAGTTTCAAAGGCAGTTCATAGAGGAGGAGTAGTATGCAGAAGCAGAGGCAGTATGTGGAAGAGGCAATCTACATACCAGACCCACTACACAATATGCAGAGGAGGCAAGGTGGTATTCATAACAGTCAAGGTGGTTTGTAGAGTACTCAAGGAATCTTTCAAATGCTCTAAAACATTTTTCAAAATCAATTTCTTCTAACCTAACAAAATGCGGAAAATTGGATTTCTTCTATAGGTGAAAAAAGAAATTTAATATAGAATCTAACAACATTGATGATATATGATTTCATGAAAATGAAGGTACCTACAAGTCCATAAACTGTGAGTGGATCCCTTCCAAGTGCAGTGAGTGAATGAAGTGGAAGACGACGATCCTTCCCACCGATAGTGAGCCAGAGGAAGAGACATAGGGAGTGACCCTTGGGAATGTATTGATTATACCCTAAACTTTGTAAAGACAATGATCTTGGGCATAGATGATCTAGCATGGACCTTCTAATTGGTAGTGAAATTTAGTATATTTGGTACATCAACACATTGTGTAATGACCCAAATTTTAATCAATGGAAATCCCCTTATTATTTTCAAATAGTATAATCACATGAAATCACAACACAATGAACTACTAAGTATAATGTGACCTTTAAACATAAAATTTTCACTTTTGTGATTTGAATTTTAAAAATCTAACACACGCGGTTGCGATCAATAAGATGTTTGGAGTCCAATAAGAAAAACTTAATTTTTGGTGAATAGTAACTGACACTAATAAATAGTAATATTACCCTTATAAATAATAATGTTACCCTTATGAATATTAAATCATCCAAGTGAATAAGTAAACATGCCAATGAAAGTGTAAATAAATTTTATCTTTCTTATAAGTAACAATATGATATAATTATATCACAGTGTTGGTATTTTTGTAAGTCATGTATCTTTAATTACAATTTTATGATTAATTTAATAATTTGAAAGAAATTTTATTTTCATAAATATATTATTAAATAATTATTTTAATGACTTATGATTATATGATAATTTTAAGAGACCTTAATTAATTTTTCAAAGTGTTAGAAAAGAAGTTTTAATTTTAAAATTTTTATTTTTCAAGTAAATTATGATTTTAATTAAAAATTAAATTTCTAATATTTATTAAAAAAATCATAAAAATGAGTTCATTTTTTAATTCTAGATATATAAAAATGGTTAGGGTAAATTTTTTGTATTTTTCAAAAATACTTGAATTTTTAGTGAATAGTAAAATATGGTAATCTGCTATATATATAAATTATATGTTAAATACAATATTTATTGAGTCATGGATGATGTAAGAACCTTGGAATATAACTCATATGAACATATTATTATTATATTTTCAATAATCAACATTATTCCTTGTATTGATCAAAATAATAAAATCTTGAAAAAAACCTCCTCTCCTCCACTAAAAACCCACCCTCACCCCCCTCTTCTCTTAACACCTCTAAAGCCCTGTTAATTGTATCAATTATTCTAAAATATCTCCCTAATACCCTATCCCACGTCTATCATCTCTTGTTATCTTCAAAATACCAAATCCTCTCCGCTAAAGAGGTTCTCATGGAAGATATATTCAAGAGGTAAATTCCTCTTTTCATTCCTTTTAATTTATTTCAAGTTCCATTCTTTTCTTTTTCTTTCCTTTCCTCATTTCATGAAAATGTTATGATAACTCCATTACTTTAAATTTATTTTAATTATATTTTTCTAATTTAATAATTCATCATCATCTCTCCATTCCCCTCCTTTTATACTTGGAAAGAAAACACTATCAAAGAGGTGTTAATTTCTCAAATTCAAGGATGACAAGTTTTCAGTTTCTGTTATTATATTAAACTCTAGTCATGAAACCATTTTTATGGTTGAACCAGAATATAGTAAATGTATTGTGTCTAATTTAAGGTTATGTATTATTTTTTACACATTATATTAATTTATAAAGAAAAATGTGTTCGACGTGATCAAAAAACTGCCAATTAACCAAAATAGTCATCATTAAAGTTTTATATAATGATTCATATTCACTATAAATAACCAAATTAATTTTATAAACAAGTAATATACTTAATTTTCACTAATATCATATAACTTCAGTTATGGAGAACCATTCTCATCTTACATGTTTATACGTACATGTATATAAGTAAACTAATCATGAAAACCAATAAAACACACAATGAAATTAAACCTATTAACCCATTAAAAAGGTAATGAATGAACATTATAAGGTTATAATAAATCAATTTCATAATTAAGAGTTTCGGGATATATTACCTAATGAATGTAATTTTGTTATCCAGGATATTAAGATCAATGGAAGAACACCTTTAGACTTAAGGTAAGGGATTCCACCAGAACCTCCTTTATTCTATCGGGTTGCTCTATCATTATTTTTACCCAAATGAAGTTATTTTTTATATAACTATTTTAAATTCTTTTTATATTATTCAAAATCATGTATCAATATTCATTCATTATTCACTTTTAGATATATATATTTTTAAGTGGTTCTCTCCTCAATACTTCACGATATGTAAACTCGTTTTATGGGAACTTCATGAATTCATTTCTAATTTCAAGTCCACTCTATCTTATGTTTTAAGGAAAAAAAATTATAAAATTAATATTTTTATTATGAAATAATTATTGGTTCATTTATTATTTTATATAAAATATTATTCCCATTTCTATTTTAACGTTTCTTTAGTATTTTCCTTTAAAACCCACTAAAATGTTTTAATTCTAAAATTTCTTAAATAATCTTATTAAATTTTTTCACTTATGTTTTAAATATATCACTATGATATATGAATATTTTCCCTTATTAATGTCTAGGTATGTTTTAATTCTTTTATTTTATGAATACTTGTATGATATGCCCATCTATTTTGTTTAATGACATGATTATGATACTAATTCCTTTCCATGGGTACTATTGTGTTTATGTATGATTGATTATGTATGATTATATATGTGGAAATAATATTCATGAAAATGTTTTAATTGGTGCACCTATATATAACTTCAATGCATTGGGTAAAGTTGAGTCTTGTGAGACGCTATCTACAATGGTCTTGGCAGTTAGCCTTGACTCGTGCTACAATGTGCAAGGATCTTGGTGGTTAACCTTGACTTGTGTATCTTAATGTGAAATGAGCCTTTACTCATGCTAATTTCTTGTTTTATGTTGCTTCCACCTTACTATGAATCCATTTTTATATGATACCATGTTTATATATTATGATTCCATATGTTCCATGCCATTTTATATCATTATGTCTTGACTTCTAACCCATGTCCTAAAGATTTATTCTTATGTTTATCCCCTTATTGGGATTTTAGCTCATCCCTTTGTTCATGTTATACGCAGGTTATCCTATGAATATGTATGAGAACAATGGATGTTAAGATCTATTTATGAAAATTAAATAAATAAATGTTTTATTTTGTCGCATGTTTTCAGTTTTATATACCTAGTCTTCCTAGACAATAGACTTTATGATCTTTTCCTTATAATATGATGATTTAATATGATTAAAGTTATGTAATGAAATGTGTAAAAGGATAGGGTCACTATAAATATTTGTTTTATGTTCCTTGGGTGTATCCGAGTGAGTATAAACCAAGTAAAAAACATTGTGTCTTGTGAATGATTTCATTTTTTTATATATTTCTACAAGAGAAAGAGAAAAGTGTGTATCGTTTAATGAAGAAATAATATCCAAAAAGGTAACCATTTTAATCTGTCATACTGTGATTCACCACCCCCACCCCCCCTCATGTTATTTGACTTAGTGGACCTAACAATTTGTATTAGAAGGAAATTTTAAAAGTTAGTGGTTCTCTCTCAGTAGAAGAAATTAAGGCAGTCAGTCCTAAAGGAATTCCAATATTCAATGAAAACAATTTTCAACTATGGAATAATCAGATGCATCACTAATTCTGATCATTAGTAATGTATGTCTTCACACTATCTATGCATGGAATATCATCTGATATCAATAGTGGTGCTTTTTCAAATGCTGAAAGAAGATAAATTGATGTTGATGCTAAAAAGATCAATTCTTTAGGGGGATCCCTGTCAAATGAAATTTATATGATGGTGATGTCAGGTATAACATCGCATTCTATGTGGGAAAAGCTATTGAATATCTATAAATGATATTCAAAGGTCAGAGAGAAAACATTGTAGGTTTTGTGGAACAAATATGAAGATATGATAATGAACCCAAATGAATCAATTGATACATTATTAGACAGGGTGAATGTTGTAGTGGAAGACATGCATGTTCTTGGAGAATTTATTTAAAATATAATATTGTGAAGTGTATATTGAGGAAAATCCCACCTCAGATTAATCTGAATGTTTTAGTATTGGAATATAAAGATTCAAAGGAGCTGACATTGGATAACTTTCCTTGTACTCTTGTTGTATATTAAATGAGAAATGATGATAACAATGTTGTGGAAAAGGGGAAATCCAAAGAAGTGGAATTTAAGGCCATGAATAATTTCTCTATTAAATACATCCTAGAGGAAGATAATTTGGATGATTTCATGTCATTTATCTCTTCAAATATGCAATGATTAAAAAGAAAATTCAAAGGTAAACTTCCATTTTCATACTTTTGATGTGGAAATGTTGTTAATTTTGTAGAAAAGTTTCCTAAGAAGTTTGAAGATGATGATGAAGAAAATTATGAAATTCCACAAAATAAGTGTTCATCAAATGTGAAATTTATGATAAGTTATTTAAGAAAGTTCTTCAGAAAGAATGATCTACTTTCAAAAGAAGATGAATGTTTAGAAGAATCTGATACGGAAGAGTTGGATGATGGTAAGGATCATGATGTAAATTCTTTGGTGGAAGTTGTCAAAAATTCCACAACAAAATAAGAAATTGATAATGAATAAAGAGATATAGAAGTAAGATTTAACCTTCAGGCTGAATTAGATTTTTCTATTGAAGAGATAGATGTTTGGAGATCCAAAAAAAGAAATATAAAAAAAGTGGTTTGTGATGCCCAAATCTATATGCAGTATTAGGAAGAAGATAATTCTTAGCTTAATAAGGAAATTTAAAAACTGAAGTCTTTAATACCAGAATGTTCAAAAAAGGTGGTTGAGTACAAACTCAAAATTGAATTATAGAAAATAAAGATCAATGTTTTCACTAGAATTGGAAAAGATAAAATCAAACATATCGAAGAACTTGAATAATAAGTGGTGTTCTATGGTGAAGTGTTAAGGATCAAGAAAAATCATTGACCCATAGAACAACATTGGTAAAATATATTACATAGAGAACAAAAAAGATGAAAGTGGAGCATGGTTTTCCAGAAAAATAGAAAGCAATAATGGATTAAGTCAAACCACAAGAACCTACTCCAACATTGAATATTGATTTTGGTACAAAGCGGAATCATAAGATTCAGAGGACCTAAGGGATAACCATGTATATATTATTTTTATTCAGGAATGTACCCTGCATAAGATGTTATTGTTATGGAAAGATGGGATATGCACAAAATTTTTGTTACATAGAATAGTGATACTGAATGGAACAGGACTAACAAAGGCATTCATGCAGAGATAAATTTTCCAGGACACCATTTGATGGTCACTATTTCCGGTGTAGAGGATTTGGACACATGGAAAGATATTTCTCATCAAAAATATAGAGGAATGTGTGAAATTAGACTATGGTTCGTTATAAACATCAAAAAAATGTATCATCAATTTAACTAAATGTGAAAAATCTATTGGAAACTCTACAAGATGAAGTTGGTCCAACATGTTCTTAATAATGTTATGATTATAAATCCATACTATGTATGAATTCAGAAAAATGGATCAAAAAGAAAAGATATAAGAATGCAGTGGTTGTAGAAATTGCATTCAAGGCATCATATTGCATTAGGATATGGATCATTGATAGTGGATGCACCTCCCTTAGGACAGTAAACAAGGATATTTTGATGGGAATTAGGTTTGATAAAGAAGGTATCATGATATTTTGAAATGATGAATAGTTGAAAATTATTGGATCTAGTAAAGAAAAGTTTTGGGGGAAAGTCATGAAACTTGGAGATGTCTAGGTTATTGGAGTTCGTAGTCACAAATTGTGGAGTGTGAGTCAATTTTATGATTCAGGACATTCCATAATATTTTCCATAAAATTATGTTTCATCAAGGAAAAATATAGTGTTGTTTTATTACAAGGAGAGTGTACAAAAGAGACTATCTACCTCGTGAGTGGAGAAGAAGATATGTTCATTCTATCCAAGGAATAATAAAATAAGTTGTGGCATAAACGTCTTGGCCATGTGAGACATACATCATTGAAATATCTGATTAAATATGATGTGCTTGAGATCTCTATAGATTATCACATGTTCATATACATATGTGTGATTTCTTCCAACAAGTGAAGGTCATTCAAATGACTTATAAGGCAAAAGAGAAACTATCAACAAGATTACTTGAGTTGGTTCATATTGATGTGTGTGGACCAATTTCACCAAGAGATCTTGAGGGGAGGAGATATTATGTTCTCTTCATTGATGATTATAGTAGAATGGGTTGGGTATCAATAATTACCCACAAGTCTGACGTGTTCAGTTTCATTACAAGATATTAATGGGAAGTTGAAAATATACTAGATCAAAAAATCCAAAAGACCCGGACAAATAATGGAATAGAGTTAAAAAATATAAAAGTGGAGGATTATCTTGAGAATCATGGGATAAGGCTTCAAGTTTTAGTGGTGAGAACTCCACGCCAGAATGGAGTTTTTGATAGAAGAAATCAGATTGTCAATAACCTAGCCAGAACAATGCTAATTGAGAAATACCTTCTAGGGAAATTTTGGAATGAAGTAGCAATGAAAACAGTCTACAATTCCAATATATATTTACTATGTATAAAATAAGAGACGAATTCATATGAGCTATGGTATAGAAACAATCCATCATTTAAGTACTTTTGAATCATTGGAAGTAAGTGTTTCATTCTCGAAAAGGAGAAACATAGAAAGTTTTAATGTTATAGAGATGAAGGAATATTTCTTTTCTACTCAAAGAAAATTAAAGAATATAAATTCTTCAAAAAGATTCTTAGAAATATTGTTGAAATACATGATGTAACCATAGGGGACAATGAGGATAATATTCATCAAAAACATGACCAGTCATAAGAGAATAGTGATGATGAAATAAGAAGATCCGGGGATTATCTAGTTCCATTGGTTGATTTAGAAGAAGATTCTGATGATGAAAAAGATGAGAAAAATTCAATATCATCACAATAATAGAATAGAAGAGCTGAAATTGATAGACAGAACATAATTGGTGACCAGATAGCTCTAGTAAAGATAAGATGGATTAATACTCTACAATAAGAATCATTCCTATCACAAGTAGAACATAAATATTTTTATTAAGTAGCTGGTGATGAGAATTCAATTCACTATATCAATGAAGATCTTGAAAAAATTGAGAAGATTCGTACATGGGATATTGTTTCGAGGCCGATAGAGAAGAATGTTATCGAGAAAAAAAGGGTCTATAATATTAAAATGAATGAAGATGGGGTTGTGATCCAAAATAAGGCATTACTAGTGTGAAAAGGATACTCTCAGATATAGTGTATTGATGTTGATGATACATTTTAACCTATTGAAAAGCTAGATACATTTAGATTATTGTTGGCCATAGTAGTGCAAAGAAAGTTCATAGTGTTCCAGATGGATGTCAAGTCAACATTTCCAAAAGAATTTCTGGAAGAAGAATTTTACATTGAGTAGAAACACAGTTTTCTCATTCATGAAGATGAGAACAAGGTTTTTTGGATGAAGAATACTTTATATGGTTTCAATCATGCACTGCGATCATGGTATTAAAGGATATATTAGTTTCTGAAAAAGTTTAGTTTTCAACGTGGTGGGGTTGATTACAATCTATATCTCAACCATGATAGTAATAAAAAATGATGGTTTTGGTATATATTATTGACATGATACTTGAAGGATCATATGAAGTGAAATGCGTTCAATTTTCTGAATTTATGAAAAATAATATTGTAATGTTAATGATCGATGAATTGTCATTTTTCTCGATTTATAGGTAACACAAGGAATGAATGGAACATTCATTTATTTTGTATAAATATTTCAAAGAAGTTTTTTGAAGGTTTGGAATCAATAATTACTCAAATATAAATACTCTTGTGGCTACCATGATGAAACTATATTGGAATTATGAAGGAAAATCAGTCAATGTCACAAAATATAGGCAGATCATTGAAAGTCTATTGTACATAACAGTGACATGACCTGATATTGTTTTCCCCATTCCAAGCAGTGATATATCAATGCAATACCATGTAAACCCAAATTATTTCAGTCAAAATAATACTCTAGTATATCAAGATAATTGTGGATTTTGGTTTGATCTATAATGATAAATCTCAACAAGTTAATGGGATATACAGATGTATATTGGCCTAGATCAATAGATAACAAAAAATCAATGACATGAGGTGCATTCTATCTTGGTGGATTATGTATTTATTGTCTAGGAAAGAAACAATATTGCATTTAATTGAGTATCGTGCATGTTGAGAATAGTGTGGCCACTCAAGCATGCACACAGTTATTGTGGATGAAACAGTAGCTTAAGGATATGGAGGTTGATGTGAATTCTCTGATCAAAACCTATTGTGATAATTCAAGTTCTATAAATATCATAAAAAATCCCTTCCATCATTATAAGAAAAATCAAATTTAAATAAAATATCATTTTATTAAGGTTAAAGTGGAGAAAGGGATAGTGAAGTTGGATTATGTTCCCATAGAACTACAAGTTTCATACATTCTGAAAACATCCTTACATAAAGAATCATTTGAAAGGAATCAACTGGATTTGGGAGTCCAGTTGACTCCCTTCACTTGAAAAACGTTTCGATGTGTGACCCCCTCTCCCTGAGGTATGGCGTGTTTTTTACTAATGAGATAATTTTTGTTCTTTACCCTTTTGTAGACATAATAGGATTGGCCATCAGGTTCATTGACGAAGGAAGAGAAATTATTCAATTGAAGGGAGAAAATTTCATAGTCAAGACATAGGGAGAACTGTTAGGTGAAGCAGTGAGATAAGGGGAGTTGAAGACGTTAGAGGGAGTAGTAACGTAGGGGGATTATTAAATCTTAAAATGATATATGTGTTTGATCAAAGGACATATATCATGACAACTGAGGTTCGTGATGAAAGAAATTGTTTGGTTTTAAGAATCGGTATCATGAATTAAGTGATTCATTTATGGAAAATTCATTATACTCTTGTTTCTCATGCCAAGAATGGATCTTGTGGGATTATATTATGTGTTGGGTAAATCCTTGATCACTATCTTAATCACAAGAAGTGAATATGGGAAGAATTTGGAAGAATCATTAATGTTGTATCAAATTATGAAAGTGTTGTCAACAAAACCAAAGCGGAGATCGTTGTGTAAAATTATTTTAAATATAATCTCGGTATGTTTTGGATGTAATTGTGTTTTTTTTTTGACAATGACAAATGATTGTGAATGATCATAGTTGGTGTTTTTTCAAAGCAGGTTTTTAGGTTGGCGTAGTTTCCCAGTACTTGCCAAATCATTAGGCCTCAAAATCAAGAGTTTGGTTTTTGGAAAAGGATGATTTTTGGATGGGGGAACATAGTACGCATACCATAAATCCCAGTTCATGGAATTAATATGGGGAATATGTGGAAAGTAAATGGTAATTGTATAATTAAGGGAACCACAAATCATGAGATAGAGACCACGTACTGGAACGGTTCGTAAGGAGTAATCGGTTCACGGTGAAGTCATGTGGTACGCATAAGGCTTGAGGTACGTGGGTTGGATTTTCATTCATGGAAATGAGGTGAAGATTGATAATCCATGAAGTAATTCATTCTTTAAAATGAGATAGTTATTTGGGTTGCTTTGTATAAAGAGAGGAAGTATGTGAACCATGTAGGGAAGAATAGTTCGTGGGAGAAGTGGCACGCGGTGATGGATATACCACAATAAAGATTTGGTAAATATCAAATTAGAGGATTTTTTGGATTTATTTTTGTATATAAGGATTTATAATACTATCATTAAGTGAGAGATAATTCCATTAAATAAAATCTTCACTTTGGGAATTCTGTTAAGTCTGAAAGTGATCCTCGAGGGAGAATTCCACGAAGTGGTTCGCATGGAATCAATTCTGCTGAAAGTTTTTTCAAGGAACTGTAGCCCACAAAATAATTGGTATGCAGAGGAGGAAGAGCTAGTATGTGGAATAGAATATGTTATGTGGAATCTATAAGTGGTACATGAAATGATAAAAATATGTATGGGGGGATAAACGATTCGCAGAACCAAAGGCAGTCCGTAGAGGAGGAGCGGTATGTGGAAGCCGAGGCAGTGAATGAAAGAGGAAATCCTCATACCATACTCAATACACAGTGCAGGGAGGAAGTAAGGTGGTATGTAGAATAAGAAAGTTGATTAACATAATACTAATGGAAGCTTTCAAAATCTATAAAATATTTTGCAAAATCATTTTCTAGTAACCTAAAAGTATGTGGAAAATTGGATATCATCTATTGTTGAAAAATGAGCCTTAATAGAGCATATACCAACATTGAGGACGCATTATTTCATAAAAATTAATGGAATTTTATGCCTATAAATTGTGAGTGGATCCCTTTCAAGAGAACTGATCAAAGGAAGAGGAAGACGGTGATCTTACCCACTAGTAGTGGGCCAGAGGAAGAGACATTGGGAGTGTCCCTTGGGAATGTAGTGAGCAGACCCTAAACTTTTTAAAAGTTTTGAGCTTGGGCATAGAAGATGTAGCCCGAAACTTGTAATTGGTAGTGAGATTTAGTGGATTTGGTACATTGGAACATCACTATTTTATTCTCCATGGACATATCCTATTGAGGGTGAACGAAGTAAAAAAATTTGTTCCATGTGTATGATTTCATTTCTGTACATTTATTTCTATGGGAGAAAGAGAGAATTGTGTGTTTTAAAACGAAACAAGATCGGAAGGTGTAGGAGTTCTAATTATTCATACCCTAATCCCCCCCCCCTTCAATAATTTGACCTAGTGGACCGAGAACTTTTCTGAGTTAGTTCGGTATGCACCCGAGCTCATTTCCAAAAAAAATGAAAGCTCGGATGTTCGGGAAGGGTTTTTGGCCAGAGATACAATCACAATCCATTTTGTTCAAAATCAAGACCTATACTGAGGTTTTTAATTGTTCCATGATGGTAGAGATCAATAATAATGACTATTATGGTTTCCATGGATCAGTGTCATATGTGGGTAGTACAGGTATGTCAAAGAATAAGAGGAAGCACAATGAGCAGGGGAAGAAGGGGGGTCGTAGATCAGGTCATCCTTCCCAATTGTCTTCATATATGGATTCGAATGCTGGGGAAGTCATGTTCCATCAGTGCAGGTAGGTAGGACACATATGAACTATGTGCACATCTCCTACTAGGCATCGTCATCGATGTCTATCTATGGGAAAATTTTATCATTTTTTGAAAATTAGCAAGCCCATATCAGAGTGGTGTATGATTTGTTAATTTTAAAGGGATTTTAGGCCAGTTATAACTATCTATGCCAGAATTTTCTTGGTTAAGTGGTATTTTCAACAGGGATAGATCATCTTCTAGCCAGTGTCAGTTAAGGGTTGAACCTCAGGCTAGTTATTGTTCTCAGGCTCAGACTGAGATCAGGAATATTTATGTAGTGGATCGATCACCATCAGAGTCGAATGATAGTCCTGCAACATTTTGTGGTACTATTTTTTTTACATAACCCTTAGTTGTAGTTTTGTTTTGAAACTGGAGCATATGTTTCATTTATCTCTTCTCACCTTCTATATGTATTGAAATTACTAACTTATCTTATACCATATGTAATGGAGTTGGTAACACCACTTAGTAATAAGTGAGATTAAGGTTTTGGAAGTCTATATTGTAAAATCACCATGTTAGGGGTCCAGTTGTAATGGGATTTCCTTATTCAAGATATGGAATTCTATGATTAAATCCATTGTATGGATTTTATGGTTCACTTTTAGGCACACATTGATTTTTATAGACTATGAGTGAGTTTTGTGTAACCTAATAAGAGTGCCCAGATATTTCATGGTGAATGAGTTCCTCGGTCAGGATGTGATGGACCCCCACTTCTGATATTGGGAAATCTCAATTTTTATTTATAGTCGCTCATGTTGGAGGACTATGGTGGTTCTCCGGAGGTTGAATTTCATCCAATGGTGGATGAGTTCCTAGAGGATTTACTATAGCATTTTTTAGGTTGTCCTCTGGAGTTGTATGTGGATTTTTCCATTGATTTGGTATCGGGAACATAACCAATATCTCTTCCCACATACCGTATGCACCCCACCATGTTGTGGGAATTAACGTTACTGTTAGAAAATTTGGAATACAAAGGATTCATTCACTTGAGCATCTCACCTTGGGTTTCCCCAATTCTATTTTCAAAAAAAGGATGATGAATCTCTATGATTTTTCATTAATTACCAAAAGTTGAATAAGGTAAAAATCTTGAATAAATATAAATTTCCCCAAATTAAATAACTTTTTTACCATATTAAAGGACAAGGTGTTTAAATAATATTGAAATTCATTTTGGTTATCACCAAGTTAGAGTTAGAGAAAGATTTTTTCAGAAAATATACTTCCATAGTTGGTACAGACATTTCAAATATTTGTTCATTCCTTTCAGGATGAAAAATTCTCTAGTTATATTTATGGAACTTATGAATAGGGTGTTCTAATAGTATCTTAATTCTTTTGTTGTGGTTTTCTTGGATTTCATCCTAGTTTATTCAGGGATCATGGATGATAATGAGCAGGATTTGAGAATTATATTGGGCACTCTTTGGGATCATAACCTCTGTGCCATATTTTTTAAGTGCATCTTCTAGATCAAGGAGGTGAAGTTTATATGCCATGTGATCTCAAAATTAAGTGTTTCAGTGGACCACAATAAGATCATTGTAGTAATTTGATGGGAACATCTGAAGAACACTATGGCATCTCGCCTTTTTATTACATAACTTTTCATTAACTTTTACATACATAGGATCTTTGAAGTCTAGTGTCTTGGAAATCAGGAACAATAAAACATGAATACAACATAAAACATTCTTCTAATCCACTTTTAAGGCTTCATCATAAGTTTTTCCTAAGTACAATTACTGCATCTCATATCCTGGAGGCATACATCAAAGGAAACGGTGAGCAAAAGCCTCAGTAAGGAAAACAAGTGACACAATTGACATGTGATCTTGAAGAAAATTAATAAGAACATGATAAAAGTCATAAAGGCATGAGCAGTGGAAGAATAGGAATATCATAAAAAATAAGATTAATCATAACTTGAATATGTGGCTACAACATTACATTTAGACATTCAAGAACACATCACCATGGTTTAACCCCGAGGTGACATAAAAATTACCAAGGTTATTCACCAAGGTATCGTGAAACTTGTCCTCTCTAGAGATTAATTCTTTACACAATGCATTGGAGTGCTATCAAGGAGCACCCTTAATATGTCTTTACTTTAATTTGATCCACATAGATCATAATCAAACATTTCATAAATAACCCATATAGAATAAAAGAACTGGGTTTCATTTCAAAATCGTGACATTTTAAAAGTTCTTAAAAATAAGATCAATATGTCATTTATAACCCATGGAAAGGCAGTGAGGGTTATATGTATGTCCATTACAGTAATAGAATATCATTTTTATATATTTATGAACACCCATAGAAAAAAAATAGGTCTTCGTATTCACATAAATAAACAAGATAATTTCTTGAGATAAAGAGATAGAATATTTGAGATGAAATTTCTACAGCATAACAACTATATAACATGGTTTTAAAAAATAATAAAAAGATAGTGGACAAGGTTCACCCACTCATAAATTATTCATAATATATTATAAATTCAGAATAATAAGGAAATAAGAAAATGGTATGGAAATTTGAATGACATACCACATGAAAAGGAAACATGAAAGAAAAGAGAAGATGAGATTTCCTTTTACGAAACATTCAGCAGCCTAACGGTGTCACTTAAAGATTTAGAAAACAAATTTATGAGAGTTTAAAGGGTATATCAACAATTAGACATGAAATGGATAGTAAATAGAACATATAATAACATTCCCTCAACATAAATAGATGGAAATGAGAATACACAACATGAGGAAGTCATGACTTAAAAAGAGGAGGGTGAAAGGATCCCTTACCTTGAAGAGTAAAATTGAAAGCATGAAGTTCGGGACCTTAGGAAGATTGAGGGAACCTTGGGAGGACTCTTTGGGAGGTAAGGAGACCATAACTTCGTTGAGGATTATTTTGGAATGAAATTAATGAGGTAAATGGCTTAGTATTTATAGGAAAAGTGAGTGAATAAATTATTAATTTCTAAGGGATACCTCATCGATAGTAATTTAAAAACCATGGGCTTGACCATGGTATTTTCCCATGGTATTGGCCACTTGGGACACCTCATAGAATATATCACTATTCATAAGTTGACCGGAAATCTTACATCATTAATGATGTCATTAAATACCTGAAACTCAAAACTGCATTTTTACTATTCACCGAAAATTCAATTGTTTCAGAAAAATACCTAAAATTCACCCTAACCAAATATCGATGATCTGAATTCAAAAATGAATTTCATTATACGAAAATACATTTGTAAATATTTTTTAATTTAATTTTTAAATAAAATCATTATTTTTCCCAAAAATACATCTTTAAAACTATAACTCATTTTATAACACCATAAAAGAGTAATCAAGGTCCCGTAAAATTATTGAATAACTATAAGACAATAAAGTAACAATTTATGATTAAATTCCATGGAAATAAATTTCCATTTTAAATTATTAAATTAATTATAAAATTGAAAATATAATATTTTTGACATATAAAATTACAAATACATAAACAATGATCATTTTT
This sequence comes from Viscum album, assembly GCA_963277665.1. Taxonomy (NCBI): domain Eukaryota; kingdom Viridiplantae; phylum Streptophyta; class Magnoliopsida; order Santalales; family Viscaceae; genus Viscum; species Viscum album. The sequence continues at coordinate 784,980,975 of OY728156.1, read as the reverse complement.
TCACATTTAAGATGCCTAAAATGTATTTATACATTCATGGGTGAAGTTTCTATTTTTTTGGTCAAATTACTATTCATTACTATTCATATGGGTATGTTACTATTCCTACTTTACTATTCACAAAAAACCAAGTTTATCTTATTTGACTCTAAATTTTTTACTGAATACAACTGTAAAAGACCATTTCTCGAAAATCATTTCACATTATTGATTATTTAATGAATACAAAAATATTTTAAAATACTCTTTTTTTACTAAATTCATCAATAATACACATCCTATATTTATTCAGATATTTGAAATTCACAAACTTTTCCATAAGAAGAAATAACAATTTTATTTATATAAAAATATTACACAAAGCAGATGAGGTCTCATTACATAGCCCCTTATTACACCAGTATAGGACCTATGTGTTAGGTGTGATATGGTGACAGAATCTTGGGGTGGTTCAGACAACATTTCTCGAGTGGTGATTTCTCTTAGCTTGAACTTCTCCCTTAGTTGATTTCGTTCAAGCTTCTTATGTTGAAGTTCAGCTTAGGCTTGGTCTATAGAAAATCCCAATGATGCTACCTCCTTCCCAAGCTCCGAAAGATGGGCTTCATATGGCTCGAGTATACTAGATGAGGTCATTCAATCTTCTTTCTATATTAATTAACCAAGATAACTATATTTATAAAAACACGACGTTGAGATTATAGTTTCTAATGGTCATATTGACCAATGGTCATATAACAGTCAAAACACAACGGTCACATTTTAATTATACCCACAAAATTAGGAAACAAATATAATAAAAAAGTTCGGGTCATTGCATTCTTCTCCCCTTAAAAAAATTTCATCCCTGAAATTTTATCCTGTAACCTCTAATGGGAAAATGTGTGGGTACTTCTATCTCATAGACTCCTCCAATTCCCAAGTGGCCTCTTCATGTTTGTGGTTCCTCCACAACACCTTAACAGGGTGGGTAGTCTTGTTGCGTAGAACCTTGTCTCTACGATCCAAGATCTCCACCAGCTGCACCTCATAAGAGAGTTCATGTTCTAGTTGTAGCACCTCTGGATTTAGTACATGTGAAGGTTTAGGTATGTACTTCCTTAAGAGGGATGTGTGGAAGACATCACGAACTTGGGATAGATTTGGAGGAAGTGCAAATCGATAGGCCACTACTCCCACGCAATCAAGGATTTCATAGGGGTAATGTACCTAGGGTTGAGCTTCCCTTTCTTCTCAAACCTCATGACTCTCTTCCAAGGTGAAATCTGAAGAAAGACTTTGTCACCAACATCAAACTCCAAGTCCCTTCGATGGTTGTCGGCATAGTTCTTTTGTCGACTCTGTGCATCCTTAATGTGTTGTTGGATGGAATGGACCTTTTCTACCATCTCTTGCACAATATCAGTCCCATGAATCTTTCTCTTGCCAGCTTCATCCCAACAAGTAGGAGTTCTACATCTCTTCCCATATAAATCTTCATAGGGTTCCATTTGAATGTTTGAGTGGAAGTTGTTGTTGTAAGAGAACTCAACTAAAGAGAGATATTTATTCCATCCACCTTAAATTCCATTGAGAAAGTTCTCAACATGTCCTTGAGTGTTTCAATAGTCCTTTCGGATTGGCCATCAGTTTGATGGTTATAGGACATACTGAAATTCAATTCAATGCTTAGATCTTGTTGAAGACTTCTACATAATTTTTATGTGAACCTTGGATAATGATTAGATATGATAGAAAGTGGAACTCCATGCATCCTTACCAATTCCTTCACATAAATCCTGGAAAGTTGATCAAGAGATAAATCTTCCCGAATGGAGATAAAATGGGCAGTCTTGGTGAGACGGCCCACAATAACCCATAACGCAATATTTCCTTTGGAAGTTATCTGGAGACCAGTGACAAAGTCCACAGTGATATTATCCCACTTCCATGCTGGTATGGGTAGTGGTTGTAATACCCCTTTAGGAAGTTGTCACTCTGCCTTCACTTGCTGACATACCAGGCACCTTGAAGTGTTTTCAGAAATCACCCTTTTCATATTATCCCACCAATAATGATCACAAAGGTCCCTATACATTTTTATGCTACCAGGATGTATAGAGAAAGTATATCTATGAGCTTCATCCATCATCTCCTTCTTTATTTCCAGAATATATGGAACACATAGTCTCTTAAGAAATTTCAGTACACCATCTTGATCAATATTGAACTCATGAAACTTCCCATCCTTCACAGCCTCAAACTTCTTCTGTAACAAAATATCTTCATTCTGAGTTTTTTTGATCTTATCTAGTAGTGACGGTTGAGAAATCATTTGGTTTAGGGTTGATGATTTCTATTACCTTATAATTCCCATTTCCACCTTTACTAGGTCATTGATCAAGGGATCTATTTGAATCCTCATAATGGATAGAACAATTGGGTATTTTCTGCTTAATGCATCATCAACATTGTTTGCTCTTTCAAGATGATAATGAATTGAACAATCATAGTCTTTAAGGAGTTCCAACCATCTCCTTTGTCTCATGTTAAATTCCATTTGTGTGAAAATATACTTCAAACATTGATGGTCTTTGTATATATCAAATTTCTCCGTATAAAGATAGTGCCTCCATATCTTCAGAGCAAAAATGGATGCCGCCAGATCCAGATAATGCGTAGGATAGTCCTTCTCATGAGTCTTCAACTGCCGAGATGCATAAGTAATGACCTTTTCATTTTTCATGAGGACACACCCAAGACCTTTCATAGATGCATCGCTAAAAATAACAAATCCTTCTCTACTAGAGGACAGAGTTAACACAGGTGTAGTAACCAATCTCTTCTTCAGCTCTTGGAAACATTCCTCACACTCCTTCTTCCAGATGAACTTGACCCCTTTTTGAGTTAACTTGGTTAATGGATTATAAAGTCGTGAAATTTTTTTCACAAACCTCCTATAATATCCCGCTAATCCAAGGAAACTACGAATATCAGTTATTATTGTAGGCTGAGGCCACTCCTCTACAACTTTTGTCTTTTCAGGGTCAACTGTGATTCCTTCATTGGTAACAATGTGCCCCAAGAAAGCAACTTGTTGTAACCAGAATTCACATTTAATGAACATTCCACAAATCCTCTCCTTCCGCAGAGTTTTCAAAATAACCCTTAGAGGATCCTCATACTCCTCACAACTTTTGAAATATATCAGAATGTCATCAATAAAAATTACCACAAAGTTATCTAGGTAGTCTTTAAAGACTCTATTCATCAAATTCATAAAAATAGAAAGTGCATTAGTCAGTCCAAAATGAATTACAACAAACTCGTAATGCCCATATCTTGATCGGAAGGCAGTTTTTAGAATATCTTCTTTCTTCACCCCAAATTGATGATAACCAGATTGAAGATCAATCTTAGAGAAGAACTGAGCCACACAAAGTTGTTCAAATAAGTCATCAATTCTAGGAAAAGGGTATTTGTTCTTCATTGTGATCTCATTCAGTTCTCTATAATCAATACATAGCTGCATCGATCCATCCTTATTCTTCACAAAGAGAATAGGTTCTCCCCAAGGAGACACACTTAGTTGGATAAACCCCTTCTACAAAAGATCTTAGAGTTGTTTCTTTAATTCCTTCAGCTCCACATTTTACATCCTATAGGGGGTATTTGATATTTTATGAGATCCAAGTATGAGTTCAATGGAGAACTCTACCTCTCTTTCTGAGGGAGGTCCATGAAACTCCTTAGGAAATATGTCAATGTATTCCTAGATTCTGGGTACATTTTCTATCCATAAACTCTCATTTCCTTCTTCTTATTCACCAATCAATTTTATAAATAAGGATATAGGAGGTTATTCTAGACATATATCAGGTTGACATATCTCTCCTTGAAAGATAACTGTAGGTTTTCCATTCAAGCCTACAGAGATTTCCTTACTTCTGCATTTGATCTTAGCATTATACTTTGAGAGCCAGTCCATCCCTAGAATAATGTCGAATTCCAGCATGGTAATGACTACTAGATTTTCGATAAGATTTTTTTCACCAAAGTAAATACTAGAGTTTATAAACACTGGTGATGCTTGGATAATCCCACCAGGAGTCTTGAATGATAACTCTACTTTTAGAAAATCGGGGGTTGATTCTAAATTATTTATGAACATGGAGGAAATAAAGGAATGCATAGAACCAGAATCAAACAAATTACTTTCTAGCATTGAGAGAACAACAAGAGTACCTTCTACCACATCATTTTAAGAATCAAATTCACCTGTCGTGGTAAAAAAATCATGACCTTGGTCTCTTGGCCTTTGCTGAGGCTGATGGTGGTTCCCCTCTACTGCCCTCAGATTTGGAAAGTGATTGAAAAAGTTCCCAAGTTCTCCACACTTAAACCACTATACATCAGATAGGTCATGCACCATCTTCCCCTTTTCATTAGTGTTTGGAAGTTGAGGTTTCACCTCTCTATGAAAATTCCTCCCAATATGGTCATCTCTTCTACACTTGGATCATTTACTCCCCCCAAGCAAGCAGTTCCCTAAATGATTCTTCCCACATTTATTACATTTGGGACATTGCACTTGCTTGCCTCCTCTTCCGTGATCAAAGATCCTCCCTAAGCTTGGCTCTATTGATCTCTTTTTTCCATTGGATTTATGAGACCATCACGTCTCACCAAACTCCAGTTCTACTTTCATTGAACTTTGCACGATCTCCTCAGAGCTGTCATAATCTTGGTTGGCTAGATTCTTCCACAGATGAGGTCTCAGTCCACCGAAGAATCTACCAACCATACCATTTGGATCCATGAAAAAGCTTGAGGTATATTGTGAAAGTTGAGTGAAGTTCATCTCATAGCTTACGAAAGATTCATTATCCTTCTTCTTTAGCTCGAGAAACTCTTTCTCTATTCTTGTTCTCATGGAACAAGGGAAATACTTACTAAAGAAGATCCCTCTGAACCCACTCCATAGCTTCAACTTCCACTCTTTTCCTCATGTTTTTAATCAACTCCCACCATTGATCAGCTTCTCCTTCTAAGAGATTGATAGCTTGGGTGACCTTCTCTTGCTCTGAACATCGGAGCATAGAAAATATCTTCTCGATAGAGCTGATCCATTTCTCAAAAATCAATGGGTCAGTCGATCCACTAATGTTTGGTGGTCATTGACGCATAAAGGACTAAACATAATGTTGTTCCCTTCATGATGAGATCGGTCTCTCAGCTTGATTCAAGTTATTTTCCATAACTTGAGTCATTTGGTTCATCATTCGCATGAATGTTTCCATTTCAGCTTCCATTGGAGGGCCGTCAGCCCATGGCCCATTGCGGTCACCACTTGCACGGTTCCTCCTATTTCCATCCATTTCTAAAAGAATAAAACCTTAATGATAAACTTATTTCATTTAGGGATCTTTAAACTATAAAGGATTTATGTCTTAAGACTTCTTTAAACAATTACATTTCTCTATAATTCCTTCATAATGATTTATAAAAAGCTTGTGATTAACCAAACATATCCCCCGGGAGTGTCGTAACCAAGAGTGCATCAAGGCACATTGCCGTGCACCAGTTCTCATTCGAGTCTATCTCAAAGTGTCATTTTTGGGTTTACCACTATGTATATCTGTACCAGAGCGTCCTCTACCTGCTTGTATCCAGACAGGGATGTATTTGTTCTATAAACCACTTACTCAATATTCACCAAAATACCAGGAATTTTTTCTATATTTAAACTTTTATATAGGGTTCTTCTTAATGATTTAATATCCTAATTTCCATAAATCTATAAACTACCCTTTGATAACAACTATGGCATCCTGCCTTTTTATTACATAACTTTTCATTACATTTTACAAACATAGGATCTTTAAAGCCTAGTGTCTCGGAAATTAGGAACAATAAAACTTGATTACAACATAAAAAATTCTTCTAATCCACTTGTAAGGATTAATATTAAGTTCTTCCTAAGTACAATTACTACATCTCATATCCTAGAGACTTACATCAAAGGAAAAGGTGAGAAAAAGGCTCAGTAAGGAAAACAAGTGAAACAGTTGACATGTGATCTTGAGCAATATTAATAAGAACATGATAAAAGTTCTAAAGGCATGATAAGTGGAAGAATAGAAATATATTAACAAAAAGAAAATTAATCAAAATTTTAATATGTGGCTATAATATTTCATTTAGACATTCGTGAACAAATCACCAAGTTTTAACCCCAAGGTGTCAAAAAAATTACCAAGGTTATTCTCCAAGTTATCGTGAAACTTGCCATCACTAGAGATTAATTATTTACCCAATGCATTGAAGCACTATCAGGTTTCACCCTTAATATTTCTTTAATTTCATGTGATCCACATAGATCATAATCAAACATTTCATAAATAACCCATAGAGAATAAAATAAATGGGTTTCATTTCAAAATCGTGACGTTTTAAGAGTTCTTAAAAATAAGATCATTATATCATTTATAACCCATGGAAAGGGAGTGACGTTTATATTTATTTCCATTCTAGAATAAAATATATCATTTTTATATATTTATGAACACCCATAGAAACAAAATAGGTCTGGGTATTCACATAAATAAACAAGATAATTTCTTGAGAGAAAGAGATAGAAATTTTGAGATGAAATTTCTGCAGCATAACTTCTATATAACATGGTTTTAGAAAATAATAAAAAGACAGGGGACAAGGGTAACCCACTCATAAATAATTCATAATATAGTATAAATTCAGAATAACATGGATATAATAACATGGTATGGAAATTTGAATGACATACCATGTGAAAAGGAAACATGAAAGAAAAGAGAAGATGTGATTTCCTTTTACGAAAAATTCTGCAGCCTAACGGCATTAATTAAAAATTCAGAAAACAAATTGATGAGATCAGAAATGGTCTCTCAAAAATTATACATGAAATGGAGATTAAAAAATAACACATAATAACTTACCATAAATATAAATAGATGGAAATGAGAAGACACAACATTAGGAAGTCATGACTTAAAAAGAGGAGGGTGAAAGGATCTCTTACCTTGAAGAGTAACTTCAAAAGCTTGAAGTTCGGGACCTTGGGTTTCTTGATGGAACCTTGGGAGGACTCCTTGTGAGGTAAGGAGACCATAAATTATTTGAGGATTATTTTTTAATGAAATGAATGCGGTAAATGTCTTGGTATTTATAGGAAAAGTGAGTGGATAAATTAATAATTTCTAAGGGACACCTCATCAGTGGTATTTGCAAAACGATGGGATTTCCCATGGAATTTTCCCATTGTATTAGCCACCTGGGACACCTAATAGCATATATCACTTTTCATAAGTAGTCCAGAAAGCTTACATCATTATTACATCATTAATGATGTCATTAAACATCCAAAACTCAAAACATCACTTTTACTATTCACCGAAAATTAAACCATTTCAGAAAAATTCCTAAAATTCACCCTAACCAAATACTAAAGCTCTAAATTCAAAAATTAAGTCCATTTTATGAAAAATGTTTATCTAAATATTTTTAATTTAATTTTTAAGTAAAATCATTATTTATCCCAAAAATAGAACTTTAAAACTATAACTCATTTTGTAACACCTTAAAAGAGTAATCAAGGTCCCATAAAATTATCAAATAACTATAAGAAAATAAAGTAATAATTTATGATTAAATTTTATGAAAAAAAAATTCCATTTTAAATTATTAAATCAATTGTAAAATTGAAAATAAAATATTTATGACATACAAAAATACCAAAACTTAAACAATGATCATTTTTTCACTTTTAAGATGTCTAAAATGTATTTATACATTCATCGGTGGAGTTTCAATTTTTTTGGTCAAATTACTATTCATTACTATTCAAATGGTTATGTTACTATTCTTAATTTACTATTCACTAAAACCATGTTGATCTTATTAGACTCTAAATTTCCTACTGAACATAACTTCAGAAGACCATTTCCTGAAGATCATTTCACATTATTAATTATTTAATGAATACAAAAATATTTTAAAATACCCTTTTTTCCAAAATTCATCAATAATACACATCCTATATTTATCCGGATATTTTATATTTAGAAACTCTTCCATAATAAGAAATAACAGTTTTATTTATATAAAAAGATTACACAAAGCAGCTAAGGTCTCATTACATATCCCCTTATTACACCAGCACAAGACAAAAGTGTTAGGTGTGCTATGGTGATAGAATCTTGGGGTGGTTCAGACAACATTTCCTGAGTGGTGATTTCTATCAGCTTAAACTTCTCCCTTAGTCAATCCTGTTAAAGCTTCATACGTTGAAGTTCGGCTTAGGCTTGGTCAAGAGCAAAGCCCAGTGATGCTACCTCCTTCCCAAGCTCCGACAGATGGGCTTCATATAGCTCAAGTCTACTGGATGTGGCTATTCAATCTTCTTTCTGTATTAATTAACCAAGATAACCGTATTTATAAAAACACAACGTCAAGATTATAGTTTCCAACAGTCATATTGACCAAAGGTTATATAATAGTCGAAACACAATGGTCACATTTTAATTATACCCACAAAATTAGGAAACAAATATAATAAAAAAGTTCGGGTCATTACAAATGCATTCAAGATCAGAAGCTTTTTGGTCCTAGCAGGGTATTACAGGCATGCTGTTTAGGATTTATCTCGGCTTAATTCATCCATGATAGGGCTTACCCGGGAAGGGGTGAAGTTTTATTGGTTCTTAGAGTGTCAAGAGTCCTTCGAGGTGATTAATAGGTAGCTAACTACCACCCTTGATCTGATTCTTCTAGAATCTGGAAAGGGTTATGTGGTTTATTTTGATGCCTTAGGTATGGGTATCGAGTGTGTGATGATGTAGAATGACCATGTGGTGGTGCATGGTTCTCTCCAACATCGACCACATGAAAATAATTACTAGAACCCTGGCTTGGAGTGACCAGAAGTGATTCTTTCCTTGAATATGTGGTCTATTATCATTTTTGGGAGAAGTTTGTATTTTATTATGATCATAAGAGTTTGGAAGAAATTTTCTCCCAGAAAGATCTGTATCAAAGGTTGTGTCATTGGGTTGAGTGTCTTTTGAGGTTTGAATTTTATATAATATATAACCCAGGTATAGGTAATGTTTTGGATGTTTCTTTCAGTAGGAAGGTTCCAGTGAAAGTGTTGAACAAGTCCAGTGGTGAGTGGAATTTGATGGGGATCTTTTCTCAAATACATTTACAGACCAAGGATCATAGTGGAGTTGCATTCTTGGCTAGTGTTTATTTAACTTCTTGTATTCTGAAACTAATTTAGTGGGATAAACCATTTTATGTGTTGTTCTATTAGTCTATATAGATCTTTAATGATGGGGATTCACTTTTTTATTGGTATTTGTCTCCTAAGGAATTATTGTTATTAAAGGGTGACTATGTGGTACTGTTATCATTAAGGAAGGTGGTGATGTAGGATAGCCATCAGTCTTAGCAGGTCATTCAACTTGGTTCTACCAAGATGTACTATGACGTGCGTCGAAAGTCTTGGTGGATAGGAATGAGGTGGGATATGGATGACTTTGTATCGTGGTGTTATACATGTCAGCGGGTCAAAGTAGATCATCAAAGGCCCTCTGGTGTGATCCAACCACATCATATTCTTACCTAGAAGTGGGGAGAGATATCCATGGAATTAATTTTTTTCTTTCCTCATAGACCCCATGAGAGGAATTATATATGAATAGTGATTGATCATATAACTAAATCATCCCACTTAATTCCGATCAGGGATTAAAATAAGGTGTATGAGTTAGGTCAATTATATGTTCATGAGGGTGTGAGGATTCAGGGTTTCCCTTTTGTAATTTTTTCTGATAGGTACCACTATTATGCCTCTCATTTTTTGGAAGGCCTTCATAAGGTAATGGGATCAAATTTCTAGTTCAGTACAACATTCCATCCTCAAACGGATGGTTAGATAGAGAAGTAAAATTAAATCTTGGAAGACATGCTCTGAGAATTTGTCATGGATTTCAGAGGTTTATGGGATAGCCATTTTGGATTGGTTGAGTTTTCATGTAACAATAATTACCAATATTTAATTCGAATGGATCCTTTTGAGTATTTTTATGTTCGACCATGTCGGTCTCCTTTTTGATGGGATGAAGTGGGTGACACCTCGTTATTGCAACCAGGCCTTGTGTAAGTATTATATGAGAAGTCCATGAAGATTATATGGTGGATGTTAATATCTCAGATTCATCACAAGTCTTGTTATAATTATGGGAACTGAGATTTGGAGTTTTATTTCGGTGAAATGGTGTTTCTTAAAGTGGCACCTCATTTGGTTCATCATTATTTGGGTAAGAAAATAAAGATGACGCCTAGGTATTTCATACCATTTGATATTACCAAGTGGAGTGGCAAGGTAGAATACAGGTTATATTTTCCTTCATAGTTTACATAAATCCATGATTTGTTACATGTCTCCTAGTTGAAATAGTATAACCTAGATTCGTCTCATGTGTTGAATTGGGAAGAGCTAGAGTTGGAGCCGGATTTGTCAGTGTTTGAGCAGCCAGTGCGAATCATCGATTCCCAAGAGAATGTGTTTCATGGGAAGTCTATTTTCTTGGTCTGAGTTATTTGGAAACATGGAAATGATGTACATGAGACTTTGAATAGAAGTCGTGGGTTGAGAAATAGTATAAATTTTTATTCTCTAATCAAGCTTCAAGTTGAATTTTCGAGGATTGAATGTTTTCATGGTAGAGATAATTTTCACATATTTGTTTTCATTTTGAGGTATTCTATTGTTTATTTTTATTATTGATCCTTTCCCATGGGTTTCCCATGAGTTTTTTTATAAAAAATGAAGAATTTGTGCATGGAAGTAGTTGGTGCGTGATTGACACATTGTTTGTCAAACTATGTGCCCTTTCTGAAAAAAAAAACCATGCAGCCATTTGGAATTTTTTGATACTAAGAAACCACACGGTTGACTCATAGTTTGGAAACCATACAATCTTACCATGTGGCCTATCTAGATCATTAGGATTTTGGTTTCCCACTTTTTCCCTCTCTTTGTATTTAACCCCAAATCAACCATTTTCTTCCCCACTTAGGATTCTGCACCCTAGGTGCCTCCTATCTCCCTCCTTACCCCTTGGATCTCCATTTTTGTAGTGTATTTGGTGGTAAATCTCCAAGAAACTCCATGTCAGTCCCTAATTTCTTGATTTTTTTTCTCCATTAAAGTGTTATTCTTTCCACTTTTTTGGTTTTCATATCTTCAGTGGGTTAGGAACCCTATTTTGGTTAGAATCGTGATTATTTGGGTTCAATATTGATGTTTATAGTTATATATTGCCTTCATAGGGTTATTTTAAGGTGTGGTTTTGGTTTCTCACTAATTTATGGAAGCTTCCAAGCTTGAGTTTGTTGGTTCCATGCTTAAACATTTTTTATGATTATGAAATTCTTTCTTGAGTATTCAAATATGTTCTGTAGAATATTTTTGTGTTTCAAAAGGTGTTTTCAAAAGGATTTGATGTGTGTATGGGTTGAAAAATGGGTTTCCAATGGAAATGGGTTGTCTTTCATGTTTGATTACATTTTTTGTTTCTGAAATGTTTTTATAAATTCTGTAAGTGGCTTAATAAGTTGTGAAAGTGGTGTGAAGCATGTTTTAAAGAGAATTTAGTGTGCGTGTAAAGATGAATGAGTTTTTACGTATGATAAATGATGGTTTTATATGTGTATTCACACTGCTTGTGTGTGAATGTGAATGTGGTGATTATTATGACATGTGAACTATAAAATTCAGCACAAAGGGTAAACATAGGTATCTAGGTAGGTGGACTGGGACTAGTACACTAGTAGTCTTGGAAGTGGCTTGGACTAGATTCATCTATAAATATTGATGACTACAATGCTAACTAAATTATAATGATGAATGGAGATAAATATACATTTGGATGCATTACCCTCTAGTATATCATTAACATGGATTTTTTGTGTTATGGTTGTTATACCATGTTTCGCCAAGATACAAGGTTCCTAGTGTACCATTTTAGCAACTACTTATAGGTTTTTCCCATTACTTAGTGCTCTTTTGTGATATATGATAGAGTTAGTTCCCTAGAACCAACTTCTGTGTACATTATGATAAAAATGTATTCATTGTTTTGAATATTAATAAAATACTTATCACATCATGATTTTTCTTATGAATTAAATATTATGTGATAATTTCTTAAGATTAGTTGTCGCACTAAAAGGTCATAGCATTTATCTAAAATGATGATAACCTAGAAGTTCTACAAAACTATTCTTGAATATATGTTCTATAGCAAGATGAAATCATTATAGGGACACAAAATATAGAGGCCATTAGGATTCGATAATCATAGGACTTTGAGCCACCTTCTCATGGTTTACACCCTTGGTTATATCTAGTGGGATATTATGAGAACAAGACTAGCTAGTAGGAAATACCCATTTATATGTTCCATTGAATGTTCTTATCTGTGAACATGTGTGTTTTTCCATAGAATTTAAGAATATTATTAATGAGTATTATGAGTCACTCACTAATATGTATTGATGAAAACTGTGACAATAGATGTCCTTGGTGAGGTAGGATACCTTGGGTGTGTTACGAGTAATATTACATTAATGAAACATGTCAGAAAATTTTGTCCCTTATGTTATTTAATGGAATTTAATATATCAATCCCTTTGATGTAATTGATATATCCTAAAAAAATTCATGGCCTTGGTGTTCTATAAGAAATTTTTATAACTGGGAAATCAAAGAAAGAGACATGGAGCATATAGGTTGATGGAAAAAGCATGAAACCTAGTTGATTTGAGATGTTGTGATAAAGGGATTATATTACACATTAAGATTCCATATGAGGTGATATATCATTGAAATATTAATGTTTTTTTATATGGGTTCCTTGGTGCATTTCTAGATGTTAACCTTGTACTTTAGGTTGCTTCGCCTAATGCCACTAAGAAAGAGGCCTAGAGGGTCACACCCTAAGTGTATCCAAAATCTTAGTTAAATATTATATTATTATTTATTATTTAACATTTTCAATAAATATAATTCCCATATGTGGTTTAATAATTATTCATGTATACTTGTCCGCATATAAATATTTATTTTCTATTTTCAAAAAATATAATATTTATGTATTTATTGGTGTGTAATGCAGTGATACTTCTTTAATAAATAAATAAAAAAATATTTGAGGTTTGATAAATATTATGGAGGAATGGAATGCTGAGATTTTAGGTTCGGCGAGAAATATTAAATATTGAATAATATTTGATTAAATAATATATAATTATAATTCCCAAGTTAAGAGTATGTTAAGAAATACTGATATTATTATTATTATTTGACATGGGGTTTAGTTTGGATGAAATAAATAATTAAGGTAACTTTTTCAATTGTTTTATATTAACCCTATCGATATATAAACTCAGTTATTTTATTTTCTCAATAGAAAATTCATTTTTTGGGTTGGTCACAATGGAATTTGAGAATTATCTCTATACTAGAGAGATACATTCTCAAATAATACTCCCAAGAATAGAGGCCAATCCTCCTCCACTGGATCAAGGAGAACTCTTTGGAAGTGGTTCTTGAAGCGATCAAAGGAAGATGGTTCAAGCACAAGGATCTACCATTATATAACATGTATATTCCTTCAAAAACGTCTATAGATTCTTGGAACATGTTGTTTATCCCTTATCTTGTGATCTGCTCATGTTTGGGCGTTATTCACTATTTCTGTTTTGGAATACCATCACTCTATATGGTGGTACCAAAATATCCTTCCTCATGTTGGGAAGATGACTAGTGGGAGGATGTTATTACAGAGGATTCTTTTGGCTATTAGGGAATACAGTGTTTCTCATATGGGATTATATGATAATAGTGTGCAAGACTTATATACCTTGATAAATTTGGGGGTCTCTAGAAATTTCCGGCCTGTAAAGGGTACTATTAAAGTTTTATGGTTTCCTTTTTCCCCTCAAGGGATCAAAATTAACATGGATGGTGCCTCTAAAGAAAAACCTAGTCACTCAGGGTGTGGCGTCATCTTTCGGGATCATGAGGAAAATTTCAGAGGCTGATTTGTGGGATCTTCTGGAGTCACTTGTTCCATGGAGGTAGATATTTTTGGGATCATTCATGATGTATATTTTTCAAAGAAGAAATATTGTAGAAATATTTGGTTTGAGAGTGACTCCTCTACCCTCATGCAAGCTATAAGGAATGGTGAATATCATCTTTCATGGAGACTGACGCACACCTAGCATAGGGTGTGGAAAAACTTTTTTTATTATATTCCCCAGTGTATTCTAGTTATTAACCCTAGAAAGTCTCCCAAATAGAATTGCACACAAAAAAGTTTTTCACTTTAAAACGATGGTAAAAATACTGTGTTTTTAGAATAAATTAATGTAAACATGATTGAAAGAATATTTGAAATTAAAATTATTGGAAAACTATGATATTAAAAGGGTTATTAGGTTGGGGTAGTTTTCCCAACTGTAATTCTATCCTTTTTCAATTTAATTCAAACATCTTCTTCTTAGTTGATTAAATTGAGTTTCTACAATCACTTCCTCTTACTTCCTTGGTGAAATTATGATGGTGAGAGAAAACCTTACCAAGATCTTAGTTTGGTCAACTCTCCTTCCATGTGAAAAATAGTTGTATTGAATATCCTCAATTGACATGGGAAATACCCGATCGGGTCATGTTTATCTTAAACAATCAAGAAAATTCAATACACATTTTACATGTAATGATGATCGTCGAGTACTTCACAACTAAAACCTGGTCTATTCCATCATATATAATCCTAAAATTAGTGGAGGGTGATAATGATTATTTTACCAAGGAAAAAATCAATAATAGAATTAAAATTAATGAACGATCACACTTGATAATAAAATATTCTATATGAAATTGAAAATAACTTTGAATAAGAAATAAATTTCATTTAATTTTATCCTAGAACTCAAGCATTAAAAAATATAAAACCAACACTTCCTCAATCAGTAAAAATGTTTACCCCATCATGGTAAAGGTAATCGAGATAAATGGGGAAAAATATGAAATTACAAAACAATGTAAAATAAAATAAATAAAAGAGAAATATGAGAAGTTATCCCCCTCCTTGGTGTCCTTTAAATAATGCGATGGAAAAATGGGATTCTTTGAGAGGCCGGAGCACTCCTCTTTTGTAGCCATAATTTTTCCCCATAATTTTGATGCATTGTATCCTCATTAAATGACCTCTGCATACATTTCACCATTATTGAATGTTGTGAATAAATATCTTTTCCATTTATCATTAAGATATCAGCATATTTGTACAAGTATTACGAGAGTTATGCCCGTTTTACTATGACAATTTATTATGTCCAATCAGACTCTCCAAATCACAATCCTCTAAATTATAATGCATCAATGACCATTAAAATGGCCAATTAATGCATCCTTTACTTCATTAAAGATGTGCCAAAACATCATGTGCGTCCACCCACTTATTTTTCAGAGCATGTGGTCCAACCATGAATGACTAATGGACCCCATACAAAAACATAAAAAATCTATAACTAGTTTTCATGGTCCAACTTGTGATCTTCTTTTGAGCTTCCATATGGCCGATTCATATTTTGTTCAAGAAGGATTAAATGAATCCATTGATGTGTATGATCTGTAAAAGAAGGAATTTTTCAATTTGTATTAGTGTAGAAAATGTTATTTCCAAAATACAGAAATAATTTAAAATAGTTAAAAATCTAAAATGGGCCATTTTTACTATTCAGCTCAAAATAACACCAATAACATAAAAATGCAGCAATTCATCTTAAAGTAATACTTCTGTGAGTTTAAAAAAATTAAATTCAATGTAGATTTAATTGAAAATATTTTCTCTATCAGATACTTACCTCTAAATAGATGGATTTCCTAGATTCCCTCATGAGTTATAACTTCATCATCATGCATGTCTATTTGGAAGCCAATATGGTTTTGGATGGCCTTGCTAATAAGGGAATGGATGTGACTCTCACATGGTCAGATTTTCTCTATACTGATTTGACTTTTCTGTCTGAAAATGATTGTAAAAAGATTCAGTGATTTGGATTCTTATATTTTTTATTATAAATAAATACCTATGCCTCTTGGTTGCAGGACTCTTTCTTGAAAAAAATAATTAAATAAATTAATTATAGATAATATGTGATGATCTTCCCTCTAGTTCGGGCATAATTTCTATTGTATGATTCTTTAAATTTATTCTGTTGGTCACAATGTTCAACACTATGTTAAATTTCAAATTAATCATAAATCATGGACAAAATTAGAGTTGGGAATCTCCCATCACACACATACACTTTTACTAGAACCTACAAGTGTTGTCAAAGTGGTCATAAAATTATTTATAATTATTTAAGTTCTTTAAGGATTTATACATTTTAATTTATTTTTTTTCAATTTCAGTTTGATCTTTCTTTTAAACCAAAATGAGAGATCTATTTCTTCCTCATTTTTTTATCGTAGATATAATCGAGATGTTTAATTTTATTATTAAAATAAAAACTAGGAACTCAACCAGAGGATATAAGGTTTCTAATCGAACAACACCAGACTACACACCATGTCACCACAGTTAGACACCATGTAGTCACGATCACTACATCAGAATTGATTATGAAATTAGATCAAGATTATTCATTTATTATTGCATTAATTAAACACTTATTTAATAATTTTTTGACCATAATTTAATAGTTCAAGGTCAGAAATACTACATGTCTCGTAGCCCACGTACATGACATGTAGCCCTTTTGGGTCATAGACAGTCCATGTATTCTATACGTGGCCCACATGAATGGTGACTGCACAACTCAGAGTTCACATGGTGTGTAGCCCATTGGAAACGCCATTTACTCTAAATTTTATGAGTCATGGGTTGCACATAGAGTCCTTATGCATGTGTATCATATAGATTTTGAGAGGTGTATATGCCATGTACATCAGATCTACACACTGTGCACTTATACCATGTTACATAGATTTACAAATTATCTATTTTACTATATAAACCTTTAGACATGTAATTATATGTAGTCATAAAGATAGGAAACTCCATGTGTTTGGTTTTAATAAATATAAATTTTTAAATTTTTAATTAATATGTACAAAATGTCGAGATCTGCAAATCATATATGAGTCGTATTACAAATTGTTACTCCATGTGCATTTAAGAAAAACATGTGGCTAAGAAATCATGTAATTTGTATAATCATCCCTGAAATAAATGTAAATAAAGTATGTGATAAGTCATGCATTCTATATGTTACAAATAATAAACAAGTATACGATTATAATATATACTATATATATTATGATAGGTTTTCAGAGTATTTTCCTCCAAGTTATATTTATGTAGATAGTTTATTTGAAATAAACTTATTTAATTTGTTAAAATTATAATGGATGAGAATATCAATGAAATTTGAATGATAAGTAAGATAAAATAACTGATTAATTAAATAAGATAATTAATTGATTTGAGCATAATTTATCTTAAAATAAAATTATTAACAATTGAATGCTAGTTTTATTAAATGTGTAATTTATAGCATGCTTGTGGGTGATCATGAGCTAGACGAGACATTTTTTAAGTGATCTGTTTCATTTAATTAATTATTAAATTAAATTATTGTCTTGCATGAATTCTATCCTTTTAATGTGTAGGGAATGTATGCCCATGGTTCCATTTATGTAAACCCATTTTCTAATCATCTACATGTGAGTAAAAAGCATATGTTATAGATTTAACCCACAAGCTAGTTGAGGTGGTTCAAGTTCAGAACTGAAGCAAAACCAATAAAAGGAGATACATAGGTGGATAGGTGGAAAGATGCAACACGAACCTTAATTAGTTCAAGGTATTTTTCCCCCAAGTCAATGGTTAGTTTATAAACCTCTAGATAAACCTATCACTAGTAAGAGCTCATGATCATACCTCTTTATTATTTTATTTATGATTGTTTCATGGATATTTCCTTATGGGTGTCTTGTCACGATCACATAATTAATGAATTAATGAGAATTCAAGATAGTAATAAAATAAACCAACTTATTCTTAAATATTATCTAAGATATGGTTAATCACTTAATTAATAACACTTCATATTAACAGTAATGTGATAAAGATTATAATTATAAATTTATGCATAAAACGATAAAACACATCAACAAATTATTGAGTTGGTATAGACTTCTATTACATCGGTTAAAATTGAACCATAGTTCAAAGTTATTAACCATCCAAAGTTGAGGCACTTTCAATTATCTGGAAATTCTAACATAAGGTTTTGGGTTGACTTAAATTGGTTCACATAATTGGTAGACTACAAAGTAGGACTTAGTGTAATTGAGGGGAAAAAGTTAAGGAAATCGAAACTTAATGATTTTATGATTGGGGAGTATACTCAATAGAGTATGGACCTATGATTTAATGTAGTTGGAATTTTGAATGCCAACCTAAAACCATTCGATTTTCTTGACCAACCAAAGTTTGGGTAATGAAAAGGAGAATATGGATCCCTTACACTAGAATATCCAAGAATGAGGACATTTTGAATCCAATGAGGAGGACTATTGGGTTTTGAAAAAATAGTGGGAGATTAATAAATATAATTTTTATTTATTTGTCTAATTTTTATTAGATAATGTACTAAAATTAAGCTTATCATATTTTTTATAAACAACATTAATACGATTTCAAATATTTTATTTTGATCCATACTTGAGAAATATAACCTTATCACCGACGCAAATTTCCAAGAGTGGAAAATGTTGTTACTTATCATCCTTAAACATGAAAATAAATAGTATGTATCAGAAAAACATTTACCAGTTCTTCCTGGAAATAAGGCAAGTGATGAAGAGATATTTCTCTATCATAAAAATCTGAATGTTTCTACAGATGTTTAGTGATTCATGATATCATCCATGTCCAAATATATTTTGAAGCAACATGAGGATATGGATTCCTAAATCATGATGTCTCACCTTCAAGATCTCTATCAAGAGAAAGCGAGACAAGAGAGGTACGATATCTCTAATGATTTGTTTATAACTAATATTAGAGAATCTTTGTATATGTGCCTGTTTTAGTCAATCTTATTAAATGAATTGAAAACCTAGACATAATAGGGATTAAATTCCTATATGAGCTACTTAAAGATCTCATAATTTCATCACTACCGAAGACCTTATTCAGTTTTATTGTTAATTAAAATATGAGTAACAATGAGAAGAGTCTTTTGAAACATAATACTTTGATTATCCAAGTGGATAAGGACATCGGGTGTGATAAAACCACAGTCCTTATGGTGAATAAGAAAAGTAAGAACAAGTAAAAGGGGCCCAAGACTTATAAAAATTCTAAAACTCCTGATCACCAACCTTCCAATAAGAAGAAGATCCTAATCCAGGGTAAGGAAAAGGAGGTGGTATGTTTTTCATGTGTCAGGCCAGTACATTGGTGGAGGAACTACACCCGAAATCAAGGGGAATATAATGGTGTGTTCATTATTGAGTTCAATGTTTTCATGTTTATGCATTGGATATTAAATAAAACTTGTGTTTCTCACATCTATATCTAAATGCATGAACCAAGTAGATTCCAAAAGATTGCTAGAGGGGAGGTGGATCTGCAAGCTGCCAATGGTGAGAGGGTGGTCTCTCTGGCCATTGGTGACTACTAACTTTCATTTCCAATGGGAATTATTTTTCTTTTAAGATATTGTTATTATGTACCTATAATTTCTAGGAACATAACCTTTGTGTCATGTTTAGATACATATGATTCTATTTTCAAATTTAGAAATAAAAGTGGTTTCTTTTATAACCAAAACATTTCTTATAGTGTGGAACATTTAAATAATGGTCTTTTGTAATAAATTTTATAAAACCGGGTGTTGGGAATCGATAATTAATCAAGTTCATGTGACTCATATAACAGACAATTGTGGCATCACTGTATTGGTCATGGAAATTATAAGTGTTTCACAAGGAACAATAAATATGGTTATTTATAATCTTCTAATATAAAACCAATTGATATATTTCATGATTTTTTACAATGAAAAATTATTAAAACACCATTCAGTGGATAGGGAGAAAAGGCCACAAAACTTCTAGGGTTGGTACAAACTAATGTGTGTGGACCATTTCATGTAGAAGCTAGAGTTGGATATTCTTACTTCATAATTTTTACTAATGACTTGAGTATATATGGTTATATCTACATGATGTGGTATAAGTTTGAGTCCTTTGATAAATTTAAGGAATTAATGAATGATATATAGAATCATATTGGTAAAAAGATAAATAATATTGGATCAAATCTAGGTGGTGAATATCTTAACAAAGTGTTCATCGACTTTATATGGGAGTTTGGGATTATATCTCAACTCACTCCACCTTATACAACATAGTGGAATGGTGTTACTGAAAGGAAGAACCATAACTTCTTGGACATGGTAAGCTCGATGATGTGTCATGAAGATCTTCCATTACCCTTTTGTGTATATACATTAAAAACTGTGGAATGGACATTAAACTGAGTACTAACTAAAAATAAAATGGAATTCCTTTCGAGTTATAGAATGGAAAGAAAACCAATTTTTCTGCATACATGTGTATAGAGTTTCAAGGCATTTTGGATCACCATATCATGAAACAAACTAGAACCTTAGGGAACAATGTGTATCTTTATAGGATATCCCAAAGAAATAAAGGGATACTATCTATTCAACCTCTCAGACAAAAAAGTGACCATCACCAGAAAATCCATATTTCCTAATAGGAATCACCTGCTCTAAAAGGATAGTGGAAGAAATATTGAAATTGATGAAGTTGATGATCAATATACACAAGAGTTGGTACATGAATATATTCCCCAGGTCCTCATGGAAGATGTAGTTCTTGAAACACAAGTATTGTGTTGGAACGTAAGAGAGGTAAGAGAACTAGAGAGATATGGTTTTCTTGTCACTGAAGATGGTGATTCACTATTTGTTGAAAATTATGAACATATCTCCTATAGGGAGGCAATAGAGATCTCAAATTCATCAAGATTACAAGAATATAGGAATTTAGAAATAGATTCCATGTATCAAAACTAAGTTTGGGTTATATTCTATGCATCATTTATTGTAAATCTTGTTGGATGAAAATAGGTATTCAAGAGGAAACTAGATATGGAAGGTAAAGTAAGTATCATTAAATAAATTCTAGTGGATAAAGGGTTTAAACAGCAACAAGGAATTAACTGTGATGAATTATTTTCACTAATCTCGGTGGTTAAATCCATTAGGATTTTACTTTCCATATCAGCTTACCATGACTATGAGATTTGGCATATGTATTTCAAAACTACATTCCATAGTGGGAATATTCAATAAGATGTCTATATGACACATCCATAAGGGTTTTTGAATCTAGGTGATGCCAAAAATATTTTCAAGTTGTAGAGATCTATTTATGGATTGAAGAACGCATTTGGGTCTTAGAATGTTCGATTCTATAAGTACATAAAATAATTTGGTTTAATTAAGAATTAATGTGCGTCGTTTGTTTACAAGAGGTTTTGTGGGAAATTTATTGTTATCCTAGTAGTATATGTTGATGACATATTACATATTGGAAATGACATACTGGTCTATAGTCATTTAAATAATAGTTAAACAAAGTGATTCTCTATAAAGGAATTAGGCGAAGAAGGCTATATTTTAGGGATTAAGATCATTTACGATAGATACAATAGAATTCTTTGACTAAGTAAAACTATATATGTTCACTAGATACTAAAGATATTTAATATGGAACATTCCATGAGGGTATTGGTTACAATGTCACATGTTTTACATATTTCTAAGAAAATGTGTCCTCAGACACAACATGGTAAATAGATAATGAGTAAGATCCCACAAGCTTAGGTGATAGGATCAATCATGTTTGTCATTCTTGGTATTATACTTGATGTTTCCTATACAAAAATCATGGTAGGAAGATATCAAGTGGATCCATAATAACATCATTGGACTATTGTTATGTTTATCCTTAAGTATCTTGGAAAAACTAAGGATATGTCCCTAGTGTATGAATGATAAGGAGAGTTGGTTATCATAGGTCATATTGATTCTATTTTTCCAATAGATCATAATGATATGAAGTCAAAATTAGGATATGTTTTCTATCTCAACGGAGGAGCTGGGAGATGAAAGAGTTCAAAGAAGACTATTTTCGTTGATTCTACAATGGAGTTTGAGTATATAGTGGCTTATGATGTATCCAAGGATATCGTTTGGATTTGTAACATCGTACATAAGCTTGATGTGGTACCTAGAAGAAAATATCCTATCCCATTTTATTTTGATAATACTACAGCAGTGGCTATTTCAAAAGAGGCAAGGTCACACCAACAGACAAAGAATATACTCTATAAGTATCACCTAATAAGGAATTTCTATCAGATTGGTGATGTTTTAGAGATGATAATACACATGGAAAATAATGTATAAGAACCCTTGACTAATGTTCTATCTCATTAGAATCATGACTATCATGTGAGACCTAGTGGACTGAAGGTTGTTATCAGTTGCCTCTAGTGTAAGTGGTATTCTATTGCAGTTGGTTCCCTAGAACTAATTTCTATATATGTTATTATAAACATGTATTTGTTGTTTTGAATATTAATAAACTACTTATCACATCATGATTGTTCTTCTATGTGACATAGTATGTGATAATATTCTAAGAGTAATTGTTTCACTAAAAGGTCAAGTCGTTCCTCGCTATGATGAGAACACGAAATTTCTACATCACTATTCTTGAATATATTTTATACAGATAGATGATATAATTTTAGGTGCACAAATTATATAGTCTACCATGGGTGGAGACTCATAGGAATTTGAGGCACCTTCTGATGGAGTACACCCTTGGTAATATCCTGTAGGATATTATGAGAATGAGACATGCCAGTAGGAAATATAGATTTATATGTGTCATTGGATGTTCCTATATACGGATATGTGTATTCATCCATAGACTTTAATATTTTTATTAATGAGTATTATGAGTCATCTACATAAATTTATTTGTGAAAACCATGACCACAGATGTTCACAGTGAGGTAGGATACATTTGGTGCATCATGAGTAATATTAAATTAATGAATAATTTGAAAAAGTATTTATTCCTTATGTTATTTAAAGTAATTTAATATCTCAGGACCTTTGATGAAAATTATTTATCCTAAATAAATCCATACCCATGGTGTTCTATAAGAGAGTTCTATTTCTAAAAATTCAAAGAAAGATACATCGAGCATGTGGGTTGATGGCACTGGAATGCAACCTGTTCAATTTGATACATTATGATAAAGGGATTATATTACACATTAAGCATATGTATGAGGTGACATGTCATTGATATATTAAGTAATTTATCTATAGGATCCTTGGAATGTTTCAAGATTATAAACTTGGACTTTAGGGTACTTCACCTAATGTCGCTGAGAAAGAGGTATAGAGGGTCACACCCTAAGTGTATCCAGAAAATTCATTAAATAATATATTATTATTTTTCATTTAAAATTTTTAATAAATATTATTCTAATATATGGTCTAATAATTGTTTTAGTATTCGGGGTAACATATAAATATTTATTTTCTATTATATTAAATATAATATTTATTTATTTATTGGTGAATAATGTAGTTATATTTATTTATTATATAAATAGAAATCATTCAAGTCTAATAAATATTATGGAGGAATAGTGGACTGATATTTTAGGTCTGGTGAGAAATAATAAGAATTTAATGTTATTTGATTAAATAATATTGAATTATAATTTCCAAGTTAATCGTATGTTGAGAAATAATGATATTATTATTATTATTAGTATTTGACATGGGGGTTTTCTAGGATTAGATAAATAATTAAGGTCACTTTTTCAATTAATTTATACAAAACCGAGTAATATGTAAACCCAATTATGTTTTTTTCTCAATAGATAATTAATTTTTTGGGTTTTTCATAATAGAATTGGAGAATTCAATCAAGCCTAGAGATCTCTGTTTTCTATGAATGCTCCTAAGAACGGAGAGCAATACCCCTCCATTAGATCAAGGAGAATGCTTTGGAAGCTGTTCTCGAAGCAATAAAAGAAAGAAAAATTTAGCACGATGCTCTTTTGTGCTAGAACCCATAGATTCCTTAAGTGAAATATAGATATTCTTGGAACACATGTGGATCACCACTAGAGGGAATCTATACTTGATTCCTACAAAGAAATTATTCAATAATGCAGATATGTTTCCTGATTCATCAATGAATAAATAATTCCAACAAAGATAATTCACTAATTAATTAAATCAATTATAAATAATATTTGATGATCCTCCCTTTGGTTCTTGAGTAATTTCTATTTTTTCATTCTTTGATATAATTTTGTTGATCACGACATTCAATGTTATGTTAAATTTATGAATAATCATTGATCATGGAAAAAATAGAGTTTTAAATCCCCCATTGCATGATTTTTCTATGCCCGGAACCTACATTATTGTACTTACCATCATCATACGGTGCACATTGTTGGTTATTTCAAAAGAAAAGAATGTTTTCCTTTAAAAATCGATAAGAATGTCTCTAACTTTTCTCATTATAAAACTTTCATGTTATTTTTTATTATAATTTGTTGTCAAGGAATCTCTTTTATTGGGTGGTATCCTTCAAGGATTTTGATCACACCCTTAATATAAATTTGGGGGTATTTATAGTTTTTTATGTTTGATTCAGGTAATGGAAAGATTTATCATGATGGTTGTTTAGGTTTCTAGTGTTATAATGCTTGCAGGTGTTGTTGTTGATGACTTGAGGACGATGTATCTCTTGTTTCATTGATGTTTTTGGGATAGTTTTTGTAGTTATCATTATATTTTTTGTAATTTTTACTCCTTTTTTAATGTTTTAAACTTTGAATCTGAAAATTATGCACCTATTTTTGTTATGGATATTGTTTATTGTGATATCTATTACTGTTAGTAGTTTATGATTATGCAAATGGGTGAAATCGTTCCCAATGAATAATGTTGTTACCCAGATATTTTTTTCAGCCTGTGGGGATGGGGAACACCCTTTGGTCCATGTGATGTACTAGGTCAATTTTTAAGTTGTATGGAACCCCGGACTAGTTTGTGAAAATGGTTATGATATTTTATTTATACTATTTATTATTATAGTTTTTATATATTTACCCCTGATAGTGTTTTTTATTATATATTCACAATTTCTTATGTTATGAATATGATGATAACCATTTCATCCAAAATGTATTTTAATATATATATTGATAACTAATTCAATATGATTATTGATTTTTTAGATAATTTATACTCATTCATAATGATTTTGATTATGGGTGTAGTAATAACCCTTTCACTTTGTTTATTGATTATTTATATTATGATATCTTTATTACTATGTCTGTTAAATATATAAAACTTTATTAATCATTCCATATAATTATAAATAATATTTAGGGTATAATTAACATTAAATGAAAATGTAATTAATATATTAATTCCCTATTCTATTTTTTCTCATATATTTTATAAAAAATGAAAAATTCATACCAAATCCTCTAATTTTTATCCAAAAATTTTAGGTATCTCCCCTATAATAAACTAAATAAAAAATCAATTAATCATTTTAAAAAAATAAATCATAGTTTAATGTTATAAAATTTTATAAGATATATTCCAATTATAAAATTTTAATTATTTTTATATAGAAAGGTAGTATATAATTAAACATCATAAAATATGATTTAAAAATTTTAAAATAAATTTTTAATATCACAATCCAAAAATATAGGATTAAATTCCAATAAAAAATTTTAAAAAAGTGTTTAAAACATCATTACCAGTGTGGTAATTGTTTACATAACATAAATTGCATAAATATTTAAACTATACATTTGAAAGACTTTTATAAATTAAATAAAATGTATCATTAAAAAAATATATACTAACTCCTAGTGAAAATAATCAAATATTATAACTTTAATAATTTAATCAATATGTTAAAATCAGTTTTTATTTGATGTAAAATCAACTAAAACAATATAATGAAATTTTAGGTTCTATTAGGATTTTATAAAGACTTAGAATCTTATTCCAAACCCTACAAAAATAATAACCTATATTGAGGTTTTTAATAAACTTATATAAAAATTATAAATTCTTAACTCCTTAAATAAAAAAAAGTACACAAGATGTAGAAAATTTGAATAATAAGAAGAATGAATATAAGAGAAGAGGAGGAAACCTACCTTGTTTCAATGATCCTTGCAAGATATATTAGAGAGTATGGATACATTGTTTTTGATGAAATTAATATAAAATTAAATGGGTGGGTTTCTTAGATCATGTAAATGGTTAGATAAAGGAAGGGTCTTGGCTCTTTTGGAACTTATATAAGGATGAATAATAATAAAAATAATTAAATAATTATATGAATAATAATATTTTTATTTCAAATGAAACCAATAATAATTATAATAATTATACCAATACATGTGTTTTTTAATGTGAATAACAAAATTTACACCCACATCCCCCTATTTTTCTTACCATATAGTTGTTATAGTAGTCATATGTGTCTTTCCGAATATTGATCCTCTTGAATTTACTATTTATATGTTCTTTATAATGATTCCAACTTACTGATGTGTGGGTGTAATTTCAAAATTTTAGAATATTGTGTATTTATGTGGTTCTTGACCATTGGGGGTTTTGGTAGAAACTAGGTATTGGTATTTTATGAAATAGTATTGACATGGAAAAGTTATCCTATGATGATATAAAGAACTATGTAAATGTTGTCTTGTTACTTGGTATGATGTGTTTTAAATAGAAGAGGGGTCTCCCAATATTATACATTGACCACGTAGTGGACTCTATATGGGTACTCATATACATAGTAGAAATTAATTCGGTATCCAATAGCTAAAACAGTTGTTTTTTTGTAAATTTTAATTCATTTGATTAAATTAAAATAATATAAAACATATATGATGATATTTTCCATTAATTAATATAAGGGACACCACCTCCACCATTTTCTTTTTTCCTAAGTGTATTACTCCATAATTTTTTCTATAATTTGAGTTCCATATATCTTGGTAGATCTCTATTGGTATGTATAATCATCATCCTTTCACTATTCTTATCTTCTATTTTGGATATCCTCTTCACTATCTTAAATACCTAAATTAAAGGGTTTCTTATAGATTTGGAATTTAATATATTTCTACATGATTCATTTTATGATCATCTATGAGTGGATGTATATGTATATAAGGAATGTAATCAAAATATTCTTCAATAATTTTATAGTAATTCAATTTGTTTTATGTTTTGTGTTCTTAGGAATGTGTGTGTGAATTACTAGGAATAGAAAAAATGGGATTCCATGGATGAGAATGATATATTTAACCCAAGATAGGATATGATTTCTTAGGGATGTGGTATGTGGCATTGAATTTATAACTAATGAGGGGTTTTCATTCTTATTTATTTATTTGGGCAGACTTTATATTTTCCTTGGTAATTCCTTGTTAATTGGAAGTTTATATTTTAGTTATCATTATTTTATAATAGCTTTAACATTTTACCTTAAGGTATGAAGTTCACATTATATGAGGCCCTTATGATACAGGTGTTTATTTGGGATGTGATTCTATGATAAAAGGATATTGGTAGAGATTTATATGACCTAGATATGTAACATCTTTGGGTTATGTTATTATATTTTGAATATTTATGATTATAGTGGTTGTCAATCCAATTTTTCTGTCTTGGTTATTTTTCAATTATTCATTCACCATTTCTAATATTATAAGTATGATGATTTACTGATCATATATAAATATGATGATATATATAGTGAAAACATCTTCATTATTATTATTATTGATTATGTATATAGTGATAAATAATTCAAATAGATTATTGATTATGGTTATAATTATAACCCATTTTATATGTTTATTTATTATATATATAATGATAACTCATTAACTATATCTAGGGATTTTTTAAAAAGAATTAATCATTCACTATGCCAATAAATTTGGTTAAAAAATGATTCTCTTTTGGTCATTAATAAGATGGTGATGACTTGTTCATAAACACTCCTTATAGTATAGACATATGTCATTCGACAATTTTGTGTTATGATATAAATGGTGTCCCATTAATAATTTTATGATTATGATATTGGTGATATATTGATTACCACTTTGATGTTGTTATTATGATGTCATGTTCTTCTTTATTATAATACACTTGTGATAGATATTTCGCTATTGTCAATTTATGATGTAGATAGACCTCTTACTGATTGATTTTGATTCGTCATAATATTTTCCCTCATAGTCCATTGTAATGGTCATAAACTATTAAAAATTATATTTATATTATTATAATATCCCACATGCATTATAATTTTCATTATGATTCCCCATTCACCTTAGAATGGATTTAGGCAATAGCCTATTCTTCAAATATTGTATTAAGTGATGATGGATTGTTCAGCGAGACTCATTTACTTGGTGATAACCAATTCTTGTTTTTTATTGTGAATGTAGTGATAGACTGTTCATCTAGTCTACTGTTAAACATGGTAACGACTCATTCTTCTATACTCGATATTTACAATGATACTATATTCACCTATTATATATTTGATGGAAATGATAAACCATTCACTATCTATTTATGTCAAGAAAATGGAATCATTTTTCAATTAAATATTATAATGAGTATGTTAAGTTTTTGTCTTGAGGATGGATATATACTACATAACGATGTTATATTTTATATTTATATAATTATGTTCAAATCAGATCATGTTGTTTATCCACTCTTATATTTATGATATTATTTTGGTTTACTGTTGTTGGTAGCCTACTAAGTATCCTTCTCACACCCTACAGATTCTCTTTATATGGTATAAAATCATTATTATCTAGGAATTAGTCGGAGGAAATTTACTTGTAGTGGATGGTGGAGTTGGGGTACATGATTGGGTTTGAGAAAAAAAATAGGTCCAGTTTTTGTTAATATATCTATTATTTTAATTATATTCAGTTATTTATTTTATATGATTGTCTTTTTAGAGATCTTATTCTGTATATATCCCTTGTATGACATTATAGTAAATCATATATATAGAAGTATTTTTATTATAATATACATATTTCTTTAATAATTTGAATTTTTGTTTTATCTATATTTATATTATTGTTTATGGTTATGTGATAAAGTGTATTGATTATCTACTGTATCAATATACCCTCTCTACCATTAATTAGTCTCTATAATTTTTTGTGGAATTATTGAGGTCATATGGATCACTAGTTTAGATTTTTTTGTGATGGTAGCACTAGGAAAGAAAATTCATGATACATAGATCAACTATCATGCTAATTACCCTTTTATAAATGAAATTTTATAGTATTGGTATTTGAACACATGTACCAAGAATAGTTTATTCCTACACCCACTAATAGACCATCATTACATTGGAAAAAACAATAATAATAACAATAATTCACCCAATTTCATTATCCCAATTAATACCCAATCGATATTGTTGGTAAAACTATTAACAAAAAGTATCCCTCTATAAAATAAATTTAATTAAATCTATGAAGCTTCAGTATGTTTGAAGTTTAAAAGTTGTAGTTCATATCATATTTTAAAAAAAGGTTTAATTAGAAGATTTTATTGAAAAAAATTCATCTTAAATCCATCCATAAATAAGACTAAATTCTTTCCGGTCACTAATATATGGTTTCCCAAACCATGAACATGAGCATAATTTATTAAAAAAATAAATGAAATTTTATATTTTCCATGTAATATTAATAGATTAATATTTAATTAATTTTAAAATTTAAATCAAGGTGTTTTTATTCTCTACTACATGGAACATTACACTCTAATAAAATTATAAAAAACAAGCTGAACAAATAATTTAATTTTCTACTCTCGCTACTTCTGTGAATATGAAAATTCATCATTCCATGTAATCCTCCTCTAGGTTCACAAAACAAATGATGATTAGATATTTTTAATAAATTTTGGATCCAAAATTAAATATTGAATGAACATATAATCACCCAAATGAGATACTTGTCTATTAAACTAACATAAAAATACACATCATAATTGGGATATTTCATTTAATATTTTTGAAAGTCTTACAAATAGACTTAAACTCAATAAATTATCGGTCAATATATAAAAAACACTATATAAATCTCATCTGTTTTATGTTCCATTTCTAATATAAGGATCGACCAATCAAAATAATATACAAAACAATATAATTCTATTCATATGTATACTCAATTCTAGTTTTCATTGAACTATTTGGTTATAAACCAAATATACGAGTAATTCGTTTTCCAAAGTAAGTAATTCTAACTCCCCTTTAGGCACACTAAATTTACATTTCAAGAACATTAATAATCATAGAAAAAAATTCAAACCCATTTCTTGAGATCTTTTAGACAAATTTTGAGAATGAATAAAATTATGATGATTTACTGTATATTTATATTTGTATCACATTCGATTAGCTTCAATTTTGTATCTTTTAAATCTCAAATATACACACATGTAAAAATAGTTGATAATTTGAAGTAATTTTTTACTTAATTTAATATATAATTCTTGTATAAATATCAGGACATGAATCTATGATGTTTATTTGGACAAAGGGAGGTTATTTTATGGTTTTTATATAATGAAAATTTTTTATAATCCATTACATAATATTTGAGAAATATTTCAAATCATCAAGAACAATTTAACATCACATAGATCCTTTACATAACTCGCATGATTGGTGTAAAAAAATTTCCAACCACATTTTGAAACAGTATTCCTAAAAAAACTAGATTTCATTCTTCTAAAAAGTACATAATCTATTTAAGAAACTATGCCATTGTAGATTGAAATGGTGAACCTATTGTATAATCCCAATTAATAACAAATATTCATAATTAGTAAAACAAACATCTTATGGATACATTTATAAAAAACACCCCAAATATATTTCAGTAAACAACATTTAAAAGAAATTTACACCGATATTTATATAATTTCAAAACAAAATTACCCATTCCCCCTTTATATCAATTTAAACATTCTAACTAAACACTATCTCTTGGAATCCACATATGATTTTTAGAAAACTACACATCAATAGACGTATCAAGGTATTGTCCATTAAATTCACAACAATTACAAAGATTTACAGAATGAGATTTCTATATACCAACAAACATCCTTATAATTTATTTATTTATACCTTTTGGAAAAAAATCATTAAAGACACATGACCACAAATTATCCAAAATAGATACACTAACTCCTAAAGTGGAACACCCTCACATTCCAAATTATGATTCCCCTTTAACATACCATTTAACCTAATCCATATCATCAATTACTTACATTTAACATATAATAAATTTCCACCTACTTTGTTTCATCTAAATAATAATCACTTGGAATTTATAAAAATAATAATAAGATTTAAAATAATAATAATAAATTTATGAATAAGGATTCATCAAAAAATCCACTTAAATACCCATGAATATCAAAATAAGTTTGATAATCACAAATAAAATAATATAATTTCTATAATAAATTTGTTTAAAACCATTCAATGATTAATTTACCTGAAAATACCATTGATTAATATTTATTATCTTAGACCATTTGTCACAATAAAAATTTTATGTAATAAAAATATTGAACATATAACTAGTTTATAATTTTTTGAACATAATTTTGGTCACACAATAATAATATAGTTACAATCATGTTTTAAAAAATTAATTCTATGATCCATTATAAAACACATTCTATACTAAAAAATTAAAAAAAAAATTAAAATCACAGAATCCATAATTTAATACCATCTGGGTTTTGAATTAAATAAAATTCTATAACATAAAAAAATTGAACTGGTATCTTTTGAATCCAGATTTTATCAAAGTGAAACTATATTATTTAAAAAACATCACATTCCATGGGTTTTTTTCAATCATAGAATTTAACCATTCCATTTCCAAAAATGATTTTATCTGAATCTCCTACCTTGAATTCAGTGGTCGAAATAAATCCATTAAACAGCAACCAAACATTCAAATAATTGTAATATAATTTTCCAGGATCCATAATATATCTACTTTGGGACTAGATATATGAAACAATAAAATTTAAAATTTATTCTTCATATCAAAATAATGTAATCCAATTTCAGGAAATCACTTCATTATAAATATTCATTTCCAAATAATTTCATTAAAATGGTATATATATATATGTATGTATAATTAACAATTTTATATCACCCAATTTAAGCTTAAAATATTTACAAATTATTTTTTCTTTTACATATTTTTTCTTCTTTAAAATCTAAAAAATAAACCATTTGATAAAATATAAAAAATATTTTTTTAATTTATATATCATAAAATTTTAAAAAAATAGAAATTCATTTACTATAAAAAATAACCCATCTCCTGGGTATTTTGAAAATCACTTACATTGAATCCTTTTTTATTAAAATCATACCTTGAATGAAAGTTATAAGGTTCCCAAATTTAAATAAATCAATTTAATAAATTTAATAATACCCAAAATCATCTGATGACTAAATTTTATAAAATTCATCATGTTTTTAATCCATGTTTGCAAAAAAATATCATGATAAAAATACAATTATAATTTTATAATCAACCTTTCCAATTATAAAACCTCCAAAACCTTTAAAAATCGATGGGAATGCAAATTTTGATTCACAATACCTTTAATGTTGATACAATGAAATATATATCCCAATAATATAACATTGTAGATTCTTTACATGAAAAACATGTCTCATTTAAAGAAACAACCTTACAAGAATACTCATATTTCTTTATATAAATTACATTTGTAAATAAAATCATTGTTTTAAAGGAATCCCCAGTATATAATATTTAAAAAAAATTAAGTAAAATTTTTGATAATCACAATAGTTTATTCCTATGTTATTAATCTTTTTTACCTTGATTATGAGTGATGAATCAAATATTATTACCATATTATTCCTTTACAAACAAAAATATCTCTCTAGGGTAAAAGAAAAACATGATTAATCTAATTTGGTAAACCAATGCCTCACATTTTTTAGATGACCTTAAAAACAATATTTTAACAATAATGATATTGATAATGCATTCTTATAGACATAAGTTGATTTATGACCATCCTATCTCTAAACCAATAATTGAATCAATTATCAAATACATAGATCTAAAACTATTTTTTACTATATTAACTAGAATATTATTTTTTATTCTAATGTCGAAAATACAAAAGCCACTTGTGCATTCTCCATACTCACCAAAAGTTTTGTTCAATTAGAATGGTTATATGTTGCACAAAATAAGAATTATTAATATATATTTAAATAAATAATTACTCAAGACATGAATTTAAAAAAAATAGGCATTAGGTATTTGTAAATTATATAAAACAAATTTCAAACTTTAGAATGAAAAAAATGATATTTCCTGAACCACTGAGGCCCTCTTGGACATGGTAAGATCAGTATACCACTCTAATCACACATTTAATAGACTTGAGGTTGGTGACTAGAACCATGTAGGAATATAACACACATTGGATACCATGGCTAATTCACCTGTATACAGACACATGTATCACTATACACAAAAATAATAATATGGTTTGTAATAATCTAGAATAATAAATCCATGAACAACCAAAAATATTTCCCAATCAAGTATGAAATTAATTTCCTATTAAAACATAGACATATACAGACCCAAAAACCAAATAGTATGTCCAGTATGCCAACAAGTGGGAAAACAATTCCAACACACAACCACAAATCTGAACAATGTCTTACTACCATAGCATCCAAGCGCCACTATGAACAACCCCCATTAGTCTCCCCAAATCTCTATAGAATATCCAATACACTATATAAGACCCAAAACACGAGGGACAATATAATTCTTGGGTTAGAACATACATTCCTATTAGGATTCCCCCAAAATAAACCTGTAGAGATCCATTTAAAGTTAGAAGAATATTGAAACAAAAATCAAGAGGGTGGAAGAATGGGTGACTGAGATATTCAAATATAAGGTAGTCATGTCATAGATCATAGTATCAACTCTCTCCCACAAAAATATTCTATGTATTCCAATATTCTGATCAAGAATTATCATGAAACCTAAATTTTCATTTCATTAGATGATGTTGGAGATTTAGTACCCCATAACTATGGGTATAATATAAACTCTAGTGGGTGATCCCAATCATGTCAAATATTTAGAAAAGAGTAAAATATTGAATCTATAGAAATAGTGCTTTTGTGTCATATTGTGGTTGAAATATCAACTCTATCTAAATATATATGGATTCGTTTTCATCCCCATACTTAAATGGATAAAATACCAACTCCCTATGAGGATTCCAATCCAAAAAAGTTGGAATGCCTAGTCCACTTATGAATAATGAGGGGGTAAATATGTATATGATCAAACCGTTTCAGTCCATGGGGATTTACATAGTTAATATTAGGGGGAGAAGATGTTTTATACCAAGATATCCACATTTTAATATAATTTTAATTACATAATTCATGTATTAGCATAACTACACAACATGTAGAGGCGAAACATGAAATTTCATGCCTTTTTAGGTATCCAACATGTACATATTCATCCTGATATTTATACCCTCAAATGTGCATGGGGTTTATCCTAGCACACACAGTTTGTGGTTCTAAGTTATATCCTAGAGGTGGATCAATGGTATATTCATAGACAACCATATAGAAGTCACATAGGGTGTGAATTAGTCATATGGTCATGTAATCCTTATCTTTAGCCACAACATTAGCACCACATAAATTGTGTTACATGATATGTGTTATTCAGAACTATTTAACCTGTAGTCATAAAATTTCATGAAGATCATATTCCTCATAACACTTCACCAAATGTGAAATTATATCAATTTTTAACACTGAATAATCCCAAAACCATTTTGACTGTCATCAACACAATGCTGGAATTGAGATTCTAGTCGTCCTTCAACAGGTTATTGAAACATCCCAACCTTTGTTAGATGTAAAATCATCCCAACACCTTGGCTCATGAGACATGAACGTCATAAATATTTCATCATATTTCCATAACCACCACCAGACCTATGTCATGAAACACTCCATGATTTAGAACCCATAACATTGATATATTGAACCAATGACTGATCATTCAATGAATTGGGTCTATGGAATTTGGCCTAACCATCATCCAAAAAAATATTTTTGATTAACAACCAAAAAATGAAGGGAACAATCTATAAAACAAAAAATTGAGTAACCAATAGTGGACACGTTCTATTTTACCTCAATTCATCGAATGAATTCAGACATACAAGAATGAGTTACCATTAATAATGGCCAAAACTAACCATTCTAAAAATCTAGAAAAAAAAAAGATAATGTATTATATTGTAAATAAAATTTCTAGATTAGATTCTAATGAATAAATAATCTATAATCATATAATATAATTAGGGTAATGAAATCCAAAAAACACTTCCTTAAGAGCAAATCAATCATTGATGAAGAGCCCATCAAAAACAGATGTCTTTGATCAGGGATGGTGTCTTCATAATAAAATGTGATTTGTTCCCCACCTGATTATATCCAATGAAATCTACACCATTAATATCTCATCTTTAATATCTATTGTTACCCATGATATGAACAATAACATGGTTATAAAGAGGTTATCTCAGTTCAAAGAAAAATAAATAGAAAAAAAATTGTAAATTAATTTAATTTTTTTATTTCATCGATTATCTTCTTGAGATAGTGTATTGACTTAAGGCTCAATATGAACAATACTTATATCAAACTTAGGGTAAGTACTACATTCCTAATTTAATATTTCTCTTATTTTTCCTATATGAGACTTTATTTAGGTATTAATTCATTATTAATGAAATTAAGTGTGTGGGTGTGTGTGCTAATATATATATATATATATATATTACAATATAAATAGTCTAACACTCAAAAAAATTATTTTAAAATAATAGTAATCTCAATTCAGTTCTTAACATGCATTATTGAACATTAATTAAACTACAATATACTATAGAAAAATTATTATTATATTTTGACCTTTATAAACAATCCATTAAATTAATGATATGAATAGTAAACACCATAATAAAAAAAATTATGAATATTTTTTATAATTAAAATATATTTATTAATCTGTAATAAATAAGGACTTCATTATCAGTAATGTCATTTTATGATTCAAAAATATGGCATGTTTGAAAATAATTTCAATTAATTTTTTTATGAGAACATTATAAATAATTTAATCTATTTTTAGAAATTTTATTTTGTAAAATAATTCCATTTTTTAAATTTTCAATCCAATATTAAATTTGGGTAATTTTTTTGATTTTTTAGAAAATATTTATTTTTAATTGAATAGTAAAAAATATCAAATTTTGTATAAATCTCATTTATTTTTGTTAAATCAATTAATAAAAAAATCCATTATTTTTTAATTTTATTTATAGGTAACATAATACACCTTAATATATAAATAATCAAATTATTGATATAAGAATTATCATTATGCATGATTTTGGTTGAAGGTCATTTTTTAGGATTAAAACGGATGTTTCATAGAACTGTTGTTATGTGCATACTACGTTTTTTTCATAATAAATTAAATAAATTATTATTCATGAAGTTTTTAAATTTAATCTATTGATTACATATTCAATAAATTCTTTTAACATTTGTTTGATAGTGTTTACTAGGAAACAAATTAATTAAAATTAATATTTATTATAAAAAATGTATTCTTCGAATATTTGGTTGTCCTTCTAGTGTTGACACATGTTTTATAATTTATTGAGTCATGTTCAAGAAATTAATTTTGATAAAATAAATTCCTTCTTTGGAATATAAATTTCTATATTTTTTAAAGAGGCCACATTTATTTTTGGTTATAATAAATAGTATGATTAGTAAACATTTGTTTACATGGTTAAGGTTAAAAGAAGGTTATTTGGAGTTAAAAAATTGATATGGGTATGAATTCCACATAAACTTGTCCAATTAATATTTATTGAATATATTTATACACAATATTATGTTTTTTCAAATTATATTCCATCATAAATAAATATACTTGATAAATATAGTAAATATATGAAATATTTTTATGTAATCCCATAAGTGTCCTCTCCCTCACTTATAAAAGGGAACATACTCTCCTCCGTTATTCATAGAGTTTTAGCCTTATATATATTTCAAAACCTTCCATAATACCTTTTTATATTCATTAATATCATCATATATTCCCTTGTCTTCTCCTATAAAAAATATTTACAGTGTTGAGGTGTAAGCCAAAGGAGATCCCTCAAAGAAGAGGAATAAATCTTAATCGAGCCTTTTCAAATTTATTTCTTCTTTCACCATCTAGAAACCTATTGTATACATAATAGTGTGATTAATTTTGTATAATTAATATAATCAAATTTTATAATATTATTTAAAAACAATTTTCCACTACTTTTCCATCATATGGTAAATGAAATTATCTTCCACACATACCTATGGACTACTGCATCCACTTAGAGATTTCAATAATTTTCCATCACTCCCTCACACTGATGGATTTAATGAAAGATTTAATAAATATATATGATATTTTATTTTTAATTATTATTAAATAATGATAAAATAATATTTTTATTTCTTTCCTTCTTTTCTATAGAAAACAAAGACCACATTCATGTGTATATAAGGACAACCCTTTCCATGAATGGTGTAATTCATTTTGATATGTCTAAATTTTATGGAAGGTTATAAATATGTGTATAATGAATAAACATTATACTTATATCATGATTAAAATTTTTGATAGGATGGATTCATGATAAATATTCAAGAACCTTATAATCTTAAGAGAAAAATATATGAAAAATGAAATAGTTATAAACCAGAACAGTTATTTTAATAATTAATTATTAATAAACATGTGATAAGATGTTATAAGTAAAAATGGATTTTATAATAATTATGAATATGGTTCTAGAATATATTTATAAAAAATTTAAAATTTTTATATGGGATGTTAGAGAGCTTATGAAGAAATTAAAACATTAGGTAAGAGTTCTTCATCTCACTATTATTTCATTGAGATATGTTTAATGCTATGCACCTCTTTTTGATTATGATGTTAATATACTAAACCATTAACATTTTATAATATTTATCCTTATAAATTAATGTTATTTAATGTAATAGTTCAAATTATTCCATCCATTTTTTTATTTGAATAATACCAAAGTGATAAGAGGTTCTCATCTCACTTTTATTTATTTGAGACACATTCCATATTCACCACTTGTTTCATTCATGTAGTGTATAATACACCTTTAAATTTTTTAAACAAAAATATCATTATATTCATTTTTTTCCTATATAAGTTTTGCATTATTTACTTCATTGGGTATATGATTAAATAGATACCAAAGAAGTGTGGGTACAATGTTACAATCTCACTTTTCCCTAGGAATCTTAATGCTTAAATTTTCTGATGATGAAATTATACGATCTATTTTTTTGAATTCATATTAATTTTATCCTCCTTTTTTTATTTCTATAAATCAATTTTTTTCATTTTCCTCTATTTTAGTACTTAATGGTATGAAATTATATATTTATATAAAATTGAAATTATTTTCAATTCGAATGGGAATCACTCCTTAATAATATTTTCTTTAAAATGTTTTCAAGAATATTTTTACTATTCCCAAATGATTTATAAAATTCATTTTTAACTATGTTTGACCTTAAATTAATTTTTTAAAAAGGAATATACTTGTTATTTTCTGAATGAGTTACATTTGACTTATAATAGAAAGTGTGAAGGAATCTTAGTTTTAATGTATACCACATGAACAAATTTTCCCTTTATCATGAACACACAATGTTCCAACCCTTATATTGAATTTTAAATTGTTATTTTTAACGAAATTATTTTTTTAAATATTTTTAAAAAAATTATATTTAAAATATGGTACATTAAAGTGATTAGGTTATTTTCCTAATGAAATATTGAGTGCTCTTTTAAATTAAATTTTTACCTTTGATAAAATTATTTTTTACAAACTATTCAAAATATATATGATACTATGATGTTCTTAATATACTGTATATAGTGTTTTTTGGATTATAATGATGGAATATCGATGAAACATATTTTTTCACCTAATTTATTATGATAACATGATAAATTTTTCTGTTATCTTATTGAAGTCATAGGAATGATTTATGATTAATTTATAGGTGGATATATTATATAACTCCAATGTATTGGGTAAATATTTTTGTTTGATGAGATCAAAGGGTACATGGGAGGTTATCCCTAGCACAAATGACGATACGTTGGAGTTTATCTTTATCTAAAAGCAGGTATACGGTAGTTAGATGATGCTTAATATGTGATGAATGTCGTAGTTGGTATAATTGAGAAAATATTTTTATGCTTATGATTATAACACTTTTTATTCCAATATCTTATTATATAATATTTTTTAATGTTATATCCTTGTGGATCATATTAATTAATTCCATAATGATCCTTGTCTTGTGAAATTCCATGATATATTCCATGACTTCTAATTATAATCTCAAAATTATTGTGTGTAGTTTTAAATGTTAAGATCATGTTAACATATCCTTATTATCTTATTTTTTGAAACATATTAATTTGTTGATGTATATATTGTTTACCCTTACTAGTCATATAATATTATCATTTATTATGTTTCCTTTTTGTCGGGATATGAAGAATGGTCTTAAGTATGATATGTATAATAAGCATTCTTATTATGAAAAACATAGTGGATGAAGTTGTAGTTATTTCATGTTTAAGTTGTTAATGTAAAAATGTACTAAAAGAAACTAATTATAACAACCATAAATCAAGTAACCCTAAGAAAGTTTTTACTTTATTATATTGGTATAGAATAAGGGTTCAAATCCCAAAGTACAAATTAGTTTAGTTTTCATGGATATCAAAATGAATACCTAATACACATTTTACATTGGGAATAAAATATAAAATATAATAATGGAAAAAATTAAGAAACCTTGAACACATTCAAATAATGCCTCTTAAAATATTGTGGAAATAAATAAAAATAAGGTTGGGATCCAAATACAAAAATTGGTTATATATAGAAGAATATATCATTAGTAAATAAATAATAATCAATAAAGAAAGGTCTTTAACTAAAAACAGATTCCATTTAATCAATAAATTAAGCATGAATTCAATCCATAGAAAATATCAATTAAAAAAAGTATGGATAATTATAATTGAATATTGAATGAAGGAAATTATTAATAATGTATTACATGATCTCATGCATCATGATATATATACTGTTAATACCTTACACTAAAAAAGGATAAAACTATGGGTAAAACCCATATAATTTGGCCAAATGATTTGTCTCATGAGACCTATGAATGTATCAAGAGGATATAGAATTTTATGTCTCACCCTATACTACATGTCTAATGTATTCCTCATATATCAAATGATCAATTTAATTCATGAAAAATGTGTCTTATCAACAAATATCTATATTGATTAATTAATAGAGATTATCAATAACTCCCAAGTCAATAAAATATAATTAAATGTAAAACACCATATATAAAAATGGTATATGGTTTAAGAAATAATCATATCCATAATACATTGAATATGAATACTTAATGGAATTGTAATGTTCAATATTCCCATAAATGTTAATGGTTCAAGAAAATGTTAG
Organism: Viscum album; assembly: GCA_963277665.1. Lineage (NCBI taxonomy): Eukaryota > Viridiplantae > Streptophyta > Magnoliopsida > Santalales > Viscaceae > Viscum > Viscum album. The sequence continues at coordinate 784,939,881 of OY728156.1, read as the reverse complement.
CAACCAAAAAGTTATTAAGAGACAATAGATAACCATATGTTCATTAGTAATATTGGTTTGTAATAAAATCATGTCAGTTGGTAGAATAAAGGGAATGGACTTAAAATATTAAAATAATATTTCATAAAATATTTTTCTATATAAAATCATTGAAAATGTATTGATGAAGATAAATCTCATAAAATGGTTATGATGAAGGGGAACTATGTTATCATTTTAATTTTAAGAAAATATTCATTTTTAATTTTCTTTTAAACAATGCTGAAAATATATATATCAAAAAACATTATAAATATTTTTTTAACCATTTTTAAAATTAAAGGACAATATAAAATATCCTTAAAATTTATTTGAGTTAACAAAAGGACTTTTGAAAAGGAATTTTGAAAAACCTCAGCATAACAGAAAAATATATCTAATTAAAATAGAAATAAAATCATCATTTATATTAAACATTTAATTTCTTGATTCAAGTACCAATGAGTTTAAATGTTGTAATAAAATATTAAAATACCCCAAATATCTGGTGTATAAAAAAATTGTTGGATCTTATGAAGGATAACTGAATATATTTCTTTAATTATAATAAAAATAATCCCAAACATAAGTGAGATTGTAAAATAGATTCTTACCACTTTGGTAACTTTTTAATGGTAACCCATTAAAAGAATAAAATTTAATTGTAACATTTATCATTATGAATAAAAAAATTTCATGTTAAATTAACCAAATCATTAGTATATACAACACATAATATTGAATAATTGTATACTAAAAAATATGTCTTGTTGGTGTGTGAATTGAGATGAAATCCCTTACCTCAAATAACCCTTTAGTTGAACATAATTTAACCTTATATGTAATGGTTTTAATAATTTTATTAATTTATAATAGATTCATATTTATATTTATAATATCATATATAACCCACTTATAACATATTATAACTCATTCAATAATAATATTTCATTGTTTTCAATGATTCGGGTGTTAACAACATCATTTTCTAATGCATGTTTTATGTAGGAAGTAATGGTTTTTATGCATAGGATATAGATTCATCATCTAATGAATGATATTAATTTTATAAATATCCTAATTTTTCTTCAGTTTCCTTTTTGAAATAAATCTTTAAATTTTTCCATGTAAAATCAATTGCATTGATTTTTGGAGACAGTAGGCCTTACATATGCACAACCAATTATATCATTCCCTTAATGGGTAAAAGGGTATGGAAGTGTATGATATATTAATTTTACATAATTAATATCATTTAATAAATATAATATTTATTTATAATTCCAATAATTATGAATAACCATGTGATTTGATGATGGAAAATATATTTCATTGGTTTTTAATGTGGTAGTCCACCGTACACATGAGTGATTTCTTGGTTTCCCATTTTATAGAGGATGGTATGGATAAATATTATTTTATCAACATAATAAAATCTATATTTACTTTAAATACTTGTGTTATTATATTATAACTATTAATTATAACACCCCCAAACCCATACTCTAGGCTCTGGTTCTAAAAAAAGGATCTTTACCCAAATGGTATGAAGGCCTTCGTTTTTATTTTATTATGGATAATACCCCTTTTAAGGGTTAAAGGGGAACCCGTACATGACCCGTATGCCCAAGGAACAAGTTCCAAATGACCTGCAATACATGACCTGAAGGCCTAGAGGCATACCATGCTCAACACATGACCAGTAGGCCCAGCCCACTTGAACTGCCCCTCTGCAACTTCTGCTTCATTGATCGATAGCTCCCCACCTTTCATTTCTGATCAGCTGGCATTTCCCCATACAAAGTTGCATGGTGTCTGGTCCTAATGGTGTCTGCCATACCCTCTAATTCTTCCAATCTGATAAGCTCTGCTTCTAGGGGATGCTACTCATGTTGCTCTGATCCTCTTCCGGGGCATGTTCTATATAAACTAAACCATAAATATGAATATAATCTCCCACTATATTCATATTTTAATATTCCACATTAGGTTATCATCATCATCCATATGAAACCCCACTAGACATAATTCATTCAACCTTAATATTTATTACCTGGGGAAAATGAAACATAAGAAGGGTAATCTCAAATGCTCAGTAACAATAAACATATGGATTAACAATAGAATGTGATCATTGGTTATGATAAGATAATAAGGTAATAATGACCTAATGAAACTTCATGATTATTACCTAAGAATATTCAAACCCATCATTATATGTATCATAAAACATGAAATCATGGAATAAGTTTTTAACAAAGGAATGATTCACCATTTTCATGACCCGTCCTTGGGGCCCATGTTGTGACTACCCCAAGCCCACCTTCCATAGGTCAGGGGATGACGACAAGCACCAAAAGTAATCCTTGATGAAAAGGGAAGGCATTTCCTTTAAACCTGTAACACACACAGTCTGAACATAAGTAGTAGAGGCAACATGTACTGAAATAGAAAAGTAAGGTGTACTGAAAGTAAGTGGGCCATTATACAAATACAACTGAACAACAAGTATAAGTAAAAAGGTAAAATAGCTCCTGGATCAGCCACCAGGGAATCCTAACTAAAGTTTAGGTACAGAACTTGAACAACTCATCTCCATATTACGTCCCGTCTAGTCCAGCTCCGATCAGCCTCTCGTTCGTCACCCTCAACCTCGATCACTGATGTCCGTCATCTGCATAGAACATAACAAGGTGTGGGAGAAGCCCGTGCAGGTGTGAGTATAACAATACTTAGTAGGGGACCCCGAGACCCCTAAGGTCTCCCAGAATTCACAAAGGATGAACCATAATAGAAAGATACAATCACAAAGTATCAACCAACCCTACGTAGGTAAATTCCCATACATATACCTAAGTTAGCATACACAGTCCGACTCCAACTCTCAAGCCCAAACACAACCCAGTCCACAAAGGAAGTTAATTCCATCACATAGATGATAATGATTGAAAGATAAGACTCATCTCACATAGGTATACATTTTTCGTAGAGTGATAGAGATGATCAGATGTAGTCACTAATTTATCTAAGTTGTTGGACCCACATAGGATATAGGACTAGCTAAGCTGTCGGACACACATAGGATACAGGACCAGCTACACTGTCATACCCACATAGGATACAAAAATAGAATTTAGAACGTTCAGACCAACGGAGTATCCCGGTATAGTAGTCATCACTTCTGAACCTACGGAGGATTCCGGTTCATTAATCATCGCTGTCGAACCCACGTAGGATTCCAGTACAGTAATCGTCATAGCCAGCTCTAGGGTTCTCGCACCCGGCACGCTCGATTCCGGGAGGGTCTTCTCCTCAATCCAAGTGTCAATTCATCAAATATAATGGATTCTCTAATTGATGTATCATGTAGTTCCATCTCATCAAAAGGAACCCAATGCGATAGACGACGCGTCAATCGGATGCTCGGTCTGAGAGTTATTGGCATTTCCGTTCTAGGGCCCCGGTTGAATTTTATGTTTGATCCAACCTGGAAGTCTTACAAAATTGGTCTGAAACTCACTAAGAGTATTTCAAAAGGAGCACGTTTTTGTGATGGTCCCAGTTCCACAGACGGCACGTTGATCGGACGCTCGGTCTTGAAGTTATTCACATTTAAGCGAAGACGGGCTTGGCCTGTCAAACCCACTAGGTTGGCGGTTCAGCCCGACCCGGCTCGGCGGGTCCGACCCAGCTGGGGGTCGGCCATTCCCGATGGGGCATGCCCCACATGTGGACCCGGCCTACGTTGTGGGCCAATCCCGTTCGCCTGGCGGTGCCAAGTGGCACCGCCTCCTCCTCTTCCCGGACAGCCATAGATGGCCAGTTCGGCTCGGTGCACACGGCCCGCATTTCAGGCCGCGAATCTCCCCACGCGGCACCTGTGAGCACTGCGGTTCCCCAGACCGACTGGCTGGCGGACGGCCGGTTCGCCCAACCGGAAGGTGGAAGACCGATTCGCCCAACCGAGTGGCCCGCAGAAGTGGGTTGTGTCCTCCTCCGAGCGGTGCATGCGGGCACCGCCGTTCTCCAGCCCGGCCGGCAGGCGGCCGGCCAATTCATCTAGTCGGGTGGCCCACCGATGCGGGCCACGGTCTTCCTCCATGAGGCCCCTTTGTGCACCGTGGCTCATACATGCGGACCAGCCATATCGGTTGGCCGGTTGTCCCGTGGTCCGGGCAGCCCGAGCGGTCGCTGGTCTCCCTCCACGTGGCCGACGCGCGTCCGCCGCTACAATCGCTGCATCCGGTCTCTGACGCTGCCACCTCTTCCATCCCGTGGTTCTTCTCCACTCTAGTGTGACTACACCACACCCTTTAGGCTTTACCTCCAACCTCAATCAACAAAAACCAACGGAGGGATTTCGGGCTGTGTTGGTTCGGCCCGCACCCTTCGCATTAGGGGATAAAAAGTGGCCATCATCGATCCCAAACAAACAATGAGGAATGAGGGTAAAATTTATACATTAAAATATTCAAAACCCTCATCATCGTATTTGTCATTATTCATTGATGAGTCATGAAAGATGGGCATCGCGAAAGACGGACATCGTTCCAGCAACATCGGAGAGAGTAGAGATCGGTGAAAGTCGTGTTGAGACGATGCCCTCGGTGTACTTCGTGGGTGGAGGTGCTTCCTTTCCTTGCTCTGGTTGAAGAAGGTAGAAGGTGTTTCTTCACGTTCTTCAGAGACGAGGAGAATTCTTAGTCAAGAGGATGGTGTTCTTCCAAGAGTCCTCCCAAGCTACCCCAAAGAATAATCACCAAGCCAAAAATAAAATAATGTCTACTCCATTATTTTATTTGTTTCCATGAAAAAAAGAATTTAAACTTTATCAAATTAATTAATTGGAATTAATTAATTCAGTGTGATGGAACCATAAAGAGGGAAGGTGGAAAGTGAAGAGGCTCCCAAACATTTAAGTGGAGTTCCAAGAGTTAAAGGGGGTTCAAGGGGAGTTGAGGATTTTGATGCTTGTGTGTGCCCCACCACATAATATCCCCCCTTGGGAGGTTATGTGGGGTGGGCCCCACCTCCAACTTCCTCTTGGAGGATTAAACCACCACTTAAATAAAATTATGTCACACATAATTTTTATTTAATTTATTAAGAATCCCCAAAAATTAATTCCCATCCTTGATAAAACGCAATTGTGGTAAAGGTCTCCTTAAGCGAATACTGGTGATGTGAGTTCATTGGTGTCCTCAGATATAAATTCCAAGCACCAGTTCAAAAGATATAAAAATCGTGCACGTATGTTTACTAAACATACCCAAACAAAACTTCATAAATTGATTCCGAGAACACTAGGCCTCGGAATCAGACGTCATCTGAAACTGCAGACTCATAAAATTTTCGTGTATTTAAAATAAATTCCATTGAATTTCTAGGTCTTTACATTCTCCCCATCTCAAAGATTTACTTTCCCGTAAGCTAGAACACACACTAAGGGAAAAAATGGGGGGTACTGAGCATGCATCTGAGCCTCCCACTCCCATGTGCTCTTCTGGAGGTTCTCGTGCTGCCAGCGAACGCGCACCAGAGGAATCGACCATCCACGTATGACACGCTCCTATCAATCCTCAATCTCCACTAGAATCTCCATGAAAGTCTCCATGTAATTGATTTCCATATCCCTGTGGTCGATGATGTGGGACGGGTCGTGCACGTATTTTTTTAGAAGAGAAGTCGTGTTCTGGTCAAAGACCAAAACACAAAATTTTTATTGAAAAGAAAAAAGGTTACACAAGTCTGAAATAAGGCATTTTGCTAACATCCCTGACATAGAGCGGGATTAACTCCAGAGGGTGAACCTCACTCCAATGCATCTCGTGAGTAACACCTATGTTGGAAAGACTTAGCTTCACGATAGGTATGATTGGTGATAATGTTGATCCCTGAAAGACATTCCAGGCAATCAATCCAACATGAGGTGAGTGTCCAGGACAAGTGAATGGAACCATTCCAAATGGCCGGAATAATAGTTGTATAGTCACTCTCTACCCAGATATTTCTCCAATTATGAATCCTAGAAAAAGAAGTCGCATGAATCAGGCTCATCATCTCAGCTTCCAGGGATGAAGTAGTACCACAAGAGCCATAGAATCATCCAAGCATCTGGTCGAGGTGATTTATGAAGATGTCCCCACAACCCGTTGGTCCAGGGTTGCCTTTGGAGGCTCCATCCACATTGACTTTAATCCATCCTATAGGAGGGGGTCACCAAAACACATCACGGGTATGCTTTGGACGAGGGTATTTCCCATCCACCCCCAATGCGTCTAAGAATCCCAACGTCATGAACAGAGTTTTTGTTAATGATCTTTTTTAATTGAAGCTGCCTCACGCATGGCCATGAGGATTCTGGTTTTCCCAACAGTAATCTTGAATGAGATATTATGAAAAATACAAGCATTTCTACCATACCAGATTACATGTAAAAGTTATATAACCGCTACTATGAAGAGATTTATGATTTATAGAGAATCTGAAACTTCCAAACATCATTGTATCTTCAAGATAATGGAACTAAAAAGCACCCATCTGCACTCAAAGATGTCAAATATATAATGCCAAAGTGTGGTTTCCGTGTCACAAGAAAGAAAAAGGTGGTTTAAATCCTCTCTATGTTGATTACACATGCGGCATTTGGAGCACAGATTGATCCCAAACAATTGAAGGTAGGTATCTGTAAGAATTCTATCATGAGCAATCCGCCAAACTACCATGAATCTCGAGGGTTTTAACCAGGCTTTGCTGAAGCTTTTTAACTAGGTAAAATTGTTCTCTACATTTTCGAACAAGTGATTATAAAAAAATTTAGAATTTAGGATCCCATTATGCATCGGTTCCCAAATAATAAAATAATCCATGTTAGTGATGGGATAATTGTCTAGAATCTAGCTGACATTCTCAGGAAGATAGGAATTTTTAATTTTCAAGAAATTTTTAATAGTATCATTAGTGTGGGGAGGGGCTGGTTATTGTCAATCAAAGAGATCAAGGGAAAACCGGTCCAATTATCAAACCAAAAATTAAGATCTGAGTTCTTATTGACCATCCATATAGAGTTTACCATTATGGACTTGAAAGTGTTTTTAATGGAAGGCCATATAGAGGATGTTAGAAAGTGTGCATGATTATTTTTAAGCTTATGGAGAAAGCATGCCTTGAAAAACTCCGTAGAGGGAGATTTGTTATGAATGAGGTTCCAGGTGAGTTTATCTTGAAGAGATTCATTAAAGTAAGAAAGATTTTTAATGCCAATACCACCTTTGTCAAAATGTTTTCAACAATTAACCCAAGTAACTTTAAAAAAATTTCTCTCCAAGGTAATCCCCATCCAAAAAAAGATCTTAATAGCCACATTTATGTGCTTGATAAGACTCTTTGGTCATTTATAAATCATCATATAATAAATGAGTTTAGAGAAAATGGTGGATTTAACGAGGAAGACATCGTGCACCCAGTGCAACTGAGGTGTAAGGACCAAGTGTTAAGCCACATCGCCTACTCTGCTAAGGACCTAGAATGTTACAATGAATCGTGGAGATAACTTACCACCTCGGCCAAATCTCCGTAGACCTCATCGAGGTGAGACCCATATGAAGATGTGGTCGCCATACTCGAACTCCAGTGGTCTTTGTCTCCTATCAGCCTAGGAATTTTGTCTGCTCTGTGTAGTCTTCATCCACTCTTGGATGATATGAACCTTCTCCATCATAGCACGCACCATCTCTGGTCCTACAAATGCTAACTCCCCTAGGTCAGTCCAGCACAAAGGCGATCTTCATGGTCAGACATAAAGTGCCTCGTAAGGTGCCATCCCAATGGTGTAGTGGTAGCTATTATTATAAGAAAACTCTACCAAGGGTAAGTGATCCTCCCAGCTATGACCAAAGTCGAGGACACATGCACAGAGCATGTCCCCGAAAGTCTGAAAGGTCCTCTCAGTCTGGTCATCCGTCTGAGGATGAAAGGTGATGCTCAAGAGAAGTTGTATCCCGAAAGCCTCCTAAAACCCCTTCCATAGCCAAGAAGTGAAACGAGAATCTCGATCAGACATGATCTTCAATGTCACACCATGTAGTTGTACAATCTTCTGTACATAGAGGCATCCCAAGCTCTCTACTGAGCCCTGCTCTATGATCGGTAGGAAGTGGCCCGACTTTATGAGTCAGTCAACAATCACCCAGATAGAGTCATGTCCTCTGGGTGTATATGGAATTCCCATCACAAAATCCATGGATATCTCATCCCACATCTACTCTGGGACCTCTAAGGGATGAACTAAGCCTGCTGGAACTTGGTTCTCCGCCTTCACTTGCTAACAAGTGAGGCATCATGAGACAAACTCTACTACTGCCTTCTGCATACCTGGCCACCAATAATGTCGTCTGAGGTCTTCATACATCTTCTCCACTCCTGGATGTACCACTATATGGAAAGTGTGGAACTCCCTCAACACATCCTTCTATATTTAAACTAATACCATGGTATTTCCTCTGAAGAGGATGACGTGCTACCCACCTACAAAAAACCTATTAGGTTCCTGCCCTGAGGATATCTCAGCATATCGCATCTCACAGTCAATGTCTCCATGTTGTGACTCTCTGAATTTCTGAAGAAGTGGAGGAGTTATTGTGAGAGACTCCAGATAGGCTGCTCTATCTCTATCCACAAAGGATATCTGCAATGCGGCCAGCTGCTCTGTCACCTCTCCTAGCAGCTGAATGTCTGATATCTTTCTGAGAGCATCTACTACAATGTTCCCCTTCTCAGGAGTATAGACTATCTCGAAGTCATAGTCTTGGAGGGACTCGATCCATCGTCGTTGTCTCGGGTTCAGGTCCTTCTGTGAGAAGATGTACCTGAGACTCTAGTGGTTAGAGTAGACTGTAAAATGCTCGCCCATCAGGTAGTGCTACCATGTCATTAAGGCGAAGACCACTGGTGCTAACTCCAGGTCATTGGTAGTGTAGTTCTTCCCGTGTTGTCTCAACTCTCGTGAACCATACACGATCACTGCACACTCCTGCATCATGACACACCCGATTCTGTTCCCTAATACGTTGCAGTAAACTACCTACCTTGCGCCCCCCTCTGGTCGCCTCAGGATGGGTGCACTGGTCAACCTCTACCTCAGCTCCTGAAAGCTCTGCTGGCATCTATATGACCACAATAAGGGTTTCCCCTTCTTCTTCAATGCTGAAATCGGTGCTACAACTCTAGAGAAGTTTGGCACAAATCTTCTATAGTACCCATCCAGTCCCAAGAAACTCCTCACCTCTGTCACACTCCTGGGTGGCTCCCAAGAAAGTACTACCTCGATCTTCACTGGACCCACTACAACTCTAGCCTCCGAGATGACGTGTCCTAAGAAGTGAACCTCTCTAATCATGAACTGGAACTTCGAGAGCTTACCATAAATACGGTGCTCTCGGAGTGTGTCTAGTAATACCTGCAAATGGTAGGCATGCTCCTCCTCAATAGTCAAGTAGATCAGTATATCGTCGATGAAGACTATAAAAAATCAATCGAAGTAAGGCTGGTAGATCCTATTCATGAGACTCATGAACACTACTAGATATTTTTTTACGCCGAAGGGCATAACAAAGAACTTGTAATGTCCATACCAACACCTAAAAGTCGTCTTCTGCACATCGACGTCTTGAACTATGAGCTGGTGATAGCCTGGCCTAAGGTCCATCTTCGAGAACCATCATGCTCCCTTGAGCTGAACAAAGAGGTCGTCAATCCTCAAAAGTGGGTACTTGTTCTTCATGGTCACTTGATTTAGGTGACGGTAGTCGACACACAGTTTCAAGCTCCCAACCACCTTCTTGGAGAACAAAATCAGAGATGCCCAGGGTGAAACACTGGGTTGGATAAATCCCTTTCCTGCTAGTCCTCCAACTGTACCTGTAGCTCATGAAGCTCGGTGGGAGCCATCCTATATGCTGGAGTAGATATCGGTGTCATCCCGGGGTACAGGTCAATGTAGAGGTCTACTAATCTACTAGGAGGTGGTCCTAGAATGTCGTCGAGAAAACATCCGTGTACTAATCCACCGCAACAGGAAAACTCGGACTCTGCACATCAACCACTCCGAGAATGAGACTAGCCAACTGATGTTTGATCGGATGCCCCCTCCTCCGTGTATGTCCATTCTGCACTTCAAAGGCTCCCTTCTCGCCGGTGAAGGTGAACCTGGTCCCATCCATGAGAATACACCACACTTTGTGCCTAATACAATCAATCTGAGCATGAACTGTGGATAAGCAGTCCATACCCAAGATGAAATCATAAGGCCTCGACGCCGCTACAAGAAGATCCCAGCCGAAGCTCTCACCTCCTAGAGTAAGTTCACACTGCTGGCACCAGTGCGTAATCGTCAAGTCTGCTCCCATAGGAGTCTTTATCCGTAAAGATCAAGCCAACGGCTCTGTCGGAATCTTCGAGCTCCGAATGAGGGTAGTGGAAATAAAATAATGACTCGTACCTGTGTCTATAAGTACTGCGGAAAGGGTGGAGTATAAACAGATAGTACCTTGAATCATATCAGGTGCACCGTGGTCGTAGGCCTCGTCTACCTGGTGCTGAGCCCGCCTCTGTTTGTCAGCTCCCTGTGGTCGGGGTGGACCTCCTGGTGGGGGTGGTGGTAGAGCCTCGAAACGTCGTCCACCACCCACTACTCGGCCAGCTCCTCTTCCCCTTTTGCCTTCTCCTGGTGGACCACCATGGTCGAACCTCTGCCTCTACCTGGGAGGTCCCTCTACTATATGCTTCTCATTTTTATGGTGGTTCGGGCATACACGAGCCATATGGCTCTACCCGCTGCTTTCATAGCACTGTCTGATCCTCGTATAGCTGGCTCTGTCTCATGTGCCCTGCACAACCAAACCTATATCATGGGGTCACCCACCTGATGGCCTGGTCCGCTTGGACCTCTGCATCATCTGTCTATTGTCGGCTGCAGAAGACACCGCTACGTGTCGCCCTGTGGTGGGTCTCGGCGCTGGTGACTGCTCAGCGAGAAAACTCTCCACTAAAAGGGCTTGCTCCAGCACCCCCACCTACATCAGAATGCAAAAGGGAATCATCGAAGCCCTGATCTCATGAATGTGCCCATGCTCAAAGGTCCGAGCCCTGAAGAACGGGTCTCGTACCATATCTGTGGAGTAGCGTGACTGGTCGGTGAACCTTGTTGAGTACTGAGCTATTTTCATGATGCCCTACTGCAGATAAAGTAACTCCTAAATCCGAACCACACGAAGGGTGGATGGAACAAACTCTGAGTGTAAGAGACTCTCGAAGCCTGTCCAAAGTAAATATTCCTCGTCATGCACCTAGAGCGTCAGGCTCCACCATTTGCCTACTGCTGCTTGCAGGAGACTCATGGTAGGGATCACCATGAGGTCGGCTGGGGTCCCTACCAATCTGAAAACTCTCACAATAGCCTTCAGTCAATCCTCAGCTGCATGCGGGTCCGTCTCTCCGCAGAACCAGGGTAGCCTCTAGCACTGGAACTCGTGAAATGCACTCAGGAAGCATGCACTCTCTACTGCTAGAGCTGGTGGTATCGGTGGTCTGGCGTGTAGTGGTATCACTGGTACCTCTACTGTGATGGGACCCTGCACCGAGGCCTCGTCGCTTGGTGGGTTACCATCTCGTACGAAACATGGAACCCTAGATGGCTGCCTTCATGGGTCCATCCTGAAAAGAAATAGGTGCGCCATGGTTAAAACAGTATACCTAGTGAGCTGACACAAAGTAATCACAATGAAAACTTTTTTTCAAAGGAAACACACATGCAATCAGTGTTTTCGTGCAATGAGTTGGAGATCAAAAGTCAAAGTCCTAGTGTATGGATACGTCGGTCGCCGCACCAACACCGGTTTCCCTAAACTAATAACCACACCCAAAACACTTAACATTATTGTCGTTAAAATAATCAAAGTCCAAGTTCAACGGTAGAACTGACTCCTCTAATACCAATTTGTCACGACCAGTCCTCGGGGCCAGTGCTGTGACTACCCCAAGCCTGCCTTCCATAGGCCAGGGGCTGGCGACTAGCACCAAAGGCGAATCCCTGATAAAAAGGGAAGGCATTGACTTTAAACCTATAACAAACATAGACTAAACACAAGAAATAGAGGAAACATGTACAAAAATAGAAATGTAAGGTGTGCTGAAAGTAAGTGGGCCAGTATACAAACCCAACTACACAACAAGTACAAGTAAAAAGGGAAAACAGCTCCTGGATCATCCACCATGGAATCCTACCTAAAGGGTAGGTACAGAATTCGAACAACTCATCCATGTGGTACATCCCATCTAGTCCATCTCTGATCAGCCTCTCGTCTGTCACCCTCAACCTTAATCACTGCTGTTCTTTGTCTGCATAGAACACAACAAGGTCCAGGCGAAGCCTGTGGAGGGGTGAGTATAACAATACTCAGTAGGGGACCCTGAGACCCCGGAAGGTCTCCCAGAATCCACAAAGGATGAACCATATTATAATTATACAATCAAAAAGTATCATCCAACTCTACTTAGGAAGATTCCCATACATATACCTATGTTATCAAACACAGTCCGGCTCCAACTCTTGAGACTAAACACAACCCAGTCCATAAACGAAGTAATGTCAATCACATCGATGATAATGATTGAAAGACAAGACTCGGCTCACATAGGTATACATATTTTTTAGAGTGATAGAGATGATCAGATGTAGTCATTGATTCATCTATGTTGTCGGACCCACACAGGATACAGGACCAGCTACTCTGTCGGACCCACACAGGATACAAGAACAAAAGTCAAAACTATCGAACCCATAGTGGATCCTGATACAGTAGTCATCACTATTAAACCCATGAAGGATTCTGGTTCAATAATCATTGTTGTCGAACCCATGTAGGATTCTGGTATAGTAATCGTCATAGCCAGATCTAGGGTTCTCGCACATAGGACGCTCGATTCCGGGAGGGTCTGCTCCTTGAGCCATGTTTAAATTAATCAACTATCATAGAGTCTCGAGTTGATGTATCTCATAGTTCTGTCTCATCAAAAGGAACCCAATGCGATAGACGGCGCGTCAATCAGATGTCCGGTCTGAGAGTTATTGACATTTCCATTCCAGGGGCCCGGTTGGATTTTATTTTCAATCCAACCCAGTTGTTTTCCAAAATTTGTCTGAAACATCCTTCGAGTATCGAAAAAGTACCGCCTTGTTGTGAGGTTCCCAGTTCCCCAGATGGAGTGTCGATCGGACACGCGGTCTTGAAGTTATTCGTATTAAAGCGAAGACAGGATAGGCCCGTCATACCAAGTGGGATGGCGGTGCGGCCCGACCCAACCCGGTGCGTCCGACCCAGCTGGGGGTCGGACCAACCCGGTGGGGCATGGCCCACCTACGGACCTGGCCTGCGCTGCGAGTCGGTCCGGTTCGCCCGGTGGCGCCAAGAGGTGTCGCCTTCTCCTCTGCCCGGCTGACCGTAGCCAGCCGGTTCAGCATGGCACACGCAGCCCGCATTGTGGGCCTCGGTTCTCCCCATGCGGCACCTGCGGGCGCCATGGTTCCCCCCACGCAGATGCAGACCATTGTCTCCCTCCACGTGGTGCCTTCGTGCACTGCGGCTACTACATGTGGACCGGCCGGATCAGCCAGCCGGTTGTCCCATGGTCTGGGGGGTCCAGAGCGGTCGTCGGACTCCCTCCATGCGGTCAGCGCATGGCCGCCGCCTCTGGTTTCCGACACCACCACCTCTTCCATCTTGTGGTTCTTCTCCGGCACGATGCGATGGCACCGCTCCATTTCGGCTTCGCCTCCGATGTCAATCAACAAAAACCAATGGAGGGGCGTCGGGCCGTGTTGGTTCAGCCCACACCCTCTGTATTTGGTGATAACAAGTGGACATCATCAATCCCAAACAAACAACAAGGAACGAGGGTACAATTTATACATTAAAATAATCAAACCCCCTACCTCGTATTTGTTGTTGGACATTGACGAGTCATGGAAGACGGGTGTCGCGAAAGATGGACGTCATTCCGTCAACATCAGAGGGAGTAGATCTCGATGAATTCACGTCAAGACGATGCCCTCGGTGTAATTCGTGGGTGGCGGTGCTTCCCTTCCTTTCTTTGTTTGAAGAAGGTAGAAGGTGTTGCTTCACATTCTTCGGAGACGAGGAGCATTCTTCGTCGAGGAGATGGTGTTCTTCCAAGAGTCCTCCCGAGCACCCCCAAAGAATAATCGCGAAGCCAAAAATAAAATAATGGATACTCCATTATTTTATTTTTTTCCAGGCAAAAAGAATTCAAACTTTTTCAAATTAATCAATTTGAATTTATTAATTTTCTATTATGGCATCATAATGAGGGAATGTGTAAAGTGGAGAGGCTCCTAAACATTTATGAGGAGTTCTAGGATTTAAGGGGGGTTCAAGGGGAGTTAAGGAGTTTGATGCTTATGTGGGCCCCACCACATAATATCCTCCCTTGGGAGGTTATGTGGGGGAGGGACCCACCTCCAACATCTCCTTATAGGATTAAACCACCACTTACATAAAATTATGTCACACATAATTTTTCTTTAATTTATTAAGAATCCATAAAAATTAACTCCCATCCTTGATAAAACACAACTGCATTAAAGGTCTCCTTAAGTGAATATTGGTGCTACGAGTTCATCGGTGTCCAAATATTTCAATTCCAAGAACTGGTTCAAAAGTTATAAAAATCATGCATGTACGTTTACCGAACGTACCCGAAAAAAACTTTCGAAAATGATTCTGGAAACATCGGGCCTCGGAATAAGGCGTCGTTAGAAATTACGTACTCATAAAATTACCATGTATTTAAAAAAAAATCATGTAACTTTGAGGTCTTTAAAACAATAATATATAATAATGATACATATGATATCAATATTGATCATATGAAACATTATAAATCCATAGGATGAATAGAAAAAACTCATTGGTATCATGGAACGTTATCTTTATGTAACTTCTTACAAATAGAATAAAAAATATGATTAACTTCCATTTATATAGTAGAAAATAAATTTGGGGGAATAAAGGACCCACCCATCCTTGTACTATCACATAAATTCCCTTGTTTAATGACATAACCACCCATCCTTGGTTTGTAATTGATCCACCCATCATTATAAAAAATTTCAAAGATTTTTATCTTGAATAAAGTACATAAAGAATTCATTTCATTAAAAACTCATTAAAAAACTTTATTATTTTCATAACATGTTTTAACCATGGAAAATAAACTGGTTCTATGAAAATTTCTTTGAAAAAATATTAACTAATGGAAAATAAATGGGTTCCATTAAAATCTCATTGAAACCTGACTAACCCATAGAATAGAAAAGGGTTGCCTAATAATATATTTGAAACATGATTACCCTATATAAAATAAATGTGTTGTATAAGAATATATTTGAAACCTAATTAAATGATATAAAAAATGGGCTACATAACAATCTCTTTGAAATATAATAAACCCATTATAAATAAACAGTTTCTATAACAATCTCTTTGAATCAGGATTAAGTCTTCAGAAAGAAATGGGTTAAATTATAGTACTTATGAAATTATAATAATTTATTTACAGAAATAATGAGAATGGTATCATTATAAAATATCCCTATTTTATAATAAGTAAAAAAAATTTAATATTGATGAATGTAAATACAATTTAAAGATCATTAAGAACATTTTTTGTAAAATAACCTTTTAATTTTTAATATCAATTTTACAAAATAAAAATTCAAAAAAATAAAATATTTTTCCTTGAAAAAAACATGGAATAATATAAAGTAATATTCAATTAAAATAATGGACCTAACTGTGATAAAATATGTTCATGTCATAAATGTTAAACATAAACATTATTTTAAACATATTTTTTAAAAGGGAGGAAAAAGTGACCCATTTGAAAAATGTTAAGAAACTCCCTTTTAAATTCATTTAAATGACACTAAAAGATCATGTAAAATGGATTTCAAAAGTAATTTGATTTTAAAAAAGCATATTTTTTAAATCATTTTTAGAAAACATGAATTTGGAAGAGAATGATAATTGATCTAAAAAATATATAAGATCGGTATCACTTGCAAACAAATTTCTAGTTGTTTATTGAATAAATAAGGGAGGAAATGAAAATTAATAATAAGAATCACAATAATTACCAAATAATAATAAACTTTAGTTTATTTATGAATATAATATCAAATTATATCCTTAAAAATAAACATGACCATAAATAATCACGATAGAAATGATATTGTAACTTAAATCCTTGGCCACTTTAGTAAATATTAAAAATAAGTATCATGAAATAATAGCTTCAAATAAAACATTAAATATCATGAAAATAAATATTTAAATGATATATCATGTCAAAACATCAGTATATACACCTCATAAAGATTGTGTGGGCATATTATAAACATATATCCAAAAGAAATAAATTTGGGACATTTAACCCCTACGAAGATCATATCACTGAATTGATAGTTAATAAATGGAGAGATTATGTGTAAAAAATGTTAATCCATACCCAAAAAGTTGAAATACATAATAAAAATATATATCAATTCTCACAAAATCATATCATAGTGAATTTAATGAAGGAGTTTAATAACCCAATGAATGAAAATTGACTTAAGAAACTATTCACCAAATGGTAAATTTAAAGTCAATCCCCTTGGATAAATTATTTAAAATTGAAACATAAAAAACTATGATGTATAATGTATTCATGATATTACATTTAAAATGGATAGTATATACACCCCATAATAACAAGTGATTCATATGGAATATGTCTTACAAAAGTAAAAGCAAGATGATAAAAATCCTTACCTCGAATCCCAACATTACTTCTATGTCCTTTAAGTCACATTTAATAATATTTAATTAATTGTTTTATTTAATAATAAAATTATAGGTATAATACAATATACTTAAATTTTTTTATTTTTTTATTTTTAGTGTCATATTTAAATATTTAATCACTTTAGTCCATATCGGGTGTTTTGAGGACATTCAATTCCTTATTTCAAAACAACTTCAGTGTGATGACCATCGCCAAACAGGTCATTTTTTAAAACTATACATAATAATAATCCTTAAATTCTCATCATATTTTTTCATCAATTAAACTTTTAAAAACAATCAGGAAAATCGTTATGAAAAATAAACTATGTTATGATCATGAATACGGTGGGTCATACGTACGCATGAGTAACGTTTAAATTTTTTTATGATAATTAATAAAGAAGGTACATATTATATTATATTTATAGAACTATAATAATGTCTTAAATATCATATTATTTTTAAAATATACTTATATATATCATTATTTTCATATGGTGGTGAAAAAATAATCGCATCGATTTGTGGATGTGGTTGTCCAGACATACACGAATGATGTTATCATTTTTCACTATTAGGATTAAAATGATATATTATCTATTTAGAATGATAAATAATCCATTAATATAATTATTATTTCATTAATATCACATATTTTATTTAAAATTATCCTTATTACCATCAATGTAAACTTTTATTTAAAAACAAATCACATCGCTTCGCGAGACAGTAGTCAGCCATACACACAAATGACATTATTGTATTCCCCGTGAAATGGAAATTACAAACCTTATATGTTATATAATAACTAAATAAGTATAAATATGTTAATGATAAAATCTATATATATATACATTAAATTCTTCATTAAAAAAATCTGTGAGATGCGATTATGCAAAATAAATGACATCGGTTAGCGAGGCGGCAGTCCTCCATACACATGAATGATGACTTCGTATCTCATTGTTTGGAATATGATTTCTATTTAGGTTATGGAATTAATATAACAAAAAATACTTATATATTATATAAATTTTTATAATATTATGATATTTTGAAAATATTTTGGAGTGGTGGAAGAATAAATAAATAAATAATGAATAGTTTGGAATTTTACCTCTTATGAGACCACATCTTAAGGATTATACCTAAAATATTTATATAATGAATTTATGACCAAAAAATTATTATATAATGATGTTATGGAATATTTTAAGTTATTTTGATATGTATTTTATAATCCAAAAGAGTTTTATAGTGTGAATAAGAGAGGAGTGGGGCGGCCTTTTATAAGTGAGTTGGGTGGCACACTTGTAATTTATGAAATGAAAATGGAATACCAACGTTTTTCACATTCCATAGGGGTCCAAAATGGGTTATTATCAATACTTATACATTATAAGGTCTAAATATTACCATATAATAGTATTTAGATAATTATTTTTGTCATTTTGACCCTTTTTATTTTAGTCTAA
This sequence comes from Viscum album, assembly GCA_963277665.1. NCBI lineage: Eukaryota > Viridiplantae > Streptophyta > Magnoliopsida > Santalales > Viscaceae > Viscum > Viscum album. The sequence goes on along the minus strand of OY728156.1, from coordinate 784,921,484 downwards.
TCCCCCACCAAACATGTTTTACCTTTACTGCAGTAGTTTATTTTTAATGTTTTCACTATTCAAAATTATCAAAAATTAAGTTTAAATTATTATATAATATAAATTATTTTTATTCAAAATATTTAATCAATTTTACCTAATTCATTTCATATAATTCACAAAAATCAATTTAAAATCTAAGCCAAAGAGATTATCAAAAAAAAGGGTTTTAAAGAAATGTATTTTTCAAGGAAATTGTGATTTTATATTAACTCTATGACTAATAATATTTATTTTTTAAATATCATTTAATATTTATTTTTATATAATCTATAAATTTAATTTAAATCATTCCTCATTGGGTGTTTTTCTAATTAATTAAAAGGTAGAAACATTTTGGAGTTTTAAATTGTTTTTAGTAAAATCCTATTTTTAAACGCAAAATCAAACTTATACTAAAATATAATGTGAATTTGATGAAAAATAAATTAAGTGGATTAAATATAATTAAATAATACTAATTTTACTTTAAATCATATTAAAAATATAATGGTACCTTTAAATTTATTAACTTATTGAAAAGAAATGGCATTTTTACCAAAATCGGTATTTTTACTATTCACTGAAAATCATTATTTATCGAAAAAAATTACCCAAATTAAATTTTATTTATAAATATTTAAAAAATTATTCAAATTTTACCTAATAAATTTTTTAAACATTCCAAAAATAATTATAAATTGTTTTTATGAAAATCAATAAAAATTATTTGTAAAGAAAACATATCTTTGAAGATTAGAATTACTTAACTAAAATTTGTTTTATTATTTAGTAAAATATTATCAATAATTTATTTTTTGTAATACATTTATATATATATATATATATATCATAATTTAGTTATTACCATTCACACTAACCAATTTAACAACATGTTTATAACGTTTATATATATCGTGGGTCATCTAAGATTGGTGTTGTGTGTCAAATATGCTATCGAAAATGGTTTTATTTTATAAAATATTAAGGTGTTACATCCTTCCCTATTTAATAGATTTCGTGCTATAAAATTTTACTTTTACTTGGTATTCAAATTTTAGAAATTTGGAAGTAACTTTTTTTTGAAACTCGCAACCAAGAAAAGGTTAATAAAACATCCACCTGATAAAAGAGAAAGGGATGCATAAATGTCTTTTTGGAATAACACATAATAGGTTTCCAAATAGGGTAAAATAAGTGGGAAGTAAATATTTGGACATGTAATAAAATAATAATTCCTAAATAATGATATGGAGTGACATAGATCATTGATCACATGATAGTGAATGATCAAGATAAAGTCACAACCATAATACCATAAATCAAAGCGGTGTGAAAAAGGACATTGATTTCATAAGAAATGATGGTAATAGGAAAATATTTTTATTTTAGAACCTTCCCCTAGATAAAAAGAATTATATTCTATATATAATTATATAATAAGTAAATATACTTACTTGATTAGTGTGAGTTCATTATTTTGTCAATTTCCACCACAATGTCATCTTTTTATCCAAATGATGAGTATTCAAGATGAATTTTTCTTGCTTGAATCACTAAAATATTCTTGTAAATACCACATAAAAATATAATTGAAGATAAATATTTTCAAAATTTCATTATAAATTAACTAAAAAAAGGTTATCACATGGTAATATGTTTACCGAAATGATTTAACAAGCATATGTTTAAATAATGCATTAACTGCAAAAATTCAACAGTAATACCCAAAGATGAAATTAATCATTCCATCATCCTATATCCCAAATAAACCCAATCACCTCAAAATTAAAGAACTTTTTATCCTAAAATGTAATCTCATACATTTCATCTTTCAATCCCAAAAATATATCATTCACTTTTTAAAACATTAATCACTTTGTCAACAAATACCATTTCAATCATTTAGTTACATATACAATAAAACTTTTGTTCCCATAATTTCCTAAATATCTTAGATCATATAAACCCTAAAGGTTATCAATATATTAAATATTATTTCAACATAATTTAATTTCATAATTCATGTTAAACTTTATATTTTTATATTCTTCAACCAAATTAAATATGTCATAAATTTTCATTTATAACTTTAAGATCTCATTGCTTATAACCTAAATGGGGTGTCTATGTCTTTGTTATTATGATAATACTTAATCATATAGACCGATTATGGTATCCATAACTCTTAATATAACCCCACATTAAAACATTCTAATCTTTAAATTTATATAATCCTTTACTCTGATTCTAACTATATAGATTAAAAAATGCACTCCTGATTTTGGTGTTAAAAACATGAACTTTACATTTTTAGATTTGATACTGATGAAGGTAATCCAATTTTTTCAATAAAAAAACTTATAACATCAAATGGAAAATTTTGAACACATACATTCTTAAGGACCTTTTAGGTTTATAGTTTTAGATAATTAGGATAAACACATAAAATCAAGGATTCATTAACAAACAGTTCATAAATATGAAAATAATCTTTCAATATACTAGTATTTTAATATTCTAAATTAGGTAATCATCCACATCAATATGAAACTATTATAGAAATAATTTATTCAAAATCAATATTTACAACCTATGGAAAATGAAACATAAGATAGGTCATCTCAAATTCTCATTACAGGTAAACATAATAACTAATAATTGAATATCATTAGGGAGAATAATAAGAGAATTAGGGAGTATAGTGGAGATTCTATGTGCATGTTTCTCTCTTATCAATAATTCCCTAATCATCAATGGAGAAGGTTGAATCCCCCGCCCACCCCTATTGATGGTTAATAAGTAAAGGATGGTCTAGAACCGCATTTTTCAAGTTACATAGAAGTTCTCTTATCTCCCTTTCTAAACCCCTAAATTTCTTCATAAGTTCTTCGATATCTCACTAAGACTGAAGGTTCCAAATATTCTCAACAGAATGCCTTAGATTTCATTATCTACATCACACTTCACAAAATCATTTATTCTCTTGGATCTGACCCTTTTGTCTCATTTCAAGAATAAAATACCTTCGGTGGATGACTTTGATATGTTCATTTTTAGAACTTGGGTGTTACATAAACATGCAATTATTAGTCTCCTTGACAAACATTGTATGATGATTCAATTTACCTCAGTGGAAGATCTAATTTTTGAGTGGTCTAGGGATCCTAAAAAATTTAATGGATTTATATTCTATCCCTTCTAATATCCATATAGTTTTCATATGAATTGAGATGATCCTTCCGTCATGATCTGGGTAAGATTTCTTGAACTTATATTATCGTACCAAAACCCCTCAATTATTCATATGTTGGGAAATATAGTAGATCGATTTTTTTGTTCTGAAAGTAAAAAAAACCTATGATTCACCAAATAAATTCATGTATTTTTGTGTAAGTGTATGTTTCAAGTCCACTGGTAAAGTGGGTTTGGATTACTATTGGAGAAGAATTTAGGTTCAAATAAGCAGTTGTCTTTGAATCCTAGGTTAATCATTTTTCATCATGTAGATGATTAGGTCACCTAGCTTCCCATTGTTGATGTGGAGTCAGGCATGGGGTATTTTAACCAAAGTTGAGTGAGGATGATTTATATTTCCATGTAATTGATCAGGTGGGGTGTACTGGTGTTATTTCTAATAATATAACATAGAAACATGAAAGGGTCTTGAATGATTCAAATATTAATAATGTCTTTGATCGCTTGGAGAATGACCTAGGGGTTAACAAGTTGATTGAGTGGGAATCTAATTTATAGGGGGTTATGGGGGTTCATGGTGTTGAGTGTAGCATTATGTATCCTCTAGGTCATATCAATCCAGCACAACCTAGTAGCATTACTAATAACTATGTGGTAGTTATATAGACTACTAAGGGAAGAAGTCATGATATTCATTATTCACTGCATGGTACACCAACTGATCTGGTGGGTCAAAGGGTTGAAACCAACATGCCTATTCAAATTCAGAACCAATATATCGAAAAAAAATATCACCAATTTGAAGCATTGGTTACTATGGGGTTGACTCAAGACCAGGGAGGGTCCCCACGGTAGGGGAATGACATTGAAGGGAAGATTATATGTAGGGAATCTTATGAATAAGTTCATTGTTAATTCTTATAGGACAATGTAAAAGGAAGGATTAGCAATGTCTTGTACAACTCAAGGAACAAGAATGGGCGGAAGACTAACCGAGACTCGGGGATTTTTATTTAAACTAAAAGAATGAAAATAAAAGGGCGCAAGTACTACTTGTATTTACCTAAACCAATAAAGAACAGGTTAGTTAAAAAACTAACCAAATGAGATGGAGTGCATGCCAAATATTATTCATAATATGTAGTGAAACTTTGATGTAATGGATCCTAATATCAATGAGGTAATGATCATCATGGTCAAGGGTGACATGATTGGTTAGTAATGGGAGATATGTGTTTAAGATGTCATTAATGAGAAAATCTATTTGAAACATGATTGAACCATATAAAAAAAATAGGTTAGATTACAATCTATATAAAAAATTATCAAACCATTAAAAAGAAACAGGTTACATAATAATCTATTTGAAATATCATTAGCTCATTTAAATTAAATAAGTTATATAGAAACCTCTTTGAAACATGATTAACCCATAAGAAGGAAATAGGTCTACAAAAATATCTTTGAAAAATGATTAAATCATTGGAATGAAATGGTTTCAATAACAATGTCTTTCAAAAAATCATAATATATCCATAGAATTAATGAGGCTAGTATTATTACAAAATATATGCACTCTATCATAAGTAACAGAAATGATTATTTGTGTTTATGGACAAAAATACAATTAAAATATCATTAAAAAAAATTTAGAAAAATAATATTTTAATTTTGAAAATCACTTTTTAAAAATAAAAAATCACAAAATATTTTGAAAATAATTTTTATTGAAAAAAATCTTAGAATCACATTAGTTAATAGTTATGTAAAATAAAGGACTTGATAGTTGGAAAATTATTTTATAGCATAAATGTTACACAAAACATTCATTTCAAGACATTTTGTACAAGGGTGTCAAAAGTTTCCCAATTAGAAAACATCATGAAATTTAATTTTAAATTATTTAAATATGGTAAAAGAAAATGTAAAATAGAATTAATAAATCATTTGTTTTAATAATAAAAATTGAAGACGTTTTTTAAAACATGTATGTGGAAGAGAAATATAACTGATCTAAAACAAAAATAAAAGATCGGTATCACTTAGAAATGACTTTCTGGATGTTTCTTAAAAAAATAAAAGAGGAAATTTAAATTATACAAGTGAACCACAATAATAACAAAATGATAGTAAATGATTTGTGGTTTGTGAAAATAATATGACATTATTTCATCTAAAATTAACTTAAATATAAAAAATCACAAAGGAATGGAGATTGTAACATAAATCCTTTTCCACTTTGGTAACACTTTAATCATAATAATCCTGACATAATATCATCAAATGAATCTTTAAATATATTGAAAATAAGTATTTTAATGATATAACTTTTATAAAGGTCAGTAAATAATAATCATAAAGAATATAGGATCAAATCTTAAACATACGTACCAAGGAAAGGAATTCGGGGCGATTAACCATTATAAAGATCTTATCACTTAATTGTGAGTCAATAAATGGAGGTATTATGTTTAAAAAGTTTAAATCCCTACCAAAAAATTGTATTTATAGGATAAAATAATTCAAAGATCAATTCACAAATAATCATATTATTACACAGTTAATGAAGTGGTTTTATAACCCAGGGAAATGAATTTTATGTAAGAAATTATTCAAAACTTGGTAACTTTCATGTAAATCCCCCTAGAGAGATTAATTCAAATTGAAACTTAAAATACTATTATGTACTAATTATTAATTATATTACATTTAATTTACTAGAACAATCCAAGATATGATTTTGTGGCCAAACCCATATCCCTCGAAAAAAAAATATTAAATAAATAGGAACTATCAGTGTATACATGAGGTGTAATGAACTTACACTAACTAGAAATTTAAAGAGAGGAGAAACATACATTAAATCATAGGCACATTAGTGATTAGTCCCGCATCCAAATGATATTGTTCAATCCACTACAGCAACACCAGTTACATCAACAAGCCAAATAGTATGCAAACCATGGATGACCCCATGCATCCCAACCTCTATGAACCTACAAATCAGTACATCCAAAATGAAATATTTTATAATCAACCCATGAACTACAAACAGATGATAGTGAATTTTCCAACCCAACATCACTCCCAAATCAATCCCAACGCACAAAATTCATTGAGTGCAGGTCTGGAAAACAACGCATGAGTAACGTTTCCATTTTTCAATAATCATTATGGAAATATGGTATGTATTATTTATATTTAAATAATAATAATAATTTCATAAATATAATTCAATTTCCTTCAAAATAATTATATATATTATACTTCTGAATTGGAGATAAAAAATAATCACATCACTTTGTGAAGGTAGTAATCCACACGTACACGAACTATATTGTCATTTTTTAGTATAAGAATTAAAATGATATATTATAATATAAAAATAATAAATATGTCATGAATATATTTAGGATTTCATTTTTATTACATATATTAATTAAAATTATCCTTATTAACATTCATGAAAATAGTTAGTTAAAAACAAATCACATCGCTTCATGAGGCAGTAGTCCACTGTACACATGAACGATGTTGTCATATCTCCCAGGAAATGTAAGGTAAAATATGGTACATGTGATATTATAGAACCATAAGTAAAAATATGTTACAAAAATAATTTATATATATATATATATATATATATATATTTGTGTGTGTGTGTTTCAGTGTTAAACCCCTCATTACAACAATTTATGAGGAAATTATGGAAAACAAATGACATCAATCTGGGAGGTGGTACTACATTGTACACAAAAATGATGATTTTGTATCCCATTTGATGAAAGAGGATATGTATTTGGGTTATTAAATAAATATAGTAATATATAATTACATAGCAGATAATTTTTTTATGATATTAGAATAGTTTAATAATATTTAAAGTATGATGGAAGAATAAATAATACAAAAACACATAGTTTGGAATTTTACCTATTCTCAGACAACTATTTAAGGATTACACCAAAATAATTACTAAAATTAAATTATTACCAAAAAAAGAATTAGATGATAATTTTTTGGAATATGGGAAGTTATTTATAAAGGTATTTTCTAAAAAAACATGGGTTTTATGGTTTTAATAATAGAGGATATGGGGTATCCTTTTATTAGTGAGGTCAGTGGAACACTTAATGTTTGAAAAGAAAAATTTGTACCCTTGTTTTTCACTTAAAAAAGGGTCAAATTTATTATTATAGATACTTTGACATAATAAGGTATAAAAATTTACATTAAATTGTTTTAAGAATAGTTTTTAGTTCATTTTTACCCTTATTATTTTAGTTTAACCCCTAGTAAACCTATTTTCACATTAACCATGAAAATTTATTTTTCTTATTTTCAATATTAATTATAGCCTAAAATTATGCAAAAATTATTTTATAATACAGATTAATCAAATTAAAAATATTGAATCCATTTTACCAAATTAAATTCTCAAAATTGGAAATTTTTAATTTAAAATTAAATCCACAGATGCGATGAAAAAGTGGGCTTCAAGAAGTGTATTTTTTAAGGAAAATATGATTATATATTAATTCTATGGAAAATAATAATTGTAACATTAAAAGAAATAAATATTTATTGATATATAATATATAAATTTAAGTTAAATCATTCCTCATTAGGGGTTTATTTAATTTATTAAAATGGAGAAACATTATTTACCATAAAAAAATTTCAAAAAAAATACTATTTTTAAACCCAAAGAAAAACATATAATAAAATCCAATATAAAGTTATTAAAATATATTTAAGTCAATTATATATAAATAAATAATAATTATGATAATTTAAATAATATTTAATATATAAAATGTATTTTAAATTTCATAATTTATTGAAAAAAAATTATATTTTTACAGAAAAAATTGAAATTTTCATTATTTATTGGAAAAACAATATTTTTTGAAAAATTAAAAAATTTCATTCAATTTAAATATTTATATTATGATTTTGAAAGGGAATTTAATTTTATATAATACATTTTCTAAAAGTTCTTATAATTAATTATAATATTTTTATAAAAAGCAAAAAAAAACATTTTTCAAGAAAACATATATTTTTCAGAATAAAATTATTTATCTAAAAAATGATTGGTTATTTAATAAATATTTGTCAATATTTATCAATAATTTATATTGAGTATTTAATTTATATATATATCATAAATTAATTAATATTATTCATACCTTCCAATTTAATGGTTATGTTGTTACTGTTATATATATTGGGTCTCTTAAGAACGGTGTTGCGTATAGAATTTCCTATAAAATATGGTTTTATTTTCTAAAATCATGGGTTTTTACATTAATATATAATTAAAATTTGTTAAATAATAAATAAAAGGAATGATATTTCTGAACTCAAATACCTTCTTTTAGAATAACCTCTTTTAGATATCTTATCCAGGACCTTAATGTTGGTCTTATGGGAAGACCATCATTTACATAATGTGGATAAGTATGTTAGGGATATATTTTGATAGGGTTTTTTTAAGAAAATTTTTTTATTGGTTTAAATATGTGAGTGGAGTAGGTTCACAATTATTAGTGGGGGTGGGGACCTTATTGCAAACAACTTGGAAATTTCCCAGAAGAATACAATATGATAATTCGTTCTCAATCCTACTACTTCCAAGTGATCATATATTCCTCTTTGTGGTATAATGTGGTCTAAATATGGAAATAAAATAGGATTTTAAAATTTTTAATTGAAAAAAATAACCTTATATTTTTGTTTAACTTCCCGATAAACTTGGTTTAACCTTAACACTGACAATTAATTTTCACTTTTATTAATCTTCATTATAACCAAAAATTATTTTGAAATTATTTACTAAAATTAATTATTATATTTAAAAATATGGAACAAATTTTATCAAATTCAAATAAAATAGGTTGAATAAGTTTATTTAGAACCATACCCATAAATCATGTCAAAAAACAGTAATTCAAGAAAAGTATTTTTCAAGCATAAGATGGTTTTATATTAACTATATTATTAGTAATAATTAATAGATAGATTTAAATTTTCATAGTCATATATTTAATATATTAATTTCATTTAAATTAATAATAATTTAATATTATTATAATTAATTTAAATGGATATAAATTATTCCTTTTCAAAAAAATATTTGTTTCAAAAGGAAAAAACAGTTTCGTAAAAAATATGTTTTTTACCCCCAAATGATCTTATAATTTTTATATAAAATTTATATTAAATAAATTTTTAATTAAACATATTATAATTTATTGTATATATTAATGAAGTAATATTTTAAGACTATATTTTCAACTATTCATAGAAACTTGTTTCTAAGGGGATTTTTGAAAAATTATTTCAAGGATTATTTTTAACCAAGTAAGTTAAAAATATATATTCACCCTAAAAAATTATAATATTTAATTCATGAAATATTAAAATTTTAATTTTATAACTAATTTATTAAAATAAGGTGTTCACATACTATAATTTATTTTATGGTGTTATATTCAACCCTCCTAAAAAAATTCCTCAAATTTTTAATGGGTATTAACTTTTAACCAAATGAGGATGGTTCTTCATCATAATATATTCTGGTTCCCACATTTCTCTCTCCATTTTATGATTTATCTGAATTATATTTTATATTAATTTCATCTTATTCATTAGTACTATATCTCTGGTGTCAAGAATATGGATGGGATCTTTATAGAAATATAGATCAGGTTTAAATTCTATTTCATCAATAGTGAGAAAATGAGTTGGGACTACAATGTACTTCCATAACAATGCTAGATGTAACACATCATGTAATTTATAAAGGATTGTTGGAATTTAAAATTGGTAACATACAACTCTAATAATTTTCAAAATTTCGATGTTTCTAATGTAATTAAATATTGGTTTTCATTTTTTACTAAACCTTATGACACCCTTTCATATAGAAACATTCATGAAAACATGATATGCCACTTGAAATTTAAAATATTTCCCCTTTTTTTGGCCTAAATATTTTTCATACTTTGATATACTTTAATATGATCCTAAATATTCTTTACCTTTTAATTTTCTCCTTAGGATGTTTTGGGAATACAAGTTTCCTTTCACCAACTTCATCTCAACATGTAAGAGTATGCAATGTCTTTACATTTAATTTTTTATACAACACCAATTAAATACTTTAATGGAAGTTATTTCATTATAAAACTATACCAAAGGTAAATACTACTTTCAAATACCATCAAAGTCATGTGTGCATGACCTCATCATGTCTTTTAATTTTTGAATAGTCGTTTTAGACTATCCATTAGTTTTAGGATGGTAGGAAGAGATTGAATTAATCTTTATATAAAGATCCTTATAAAGAAAATTTTAAAATTTTGAAGAAAATATGGGATGATGATCTGATGTGATAAAATAATTGTTCTAGGAAGTCATAATACATCATTAATATAGAACCTTGTGAGGTAATAAAGAGGTAAATATTCTCTTATTGAGAAAAATATATAGATTTGGTTTTTTTCATAAAAAATAACACATATCAAATAATTATTCCTAGTATTATTTAGTATTATTATGATGAGGTCCATATTAATTTCATTCTATTACCATATAGTAATAAGAATAAATTTCAAGACTCCTCAGGATGTTATCTATAAACTTTCACCTATTGGAAAATCAATCATTATAATACATAATTAGAAATTTTCCACTACATTTTATCCCTCTAAAAGTGTACCGTCAAATAATTATATATCTTGGTACTATAATTTTTTATAGAGATGTTAAATCTATAATAATCATCCAATACCTCCCTTTTTACCTCATGTATAGAGGGAACACAGAGTCTCTTTCCATATGTTAGAACTCCATGTTCACAAATGATGTCTATAAATTTCCCATCATTCAAAACATTAATTTTATTTTTAATATTATCTTCATTAGATTTGTAACTTTTAATATTTTGAAATAATTATGGTTTCATAATAATTTGAAAATGCATTGATGTCTCCCCTTCCTTAATAATTCTCATATTTATATTTACTAGATCCATGAACATACGATACTTATCAATCTACATTTGGGATAGAACTCCATGATCCTTATCAATGCTTCTGTTAACTTATTTTACTTCCCAATGTGGTATTGTATTGAGAAATCATAATCCTTTATTAGCTTAATCCATCTCCTTTTCCTATAATTGAGATATTTTTATGAAAATTTTTATTTTTGGCTCTTATAGAATTTGTAAATCTCACATATTTCTCCATAAAGATAATGTCTCTATATCTTAAAATAAAACATTATGGATTCTAACTTAAGATCATTAGATAGATAGATATTTTCATGAATCATTAACTACATTGAAACATATGAAATAATTTAATATTTTTCTATAAAGAAACAACCAAGTCCCATTTTTGATATCTCTATATATCACAAATCTAGCATTTCCTAATGATCGTGTCAAAATTGGATCATTTATCAATCTCCCCTATAGTTCTTACAAACATTATTCACATTTCATTGTATATACTAACATAAACCCTTCAGTGTAATCCTATTTAATTAGTCAGTCAATTTGGAAAAATTTAAAAAGAATTGGCAATAGTGACCTGTCAAATTAATGAAACTATATACCATCATTGTGTTTTTTGGTGTAGTCTATTATATGACTGCCTTTTTCTTCATAGTATCAACTAATATTCCATCCTTCTAGAAAATATGACCAAGAAAGAACCATTCTGAAGCTTTAATTCACACTTTCTAAATTTCCCATATTACACAATTATTCTAAGAGTATCAAGAATAATTAGTGTAGTATTATCATGGTCCCCATATCTCTTAATATACAATAACATATCATGAATGAATACTATAATGAAATATTCATGATATTATTTAAATTATCTATTAATTTGATCCATAAAAACATATGGTTAATTATTCAATCCCAATGGAAATACTGTAAACTCGTAATGTACATACCTCAGTCAAAATGTTGTGTTTAGAATATCATCCTAATTTACTCATAATTGATGATACCCATAACGAAGATCGATCTATGAAATTTTTTTATCTTTTTGAAGTTGATCAATTTTTTCATTAATTTCAGATAAAGGATAATTTTTATTTAATATAATATAGTTTATTTCACTATAATAAATCTAAAAACTCAATGATCCATCATTATTATCAATTATTAAAATAGTGGTTCCCCATGGTAAAACACTAGGGTGAATAAATCCTTTATCACACAACATGTATAATTATTCCATTAATTCCACTAATTCAATAGTGGTCATTATATAGGGATTTATTGATATAATTATTACATCAAGTATTAAATCAATGGATTACTTGACTTCATGATATGAGTGATGTCTAGGTTATTTCTTAGTAAATACATGAATGTATTCTTGTATAATAGTTACATACTCAATTTGATGATTACATTTTCCATCCATTTATTGTTTTTCTCTTCATACCTAAGAAACACATTTAGAATATCTGTTGAGGTTAGATCTATACATGACTTCGATGATGATTTCTCTTCTATAAAGATAAGGAATTTCATATCATCATCACAAGTCTTAATTTCCTTCTCCTTCTATTAAATTTTTACATCGTATTTTGAAATAAACTATGTACCAAAGATTATATTGAATTCAGACATATGTATGATAAAAACATTCTACAAAAAAATAACATTTATGTGTCATAATGGGAATATCCTGACACATCCATGCCATAGTGATATTTTAACTATGATTTTTGACTAAAAAATATCTTCTCTAGTTTCGAGGGAATTATTTAATTTTCTTATAAAACATGTAAGATATAAAATAGTTCTAGGATATAGATTCAAATAAATCATTACATAAATTTTATTCTATGATTAATGTACCTTACACCACATCACTGGGTGCTTCAACCTTAGCTTTAGTGATCTCATAAGATTTTACTCCTCCCATCGACCTCTTCTGTAGTATATTACTTTGACACTTGGGGAATTGGTTTGAATAATTCCATATTTATCTATAGTTTAATGCTAGAAATAATTGATTTAATTATTCTCCATGCATTCATTACCCATATAAACTTTATCACCATACATGTAACATACTCCCATTCCCATCAAATATTTTACAGGATGCTTCTTCCAATAATTTTAACATGATAAAAATTGATTCATTTTATTATTATTCTTTGATGTGATCCATTTTTTAGGGTGTTAAACCAACCTATTATTCTCTTGATTCACCTTGAATATAAAGGATCAAGAAAATTTATTATTTTTTTTAATGTTTTATATATATATTTCATTATATGAGGAAAATTTTCATAGAGAAATAACCCTTCAAATATATTAATTAAACATGTTAAAAAAATATTCAATATTTTATTCTATATTGTGCATGTAATTAGTAGCATACCTGGATAATCTTAAAAATGTTTCCTCATGATATTTAACACATTATTGTTCATTTTTATTCAATTTAAGTAATATTCTTGTCATTTTATTCTATTGCTCACAAGGTAAATATTAATCAAATATTGTATATTTAAAATCTCCCCATTCCATGTTTTATATTTCCTCCTCTCCATTTTATTGTGGATCAATGGAAAACATTGATCAAAATAATCATTGAAAAAATATACTTATATTTTGACCTTTTCCTTTTTATCACATCCTAAGTTAAGAGATATCTTTTCAAAGTATATAATCCATTATGCAACTAACACATGATTAGTTGTCCCACTGGATGATGGGGTTTTTATCACATGATGCAATCCAATATATGAGAATAATATTGTGGAAAACACTTTGATCTATTTTTAAAAGGTTATTTTTTATAACCTTAATATGATACCCCAATATAATCATGATCTTCTCAGTTCTAATACTATATATAGTTGCAATCTCATCAGGTAAATTTATACATTGACTATGTGTGTTAATACCATTCATTCTTCCAAGAACCATTTCTGAATAATGTAATATACAGTATTGGATCATGAAATTATTAATTTTAAATTATAACATATAATTATGAATTTACTTAACACTTCAAATAAATCAAAAAATTAGGCAATGAGAACATTGGAATCATAAAATTTATTTCTTTGGAAATATATTTAAAACATAAAAAAATTTCAAATCCTTTAAATTTGGTTGCAATGAAATTGTTAATAATTCAAATAAAAATCCCATAGATTTAAAAACCTGGTGTGTAGTAAGGGCCATTTTCATACACCATGTTTTGATCGATTCAAATTCCAATTTTAGTTTTTTATAGTCATTACAACTAGATAAAAATGTGCCCAATCCACATAAACTAGTAGTATAAAGACATTGATGTATTTATATTAAAACCGCATAATCTCTACCATAACAAAAATTAGGATATTATTCCAGATTTTAATATATCCTCAAATTCTATCATAGGTTTATGTTAACCAATATTTCTTTTCCAAAATATATTTCCAAAAGTTTCCACTAAACATATTCTAATACTAATTCTAACAACCCAAAATCTGTTAACTTTTTTCTGATGGTAACATTATTACATTAGGATAGATATAAGGGGTGAAATACTGAAGGACCAATCATTTTAGTAATTATGGAGATTCAGATACATACATGATACCAATTTTACATTGGGGGTTAAATATAAATCATAGTGATGGAAAACATTCAGTATCCTTGAAATTATTAAAATAATTATTATTTGTATCATAATGGAAGGAAACAAAATAAGGTTGAGATCAAATACCTAGTAATGGTTTTGTAAAATATATTCTATCATGATTAAATAAGTCATAATTAATATGGAAAGGTAAATAACAAAAAACACATTCCATTTAATCAAAATATGATAAAATATTTCATCCATATTTAATATCAAGGAAAAAATATCATGGTTAATAATAATTGGATTACCAATTAAGGAAATGAATAATATTGGAAATCAAAATCTCATACATCATGATATTAATATAATTAAGTCCTTATTCAAATATGGTTTAAAACTATGGGTTAAAATCAATTTAATTTTTTCAACTGATTTATATCATGAGAATTGTCAATGCATTGAGGGGATATATAATTCTAGTCCAAACTAATGAATTCATGTCCAATTAATTCTTCATATATCATATTATTTATTTAATTCATGAAGAATATTCCTTATGAATGAATATCTGTATTGACCAAAGGATATGGATTATCTATAATTCCTCAGTCATTCAAATAACTTTCAATGTAAAACACCATTTGTATAAATGGTATATGGTTTAGGAAATAATCATACCAATGATAAAAAATAATATGTATATTTATGGTAAAATCATAGTTCAGTGATTTTCTGAATTCAAATGTTTAAAGATAAAGTTAACTGACTCAAAATTTATATGTGACAAGATAAGACCATTGATTCATCGGGAATATATTTTTGTAAAAAATCATGTACTTTTGATGAATAAATGTACCGGAATTAAAATATTAAAATGTTATTTCAGAAATTATTATTCATTTAAAAATAATTGAAAACATGTTGTTGAAGTTATCTTTTTAAAAATGGTTATGATGGTGGGGATGTATTTTATCGCCAAATGTGTTAAAAAACATTCCATTTTTACTTTTTATAATGAAAGTTGAAAATGTTCCTTTCATAAAAAAATATTAATGATTCATTTTAAACCCTTTTTTAATTCATGGATAACATAAAATTTACTTAATAAATAATTCTAGTGAATAATATAACATTTCTAAAATAGTTTTGAAAAAAAATAAACATGGAAGAATAATTTATCCAATTAGAATAAAAAAAATGTGTTTTTATTTAAAAAAAATTAATAATTCAAGTGGAAAAGATATATATACTTGGAATAAATTAACGAAACTCCATAAATATCTAGTGGATAATAAAATTATTTGGGTTTATGAAGGAAGGTGACAATATTCCTCTAATAAAATAAATACAATTCCAAAAGAAAGTGGGATTGTAAAATAGATACACACCACTTCTATAACTTTTAAAATGTTACCTTGTGAATGAATAGAATAGAATTAAAACATTAATAATCATTAATAAATGTTTATTCATGTTATATTAATCAAAAAATAAATATATACACCACATAAAATTGAATAGGTGAATAATAACTAATATGCCTCAATGTATTATAAATTGAGATCAAATACCTTACCTCACGCTTACCTTTAGTGGAATATGATATAAAATATTGTGTAATGGCATAAATAATGTTACTAGTTTATATCAAAACTATATTTATATTTATAATATCATATATTATCATATTATAACATCTTAACACATATTTGTTAAAAATATTTCATTATTACAATTCTTTTGGGTGTTAACTTCTTTATTTTTCTCATTCATGTTTTATCATGGATGCTCCCATTCTTATGAATATGATATGGATACAGAATAAATGGATTTGTATTAATGTTATAAATATCATAGTTTTTAATTATATACCTTTTAATAATCATTCTTGAATGTTAGACTTGGAAAATGAATAGCATTAGATCATGGATATTATAGGCCTTACGTACGCACTTGTAACGATATCATTCCCTTAATTTTTTAGAGGGTAAATAATTGGATGATATATTAATTTTAGAGAATAAATACCATGACATGTGTATCATATATATTCATTATTTCCTTCATTATGACATTTTATGTGAGTTAGTGATGGGAAGTAATTACATCGATTCGTGAGGTGGTAGTTGGTCATACACACGAGTGATGGATTTGTTTCTCACTTGATAAAGGAGGAGATATATAAACATTATTACGTAAACAATATAACATATAATTATATATTATATAATATTTTTATTACATTTTAATTGTAAATACATAAATTAATGTGTGAAAAATAAGAAATAAAAAAGAATGGTCTTGGCGAAGACAATTGCCATCACTTAGAAGAGCATCCTTTGGATATCATATTAAAGACCTTAATGTTTTAATTTTTTAAAGAGTATAGTTTATAGAAAGTGGATAATGATTTTAGGGAGTTATATTTTAGATATAAATCTATATAAATGTCTTAATAGGTGTGAATAAGTGAGGGAGGAGGTTCCCTTTTATAAGTGGGGGAGAGGACCTTCATGGGAACCACTTAGAAATTTCCCAAAAGAATACAAATTGATAAATTAATTCTCAAACCAAATTCTTTCAAATAGAAGTAGATTCTAATTTGAGATATAATACGGTCTAAATATGGCCATACAATAGTATTTTTACAAGTTTAATTAGAAAACATACCCTTATTGATTGGTTTAACCCATTGTAAACCCATTATTACCCTAACCATGGTAATTAATTTTTATTATTTTTATTATTCATTTTGGGAAAAATGAATCTGAAATTATTAACTAATATTAGTTATCTTGATGAAGAATATTTAACCAATTTTATTAAATTTATTTAAAAAAATAGTAAAATATATTTTAAAAAGAAACCCACAAATCGTGTTGAAAAATGGTTTTCCATGAAGTGCATTATTCAAGCATTAGGTGATCTTATATTAAGTATATGGCCAGCAGTCATCATATGCTAGATTTAAATTCATATATTTAGATATATAATACATAATTATTTTAAAAAATAATCCATTATTAATGATTATTTTAATTAAATAAAATGTATATACGTTATTCTTTTTCATGTTAACACAGTTTTATGAAGAAGAAAAAACAGTTTCTAAAAAATATCCCTTTTATCTCCAAATGATATCCACATTTTTTCTATCAAATTGATAGTGAATAAATTGTTAATTACATATATAATAATTGTAACTCCACAAATGATTTGATAATATTTATTTCAAATAAATTTAATCTCATCAATATCATGTGGTACATGTAACCCCTAGATATTAAAAGAAAAAAATCGTGTTCGATAGTGTATACGAAATGCAACATTGAGCATAAACAACCCACAAAAAATATATTATTTATATATAACCATTATAATCTAGAAATTGATTTTTCATGTTTGAATATGATTATATATTTTATGAAAAACATATAATGTTCTTACTTAATATAAATAAATTAATAAATTCTTAATAAATATGCATTAATATTTTATTAAGGATATTTTATTCTATAAATAAATATGTTTTCTTAAAAATGAATTTTATTGATTTTTTGTGAGAATATATTAGAATTGTTTTTTGGATCATTTAGAAATTTTATTTTATAAATTGAAAATAATATTGGAAATCAACACATCTATATTAACTTAGATTGAAATTTTTTTATTTTTCAGAGAATATTTCTTTTTCTATGAATATTGAAAAATACCAACTTTTGGTAAAACTATCATTTAATTTTATAAATTAAAATATTTAAATTTAACATTATTATTTTAATATTATTTAATAGTAAAATAATTATTATTTATTATGATTTCATTTAATTAAATAAATTTAAATAATATTTATAAAATATTTTAAAACAAGTTTATTTTTAATAATTAAAACACTTTTTTTCTAAAAGTTGTTTTAAAGTTCCTAATGTTTCTCCATTTAGATAATTAAAATAACCACTAATTTTTAATGATTTAAAAGAAATCTTTAGATTATATATTTAATTAAACTAATTCAAATCCATATCATGATTATTACTGGTCATGTAGTTAATATAATATCATATTATGCTTAAAAAATTAATTTTCAAAAAACTCGTATTTCGACACTGTGGTGGGTTGTAATTTATATTAAATTCTACCAATTTTTTTAATTAAATTTCATAAAATGGTATAAATATTTTTAATAAGAATAATTAATATTAAATAATAAGGTCAACTTATATTTTTATCATAATTATTATTAAAAGGAAGTAAAATGTATATAACGCAATTAAGGTTAAAACGAGTTATTCACATCAGATGCGCTTATCTTAAAATTTATTTTACATACAATTAGAATTTTTATTTGATAAATCAGATTTCATATTAATAATTATTGGGTCCAAATTATCTAATAAGTATCAATTTATTTTTTATTTGATAGGTTAATTATCTAGGTTAAAAAAATTTATTTACCATGGTGAAATTTAAAATGGAAAAGGTAAAAAAACAATGTGGGTAAGGGAAGAACATGTTTAAAACGTGTTTATTATTGTATTTAAAAGGTTTTCATCGAAATTAACTTCCCTTAAATACTTTATTTATTAATTTTTGAGTTGCATGGGTTGAAAATGACTTCCCATTATTAAATAGTTTTGATTATTACAAAAATGCCACTACAGAATTATATGTTGGAAGAGCATGTGCTCACTTATTCTCACCTATAAACTAATTTCTCTCAACCAAAACCTTCCAAAATCCCTCCCCAAAATCCTTATACACATTATATATCTTTTTTTAGTAAGAAAATATCATCCCTAGTGTCCTTAATTTGTGATCCAAATGAGGTTTCTCTAAGAGAAAGTAATTGTCTTAATGATGTTATTTATTTTTTCATTTTTATTAAAAAAAACAATAAATGTGTTTTAAAAATTAAAATATAATAAAAATAGTACAAACCATATAATTATATTTTATTATGTTAATGTAATATCCTATATATATCCCATTTTTCATCAAATGGGAAATGAAATCATCAATCATCTGTAGAGAGGACAATCGTCTTGTGAGCCAATGTGACTTGTTCCCCATTAACACATTTCATTCATATATATTATGATGGATTTAAGGTATATATATAATATTTTTGATATAAATATTCTTATTTAATTTTAATATCCCATATACCTTCTTACCTTCCATTATTTTTAAAATGTGATCACATTGTTTGTGTGTACAACGAACTACCGCCTTTTGGAGATATATGATTAATTTATCACATGAAAATTACATAGAAGGTAATAAGAATAAATTTAATGAATATAGGTGATATATATTAAATGATATGGATTATGAAAAATTAATATACCACCCTATTCTTTACCCTTTCACACGTTATGTAAATTATAATCTCACTTGTGTGTGCGTATGACCTACTATTTTCACAAAGCAATGTGATCTATTCATCATGTTAAAATTTCGATAAATGTTATAAAAATGTATCTGTTGAGAAAAAATTGATATTTATAACATTAATATAATTCTATAGATTATGGATTAATATAATATTCCCATGAATCGAAACATTCACATTAAAACATGCATGATAAAACAAGGTAGTTAATACCCGAAACAATTGTAATAATAATAGATTATTAACAAACAGGTAATAAGATATTATAAAGGAATGATGTATGATAATATTAAAATTAATATGGATATTTTATATTTTAATATGTTTTCTAAAACTAATTTACATGATTTTAAGGTGAGTTCAACAAAAAGGAAGCATGAGGTAATAGATTTTTTCTCAATTTCCTTTCGCTGAGGAATATTGTATTATTACACACTAAATTTATTTAATATGGTTTATATACATCCCATTTTATATGGAATATCATTAATCCTTCAAAATTAATTGTATTTTATGTTTTAAATTTAATTATTTCATACAGTGGGATTTGACATAAAAATTACCAAGTGGTATGATTTTCAAAACTCAATTTCTATTCATTGGGTTATAATAATTATTTATTGTCATTGATATTAATAGATTATGGGTGTAATGTATTTTTATTTTATTATGTTTTATTTCCATATTTTTTAAATATATTTAAATTTTATGCATAGAATCAATTGATTGATCAATTCTCACTGTAATGATTTTTTCAAAAATACATACTCTCTAAAAATATTTTTAAAAATGATTTACTATGATTATTTAAAGTATGTTTTTACTATACATTTATTTTTAAAAAAATTAAAAGGAATATCCCTATCATTTTCCAAATAATTATCTTTTTAATGTACAAAAATGTGAATGGAATCATTGTATTTAACATACTTGGTATGAACGGAACCTTCCACCATAATGACCATTAATTGATTTTAAGATTTTATTATATGTTTAAAAGTTTGTTTTTAATGAAAATTGATTTCCAAATATTCTATAAATTTTTTAAATTTGTAAAGTGATTTTCAATGTAAAAATTTTATTTTCCTCGTGATTTTTTTAATGATATTTTTAAAGTATTAATATTTATAAATAAAAACAACATATTATTTTACATATATTCAACTAGGTATATATTGTAATTATACCATCATAATTATTCCTTTAGATTATTTTTGATTATTTATACTTGGGAAATTATTGAGTTTCACTTTTATGAGTAATGCATTTTTAATCATTAACTTTCACTTGAAACATTATCTCTCCTGAGATCATTAGACTATACATTTCCACTAGATATCCACATTATTTATCATGGACTAACATAATACATCAACTATATATCATGTATGCATATGGTATTTTATATTTAAATTTATATGATAGACTATTAAAATTATTGTTAATCTATATTCCTCAATTGATATGGAATTCTTTTGATAAAGTATATTGTTAATTTATTAAATCAATCATTTGATATATAAGGAATGTGTGGGAAATGAATTTTTTGGATGGGGCCTAGTTATATATAGACCCTTGATGCATTAGTAGTCTCATGATACAAAATAGTTATATATCCTCATTTAAATGGTTTCCTGGTGTATACTATAAGGCCCCTGCCTTAAACCTTACTTAATATTGAATTAAATGAATAATTCACATTGAGGATCTTTTCAGGTTTAGAGTTTTAGAGAATTATATCATAAATCATGAATTACATTCCACATTTAAACAAAGTGTTTATATAAAAGATAGTATTCGTTTTTTCCCATCAACAGAAACATATTTAATATAAAACATGTATTCTTTCTTGAAACTTCCTTGACACTATCATCATATCATGCACCTTTCCCTTGACCTGTGAAAAACATTTCAAAAACTTGGGATGAGAATAAAAATCTCAGTAAGGGATATAAAAGTATGAAAAGAAAACATTAGTCCATGTATGAAAACATACGTTACTCATAAAACATAATCATTTTAACATACCACATCAAATCATGAATAAATCATAGAAATCATAAGGTATAAAGGTAACTTTAGGCATTCATAACATTCTTACGTAGGGAGTAACTCTCTAGGTTATTTTTGGAATAACCATCACAGTATATTCCTTAAATATCTTCGGAGAAACCTTAATGTTTAACCCCTTCACGTTACCCAATGAATTGGAGAGATATATCGGGCTCACCTGCCCTTAGTTTATCACGGAACTACCCGTCTTTATAATAATTCCCAAGAACCATAACATAATCGTATCACATAAAACATGTATAAAGGAAACATAACATTTCCACTTTTCAATCACAAGATATCAATAAAACACATTGATATAAAAACATTATGAAAACCATTTTCAATACCAAAATAAAATAAGAGTAAAACATGGTATTTATTTTTCATTCAAAAAAAGTTATGGCTTTTAGAGGAATCTGAAACTCAAATAATGGTCACGGCAGTGGAGAAGTCGTTGTCTCCGCATACGTACGACAAGAAAAACATTCCTTTTTGTCGTTTAGTATAACGCTTCATATAAAAATATTCCTTTTGAATAAATGAAAATTCAAAGGGGTTTATACACCGTATAAAATAAATTTGTGTATAAAACAAAATATGCCTCAATGAAAGGAGATTGAGACGATGTCCCTTACAAAGACGGTATCCTTGGATTAAGGATAAATCAATTACATAATTATGTGTGACAAACAAATACACAAAATATAAGTGGATATTAAGTGTAAAAAAATCATAGGACATTCACACATATTCATATAACGACATATTCAAGGAGTACAAGTTTATCCTAAAGAATCAAAATTGGGCTAAGAAGTTCGCTTGCAAAAAATCGACAGCCTGACGGCGTCACTTCAAAATTCAGAAAAAGAGTTGATAAGAGATAAAAAGGGTATCTCATCACTTGTAAATAAAATTTACATCAATAAGTATATATAAGAACATATCCCAACATAATAGTATTTGAATTAAAAGACATAACAAAAGAAGACTTTTAAAAAGAGGAGGGTGAAAGGTTCCTTTACCGACATGGGAAACTTTCGAAACGTACACCCCATTGAAGAAGGGTCATAGAATGAATATGTAAATACCCATAAATGAACTTATATTACACAAATATTATAATAATGGGAAGTAAATACACCACTCAAAGGAAATTGTGGCAAATGTACGTAAATCTCACAGGACTAAAAGTGAGATGAAAAATCCCTTACGAAAACTCGGCAGCCTAACGACGCCACTTAAAACTTCCAAAAAGGGATTGATGAGATAAAATAGGGTCTCTAATAATATTACAATAAAATTTACATCAAGAGTAATATAAAATAACATCCCCCATAATAAAAAATATGAGCTTAAAATAAGTGACATAAATGAGAGTACTTAAAAACAAAGAGAGAGGTTAGATCTCTTACGAAAATTCGGCAGCATAACGGCGCCACTCAAAACTTCCAAAATGGATTTATGAGAGAAAATAGGTTATCTCATCATATGAACATAAAAATTACAGTAGGATTAATATAGAAGAACATCCCAATCATAATAAATATTAGCTTAAAAGGAATGACATAAAAGAGTGTACTTAAAAAGAAAGAGAGGGGTAGGATCCCTTACCTCGTGTCCGACATGACTCGATCGTTCTTTAATCTCCTGAATAGTAAAATTTGGTCAAATTATAAATTCTTAAGGACCTAATTTAAAGATTATTATTCATTTAATATTAAATATTTTAATGTTATAATAATTGGTTAATAAAGTGAGTTCATATCAGATGTTTTTTTCGATGTTCGGTACATGAGTAAAAATCGAACGTGTTGGAAAAGAATTTTCCATGTAGTTATAGGTACATTATATCTAGAATGGTATTGATGTTTTAAATATCATATATATCCAGTATATATTCATTTTATACTATTCCATATCATTTGGAGATAAAAAATTAAAAGCACCATTCATGTAGACCGTAGGTCGTACGTACGCATGAACGCTACTTTCATTTTTTGTCATATTAATGGAATTAAAACAAAATGAGAGATATATATATTATAATTCCAGAATGATATCCATAATTTAGATGTAATATATTACATATATATCCATTATATATATGTACTTATAATAGTACATAACATTTGGAGATAAGAAATGAAATGTACCGTTCATGGAGACGGTAAGCCGTACGTACGCATGAACGCTACTTTCATTTAATTTTTTTGTAATAAATGGAATTAAATAGTAATTATATAAAGGTATATTATAATTCCAGTAGGATATAATATGTAATACTATTAATTACATCCTTTATACGTCCCTCATATGGCATTGACGAATCAAATCACTTTGAGGGGGCGGTAGTCCGCACTTCCTAAAATGAAGATATCGCGTTTACCCATAATGGAAACCATAAAGGTATGCCCTAAATGAAAAATACAGAAGATTAAATAAAACATAAACATATTATATATCATATATAAATATAGTGACATCTTAATGGACACCTTTTAAGGTGTTTAAATAATATTGAACAATCATCGTTTCGTGAGGCAGTAATTCACCATCCACAGAAACAGTATGTTCTTTAACCATTAGACGGAGGTTTGTGAAAGTGTAGATCAAATCCTTCTTATAAAAAAAACCTAGTATATTTAAGATACTGGTTTTGTTCCAAAAAAAATTAATAAAAGAGGTTAGGGGTTTTGAGAAGAAAAATAAAAGAAAAGAACACAAGGGAAGACATTACCTTTAAATCGGGTAACTCTCTTTGATTTGAGCTCAAAGGCTTCCTTGGAAAAGATTCTTCCCAAAGTGAGGCTTCAATGATGAATATAGGAATGTGTAGAGATTAAATGGTCAGGGTTTGGACGATCCAAAGGCTTGAGAGGTGTGTGTAAGGTGGTAGAGGTGGGGGCCTTTTATAATAGGAGAGGAGGGCCACTCTTGGAAAGTTATAAAATATTACTTTATTATAAAATGCTTTTCGGCTTTAAAAGGTCCCAAAATGATATATTTCTAGTATAAGGTGATAAGGTTTCGAAATACACCCATCCAATAGGTTTGTGTCAAGTGTAAGACTTATATTTCACCCTATCTTCTCATTTTATTTAAATCGTTCATTTATGAGGTAATCACTGCATCATCACGGTGTCATAAATAAATTAATTAATTTAATATCTAAAAATTATAAAAAAAATATCATGATGTAGGAATGCTTTTTATATTTCTAATTAATATTTATAGTCAAAAATATGACTTGTATAACCCCATATAAAAATTGTTTTAGTAAAACAACACATGTTTGTGACATTTTAATTTTAACTTTAAATAAAAATGTATTAATGTCATTCTCCATCCAAAGTGGCTCCATGGGGTCCCCAAGTTGACCCATGGATTTTCTTGGTTGGACATGACTCATCAAATGAATGTAGTAGATTTTTATAGGTCATTTCATATTATTAAAACATTATTTTTACCTTAAACTACACTAATTACCTCTAATTGCGATTAAAACTTAAAAGTAACTATTCACCAAAAAAATTATTTTAATCACATTGAACAAAATTTTACTTCTTAATTAAAACCATGTATGTTGTATTTTTTAAATTCAAAACACAGAGGTGGTAAAATTTCATTTAAACAACAAATCAGTTTTTTAAGTACCACTTAGTGGTTTCAATATTCATCAAAAATTGAAGTTTTCCAGAAAAATACCAAAAATTCACCCTAATCTATATTTGATATTCCAAATTCAAAATTTATGTCTATTTTACAAAATTCAAAACATATAAGTTACATTAATTAATTTAATAATTTATTCCTGATATTAGAGCAAATAGCGTGCTTTTATGAAACAATAAGTATCAAAAGATTGACACTAGTTTAAGTCCAATTTCAAGATGAAATTAATTCCAACGACCACTATTGGATTAAATGGTAAAAATATATTATAATTTCAATATAAAACCAATTCAAAAGATAATATAATAATATAAATAAATTAGATTAAAAAGTGGTTTTGAATTAAAATACAACATTTTTCATTATTCATTAAAAATGAACTTTATCGGAAAAATACCAAAAATTTACACAAAGTAAATTTTGATGTCCTGATTCTAAAGAAGAATTTTATTTTGTCAAATATAACACATAAAATTGTCAAAAAGTGTATTTAAAATAGGTTCTTCATCAAAAGGTGGTTAATTGACCTTTTAATGAATATTAGAATGTTTACACTTAAAATTGGATTCATTCGCATTTTTAATCCTCTAACATTTATTGTAAAAAGTAAAAATATTTTACAAACAAATATAATAATTTTTTAGTTAGTTCTATTCATTCCCACTATTATAAAGGCTATGCATTAACTACAATTTAAAATAATATTATTTTATTAGTAGATTGCAACGTTAGATTCCCAAGAAACTCGTTGTTGCGTATTGGGTACGCCATCAAGCATAGCATCCCCTTTAAAGTTATATTAATATTTTGTTCACAAATATGGATAAATGTGAAAATTTCATATTCTTTATTTACCTGGGGTGTTACATCCTTCCCCCCTCTGGGGAATTGTGTCCTCGTAATTTTAAAATTGGTCTTGGAAACTTCATTGAAAATCCCACATCGGAACAAGAGTCAGTAAAACAATCACTTTAAAATAAAGAAAGAGAAGTACAAAGGTCACCTGAGTTAACCCATACTAGGATTCCATATAGGAAAACATGTATATGGAGGAAAAAACAAAGGGTCATGTTCTGAGGGAGACTGATAGTAAACATGTCTATGAGAAAGTTAACCATAAGAAAATCACAAACTTGTAATGGGTTAAACGGTATTCGATTCCCCAGTAGGAAAAGTTAACAGACAACATTTTTGTTTTATGTTACTCTTCATTAAGGAATTTATTTTTGAGCTTAACTAAATCATAATGAAACATACTTACTTGTCACGTAGTCTTTCAAATTTTACTAGATTCCTTAATCAAACTCATATTTTCTCCAAAAGAGGAGTATTTAGGAAGACTTGTTCGCATTAAGTGTACTATAATCAACTTCTTGAGGATCACCTCATCCACAAAAGAGAATTATATATTCCCCATGTCTTTAGAAAAAACCAAAAACCAAAATTGTTCGTATGAGATCAGATAATCCACAAAAGTATAATCCATTATAAAAAGAAAATCTATTCTTAATCTCCAAAATTTGTCCAAAAAAACCCAAAGTTCAACGAAGACCATTCGATAAACAATTGTCCATAAAATTCTTCAAAGCAAACCAAACTAAGATTGAAACCCAAATATTTGCAGGATTTAATCACATAGTCTTCCAAGTTACAAATTAACTTTTATCTCCAAATAACATCATTTTCTCTTAAATTCCCATATTGAAAAGTAATTAACCAAATAAGATATCCTCGATGATAGGTTAATCATTTCCATAGATAACCCAAAATAAACTTACTCTTGATTCTTAAAATCATCTAACTAAAAATAATTAGTCAAACTAACTAGGGACTTCACGTAGTCCGATGGTAGGCGATAAATACCAGTCTCACTTTGGTTGTGGGTTCGATTCCCGCAGCTTTGTTCGACGCGACGGGTTGTCACACGGTCTGCGTGTTGTCCTTTTTCCAAAACTATATAATTCTTAAAAAATTCCCCAAAACAAGATAAAATCTTCAAAAATAATCATAACATATTTTAACATCAAGTTTATCTCATGCCATTCATTTTCCATCATAATATATAATAACCCATAATTACCTCAAAAGTAAGGATCATATAAAACCTAATGGTTACCTTTATAATTATTACCTATACTTCCACATCGATTGGTCATCTCGTACATAATGCATTACAGAACATACCAAGGTACAAGTGGTTGATCATGACTCATTGATAGTTAATTTAGAACAACCATAAGTTTCCTCATTGAATCCCCTATTTCATCCAGTCGCTTAATCAGAGAACCACCTTAGTTTCCATCAAACCTATTTTCACTTTGGTGCCTTCCAGATCCATCCATTCACTAAAAACAGAAATGTCAGTGTGAGTATATCAACAAAACCATCATGTACTAATGAGGAAGATAAACACTAAGATATACTTATTCATTCACTTTGTCAAAAACTAGGACTCTTTCTGAAATCCTAACCATTATGGTAATGTCACTTATGCCTAGAGAATACCCTAACCTCTAAAGTTATCTAAACCGACCTCTGATACCAACTATAAGGCCCTGGCCTTAAACCTTACTTAATATTGAATTAAATGAATAATTTACTTTGAGTATCTTTTCAGGTTTAGAGTTTTAGAGAATTAGATCATAAATCATGAATTAAATTCCACATTTAAACAAAGTGGTTACATAAAAGATAGTATTCATTTTTTCCCATCAACGGAAACATATTTAATATAAAACATGGATTCTTTCTTGACACATCCATGAAACTATCATCATATCAAGCACCTTTCCCTTGACCTATGAAAAACATTTCAAAAACTTGAAATGAGCATAAAAATCTCAGTAAGGGATATAAAAGTATGAAAAGAAAACATTAGTCCATGTATGAAAACATACTTTACTCATAAAACATAATCATTTTAACATACCTCATCAAATCATGAATAAATCATAGAAATCATAAAGCATAAAGGTAACTTGAGGAATTCATAACATTCTTACGTAGGGAGTAACCCTCTTGGTTACGTTTGGAATAACCATCACAGTATATTCCTTAAATCTCTTCGGAGAAACCCTAACGTTTAACCCCTTCACGTTACCCAATGCATTAGAGAGCTATATTGGGCTCACCCGCCCTTAGTTTATCACGGAACCACCTGTCTTCGTAATAATGACCAAGAACCATAACATAATCGTATCACATAAAACATGTATAAAGGAAACATAACATTTCCACTTTTCAATCACAAGATATCAATAAAACACATTGATATAAAAACATTATGAAAACCATTTTCAATACCAAAATAAAAGAAGTGTAAAACATGGTATTTATTTTTCATTCAAAAAAATTTATGGCTTGTAGAGGAAGCCGAAACTCATATAATGGTCACGGCGGTGGAGAAGTCGTTGTCGCCGCATACGTACGACAAGAAAAACATTCCTTTTGAATAAATGAAAAGTCAAAGGGGTTTATAAACTGAATAAAAGAAATTTTTGTATAAAAAAAATATTCCTCAATGAATGGAGATTGAGACGATGTCCCTTACAAAGACAGTATTCTTAGATTAAGGATAAATCAATTACATAATTATGTGTGGAAAATGAATAGACCAAATATAAGTGGATATTAAGTGTAAAAAAATCAGAGTAAATTCACACATATTCATATAATGACATATTCAAGGAGTACAAGTTTATCCCAAAGAATCAAAATTGGGCTAAGAAGTTCCCTTTCAAAAATTTGACAGCCTAACGTCGTCACTTCAAAATTAAAAAAAAGAGTTGATGAGAGATAAAAATAGTATATAATCACATGGAAATAAAATTTACATCAATAAGGATATAGAAGAACATATACCATCATAATAGTATGTGAATTAAAATACATAACAAAAGAAGTCTTTTAAAAAGAGGAGGGTGAAAGGTTCCCTTACCGACTTGGGTAACTTTCGAAACGTACACCCCATTGAAGAAGGGTCATTAAATGAATATGTAAATACCCATAAATGAACTTATATTACACAAAGAGTATAATAATGTTAATTACATACACCACTCAAAGTAAATGGTGGAAAACGTAGCATAAATCTCAGGGGACTAAAAGTGAGATGAAAAATCCCTTACGAAAACTCGGCAGCCTAACGGTGCCACTTAAAACTTCCAAAAATGGATTGATAAGATCAAATAGGGTCTCTCATCATATTAAAATAAAATTTAAATCAATAGGAATATAAAATAGAATACCCCATAATAACAAAGTAGATCTTGAAATAAGTGACATAAAGGAGAGTACTTAAAAAGAAAGAGAGAGGTTAGATCTCTTACGAAAATTCGGCAGACAAACGGCACCACTCAAAACTTCCAAAATGGATTGATGAAAGAAAATAGGGTCTCTAGTCATATGAACTTAAAAATTAAAGTATGAGTAATATATAACAACATCCCAATCATAAGAAATATGAGCTTAAAAGGAAAGACATAAAAGAGTGTACTTAAAAAGAAAGAGAGGGGTAGGATCCCTTACCTCGTGTCCAACATGACTCGATCGTTCTTTAATGTTCTGAATAATGAAATTTGGTCAATTTATAATTTCTTAAGAACCTAATTTAAATATTATTATTCAGTTAATATCACATATTTTAATGTTATAATAATTGTTTAATAAAGTGAGTTCATCTTAGACGTTTTTGTCGATGTTCGGTACATGAGTAAAAATCAAACTTGTTGGAAAAGAATTTTCCAAGTAGTTATAGGTACATCATATCCAGAATAGTATTGATGTTTTAAATATCATATATATCCATTATATATTCATTTTATACTATTCCATAGCATTTGGAGATAAAAAAATTAAAAGCACCGTTCATGGAGATGGTAGGCTGTACGTACGCATGAACGCTACTTTCATTTTTTGTCATATTAATTGAATTAAAACAAAATGAGATATATATATATTATAATTCCAGAATGATATACATAATTTAGATGAAATATATTACATATATATCCATTATATATATGTACTTATAATAGTACATAACATTTGGAGATAAGAAATTAAATGTACCGTTCATGGAGACGGTAAGCCGTACGTACGCATGAACGCTACTTTCATTTCTTTTTTTTTGTATTAAATGGAATTAAATAATAATGATATAAAGGTATATTATAATTCTAGTAGGATATCATATGTAATGACATTTATTCCATCCTTTATACGTCCCACATATGGCATTAATGAATCAAATCACTTTGAGGTGGCGGTAGTCCGCACTTCCAAAAATGAAGATATCGCGTTTACCCATAATGGAAACCATAAAGTTATGACATAAATGAAAAATACAGAAGCTTAAGGAAAATATAAACGTATTATATATCATATATAAATATAGTGACATCTTAATGGCCACCTTTTAAGGTGTTAAAATAATATTGAACAATCATCATTTCGTGAAGCAGTAATTCATCATCCACAGAAACAATATGTTCTTTAACCATTAGACGGAGGTGTGTGAAAGTGTAGATCGAATCATTCTTATAAAAAATCCTAGTATATTTAAGATACTGTTTGTTTTACCAAAAAAATAATAAAAATATTTTAGGGGTTTGGAAAAGAAAAATAAAACAAAAGAACACAAGGGAAGGAATTACCTTGAAATCGGGTAACTCTCTTTGATTTGAGCTCAAAGGCTTCCTTGGAAAGGATTCTGCACAAAGTGAGGCTTCAATGATGAATAGAGGGATGTGGATAAATGAAATGGGCAGGTTTTGGCCAAGCCAAAGGCTTGAGAGGTGTGTGTAAGGTGGTATAGGTGGGGTCCTTTTATAAGAGGAGAGGAGGGGCACTCTTGGAAGGTTATAAAATATTACTTTATTTTAAAATGATTTTCGGCTTTAAAAGGTCCCAAAAGGATATATTTCTAGGATAAGGTTCTAAGGTTTCTAAATCCACCCATACAATAGGTTTGTGACAAGTGTAAGACTTAGATTTACCCCTGTCTTCTCATTTTATTTAAATCGTTCATTTATGAGGTAATCAATGCATCATCACGGTGTCATAAATAAATTAATTTATATAATATCTAAAAATTATAAAAAAATATAATGATGTAGGAAATCTTTTTATATTTATAATTAATATTTATAGTCAAAAATATGACTTGTATAACCCCATATAAAATTTTTTTTAGTAAAACAACACATGTTTTTGACATTTTAATTTTAACTTTAAATAAAAAGGTATTAATGTCATTTTCCAACCAAAGTGGCTCCATGGGGTCCCCAAGTTGACCCATAGATTTTCTTGGTCGGCCATGACTCATCCAATGAGGTTAGGACATGTTTCTAGGTCATTTCATATTATTAAAACATTATTTTTACCTTAAACTACACTAATTACCTCTAATAGCGATTAAAACTTAAAAGTTACTATTCACCAAAAAAATTGATTTAATCCCATTGAACAACATTTTACTTCTTAATGGAAACCATGTATGTCGGATTTTTGAAATTAAAAACACAGAGGTGGTAAAATTTCATTTAAATGAAAAATCAGTTTTTTAAGTACCACTTAGTCGTTTCACTATTCATCAAAAATTGAAGTTTTCCAGAAAAATACCAAAAATCCACCCTAAGATATATTTGATATTAAAAATTCAAAAATGATGTCTATTTTACAAAATTCAAAACATATAAGTTACATTAATTAATTTAATAATTAATTCCCACTGTTAGAGCAAATAGCGTGTTTTTATGAAACAATAAGTATCAAAAGATTGACACTAGTTTAAGTCCAATTTCAGGATGAAATTAATTACAATGACCACTATTGGATTAAATGGTAAAAATATATTATAATTTCACTTTAAATCCAATTCAAAAGATAATATAATCATATAAATAAATTAGATTAAAAAGAGGTTTTGAATTAAAATACAACATTTTTCACTATTCATTAAAAAATGAACTTTATCGGAAAAATACCAAAAATTTACACAAAGTAAATTTTGATGTCCCGATTCTAAAGAAGAATTTTATTTTGTCAAATATAACACATAAAATTGTCAAAAATTGGATTTAAAAGAGGTTCGTCATCAAAAGGCGGTTAATCGACCATTTAAAGAATATTAGAATGTTTACGCTTAAAATTGGAATCATTTGCATTTTTAATCCTCTAAAATTTATTGTAAAAATTAAAAATATTTGACAAACATATATAATCATTTTTTAGTTAGTTCTGTTCATTCCCTCCATTGCAACGGCTAGGCATTAACTACAATTTAAAATAATATTATTTTATTATTAGTGTGCAACGTAAGATTCCCAAGAAACTCGGTGTTCTGTATTGCGTACGCCATCGAGCATAGCATCCCCTTTAAAGTTATATTAATATTTTATTCACAAATATGGATAAATGTGGAAATTTCATATTCTTTATTTACCTGGGGTGTTACATATACTTACCCATTAGTTAAGTTGTTACAGAATAAGGTCTTAAAAATAATGGTATCATGATGTTTGAGATCCAGAAGTCCAATATTAATCATTTACTTTATTAGAAATTTAGTTATTTTTACCCTTTTAGAAATTAAAATGATATTATCCATGGATACATTTTCTTCTCATGTTATTGATTAAATAGAAATTGTGTTTACATATTTACCTTTAAATATTGATTATGCCTTATTAATCATGACTTACTTACTCATGATAGATTCTTTTTTATATAATCAATGTTGGGAATTTGATATCACCTTTCTTTTTTTACTTTCTGAGGAATACAGGATGTTTACTATGATTGAAATGCAATTATATGATATAATGAATAATTATATTCTCCAAAACCAAATAATTAATTTGTGATTTGTATTTTCAAATGTAATATGGTACTCATATATGTATCTAGTTTACCAATACTACTAAACTATTTGGTCCTTTGGGATTTGATCATGTTTATCTATCATAACTTTAATAAAGTAACAACATACTCTAGGATAATATTTTTGGGGTCATTATAGTTTATATCAGATCAAGTTTAGTAGATACCTTGAACTATATTTAGAAAAACATGGATTAGAGAACATAACCCAATTACTGAAGTTAAAGTTAAGTCTAAGCATTGGATAACATATTAAATTTTTGTTAAGGTAGAGATTTTTCATTTATCCTAGAAATGCATCCATATCAGGATACTTCATGTGGACATGGTGTGGGAACATATGCATCTAGGGGTAATAACCCTGAAAATAGTTGGTCGAGTATATATTAGAAATCATTCTACTTCATAGTGAGTGTGTACTTACTACACACCTCATTTGACAGTCCTAAGTGATATATTTAGATAAATCGCATTTTTTATATAAACCATTGTATGAAATTAAATAATAGAACCTATGTAAACATAGGATATTCCATAGCGATATGGGATAAACCTAAAGTGTATTAGGATGATTTGTGTCAAGTTAATCATATGAATAAAATCCAATATAATCCTTTTGAGGTTTTAAATAATGGAATTCAAATATGATTAATTGTATTTTAGGAGATAATTATTATAAAACAAATGTTGGAATTAGTATGGGTTTTAGTTAAAATTTATTCAAGGAATAATGACTTTATATTTTTTGGACATAAGATTAAAGGTATTGATAACCATTATGGTTAATATAAGCATTAACGTTTTGTAAATTAATATTATCAGATTTTTTCGAATCATGTGATCTAATATAATTTTATTTTTGTAATTTAGGCATAAAAATTCATCTTTAATACTCAACATTTGGAGTAAAAGATGAGATTATGATGGAAATTTAATAAAATAAGAATTTATATATCTAGAGTAAGTATATTACATTATATTTGTAGTCTATTTGATAAATTAAATCATAAAATTTAGGAAAATGATATTGAAATAAAAAATTTATTCATTTTTGATAAATTTATGCTCTCTTCTCTCATAGTAAAAGTGGGTATAATGTTATCTCATAAATAGCTCCTCATTACAAATTCATATTTTCAATCACCACCAATGTACTCTTACATGGAAACATAGTTATTTTTTACTCCATATAACCATCATAATACCCTTTATACCCTTTGATAGGAATTTTTATTAACCCTTTTTATGATGTGGTTTTCCAAAAAAGGAATTTTCAAATATCAAACCCTTGATTTGTGAGTGAAAGTCCAAAATTGTGGGGACTAGATATATTGAAGGTGGGGTGAATGTAAAACCACAATATTTTAGGTACATTTATTTAAAAAAATAATAATCTCTTAAATATATTTCATTACAAGAAACCCTAAGATTTAAAAAGAAAAATAATGTATTCAATAGTGTATATGACATGCATCACTAAACTTAAAAAACCCAAAAAATATATATTATTAAAATATGACCATTATAACAAAGAAGTTGAATTATTATGTATAATTAAGATTAAATACTTTATGAAATATATATAAAGTTCCTAAATAATATAATTTAATTGATAAATTATTAATAAATAAGTACTCAACTTTGAATAAAGATATTGTATTCTGTTAATTAATATGTTTCCTTCCAAAATTATTTTTATTTATTTCAATTAGAAAATATTATAATTTTTTTAAAATATATAAATTTTATTTTATAAAATTATAATAATTTTTTATATACAAATATTGATATTAACATAATATAAAATTATGGGATTTTTTAGAAAATATATATATTTATGTGAATAGTGACAAATACAGATTTATAGTAAAATCATTATTTTATTCAATAAATTAACTAATTTGAATATAAAAATATAAATATAATATTATTTAAGAATAAAATAATTATTAAATAGTTATATTTATTTTTTTAATTTAATTTAAATCATCTTTATATTATATTTTAATGTATGTTTATTTTTAGTCTTTAAACCACATTTTATCTCAAAACTATTTTAATGTAAATAATGTTTCTCGATTTTATATAATTATAATAAACCCTAAAGTATAATTATTTTAATTAAATATATATATTATATTTATAGTTTTATTAATTTAAATCCATTTCATGTTTATTAATGTTCATATATTTAATATAAGAACATTTTGTGCTTGAAAACAAATTTCTCAAAAAAAGAATCCACGCATCTACTAGTTTTAATTTATATTAAATTAAACCATTTATGTGAATTTAATTTCATAAAATATATTGAATATTTATAATAAGAATAATTTATTTTATATAATATGTTCACATAATTTTTTTATCACAATAATTATTTAATACAGTTAAATGTGTTTAACACAATTATGGTTAAAATATTGTTTGGAACGTTACATATTCTTATGTTAATATTAATTTTCCAAAAATGTAAATTTTATTTGAAAATTTGTAATTAATATTAATAATCAGTGGTTAAAAATTATCTAATAAATCTCGATTTATTTTAGTTTTAATATATTAATTTACTATGTTAAAAAAACAGTTACCATGGCAAAATTTAAAATGGTAAAACTATTTAAACATAGAAGATAAGAGAAAAACATGTTTAAAAAATATTTATTTTTATTTTTTAGAGGTGTTTATAGACCTTAATTTCCATCCAATTTTTTTTTAGTTACTATGGGTGAGTGTTCCTTCCCATTATTAAATAGTTTTAGGTATTTAAAAAAAATTTACTCCTCTTCAATTATAAAAGGGAACTCCATCCCCTCACTAAATATCAAATATAAATCCATTTTTATTGACCAAAACCTACATAAAACCTCAAAAACATATTTATACATATTATAAATCTTCTTAACTTCTAAAAATACCAACCCTATTGTACTTAAGAGGTGATTAAATAGAGGTTTCTCTAAGAGAAGTTAATCGAATTGATGAATATTTTTTTCATTCCAATTTTTCATCCTTAATTATGTATTTACAATTAAAACAAATTTAAAATATTATGTACCTTATACATAAATTTTATTATATTAATTTAATAGACTATATCTATATTCTATTCCATCAAATAAGTAATAAAATTCATGATTGTGTGTATTGCGGACAACTGCCTCACTAACTGATGTGACTTGTTCCCCATAAAAGACTCTCACATTTGGATATAATGATTTATTTAGTATATAAATATAATATTTATTATATAATTATACTTATGTAAATTTAATATCCCATATACCTTCTTATATTATATTCCATTTAAAATTTGATAATGTGAATATTGTCAAGTGAATTTATTCAATTGTTTTTACATAGGAATTACATGTAAGGTAACAAGGATAAATTTAAAAAAAATTGATATATATATATATATATATTTCATGATATTTATTATAAAAAAATTAATACATCATTCACTTACTTTCTCTTTCACTCATTAAGGAAATGATAATGTCACTCATTCATATGTATTGCCTACCATCTCCAGGAAGTGATTTGATCCATTCCCCATGTGCACATTTTAATAATGATAATAAAAATATATCTAATGAATATGAATAATATTTATAACATTAATATCATTATGGAGATGATGTAAGTAAATAATATGATAAAGAATCCGAATTTTCATGTTAAAATAATGTAATACCCTTATATTTTAAAATATGAACATCATATTCGACTGATTGTATGACACAAAACACCAAGTGTAGAGGGAAATATAACATCCCAATGCTATCTGATATATTTATTTTTGAATAAATTCAGTCTCTTTGATAGCTTTGAATGAAAATAAGATTGGATTTAAATGAAACATTATACTTTATTAAAATATTATTATTTAAATATTATCCTTATAACATATCCATTAAGTTAGA
This sequence comes from Viscum album, assembly GCA_963277665.1. Lineage (NCBI taxonomy): Eukaryota > Viridiplantae > Streptophyta > Magnoliopsida > Santalales > Viscaceae > Viscum > Viscum album. The sequence continues at coordinate 784,883,718 of OY728156.1, read as the reverse complement.
GGGTATGAATATTACAAAATAAATTATGTAATTTATAGTCATATATTTAATATAAACAAACTAAGATTCGTTTAAATGAAAAATAAGTGTTTTCTAAAAACTGTATTTTTTCTAAAGGATGGTTTAGTCATGCTTTGTAAAAATTATTTTAAAAAATAATTATTAATTTTTGAAAATTTATATAATAAAATTAAATTCCATTTTTAAATCATATTATCAATATTTTCTTAGGGTGAATTTGTGGGGTTTTTCTGAATATTTAATTTTTTGGTGAAGAAAGAAAAACACTGAATTTTAACTAAAAATTACATTTTCATTAAATTATTTGTGAAGCTAAATTATATTTAAATTTTATATTAAAGTAAAATTAGTTCAATTATATATCTATTAATCCAATTTAGGTTATTGGAATCATTTTTATATTTAATTTTTGTATAAAAACTTTGCAATCTTTTGAAAATTTACTCTTTGAAAACCTTCTTTTCATCATGCCCACTAGCTTAATTTTAAATTAACATTTTTCACTTTTATGAAATTAATTTAGAAAAATTTATTATATATTTTTAATTAGAATAATTTATATTATATATTAAGGTCAAATTAATTTTTCACTAACATGAATAGTAAAAACAATGACAATTATTTACCGTGATTAAGGTAAAAATTGGTTTACCATGGGATAAAACTATGAATATAAGTGTTAAATGATATTCAAAATTGTAAAAAAATTTATTTCTAGACATATTTCAGCCTTATATTATCCCAAAATAAAAACTGAGTTTATTTGGAATCTTTTTTAATGTAAATGTATTTATCATTTTAGACTCTTTTGAAAATTTTTAGGGTATTTTCCTAGAAGGTCCCCTTTCCCCACTTATAAAAGGGAACTCAATCACCTAAAATATTCACAAAACTAAAGACTTTTATTTCAAAAAAACCCAAAAAAAATTATCATACTATTTTCTTTCATAATATATTTCTTGTCCTTGTATTTTATTCTTCAATTTTTTATTTTGGTTTTTTCAGCAGAATTTGGGTTTTATGGTGCCTGTATGGAAATTACACACAATGTATTTTTTTCATATATATGTTGTGAGGATTTTATAGGGTGTGAATGGTTATATTTCTTGTACTTTTAATTAACTATGTATACGTGGAAATTATCTTTTAATAAAGAGGTAATTCATTTTTGGGGGGTAAGCGGCCTTCGTGGATTTCACTACATGAACTATGGTTAGACATGGAATACTTCTCTAGGTAGTCATTTTTATGTGCATTTCACATCTGATTTTCATTTCATTGCATTTTAGCCTTCTCCCCTCTCAACATAGATCTTTACAGGGGAGATTTTGGAGACCTACAATCCTTAGAGATCATTCGTTTAGTGATTAATCTTCATTATTGTTATGGTTCATCTTTTTAGGTAATTCGATCGTCTCATGTTTAGTTTATTACAATTTCTATTTATTTACTTCTCATAGTTTAATGTATAATCATGTAATGGGTTTATCTAAACTCTTTTTGATTGGATCTTTATTCAAGTTTTTCTTCCTAGATCTTATGTTCCTTTGTTCTCTGTTGGTGAGTCCCGTTACGGGTGTTGGATCATTAATTTTAAGGTAAGTGGTTCCATTTTATATATTTCATTTAATTTAAACCTTTATTTGGTTGATTTTTTTTAAACATATTTCAATTGATTTATAAGACACCAATTTTATATTATTTGAAATTGGAATTTAAAATTGCATGGATTCTAAGAAAAACCCCCAATTCCAATAGAATTGGAATTGTGGGATGAATTATAAGAATGATGTAATTGATTAAATGATTTGAGGTTTGTTTTGAGAAAATGGATTCAATTGAAATTATAAATTAAAATGATCATTTTTGGATTGAAAATGCATGAAATGAATAAAGTATATGTTTTTGTTTTTAAATTATATTAGCATATTGAAAATGAAATTCGGTAAATCTAATTGTAAATGATGATTTATTTGAAATGATTTTATTTCCCCATTATTTATTTATTGGTTGATCATATGTTAGCCTTTATAGTTATTGGTTCATTTGGGACAACAATTCTAGGATATTGAGACCCTGGTAATGGATTAACTATGTAAACTCTAACAAATACCTATTTAGGAATAATTATCCCCAATGTGATATTGATGAGTCATATTTGTCTTAAGATTGAGGGATCTGTTCACACATGTTTAGCAATGATTACTAATTTGGGAAGTGTGTGGATCATATTGATATAAACAACCATACATTAGGTAAGTTCACTATGGTCATTGATTTATATATTTTAATTATATGTTTCATTAACTGTATAACTATTTTACTCATGCCAAATGATTTAGTTAAATGATTTTATATAAAATGTTTACTTAATCCATGTTTGAAATGTTTTCCATCCATCAAAAATAAAGCAAGATCCATTTTAAATATAAAAATTATATGTTATGTCAACCATATTTTAATTAAATTGAAATCGTGATTGGTTTGTTATTATGACATCTATTATGGAAAACTTGGTGAGACCCTACTAGTTATTATAACTCACACCCTACCTATGTAATCCCTCATTTTTATTATATAATTTTTCATTTACATAATACACCTAAAAAATTATTTAAAGTTTAGTTTCATATAAATAAGTTAAATGATACATGAAAATATAAAAAATTATTTTAATACACTTTAAAGGCTTCATAATAGTTTCATCCTAAGTAAATTTATTTCATCTCATAACCAGGGTACATACAGAAAATGAAAGGGTGATCATAAGTCCCATTAAGGGCAATCAAGGGAAATAGTTTACATATAGCCATGAGAAATATAAATATGAACTCGAGGAATAAGGGCATGAGAAAAGGGAAAAAAGGGAATATCATAATAAAAATAAAATTAACCATAATAAATATATGTGTATGTATAGTACATTTAAATGATACATTCATAATCATATCACTAAGGTTTGTCACCAATCTTTCATAAAAATTACCAACGTATAGTAAAACATGTCATCTCTATAGAATAATTCATTACCCAATGCATTAGAGTGCTATCAGTGTGAACCCATCATATGTATTAATTAATGTGATCTAGAAATATCATAATCAAATATTTCATAAATAACCAATGCAGAATAAAATAAATGGGTTTCATATTAAAATCATGGAGTTTTAAAAGTGCTTAAATAACATGATCATTGTGTCATTTTTAACCCATGAAAATGGAATGAGGGTTTTATGTATGTCAAGAAAAGAATAAAATAAATCATTTTTAAATCATGGTGAACTACCCTAGTAAAGAAATAGGTTTGGTTATTTGAAAAAATAAAATAAAAGAGAATTTCTTGAGAAGAAGAGGGAAATTTTGAGAAGTAAATTTGGCCGCGTAACGGGTATAAAATTTGGTTTTAGAAACTGGTAAAAAGAGAGGGGCATGGGTATCCAATTTATAAAACATAATTTAAAAGTAAGTTAATTAATAAAAAGTAAATAATAGATAGTGACCATAACATTAAGAATATGTGTACAAAAAGAGGTTATTGTAATGAAAAGAAAAGAAGGATATTTTCCTTACATTGAAGAGTCACTCCTAAAAATTGAGAATTGAGACCTTGGGGGGATAGAGAAAACCTTAGGAGGACTCTTTGGGAGGTAAAACTACCAGATCTTCAGATAAAATGGATTTTAAGTGAAATTAAAGGGAAAATTTGTGGGTATTTATAGAAAAAGTGAAGGATTTGTTTATTAATTTCCATGTATAGGATTTAGAAACCTATGTTGTGGAAAATGAAAAAAACATGGGCTTTCCCATGTTATTGGAAACGTGGGTCATATTTAATACTATTTTAATCTACAAAGGTAGGTAGTAATTTTATATTACTTATTTTGGAAAATAAAATTAAAGTACCCATAAAATAATATTTTTGGAATTTAAAGTTTCCATTTTAGAATTTTGAAACCAAACTATAGGTTTGGAAATTGATTAAAATCTATTAAAATATTTGATATCAATAAAATAAAATATTTTAGGTTGACTAATTTTTTTAATTCGTTATTAAATCATTATTAAAAAATTATGAAGTCATTAAACACACCAAAAAACTCAAACTATAATTTTACTATTCAAAAATAAATTAAGTGTTTTAGAAAATTCTCATAAATTCACCCTAACCTAATTTTGATGTGATGATTTCAAAAATGATATTTATTTTATCATAATAATTATAAAAAATAATAATTATAAATTTTAAATATAAAAATCATTATTTATTAAAAATAATATCGAATTGAAAATGCATAGAAAATTTTTGACACTTAAAAAAATAAAAATATTTTATCATTTATATTTAAATAAAGTTGTTTTTATATTAATATTTCATTAAAATAATTATTCCTAATAATAAATTAGTATATTATAAATATATATATTTTCTGAAAATTACAATTTAGATCTGAAAAGTTATTTTATCCATTTTGTCACATATTTTACTAAGAAAAACTATTCATAAAATAGAATTAATGGAATAAAAATTTTATTTATACAATGGAATTACACTTTAAGTTACTAGGGCCTCAACACATAACCCCTTATAATACCCATATATAACATAAGGTTATGGTGTACGATGGTGATAGATTCATGGGGCGGCTTAGTTAACATTGTTCGAGTGGTAATTTCCACTAACTTGAACTTATCTCGAAGTTGATTTCATTAAAGCTTCACTTGTTAAAGCTTGGCTTGGGCTTGATCAAAAGAGAACCCCAAAGATGTTAACTCCCTCCCAATCTCTAAAAAATGTTCTTCATATATAATGAATCTACAGGTTGAGTCTGTTATTTCTCCTTTATTTTAATTATATTGTGTAATTTCTACTTATAAACATTAATTATAACATTAAAATTGTTATTAAGAGTATAGCTACCAACAGTAATATTAACCAATGGTTATAATTGACTGATGGTCATATAATGATTGAAATCCAACGGTCACATTTGAAATTATACTCACATCATTAATTAATATATATAGTTTTGTTGAGTAATATAACACACATTTTCTCATAAAACAAATATGATTTAAAAAGTCTATGTCATTTAATTCTTCCCCCATTAATAAATTTCATCCACAAAATTTCAAATCGTTCTATTAGTTATGAAAAGGTGTGCGTAATTCTAACTCACTATCTCCTATGTTTCTCACGTAAATTCGTCATATTTATGGTTCCTCCACAACACTTTGATGAGGTGGGTAACCTTGTTGCGTATAACCTCCTCTCTACAGTCCAAGATCTCCACTGGATTCTTTTTATAAGAGAGGTCATGCCCCAATTGTACCACATCGAGATTGTTTACATGTGAAGGGTAAGGTATGTACTTTCTCAAGAGAGATATGTCGAATACATCATAAACCTGAGCTATATTTTGTGGACGTTTTTGCTGAGGGCTATAGATCCTACGTGATCAAGGATTTCATAGGGGCCAATGTTCCTATGGCTAATATTCCCTTTCTTACCAAACCACATGACTCTTTTCTATGGTGAAATTTTAAGGAAGACATTGCTGCCAATATCAAACTCCAAGTACCTTAAATGGTTGTCAGTATATCTATTTTTCTAACTATGATTAGCCTTTACATGTTATTGGATGGAAGGAACCTTTTCCATCACCTCTTTCACAACATCATTCCAAAGAAACTTTCTCTCACCAACTTCATCCCAACAAGTAGGAGTTCTACATAATTTCCCGTATAGAGCTTTATAGGGTGTCATTTGAATACTTTAATGGAATCTATTTTTGGTATTAGAACTCAACTAATGGGAGTTGTTGATCCCATCCACCTTTAAATTACATTTAGAATGTTCTCAATATGACCTCAAGTGTCTGAATAGTTCTTTAAGATTGTCCATTAGTATAGAGGTTATAGGATATGCTAAAATTCAATTTGATACCTAGATCATGTTGAATACATCTCCATAATTTTGATATGAACCTTGGATAATGATAATAAATGATATATTGTGGTACCCCATAAAGACTTACCACTTCCTTCATGTATATCTTATCAAGTTTGTCAAGAGAAAAATCTTCCCAAATATAAATGAAATTGGTAGTCTTGGTGAGACGATCCATTATAAACCATATCATATTGTTTCCTTTAGATGTTTTTGATAGATCAGTGAAACATTCCATAGTGATATTGTCCCACTTTCATGTTGGTATGGGTAGTGTTTGTAATACTAATTTAGGAAGTTATTGCTTTGCCTTCACTTGTTGACACACCAAGCACCTTATAGAGTATTGGTAAATATCTATTTTCATGTTATCCCACCAATAATGATGACAAAGGTCCCTATACATTTTAGTGTTTTCAGAATGTATAGAGAATGTAAAGGTATGAGCTTCATCCATCATATCCTTCTTTATTTCCAAGATAGAAGGAACACATGGCCTTGTAAAAAAATTAGTACACCTTCTTGATCAATGTTCAACTTAGGAAACTTCTCATTCTTCATAGCCTATATCTTCATCTATAACCAACGATATACTATTTGATATTTCTTGATCATATCTAGTAATGATGGATGAGAAATCATTTGGGATAGTGTTGATGATGTCCCTTCCCTTATGATTCTCATGTCTAGTTTTACTAGGTCTTTTATCAAAGGATCTCCTTGAATCTTTATCATTTCCATCATAGTAGGGACTTTCTTACTTAATTCATCAACAAGTTTTTTTTCTTTTCTAGGGTGATAATGATTTGAACAGTCGTGGTCTTTAAGAAGTTTCAACCATCTCCTTTATCTCATGTTCAATTACTTTTATATGAAAATATACTTCAAGCATTGGGGTGAGTGTATATATCACATTTCAACCTATAAATATACTGCCTCCATATCTTCATTGAAAAAATAACCATATCTTCCTCTAAATCAGGCATAGGATAATTCTACTCATGAGGCTTCAACTATAGAGATACATAAAAAATCACTTTTTAACATTGCATGAGCATGTACCCAAGACATTTCATAGGTGAATCACTAAACATAATGGATATTTCTTTGATAGAGGTTAGATTTAATATAGGTTGAATAACCAATATCTTCTTTAGTTCTTGAAACATTTTTCACACTCCTTGGTCCAGATGAATTTATCCCCTTTTCTAGTTAACTTGGTTAGTGGATTAGAAAGTTGTTAGAAACTCACAAACCTTCTATAATATCCTAGTAAACCAAGGAAACTATGAGTCTCAGTTACTATTATAGGATGATTCCAATCCTCTACAGCCTTTTTCTCTATAGGGTAAACTAATATTTCTTTATTTTTACAATGATCCATAAGAAAGAAACTTTTTTAACCAAAATTAAAATTTTATAGACATTCCAAAAATCCTATCTCTCCTCATAGTTTTCAATATAACCATTATATGATCCTAAATATCCTAGTGACATTTATAATATATTATAATATCATTAATAAAAACTACCACAAAGTTATCAATGTAGTTCTTAAAGACTCTATTCATAAAATTGGTAAAAATAGCAGAAACATTAGTCAAGCCTAAGGGCATAAAAACAAACTCAAAATGCGCATATGTTTATTGAAAGTCAGTATTTGGAATATATTCTTTATTCACCCACAATTGATTATAACCTGATCTAATATCAATCTTGTAGAAGAATTGAGCCCCATGAAACTGGACAAGTAAATCATCAATCCTTAGAAGAGGGTTATTGTTCTTCATTGTGATCCTATTAAGTTCTATATAATCGATGCATAACCACATTGATCCATCCTTCTTATTCACAAATATAAAAGGTGATCCCAAAGGAAACACACTTTGTTGGATAAAACCAGTCTCCAAAAGATCTTGGATTTGTTTCTTTAATTCCAACCACTACACATTTTCAATTCTATATAGGTTATTTGATATATACATGGATCTAAGCATGATTTCAATGGATAACTCTACCACTCCTCCTGGTATAATTCCATGTAAATCCTTATGAAATAATCCAATGTATTCATAAATTTTGGGGACATTTTATATTTATATACTTTCATTTCCTTCTTCATCTCCACCGATCATTTCCATAAAGAAGGCAATGGGAGGTATTTCTGGAAAAAACTCAGATCGAGGTATCTATCCTTTGAAAATAGATATAGTTTTTTCATTAAATACTATTTATATTTCCTTTCATCTTCATTTAATCTTATAATTATACTTTTAGATCCATCCCATCCCTATTATAGTGGTGAATTACATCATGGGAATGAATTCTAGATTTGTAATGAGAATGTGCTCGCCAAAGGGAATCCTATAGTTTTTATACACTATTGATGCTTGGATAATCCCTCTATAAGTATTGAATGATTACTCTACTTTTACAAGTTTAGGGATTGATTTTATATTCTTTGAAAACTAGAATGAAATAAAGGAATGTGTATAACCATAATCAAACAAAGTATTTTCTATATTTGAGAGAACAACAAGAGTACCTACCACCACATCATTTGGATACTTCACTTTAGTCATTGTGATAGAAAAATCATGACCATTTTCCCTTAGCCTATGATGTGGTTGATGGTGATATCCCTCCACTACATTCTAATTTGGACAGTTATTGGAAAATTTCATAAGTTTCCCACACTTATAGCATTGGACTTCAGGCTATCCCTGCCCCAACTTCCCTTTTTCACCTGTATTGAGAATATGAGGCTTCACCTCACTATGAATGTTTTGTGCTATATGGTCATCTCTTTCACAATTGTAAAATTTCCCACTCCATGGTAAGTAGTTCACAAAATGATTATTTCCATATTTTTTTCATGTGGGAAGTTTCACTTTCTTTCCTTCTCTTCCTTGATCAAAGTTTCTCCCTAATCTCTATTGACCTCTTATTTTTATTTGATCTATGGGACCACTACATCTCTCTAAAATTAAGTTCAACCTTCATATCACTTCTCAATATCTCATCATTGCTATCATTGCTATATTTTCTAGACTCTTCTATATATGAGGTCTTAGTTTACAAAATAATCAATCAACCTTTCAATTTAGATCCATGAAAAATCTAGAGATATAATGATAAATCCATGTAAATTTCATCTCATAGCTTCCCACATATTTCGTTTCCCTCTACTTTATCTCAAGGAATTATTTCTCTATTTCTATTCACTTCGAATGGGGAAAATATTTATTGAAAAATATTCCCCTAAACTTTTACTACTCTATAGAATAAATATCCCTTATTTACTTTATATTTTTAATCATTTTTACCACTGATCATATTCTCCCTCTAAGCAGTACACAGCTAGGGTAACTTTATCTTATTTTGAACAACGGATTATAGAAAATATTTTTTATATATATATTATCCATTTTTTGCAATAAATGGGTCTGCAGATCCACTAAAATAAGGTGTAAATTGATGCATAAAAGACCCAATATAAATTTGATCTCTTCAAGGGGAATTATGTCTCTCATCTTGATTCATGTTATTGTTCATAACTCAAATCAATTGATTTATCATTTTTGTAAATTTTTCTATTCCATCTTCCATTGGAGGGTTGTCATCATATAGTCTATTGAACTCTCCATTTACATGGTTCCTCCTATTTCCATCCATTTTCTAAAATAATAAAACCTTAGTGATAAACATATTTTGTTTAATAATCTTATAATTCTAAATGAGTTTTATTTCTTAAAACATCAAGTTTAAATATGTAATTATTTAATAATAAATAAATTTTCTATAAATTATTCGTAATGGTTTATAAAAATTTTGTGAATAACTAAACATATCCTCTGGGAGTGTCAAACAAAGAGTGAAGTAAGGCCCATTTTCGTGAACCAGTTCCCATTCAAGTCTATATCAAAGATGTGTTTTGGGTTTTATCCCTATATATATATATTCCAGAGCCACACCTACTTATTTTTATCCATATAGGGATTTATTTTCTCAGAAATCATGTACTTAATACTTATCAAAAATTCCAAGATGTTTTCATATATTTTAACTTGTCTCTAGGGTTATTTTTAATGTATTCAAATCCTAATTTACATAAATAACTAAACCATCCTATGATACCAACTATGGAATCCTTTTTTTTATTGCATAACTTTTCATTTACATGGTACAAAAAAGAGGATCTATTAAAGTTTAGTTTCCTAGAAAAAAGGTTTATAAGGCATGAAAACCTAATACATTCTTATAATCCAACTAAGATGATTCATAATAGGTTCATCCTAAGTAAATTTACTACATCCCATGACCTAGGGACATACATCAAAGGAAAGGGTGAGCATAAGTTCCAGTAAGAAAAATAAAAAGAAATAGTTTCCATGTGACCATAAGAAATATATTCAAGAACATGAGGAATAAAGGCATGAGAAAATCAAAAAATGTGAATATCATAATAAAAATCACATGAATCGTAACATGTATATGTGGCTTCAAAATTTAAATGATAAATTCGTAATAATATCACCATGTTTCTTTACTAAGGTTCCATAAACATTACCAAGGTTATTCACTAAGGTATCTTAAAACATGTCTTCTCTAAAGATTAAATTCCTTACCCAATTCTTTAGAGAACTAATAGGGTACACCCTTAATATATATTAATTAATGTGAGACAAATAGATAATAATTAAACATTTAACAAATAACTCATTGAGAATAAAAGAAATGGGTTTCGTATCAAACTCATGGTGTTTTAATAAGTACTTAAAGAACATGATCATTATGTCATTTTTAGCCCAGAGAAAGGGAATGTGGGTTTTATTTATATCAATACCATAATAAAAAAATAATTATTATATATTTTTGAATACCCTTGGAAAACAAATATGTTTGGTTATACATAAAAATAAAATAAAAAATAATTTCTTGATGATAAGAGAGAAATTTTGAGATGTAAATTCATAAGTATAACGGGTATAAAATGTGGTTTTAGACAAGGGTAAAAAAGAGTGGGGGTAGGGTATCCCATTGATAAAACATGATTTTGAAATAATTTATTGAATATAAAGGATATAATATATATTTAACATAATATTTATAATATATACAAAAAATAGGTTCTTAAAACGAAGAGAAAAGATGGATATTTCTCTTACCTTGAAGAGTTATTCATAAAACATGAGAATTGAGAGCTTGGGGGATTGAAAAAACATTGGGAGGACTCCTTGGAAGGTAAAACTACCATATATTAGTGGATTATGGATTAAGAGTTGATGTAAATGGATAAATGGGTAGGTATTTATGGAAAAAGTGGATGATTTTTTTATTAATTTCCAAGTACATGCCTTAGAAACCTAGGTTGTGAAAAATGAAAAAACCATGGGCTTTCCCATGGTATTTTCCCATGGTATTTGAAACTTGGGTCATATTTTAAGTTATTTTAATCTACAAGAGCCGATCATAATTTTATATTACTTATTTTGGAATAGAAAATTAAAGTTTCCACAATATAATATTGGGTCCAAAATGGCCCGAAGGCCTTCTATTTTTATTTATTTTTTATAATCTCCATTTTAATGGTTGGTGGGGAACCCATAAAAGGCACATAGGCTTTGTGACATTACATAACCCATAGGTATTAGAGGAATTAATTCAGACTATAACTACTTAGAACTGCTCTTCCCCAGCTTTTACATTATGATGTCAGCTCTCCACCTTCGCATGGTTGTTCGGCTATGCTTCCTGTGCAAGCACAGGCTTGTCCTGATGGCAATGTTATACTCTCTATTCCTTAAAAATACGTTAGCTTTATCTATGGTTAATTCACCTTCTATAAATCCTCATCTGGATTCTTCTCCTTGTAGAGTCTTCTTAGTCCATTTCATGTGGCCCGAAATCCTTGAAGTGTCCCAAAGGCCTTAAGTTGGCCTGAAGGCCTTTAGATGGCCCAAAAGCCTTACTAGGCCAAAGGCCTTGAAGGACCCGAGGACCAAACCAGTGGCCCAAAATCCCAAATTAATGAATATTTCTGGTTGTTACAGTGCTTCCTATAATACCTTCTATGGTTTCTACTATAGTACTACTGCAAAATAATATTTTTAAAGTTACAGTTTCCATTTTAGAATTTTTAATGTAAATTATAAGTTTGAAAATTGATTAAAATATATTAAAATAATTTATATTAATAATATAATATATTTTAGGCCGAGTATTTTGGTTAATTATTTATTATATAATTATGAACAAATTAAACATACTGAAAACTCAAACTGAATTTTTACTATTCCTAAAAAAATAAACTATTTTTTAAAATTCTCATAAATTTATCCTAACCAGATTTTGACATACCTATTTCAAAAATGATATTTATTTTATCAAAATAATTATATAAATATGATAATTCTAACTTTTATACATAAAAAAATATTTATTAAAAATAATAGCGGATTGAAAATTCATAATAAAATTTATAACACTTGAAAAAAAAAATTATTTTATCATTTATATTTAAATAAAAGGGTTTTTGTCATACTATTACATTAAAATAAGTATTACTCTTAATACATTAGTTTATTATAAAGATTTAAATTGTTTTTTAAAATATAAATTGCATCTGAAAAGTCAATTTATCATATTCTTCATATATTTTATTGAGAAAAACTCTTCTTAAAATTGAATTAATGGAATAAAATTTTTATTTATACATTGGAATTACACTTTAAGAAACTAGTTCATCAACCCATAACTCATTATAATACATGCATATGACCTAATGGTAAGGTATGCAATGGTGATAGATTCATGGGGTAGCTCATCTAACATCGCCCGAGTGGTAATTTCCACAAACTTGAACTTCTCTTGAAGGTGATTTCATCCATGCTTCACTTTTTGAAACTTAGCTTGGGCATGGTTAAGAATGAACCCCAAAGATGCTACCCCTCTCTACAGATCTGACAAATGGGCTTTGTATGTAATGACTGAACTGCTTGAGGCCATCATTTCTCTTTTTTAAATTAATTTTCATTTTTAATTGATACTTATAAACACTTATTATAATGTTAAAATTATTTTTGAGATTACAGAATCCAATGGTCATATTGACAAAGAGATGAGACCTGGTGGTCACATTTCAAATTATAATCACTTCATTAATAAAGTTTTTTTAGTAATATAACACATATCTTCTTTGGAAACAAATATCATTTAAAAAGTCTAGGTCATTACACTACCTTTACTTTTGGTCATTTTCAGAATTTTTTATGTCGGGTCTATGCAATGGGAAAGTGCCACATGGAGGTGGTGGATATTATTTATCCTTTGTACTGTGGATTGGTGATGGTGACTATTGGAGTTATTTTCCACTTGTTACCCAGTAGTTTTTAGAATTTTATCCTATTGATGTTGTACTTTCCTATGAGATTTTTATCTTTATACTAAGTAATTGATTATATATTGCTTTGGTTTTAGTTATACATGTTGTTTATGATAATTTCTTCTTGAGGAGTATTTTGTATACCGATATGTATCATGTTATATTCTACTATTTTTTTTAAAAAATTGATTCCTCTTTATCTTTGTATAATGCAAGCTGCTATTACCCAACCTGTGGTGATTGGGAACACCCTTCAGGCCATGTCATAGATAACAGAGTAAATAGGGTGGCAAGGTATCTGGGCTGGTTCATAACAAATTTTTATGGTATTTTTTGGTTATGAATCTTTCTTTGATATAAATATGTGGTTTGATATGTCTTGATTTGAATTAGAAGGTACTTGTGAGCGAGTTTTGGGATAGCTCTCATCATAAAGAGCCTTAATCTGCCATGAGTTTTTGGGAAAAGTGCCCATTTGTAATTTTTTGATATTATTCTAGTCTTTTCCATAAACTTTTTTGGCTATTGAAATATAAATTTTGATATCTTATCTTATGTGATTTATATTCATGTTCCTCTTGTTTGAGTTGGTGATCTATGTATTCTTTCTAATGTATTAAATATTGGTTTCTGATATTGTGTGTCATCGTTGAACTGATAAGACATGTTAATAATCCAAAGGATGAATCTATTAGTAAACCACAATGATTAAACCCTCCATTTGACCATCATTTCATTGGGATAGTGGTGTATGATGTATAAGCTTTAGGATAGGAAGTCACACTCATTCCTATTCAGGATTCCATCATGGAACCATGAAGGGGGGACTTTAGAGATCATTAATAAGAGTATATTCACTATAATCCACTGGATTTCAAAGGATTTAATTATCCTCAAAAAGGCTTAGGATTTTTTAATGTAATTCATAGGTTTTTTTAGTTCTTGGAGACATCTAATTCCATTAAATTTTAGTGTGTTACCTTCAAGATTAAAGGGCCTAGAAGAAGGTGGTGGGATTTGATGGTGATGGAAAAAATGCATAAAATCTAAGAGTGGAAATACATTAGGGTTATTTTACTAGAAATTTCTATCTAGAGCCCAAGGTTTAAGAAAATTAAATGGATTTTTTATCTCTAAAAGTGTGATAATAATTTGACTTAGTATACAAACTACTTTATTAAGTTTTTACATTTTTCTCCTGAGAGTTTGACTAATGAGAATAATACGGAACAAATTTTTGATATGGGGCATCTAGATAACATTAAATCCCTAGTTTTCATGATAAATATGACTTCTTATGCTAATGTACAAGTTAGATCATTTATGGATGAGCTTGACCTTGATGGTAATTCAAGGTTGATGGGAGTTCTTCTTTCTCCTAATGGAAGTTTGGTGAGTTACTTTAAATAAAATATGAAGTCTCATGAGTCTTATGGTAGATATCGATAATAGGATTATACCAAACCACTTAAAGTTCTTATTAGAGACCCTTTTACTTGGTTTTATTATGAAAATTTTGGGCATTCAAAATGGTTTTTCACTGAGGAACCCAAGATCTTTAGTTCTAATAGATTCTCAGGACACTTGTTGAAGAATTGTTATATATTTTCTACCCCATGTTGTGGTATTGGATCATCGTCACCTAAAATTAATTTGGTTAAATCAAATACTTCATGAATATAGGGGTTCCAACCACATGCATCCAGAGTAAAGCTTTTTCATGTTGTGAGTGTATTCGAAGAAAGTTAATAAAGGTCTAGTGACTATGATAGGTATTACCACTATACCTTAACCCTTAGTGGTTTATTTTTTTGATAATGTTACATCTCACTTGTTTATATCAACCCATTTTGTTTAATTTATAACCCTACCTAATAATCTTTTTTCTTATGTGATGGATAATACTATGCCTCTTAGAACAAAGAAAGATCAGGGTCTTCAGTGTCCTATTTTTGTTTTCTATTTATCATATATTATGATTAATTGTAATTTTCTAATCCTTGATATGAAATATATTGACTACAATATCATTATGGATTTGATTATCTCTCATTAGTACTGGATTTACTATAATATTCAATGGTTCTCCTTTATTGTACCAGATAGGGTGTTTTGTGATTTTTTGGGATAATAGGACCCAAGGTCGACTAGTGATGGACCATATTTTTTGGATTTTAGATGGGTAATATCTATGTTTTGAATTATAGAGATAATAATTGAGTAATGATACCCCGTAAATTATAATCATGTTTCTCAATGTGTTTCCTTCATATTTATTTGGTTTTCCACCAGTAATAAAGGTTGAGTTTTCAATCTATTTAGTTCATGATACTCAGCCAAAATTTATTCCTTCTTACCACATGGAACTAACTAAAGTAAAAGAATTGAAGAATTAGTTTGATTATTTTATTGATAAAGGTTTTATGTACTTGAGTGTTTCACCTTGGGCGGATCATATTCTCTTTCCAAAAAATGATGATGGTGCACTCCACCTATGTGTTGATTATTAAAATCTCAACTGAGTAATGGTAAATAAAACATATCTAATGCCACTTATTGATGATTAGTTTGAACCATTTAAAGGGTTGAAGTGGTTATTGAAGATTTATCTTTAATCTGGTTATTACTAGTTGAGAAAAAAAGGATTTAGCATACATAATACTTCCTTTAAGTGCAAGTATGGTAACTTTTAGTATCATGTTATTTCCTTTGGACTATACAATGCTCCTATAGACTCTATAGTTTTGATGAAAATTAGTTTTCATGAGTACCTAGATACATTTTTTTGGTATCTATGGATGATATCTTATTTTACTCTCAATCTAAGGAGGTTCATTTGTGTAATCTAAGATAAGTTCTAGAAATATTGATAAATCATTGAAATTATCAAAATATTTTAAAATGTTGTTTCTAGATTCGAGAAGTAAAGTTATTTTGAAACATGGTCTTGGAAAAATGTGTCTTAGTTGATATTGAAAAGGTAAAATCTGTTAATAAATTTGAGAAACAATGAAATTTTGTCAATATTATGAGATTATTAGGCCTAGTGGGGTAGTACAATAGGTTTGTGAAGGATTTATGGAATTTGTATTCTCTGATGACTAATCTCACTTGAAAAGGAGTGAAGTTTTATTAGGTTGATAAATGACATATTTATTTTGTTTAGATAAAACATATTGGTACTTCCGTGTTGGTGTTGACTCTTATAGAGGTTTGTAATGGATATATGGTCTTTTCTTATGCATCAAGTTTGGGTTTGAGATTTTTTCTTATTTAGGTAGATTACAAGGTCGCTTGTGGCTCTAGACATCTTAGGATACATTAGAAGAATTACCAAACCCATGATCTCAAACTCATAACTATGATTCATGCTCTTAATAGTTGGTAGAATTACCTATTCAGAGAAAGGTCCAGTGTTTACTCTAACCACAAAATATTGAGTTATATTTTTTCTCTAAAATATTTTAACCTTATTCAGTAGTATTGGGTGGAAGTAATATATTCTTTTGACTTCAAAAATTTCTATAACCCAGGGAAGGGGAATGTTGTTGTGGATGATTTTTATAGAAAAATTTCGAACTAGGATATGAAGGAATCGTCATAAGAGTGAAACTTGATGGAACATTTTTGAATATTTTCATTTAGGATCCCATGAGGAAGAGGACAATGTTGTTTTGATAAGTGTTAAGATTACCTCCTCTCTTCTCAAGAAGATTATTTAGGACCACCATCTTGAAGATGAATTTTGTGACATTAGGTACTCTCTTTATGGTGGGTAAACCCTCGATGAGTGGACATTATGTTCTGGGGGAATGATTGGTTTTCAGAATCAGTACATTATACCATTTTTAGTGAGAACAATTGTGATGGGGGATTGCAGTAATTCGTAGTGGGCAATAGATCTAGGTAACAGAAAATGTTTTATGAAATGTGTTGATGATTCTAGTGGCCAAGTAAAAGAAGATACATTGTTTATTTTAGTTCACACTGTTATGGTTTCTAACAGGTCAAGTTTGAGCATCATAGACATTCAAGTATTTCTTCAACCACTTCCAGTACTGACTTGGAAGTGGGATGACATATCTATGGACTTTGTTTTTGGGTTTCCGCATACCCCTTAGAAGAAAAATAAAATATGGGTAGATATAGATCAGTTGAAAAGATAGAATCACTTTTTAACCATTCAAGATATAACCAAAGTTCAAAATTTTGGAAATATATATGTTAAAGAGATTGTTCTGTTTCATAGAGTTCTCTCTTTTATAGTCTCTGGAAGAAATCCCTATTTTACCACTCATTTTTTGGAAGGACATTAGGAGGTGATAGGATCTTTGGTTTTTTTGAGTATGACATACTATCTGAAAATAGATATCCAGACATAGATCACTATATAGATTCTTGGGGATATGTTGTGTGCTTTCATTTTCAACTTTTTTTTTGTTCTTGAGATGACCACTCTGTACTGGTTGAGTTTTATTATAACAATAGTTACCAGTTTGGGATTAGAATGCATCTTTTTGAGGCCTTGTACGATAGGTTTTGTAAACCTCCACTGTGTTGGTCAGAGATTATTAAAACTTCATTGGTTGGAATAAGCTTTGTCTAAGAGATGATGAAAAATATTTAGTTTATTTATAAGATAATTTTGATGGAATATAGTTGGAATGAATCTTATGTTGACAATCGTAGGAGACTGTTTGAGTTTTTAATTAATCAACAAGTGTTTTTTAGTATTTCTCCTCAGATGATACATTGAAGGCTTTGGAGGAAAGGAAATCATGCTCATCATTTTTTGGTACCTTTTGATTTTATTGAGAAGTTGGGGAAAGTGTCTTACCATTTATCAATTCCACTATAGTTGATATTGATACATAATTTGTTTTATATATCGCATCTTTGGAAATATCTTTCTAACCCATCTCATGACTTAAGCTAGGGGAACTTTATGTTGGTCCTAATTAATCTATCACTGAGAATATAGTTATGATTTTTTACTATAAGACAAAGTAACTTCATGGTAATATTATACCTTTGGTTTGTGTGCTATGGAAGCATGGTTCTGATTCGCATGAAAAGTGGGACCATGAGGGACTGAAGAGAGTGTAGTGGCCTAATATCTTTTTTATGGAAAATTATTGATATGATTTCTATGGAAATAATGTTTTTATGGGGGATGGTTGTATAATCCTATTATATTTCATAAGGTATTAATTTTCCTTTGGTTTTAGAATCCTTTTTTTGTTTCGGATTTTTCAGTAGAATCTATTTTTTTACTATATGTTGGGAAATTATATGTTGTGTAATTGGATCACATATCATGTGCTTTTTATTAGTCAGATGTTGGGAATAATTTATAGGGTGTGAATGGTTACATGTTGTGTTCTTGAAATTTACAAGGTGTGAGATAAAAATAAGATTCTAATAAAAAGGATATGCCTTCCATAGCATAAGCAACCTTCATGGAATTCATTATGTTTACCAGGTTTACACACTATGTACTTCTTAAGAAAGGTGGTTGTATATGTTTTGAACATCTTATTTTCATTTAATTTGTTTAAATACCTATCCCTTCTCAACATAATTCCTTGTTGGTGATATTTTGGATACCTCGGATCCTTTTGTATTATTATATCAAATGATTAATCATCATTGTTATTATGGTTCATCTTTCCATTTATGTTTATATTTACTAGTTTAGTTTCTTTTGGTTTATCTTTCAATCCACCTTGGATTTTTATTGATCATCATGTGATGGATGGTTCTAAACTTCATTTGATTGCATATTCATTCTATGTTGTGTTCCTAGATATTTCGTTCCTTTGTTCTCTATTGGTGAGTCCCATTGTGGGTGTTGGGTGTTTTATTTAATGATAGGAGGTTCCATTTGTGATTTTCCACATAATTGAAACCTTCATTATCTTGATTTGTTTTGAATAGATATTAATTGATTTATAAAATCCCAATGTGATATATCTTTAAAAAGGAATATGAAATTGAATGGATCTTGATTAATATAACCCAATTCCAATGGAATTGGAATTATCAGATGAATTTTGAGAATGATGAAATTGATAAATTTATTTGATATTTTCATTGAGAAAATAAAAAAAAATTAAATGATGAAAACCCGTGATTGATTTTATATTTAGAGGGCATGAAAAGATTAAAAAATCTATGTTTTGGTTCTGAAATTGAATTCTCATATTGAAGTAAAAAATGGGAAATTGAATAGTAATTGATGACTGATTTGAAATGGGATAATTTTCCCATTATTTATTTATTGATTGATCCCATGTGATATTGGGAAGTTATTGGGTTATTTAGGAAAAGAATGCTAATATTTTATCCATCTATAAAATAATTAATGATGAAGTCTCTAAAAAACCTAGTTCTACATGATTATCCCCAATGGGATGTGGATGAATCCTATTCAGTCTGAGCCAGAGGGAATTTTTCACAAAATTTTATCTATGATCACTAATTTTAGAAGTTTGAGGATCCTATACCTAGAAACTAATTTACTTCATGGAAGATGAACATGGTGCTTGTTTTATAAGTTTTCATTATATATTCAATTTATTATAGTACTATTCTATAAATAGAGAAAATATTTTCAATTAATTTATTCTGAATATCAATGTTTTTAATCCCACCAAAGTATTATTTCAAGGTAAATGTTTATATTTTATCGATTAGAATCATTATTTAGCTTAATTTCTAAAATGAAATACTTTTTATTTTAACTGTTTTAATTCATTTCTATATTTCGCCCATTAATTTTTCTAAAATGATTAAAATTAAAAAATTATTAATTTTTAGGATTTTATAAATGTTGGGATTCATTTTATCCTTCTAGACCGCAAGATAAATCCAACATTTGAAGGCCAAAAATCATCACACAAATCGATACTTGAAAAATATTCACATATCAGAAAAATTTTATTTTTGGGCCCATATCTCATAAATTGATGGCTAAAATAAGAATAAATTAGACAATGACCTGTAGGACATTAGGGGAAAACATTTATTATTGTTTAAACACCTAATTCCAAATTTATCGTGGTCATAATGGCATGGTAAATTACTACATTGAAATATCAATAGTCGTCCGAGATATAATAAATTCTTATAGTAATTTGGATATATCTCTCTCCACATGATTCTAATGAATATGAAATTTTTTTATAGATAGAAGAGACATAATTGAACAAATTTTAGGAAGTAATGTTTCCCAAATTATATAATTATTGGGACTTCCATTTAGAAACATTGGGATGATATTTTTGGATCCAATTTTTCACCTCCTCTCCATATAAAAAATGTTTCTTCTTCATTTCATGTGGTTGGAAACTTATGTGTAGCCTTTGTTGGAAATTCTCTATAGTTTTGTAGTTTCACATATTTTTTAATAGTATTTTTCATTATTATTATATGTTTTTATTTTTATTCATCTCATTCTCTCATTTATATTTTTGTGTTTCCCACCCCTATCTTCTCCACTGTGATCTCTAATACTCATGATCATGAGTAGTTAATGTGAGGAAGTTCTCAGGGGATTAATATAATGATGAACCCAAATCATTACAGATTCATTTATAATTTTTCTTATTTTCTTAGATTTAATAAAAGGTGTATCTTAGTGGGAAAGGAACTATTTTGTCTCTACTTTCCATCTGAGTCTTAGCTTCTTCATTCTACAATATTCTTCCTCGGTTGAGAAGGTGGATGTGTGGCCCCTCGGTGTTCATTAAGTGTAACATATATTCACATCATGGTCATGAAAGGATTTTCATGAATACGATGGGGAATGATCATTTATTTTATTTGTAACAAATAAAGATACAATAAAGGTTCACTCTTGATAATCTTCTGGGAGGACCACCATTCTATCTAACATCACTTCATCTACATTAATTCAGTTTACATTTAATTTTCATGTTTAATTTTAGATTTTCATTTTAAATTATTAAAAATATGTTTATTCTAGTTCTATTTCATAAAAAATATAAAAATGGAACTAGAAGTAGTGAATTACTGACTGCAAAGGCTCATCAAGAGAACAACCTAGGTCCTCCCCTATTCTGCACTTAGTTATAAATGTTTTTTGAGAGCACGCATGAAAATTATTAATAAAATTGGTACCATTTTTAGAGATCCAAGTGGTATTAATTCACTATTTTTATTCTCATTTTGTAAATAATTTTATTTTTTCATTAAAAACCACAAAAAATCTTAAATTAAAAAAAATAAAAAAATATAACTTTTTTCATTATTTCTTTGAAATAAAATTATTATGCATCTACACACTAATAATGGGTGCCAAAAAATGTTTTCAGTGATCTTGATGATCATTTTCAAAGAATTAGTAATAAAATTCAAAACCTAGAGTGCCAAATAGGATAGATTTTTGAATACATAATTGAATGTCAACAGAAACATGAGCTGGAACATAAACTAGAACTAGAACTAGAATGAGTGGTGGAAGAAATTTCACTGATCGTTTTTTAAGTTAAAGAACATGAGGCAGGTGATAAGTATATACTAAAGGAATTAATTACATCATCTTGTGTTCAACCATTTCTTAAGGAGGTCCCTGAAGAACAAATTCAAGATGATTCACTTATGGGAGATCAAAATTTTATGGAAGAATCCTTGAATCTCATTGTTGAAGATAACCTTAAAATTGATAATCTCATCCTTGATAATGAACAATCAGCACCACTATACCTATCTCTTGATTTGGATGATGATGAAGAACATTCACCTACTGAGATTGATTTTCAAATGGTATTTCTAGAAGATATTAATTTCAAAGATGATTTATTTGAAAGTGAATATTTCTTTATTAATTAATTATTTTTTAATCTTATTCAACTGAATTGTTTTCTAATTTCACTTTTTATAAAATTTATGACACATTATAAATGTAAAATACCATTGATGTTAAGGAAAATACTTCCCATTTTTTTGTTCGAAGAACAATATTTTATGGAGCATGTGGTGGTGTAACTACTTCCTCTACATAAACATGAATAGCTTGTGGAGGAGGTCAATATATAAGATAATAGTGATCGCTCTTACCTTTTATTTCCTCCCACTCTTGAATAAAAATTATATATTTATTCATTCTTAGGGGTTATCAATTTTCTTATATTCTTTTAGGTTCTCTAATTTTAGTGTTTACTCATGGATACTAGGAAAATTCAGATGTGGTGGTTCATCTCAATGAAACCACACCCACCTTCTGATTGGGGATAATATGCTACAACTACCTGACTAGGGGCAGTAAAAACCTAACACATTCTTGTAGATATAAACCAATCATTTTCCTTTTCTTATTATCCCTTTATATTTATTTTTAATTACTTTTATTATGTTTTTTAATTTCATTTTTATAGTTTTAAAGTGTTATTAGTTAGGATCTTAACTCAAGGATGACACTAAAAAATAAATCAAGTTGTGCCTTTCCTTTTCTTTATTTTATTAACTTCAAAATTTGAATAATGTGTAAAAAAAATTCATCTAATTTGACCTAACAAGATGGTATTAAATTTAATAATTTTGGGATAGGTATTTCAACCTATTTTTAGGAATTTTTTGTGTGATTTATTTTTATTTTTCAGTAATTTTTTATACATTTTTCATGTTTTCATTTTCATTTTTTGGGTTTGTTTTTTATAATTATTGATCTAAATATAATACTTTGTAAAATCCAAACCATATTTCTATTTTTGGAAAATTTATTAATTTTAAGTTTTAGGTATTTAATGATTTCTGAATGTATTTTGTTTCTTGATTTATGATCTTTTCATTTGAGGAAATTTGATTAATTGTGGAACTCATCTGCATTATTACTATCTAAATTGAAAATATTTCCCAACCTGAGAGGTTTATAAAACTTTTTGAAATAATTATACATTTTTCTTTTTTCTTGAGAGTCTTGAGACATTTTGTTTAATATATAACTTGTTTTTTTATCTTTTTAAAATCTATTAAAGTTCATGGAATGTGTTAAGTAAGATTAAGCCACCACTTTGAAATCCCTTTCTAGATTAAACTCTAATTTTGTACCATCTTTTCATTTGACCTTTAATAATCCCCTAGTATCCATAAATGGCCATGTGAGTTAGACACATTATAATCCATTTATCCCATTCCAACCTACTCTAGAAGTTAAATTCATGATTATTATTGTACTCAAGTGTGGGGGAGGGAGAAGATGATCTGTATTTTTCCTAAAGAATATGTCTGATCTGAAATGAACAAAAATTGTTATAGTATTAATTTGTGCATTAGTGGAATAAAATTCATGATGTAAATATTGATTGGTGTCTCAAAATATCATTACACATATGGTATGGTCTGTCACCAATTTTTGAAGGTCAAAAGATGCCTCTCTTTTCCTCAAAAACATGATTTATAAAGATGAATCTAAATCTAAATTCAAGATGAAATAGTGATATAGTTGGGGGAAAGAGAGATGAAATCTATATTTTATGCTGAAATTTCAAGTGTGAACTTCCCATGTACATAAATAGGTATTTTGATGTGATTTATTTTCGAGGTGATTGAGGAGCACACCATTATTAAGAAAAACTGTTTCTGTTCATTTACTTTACTTTAGAGCATAACCCTCCACATTCTGACTCAGATTTTTTTACAATTAAAACCAGAAAACCCTCAGCCTCATAAATATGCATGAAACATTCCTAATAATGGAAACATTTGTCACTCTTTTAAGTTGACATTATAGTAGGATAGAGAGCCTATGGATATCAAACATATTTATTATAATGAGAATAACTCCACATTAAATATCCTTAAGTAAAGAGATTAATATTTTTTGGGGGAGGTAGTTAAATCATCCATGTGAGGATTAACATAAAACTTAATGGATTATTATGATTTTTTAGGATTTAATAAATTTTTACCCATGTAAGAGGCATGATATTTTCTTTGATAGGAAAATTGATTTGTGTTGTCATTTATGCTTTGGGAAATTTGTTTTGACCTTGGTATGAGATTATCTCCCAAGAGTTCACTGTTTAAGAGAAAATGAATTGATAGAGAAAATATTTTCAATTATTTTATACTTAATTTCAATGATTTTAATCTCACTAAATTGTTATTTCAAGGTCAATATATACATTTTATGGTTTAGAATCATTTTTTAGGTTAATTTCTAAAATGGCCTATTCTGGTTAACTATTTATTTTATTTCAATTTTTGTCCATTAAAGTTTATAAACTGATAAAATTTGAAAAATTATTCTTTTTTAGGTTTCTGTAAATGTTGGGATTCATTTTATCCTTCTGAAACACAAGATCAATTCACAATTTAAGGGCTCAAAATCAGTTCACAAGTTAAGCCTAAAAAACTATGCACAGATCTAATGAATTTCATTCTTGGGACCATATATCTTAAATTTATATCCCAAATGAGTTTAAATTAGAAAAAGACATATAGTAAATATGGGGGAAACATTTATTAAGGTTACTATGACTTATTCTCACTTTATCAAGTTTATAATGGCATGATAACTCGTTGCATTAGAATACAAACAGTCAGCTTATACAAAATAAATTCACGCAGTAATTTAGATATTTCTCTCTCCACACATGTATAATAAAGAATAAATGTTTTTTAGATATAATATATATAGGTGAAAAACATTCAAGAATGAAAATTTCCAAAATTCATTCATTTAATGGGTCATACAAGTGGAGAGATTCAGATGATTTTTTCAGAGCTAATTTTTCACCTCCTTTCCCTATAAAAGAATGTTTTTTCTTTATTTCAAGTGTCTGGAAAATTAGAGGTATCATTTTTTAAATTATATTTAGTTTTTTAGTTTCATTTATTTAATAATATTATTTGTAATTATTATTATATGTTAATTTTTTTCTCTATCTCACTCTCTCATATTTTTATATTTTGTGTTTTCCACCATGATCTTCTGTACTGTGATATCTAATACTCATGATCATGATTATCTAACCGAAGGAAGTTCATGGGGGATCAATCAAGTGTCAAACCCAAGTCATTTCACATTAATTTATAATTTTTCTAATTTTATAATATTTAGTACAAAGGGGGACTTAGTGGGAAAGGCACCTTTGTGTCTCCACTTTCCACCCAAGGCTTATCTTCTTCTTTCTACAATATTCTCCCTTGATGAATGAGGTGGAGGTGTGGTTTTTTAGCAATCATTGAGTGTAATATATATTAAAAACATGTTAGTGATAGTATATTCATTCATATTATAGAGAATTTTCATTAAGTTGGTTTGGAACAAATAAAGAGATGATAAAGGTTCACTCTGGATAATCTCCTGGAAGGATCTCTTTTATGTCTAACATCAATTTGTATCCATTAATTATTTTTTCATTTCATTAGAATGATTAATTTTAGTTTTTTATTTTCAATTCTCAAAACTCCATTTTTTTACTATTATTTCATAAATAAAAAAATATAAATAATATTAAGTTAGAAGTAGTGAGTGATTTACCGAAAAGGCACCTCAAAAGAACAATCTAGGTCATCCCTTGTTCTGCACTTAGTGGTAAATATTTTTTAGAGAACTCACAACAAAACATATTTATCTTATCATGAAAAATGATTTATATAAATTCTTTTATATAAAATCTTTATTTAATCCATTTTTTAATTGTTTTACATCCATAGAAAATAAATAATGTTTTTTAATATGAAAATGATATGTTATTACATTACTTGTTTTATTTAAATTAAAATCATTATTGTTTTATTATTATCAAATCTATTATGTAACACTTGGTGAGACCCCACTCTAAGGAAAATTTTATTATTTCCTATTCCATTTCCAAGAAATGGGAAAAACCACTTGAAATTGGTAGATTTTATTGATCCTTTGGACTGGGGATTGGTTATGGTGACTAGTGGAGTAGTTTTCCAATTTTTATATATGAGTTTTAATACTTTTGTCGGGTTGAATTTGTAGTTGGATTTGGGATTTTTATCTTCCTGTTGAGTACTTTATGATTTACTTCTTTAGGTTTTGTTATACCTATTTTTTATGGTAAATTATCCATGAGGAGTTTGTAAAATACTAACTTGTACCTTGTTATCATTCATTATTTTGTATAAAAATTATTCCTTCTTTATCTATGTGTAATTCTAGGTTCTAGTCTTCATCACATGTAGATCAGGAACACCCTTCGGGCCATGTCAAATCCATCTCAGGTATCTGGGTACCTGGGTATCCAGGATGGTTTGTAAAAAAACACTCTCCCCAACATCCTTATATATATTATAGATCTTTTTCTCATCTAAAACATTCATCCCTAGGTCCTTTAATATGAGATCTAATGGAGGTTTTTCTTACAGAAGGTAGTTTTATTAACAAAGTACTTTCATTTTGTTTCTTATTTTCCACCTCCAATTATGTATTAACACATTAAATATAATATCACAAGTTATCCCATTTACTAATATATTATTATTTTTATGGCATAATATTTTTATATCTCCACTTCCTCCAAATGGGGAACAAAATCATCAGTCGTGTGTACAGCGGAATGACGCCTTGCGAACTGATGTAGTTCATTTTCCATCACCACCTTTAAAGGATGGATAAAATGATTTATTTATCACATTTATATTATATTTATGATATTATTATAATTATATAATTTTAATATCACATATTCATTTTTATCTTCCATTACATTTCAAATGTGATAACGTCGTTCGTGCGTACGGCGGACTATCGCCTCGCGAACCAATGTGATTCGTTTTTCATTTAAGATTTAAATAGAATGTAATAAGGATAAATTTAATGAATATATATGATATATATGATTTTATATTGATTATTTAAATTTAATATATCACCCACTTCATACCCATTTCACTCATTAAGTTAATGATATCATTACTCATGCGTACATATGGCCAACCCTCTCCACAAATCCATGCGTTTCATTTTCCATGTCCAACTTTCCTAAATGGTTTTAAAAATGTATCTACTTACCAAATATAATATTTATAACATTATTATAATTATTTAGATTATATATATATATACCATATTCATAAGAATGATAACATTAATTACAAAAAAAGTGCATGAGAAAACAAGGAAATTAACTCCTAAACCAATGAAAATAATTAAATATTATTAGCAAGAGGGAAGTAAAATGTTATAAGAGAATAATATATTATATTATAAATATGGTAATGGTTATGTTATAAATTAATAATATTCTAAAAACTATTATATAGGAGTTATGCACAAGTATGAAAGAAATCATACTTGAGGTAAGGGTTTCTCGTCTCACTTTTACTTTAGTGTGACATATGGCATATTCACCACTTGTTCCCTTTGAGTAGTGTATATAATTCTCATTTGATGTGTTATACCATGAATCCTTTTGTATTATTTTTTTTAATGTTTAATTTTCTATTATTTATTTTATGGGGCTTACGATTCAAAAGATATCAAAGTGATAAAGGTTTATTTCACAATCTCATCATTATTCATGATTGTTTATGTTTAAGTCTCCCTTGGGAAAATTATTTGATATTTATATCTTAAAAAGAATATATTTTCATCACATATATTTATTAATGACCATTTTCAGGTAAAAGTACTATTTTTCAACTCTTTAGTACATAAAATTATTGGGAATATATTTTTAATAAAATTTGATATTATTTATCTCTTTAGTTGAAAATAATTTTTAACCAAAATCCATATTCTCTACAAAAATAAAAAAAATTACCATTTAAAAATGATTTATTAAATATTTTATTACCCATTTTTACTTTTTACAAAAAAAAATTAAAGGAATTTTCATGTAAATTTTAAAATAATGAACATTTATATTTTACATAAAATGTGAATGGTATTGTTGTTTTAATGTTTATGGAATGAACAAAATTTTCCACCATAATGACCAATCAATGTTTTAAAGATTATTTTAAAAAAATCAATTTTATTTTCAAATAAAAGGGTATTAAAAATATTTTTTGAACATTTAATTATAAAATAATTTACAAATTAAGAATGTTAATTTCCTCAAAAGTATTTTTAAAAATATTTCTATGGTATTTCAAATCATCAATGGAATTAAACCTTTATTGACCTTATGATCCACTAGTGATTTGTTTTATTAATATCATCCTTATTCATTATTTGGATGTTTTTTGATAAGTTTTAATAAGGATGTAGAATTTTATTACTATTCACCATATTTATCTAGATGGTTTATGATTGTGTTTATTGATTGGGGAATGTATGCACATTTCATAAGATAGTTTTTTAATTCAAATGTTTATTTGTATTGTGTTCCACTCTATTCATATGAGGAATGAATTGGACTTATTATGTGATGAGTGCGTCCCACTGTATCCCATTGTTGCATCGATAGGTCTCATGATATACACTATTTTGGATTATGGCCAAGGCCTTACCCATTTTATATATGTCTTGGCACAAGGCCTTTACAGTATTAGATGTATTGGAACATGGCCTCAGCGGTATGTTATAGATATTCATCATTATAAATCCAATCATTATGAATTTATTTATTGATTTTCCATGTTATTTTTTTATTTTTTATAATATTCATGGTTAAGTTTCAAGCCCATTTGATTATTTATATGGAATTATTTGATCATTATTTATTCCTACAATATTATTCTCAAATTATTGATTAAATATAATTTGTTTCAATTATTTATCTTTCAATTTTTATAAGAATTTCAAGTATGTATCTAGTTTTCTAAGACTAATAAATAATTATGTCCTTATATATGTAATTCCTTCTTTCTTATGAAATTGTAAAAAATTAGACATCTTCTCTAGGATACTAGGGTCAGGGAGATATAGTTAGCATTAGAATATGTTTAGTAGAATCCTTGGGAACTAAATTCATAAAAACAAAGATTAGGGAACATAACTCTATGATATAATTTGAGGATAAGTATAGAATAACATCCTAATTTTTTATTAAAACAGATATTGTGAGGTTTTTTATAGTAAATACATCCTTGTATAGATACTAAATGTGTATGTGGTTCTAGTATATATGTACCTATGGATAGTGACTCCAAAAAGGGAACATTGGGCTTGACCTGATTATCATCTGGTGCATGAAAATAGGCATTATTATAAAACTCTTTTGAAACTCCAAGATAATATGCTTAGGAAAATTTATATTTTCTATATAAATCATTATAAAGGATTTTAAAATAAAGATATCCCCAAATAAATCATGTTTATAATTTTAATATTATCTTGGAATAAATTTTTCAACTTATGTTAAGTATTTTGGTAGTTTTAGGATTATAAATTATGTTTCATAATGATATGATATATTTTAGTGTATGCCTTCATTTTTAATTGAAACCTATAAAAATGAGGGGGAATCACATCAATTCACATTATACAAAGAGTAATCATGGTTGTTTCATTGATGGACTTAAGAAAATCTTTTAAAGATAACTATTATCGCAAAAAATATTCATCATATAAGAATATAGTATAATGTACTAACAAGATAAGTACGGAATTATCTAAGTTTATATCTTTTAATGGATGTAATAGAAGAAGAGTATGATAGATAAAAAATATGTATAAATGGAAAAAGGGAAATAAATATTTTTCTAACATTTAATAACTTTGGAAAGAAACACCCTGGTATTTGGTTAAATGGAATGTGAGTTTTCATCAAGTCTAGATAAAAAATACACCATGTCTATGATTACAAGGAACATAATTAATCTTCCAAATTTAAATGATTACACTATAAGTATATGGGATATTAAACTAATTAATTTCCTAGGAATCAATGAAATACACCTAAGGGGTCAAGGTAAATCTTATGTTATTACCGTAGAAGTTGTGGAATAATTAATGTCCCTATTTTTTTATTCAAGAATTATTTCATTTGAGTATTTTATAAAAGATATCCTAGTTATAATAACTATTAAATGTATAAGTATTTTACTATATTACATTTTCATTAAGTATTTAAAATATTTTTTTGAATGGTACTAATGATCAAAAAAATGATTCTGTGAAAAGTTGAACTTATTTACAAACACATTATTGAAGGAAATATATTCATTAATATTTTCCCGATGGTGAGATAATGATGTTGGTATAAAGATATGATTGAAATAGATAAATTAAATTGGACAGTACTGACTACCTTGGTAATAAATAATGATTTGTTGATAAAGTGGTTTATACTATCATTGATGTATTTAACAAAATTTTTGGATTTAAAAAATAATTCAAATAATATATGTTTTATTTATGGAATAAGGAAGCATGAATGTTTCAAAAGAGGTTTTATAGTAATTCATGTTATTACCATGTTTTAAGAGAATACATGATGAAGTTAATCACATGTTTTATATATAAGATTAAGAGAAACTTCATGTTGTTTAGTGGATTAATGATATTTCATTTTTCAAATTTAGTGAACTTCATTATAAAGTTTTCGATCATAATCTTTTAGAAGGTTTATAAGGTTAAAAATTTATAAAATGGTTTATGTTGAACATTGTAAGTGATTTTAGTGATTAATGTATTACATCACCATATGAAGATTTATCCATATTGGATAACGTGTTGTAACCATTTTCTAATAAAATTTACTAGATATCAAATGAATGAATTATAATTCTATTATGGATATTATGATCCATTAAAAGTTAATTATAGTGCTTCATTTATAAAAAAAATTAAATTTTAGATATTTATTTCTTGGAGTGACTTATAAATTGGAAATTGATCAAAGAACAACCAATTAATGAAATTGTGCTTATGAATAAGAAACATATCAAGTAATTATATTTCATAATATTAATAGATATTAAAAAAATTCCCCAAATTTAGGAAAAGCATCTTGAAAAAAATTTATCATGTGATATTCATATCCAATGAATCATATGGCCTTTTAAATCATCACATATTTATAGTTTTCATGTCTTTACTTTACTATTGATCATTTAGTCTTTTGTAATAAATAAAATCTATCATTATCTATACTAATTTACGCTTGTATTCCTTGTCCAAATCATCACTTTACACTAATGTTCTCTTATAAAGAAAATTATTTATCTATTATTCCACTGTATTTACATTCTCTCATATCAATAATATTTTTTATTAACACTTCTCATAATGTGGGATTTCAAGAATGGTATTTTTAAAGTAAAACCCTAGATTTTTGAGATCAATATTAAATTAATAGAATGAAATTTATTTAAGGGGGTAAAATGTGACACCCATATATTTTAAAATATGAAAATTATATTATATAGTTTGTATGAAACTCAACTCTAAGCATAGAAGGGACTATAAAATCCTAAGACTTTATAATATATATTTTTTAAATAAATTTAGACACTTTGATAGCATTCAATGCATGGAACACTAGGTTTAAAATAAATGAGATATTATATTAAAATATTTTCATTTATATATTACTAATATAACCTAGTTGTTATGTCAGTAGGTATGAATAGTACTAACACTGTTATAAAAATTATGATTTTATATTGATTATAAATAAAATTAGAATCATTTAGAATAAAATTATGTGTTTTCGTAGTTGGGGTGGTAACTGAGTGGTAAACACACCCCTTAATTCTGTATGAAACCTGGGGTCAAATCCTAGTGTAGAACAATTTATGGGGTGTTGTAGTAGTACTGTAGAGAGTACTCTAGAGGTACTATAGAAGCCATAACTATTCGTCTATTTGGACCTCCAAGCCACTGATTTGGGCCTACGATCCACAGGGCCTTTGGTCCACCCAAGGCCTTCAGCCTACAGGGACTTTGACCCTCCAAAGACTACGGTTCATCCATGGAAGGCCACAGAGAGAAGGTCCTAGAAGAGGATTTAGAGAAAGTAGCAACCACCATAGCAGAACTAACCGGATTGGAAGAACGATAGGGTGTGTAAGTCGCCATCGGTACCAATCACCATGTAGTTATTCAGGGGGAAATTCTATATGATCAAAAATTCATGTTTGGGAGATAGGCACCTTTAATGATGAAGATGCTAGGGGGGACAGTTCTTGTGTATTTTGGTTGGGCCTTTGGGCTATGTAACGGGCATTGTGCCTCTGGGCCTTTAGATCATGTCAGGGCCTTATGAAACTAGGAATATGGGTCATGTAAGGGTTCCCTCTCAATATCATTAAAAGGTGTATTGTCCCAATAAATAAAATATCAAGTAAAAAATTAAATTTTTTCTAAGATACATTATTTTTTATAAATGATGGTTTAGTCTTGCTTTGTGTACATAATTTAAAATTAAATTTTTTCACTTTTATAAAATTTATTTCATAAAACAAACTTAATTTTTTAAATCATCATATAAATATTATATTAGATATTATTTTTTTGGTTTTTCTCAAATATTTCATTTTTTGGTTAATAGTGGAAAATATCGAATTTTAATTTAAAACTGTATTTTTTTATTAAAATATTAATAAAGTAAAATTATATATTAAATTTTTTTTAAAATAAAATTATTTCAAATATATATATAATAATCTAATTTATGAAATTGGAATAATTTTAATATTGAATTTTGACACCAAAACATTGTAACCTTTTGAACATTTTCTCTTTGAAAACCAGCTTTCTTATTGCGTCTGTGGGATTAATTTTAAATTAAATTTTTTCTATTTTGTTCATGGAATTTAGAAAAATGGATTACATATTTGGGATAAAAATATATTATATTTTCTAGTAATTCTAACTTACTTTAAGACCAAAATGAATAGTGAAAATAATAAAAATTATTTATCACAGTTAAGGTAAAAATGGGTTTACCATGGGGTTAAACTAAGAAGATAATGTAAAGACCCAAAAATTCCATATAATTTTTTTTAATTATATGTAATTTTTATGAAACTGAAAAATATGATGTTACATGATTCTGAGTCTCAGAGTGCTCAGAATGATCTAACAAAAAAGTGTTAACCTTAAAATAGTGCACATGAGTATATTTCCAGAAAAAGTGGAATAACTCCTAAAAAGGTTCCGGGACTAGAAATATGAGGGTATTGTTGCATTTAGAAAGGAAAATTTACCCTAGGTTCAACTTAAGTTTAGTCGATACATGCCTCTAGTGAGAAAACTCAAAAATGGCATAACCATAAATAAAATAATTAAATAAAATTATTTTATTTTATTCAAATGATTATAACTCATGAATGGTGAATCGGATTAAATATCTGAGACCACCACTAAACTCATGAGGGTATTCCATCCTTAGTCAGATACTAACATTGGCCAGTGCGGGCCACCAGTGGAAGTTAGTTTTTGGCTATAAATAAAATAATTAAGTGACAATTGTTTTATTATAAAATCCTTAACTTCTAAATGGTAACTCAGATTGAAAATCCCAGAGTATCATTGATCTCGTGAGGGTGTTTTCCTCTTAGTAAGATCATAAACTAAACTGGTGTGGGTTGATGGTGACTATTAATAATTTTTTAACTTTTTTTAAAGTTACAATCAGTAAATGCATGGGCGGCGTTTTATATCTTTTGAACTGGTGCTCAGATTTAAAATATAAGGACACCATTGAATTCATAGTGTTGGGATTCACATAATGGAGGCTTAACTTTGACCATAGTTGGTCGGGTGAAAAATCTAGTTTTTACGACCTTTTATAGAAATAATAAAATAACATAGGAATTATTATTTTATTTCTTTTCTTTTTCTACAACCTCATGAGCAGTGGTGTCGGGGACCACATAGGTGGTTAGACTTTTAAATATGGGATATTAATTTCTCGGTTACACTTTGGTTGTGTAACCACCCCTCTTGTAATTAATATGGCACATTAATTATGTCAATTAATGAATCTCATTAAATCCTTGATGCGTTACTCACTATTTTCCCCCTCTATTTAAATGGGGCTCGGGTTAGAGTTTCTAATACTCTTTCTTCAAGCGGGGAACCACTGGTGAAGTGACGTGACACCTTCCACCGACGGAGATAGAAGCTCGGGTGGCAATGAACTGAGATCAATGAACGCCAACAGCATCGTCAAAGCGAGGATTCTCTTTTCACCACCGCGATGACTCTGACGATTCTTGAGGTAGGGTTTGTCTTTTAATTCAAGAAATTCCCATGATTCCTCTCTTCATTATTTAATTTGTAGGTTGTCATTACAGGGGATTTTGAATTGGGTTTATCATTATTTTAATATGATGTATAAATTACTACCACTTTTTATAAGGATAACATCAATGCAGCAGGCCAAATGAACAAGGTATGGAACCTCCTCCACATGAATTTTATTGAGTTCTTTAGAGGTGGGTTTTTCCAACTTGATGGAACCATGAAACCGAGAGGCACACAACGACGGCGACATCCCAGGAGGACCGTCGACACGTCTGGAAGAAAGAACGGACCACCGGAGCTCACCCGGTGGCCCATGGAAGATTCGTCGGCACGGAACCGGCGTGGCGGCACCAGCGACTAGTGCCAATGGTGAAGGAGGAGGTCGACGCTTGCCGGGAAAAGAAGATGGAGGCACCACTTAGCACCACGGCGGACCCAAAAGGGCGGCCGACAACTAGTCGGTCGTGTTGGTGAGGCGGTGTGTCATCGCACGCCGCATAGAAAGATGCATGGAATAAAAGTTGTGAAGGTAGGGGGACCCACACCCCGTAGGTCCTGTGGACCACGTGGCACTGCTAATTGAAGATTCAAATGTCTCTTCTTGAGCCGTTCGGGGAGCTGGCGGCCACCCGGCTGGCGAGCCACGCCAGCACACCAGGCTGCGTCACCCAGCGGGTCGCGCCCAGCCAGTAGCATAGGATTGTCAATGGCCTAGCAGGCTATGTTCACCATGGCCTAGCCTAACCGGGCTAGCCCAGGCTAGTCTAGGTTGGGTCGGGTCATTCCAATCGGGTCGGACAGGACTCGAACCCATTCGGGCCCAGTTATGCTTAAATGACTGTACCTTGCAAACTGGACGTCTATTTGACGAACCGTCTATGGATATGGGATCCTTAGAGAAATAAAGTTAATTTTAGATACTCCACAAGATTTTCGGAGAAGGTTGGAGTTTGTCCAGGTAGGATCATACTTGAATCCAACCGGGCCCTCGACATTAAAATGCATATAGCTTACAGACCGGGTGTCTAATTGACGTGTCGTCTATTGCATTGGAATCTTTATGACATGATAGATCATCTGGTTACTTCCTTGTGGAACTTTATGGTAGTTGAGGCATGGCCGATAACCGGAGGAGCAAAACTATGGTGTTTCTTGTAGTGATAGTAAGGATGGATTCTCTCTTGATGAATCAAGGCGCAGGTATTCCTTAATCCTCTACTCTAGTGGACACGGGACTCCCCACATCATTAGTAGGAGTTCATTTTCCTATAATTGTTTTTTCTATCTTTGGAGTCGGTACTCCCCTATTGTACTAGGGCGTGGGTCCTCCATACATAACTCACATAGATTTAAATACTACCCTGCCGGGTAGGGTGTGGATCCTCTATGTTAGGAGTAGGTACCCCCTATCAACCCAGGGTGTGGGTCCTCCTTATGTAGTGCTACAGTAGAGTCAGTACTCCCCTATCATGCCAGGTTGTGGGTTCACTAGACTAGTGTCGGTAATCCCCTGGCGTACGATGGTGCGGGTCCCCCACATCGAACAAACTACCAGAGTTGTACTCCCCTACCGGGTAGGGTGTGGGTCCTCACATATAGAGTTGGTACTCCCCTGTCATGCCAAGGTGTGGGTCCTCTAGCCTGGGGTTGGTACTCTCCTAACATACTAGGGAGCGGGCCACCCACAGTAAATAAACTACTAGATTTGTACTCTTCTACCGGGTAGGGTGCGGGTCCTCACATATGGAGTAGTACTCCCATGCCTTCGAGTAGCGACGAGGAATGGGTCCTTCATGGGTGTAGGAGCTCCCTCGACTATTGGACATAGTGTCGAGGATTGGGCCTCTTCAATTGGTTTTCCTTGGTCTTTCCTTGGGTGCAAGACTATGACTATGAGACCTCTAGTGTCTGGCACTAGAGGCAGTTCAAGCAGAAAGTTCCCAATAGAGCACATCCTTTAGGACGTTCCATTAGGATTTTTTGAGTTATACCTGATAGAGTACATCTCTCATACTGGTTCCAAAAGGGATGGCCAGTTTCTGGATTGTGTACTTATAATCCATGAGTTACGCTTTGATATTTCTTTGGAAATCCTGGAAGTGGCTGGAGTTCAGGGCCTTATGTTTCTTTGTGGATGAGATGAGTATATCTGGTCTGAGTTGTGTATTTTTTTTTGTGATTTTTTATTGAGATCATGCTTGTGGTTTCCCTTTTTGGAATTTTGAGAGACCTTCGAGGATCTCGGGGTCCCTACTGGGTATTGTTATAATCACCTCTATACGGGCTTCGCAAGCACCTTGTTGTGTCTTGTGAAGATGACGCGCAGTCTTGACTAGGACTTGGGGAGCTAAGACCTGATGGTGGATGGCGGTGATAGTTGGCATAGAGAGATATAGAGATGAGTTTTACCTATCCCTTGGGTAGGATTCCCAGTGGACGATCTTAGGTACTATTTTTTGTTTTCAGTTGTAGTTGTATCTTTTTAGTTTTTCTTGTATTTCGGACCCTTACTTTCAGTGCACACTTTTACTACAGTAGTTTCACTTCTTGGTTTCATCTTATTTCATTCTAGTCTTTTTGTTATACATTTTTAAGGAAAATTCCTTCCCGTTTTAGAGATACACTTTTCCGGTGTTAGTCTTCAACCCCTGGCCTATGGAACGCGGGCTTGGGGTAGTCATAGCACGAGCCTCGGGGGACGGTTCATGACAAATTGGTATCAAAGGGACTTTTTATTGAAGAACTAGGACTCTGGTATTTCTAATGGAACAATAGTGTTAAGTTTTTTGAGTGTGGTTTTCAGTTCGTGGAGTCCAGGGTTGGTGCGGTAGCCAATGTATCCATATACTAGGACCCTTAATTTTAATTTCTAACTCGGTGCACGAAAACAATGATTGTGTCTGTTTTGGGAATGTTTTTACTTTGATATCTTTTGAGTCAGCCACCAGGTATAAATTATTAAATGTGGTTCATCTTGATTCTCTTTCAAGATGCCTCCACACAGACAGCCATCCAGGATTCCAGTGTGTGACCATGAGGATAGTCCACAGAGTGATGAGGCTTCGGTATAATTACTATTTCCTGACATGGTACCTTTAGGTGGTGTCCCAGTGATACCATTGTCCATTGTTCAGTAGTTACTACCAGCGCTACCGATAAAGGACACTTATAGGCTCAATGCCTTACACAAGTTTCAGTGACCGATACCCCTTAGGTTTCAAGGTGAGCCCAACTCACAGGCGGCTAAGGAATGTCCTGAGGTGGTGACTGAGTTTCCATCTAGCCAAGGAACCATTAGATCAGATGGCAGTCCTGGCAGTGAGCATTCAATGTGGCTCAGTAGGGAGATGGGAGGGTTTATATTTCCCCTATCGTAATATGAGGTTAATTTTTCAATGGACATAGCTAGAGAACCTTCCTCGGAGAAGGGGGTCTCTTGCCATAAAAATCTAAGGGGTATGTGTTCCCAAGATCTTATATAGCTTTGGTAGGACTATATATTAGTAGCTGAGTATTCATCAAGGCATACCAAGACTTCTAGGTACTCAATGAATACAATATAACTAGTGATTTAGTGATCAGACCTCCGAGAGAGATGTGTTTGGGTACATCTGAACTAGAAATATTCCTCTATACATTCCTACTTATGTTAGGGTTCTATAGAGAACCTTTGTGGTTGAAAACGTTTTTGGCTGAGCAGATACATCCAGTGAATGTCAGTAGTGGTAAAGGACGAAACCGACGTCAGTCTTGGAGAATTTGATGCGTAAAAAAATGTTTCGGGAATAGGAAGTGTTAGGGATAGATGAATCTGTAAGGTAACAAACATCGAAGAGGAGCTTCGATAGAAGTAGGAGATGGTATACATTTTGACATGTTACAACCACCAACCAAATGTGGTCCCCAACAAGTCAGGGAGCTGGAGGATAGGGGAAGGGAGTAGCTGCAAGCGGTCATGAAGTGTGACCCAAGTGATCCAGGAATGATTCGAGGTAAGATATGTGTTTACAACTTGCAGTTGTATTAATAGACATAGGTACTAATCATTTATTGTCATGAATCTTGTTCAATACCTAGAGTTTTTGGTAAAACTGTTGACTTGATCCTTATATCTGGATATAACTTTGGGATGATACCAGATAATCACACATTTGCTGATAATGTGATCTGACCCTCGAGGTGATATTTTTAGTTGGAACCTCTTTGTGGTAGCGTCGAGGACTTACAACATTGGTTTGGGTATGGACTAGTCATCCACAGTCATGCTCAGATTGACTGTTTTAGGAAAAAAGGTTGTGGTAGTTTGAATGGGGTTTTCCTTGGTCAGCTAAAAATAAAACCCAAGCAGCACGGGTTAAACTCATGCATAGGAGGGTGCATCCAATCACTCTTGAGTTGGTCAGCCTTACCCTCGTGGCAGCAGGAGTTTTCAGTTTTTAGTTCCCAACTGTAGTGGTAGAGTGTGGGAACATATTTTTGAAAGATTTTTCCAAAATTACCTCCCTGCAAGGAGAGGGAGTTCTTCATTGGCTTGTACCCAGCGACGACACTAATATCTAAAACTGCTTATTGATTGGCTCTAGCAGAGCTTCAGGAGATGAGAGTCAGAAAGGGGACATGGTGGCAGATTCACTCGGCAGGAGGTCTGGTTTATAGTTGTTGAGTGACGTGAAAAGGTAGTTAGACACTTTACGGAAACCCTTCATGGATAGTGAAGGAGAATCCTACCTCCAGTCTATAACCATCACTCCCCCACACCTTCAGTGAGTTTGGGAGGCACAAATTGAGTACATAGACTACAAGGACCGACATACTCAGATATCCTTAGGATAGGATCTTGAAGGATTTTCTGAAGGTGGGGAGCACGTCATCCTTCTCAAAGGACGCACCATGGAACTAGTTACACAATGAGAGGAGGTGTTGATGGAGTTCCACACGTCCCCTTTTGGTGGTACATCCTGGTGTGGTGAAGATGTACCTGGACCTCCAGCTTCAATACCGGTGGCCAGGGATAAAGACTACATAGAGTCAGTATAAGCCTTATGTCGACCGAAGACGAAGACCCTTAGAGTTCAAGGAGGGAGACCATTTCTTCCTGTGGGTCTCATCCCGATGAGGATTGCGGAGATTCGTCTGGGGTAGCAATCTATCTTTGAGGTTCATCAAACCTTTCCAGATTCTCAACAGAGTTGGTGAGGTGGAGAATTACCTAACTTTTCTTCCATAGATTCACTAGTTTCATAATGTTTTCCATGTGTCATAGCTAAGGAGACGTGTGCATGATCCGTTAGACATTATCGACTAAGGCGATTTATAATTTGAAGATGGGGTGAATTTTACAGAGTTCCGAGTAGATATATATGATCTACAGTAGTGATTTCTTTATAGATGGTTGTTCCCTTTGGTGTGAGTTTGGTGGAAACACGGGAACCTCCAGGAGAGCACATAGGAGTGGGAGGCTCAAATTCAATGTTCAGTACCCTCATTTGTTTCATTTTCCTTTATTTTGGATTTCAGGGACATAAATCCATATGGTAGGTAAAATGTAAAGACCCAGAAATTCCGTATAATTTTTTTTAATTATGTGTAATTTTTATGAGACCACGAAATCTGACAGCATGTGAATCTTAGGCCCAGAGTGCTCAGAATGATCCGTCGAATAAGTGTTAAGATTAAAATAGCGTGTGTGAGTAGTTTTCTAAAAGAAGTGTAATAACTCTAAAATGGGTGACTGGATCAGAAATATGAGGGCACTATTGCATTTAGAATGGAAATTTTACCCTAGGCACGACTTAAGTTTAGTCGGCACAGGCCTCCATTGAGAAACCCTAAAAATGGCATAACCGTAAATAAATTTATTAAATAAAATTATTTTATTTTATTCAAATACTTATAACACATGAATGGTGACTCGGATTAAAAATATGATACCACCACTGAACTTGTGAGGGTATGCTTTCCTTAGGTAGATATTAACTTTGGCCGACATGGGCCACCAGTGGAAGTTAGTTTTTGGCCGTAAATAAAATAATTAAGGGATAATTTTTTTATTGTAAAATCCTTAACATATAAATGGAAACTCATGTTGAAAATATGAGAGTATCATTGAGCTCATGAGGTAATGTTCCTATTAGGTAGAGCCTAACCTCAACCGGCATAGGTCGAGGGTGACTGTTAATAATTTTTGAAGTTTTTTTAAAAATGCATTCCATAATTTCATGGGCAGAATTTTCTATCTTTTAAACAAGTGCCTAGATTAAAAATCTAAAGGCACCGTTCAATACACAGCCCCGTGATTCGCTTAAGTGAAGCTTAACATTGAACACAGTTGTTCGGGTGAAAAATTTAGTTTTTATGAATTTTTAAAGAAATTATAAAATAACATAGGAATTGTTATTTTATTTATTTTTATTTCTACCACCTGTTGAGAGGTGGTGGTGGGGACCACATAGGTGTCCAGACTTTTAAATATGGGATATAAATTTCCCAGTTACACTTTGGTTGTGTAACCACCCCTCTTTTAATTAATGTGGCACATTAATTACGTCAACTAATGAATCTCATTAATTCATCAATGTGTTACTCACCATTTTACCCCAATATTTAAATAGTGCTCAGGGTAGTGTTTTTGACGCACCTTCTTCAAGTGAGGAACCTCTGGTGAAGTGATGCAACACCTTCCACCAACGGAGATGAAAACGTGGGTGGTAATGAACCAGAAGCAATGAACATTGATGGCTTCATCAAAGCGTGGATTTTACTTCCACCACCGTAATGACTCTGACAATTCTTAAGGTAGGGGTTATATTTTAATTCAAGAAATTCCTATGATTCTTCTCCTCATTCTTGAATTTGTGGGTGGTTG
This sequence comes from Viscum album, assembly GCA_963277665.1. Classification (NCBI taxonomy): domain Eukaryota; kingdom Viridiplantae; phylum Streptophyta; class Magnoliopsida; order Santalales; family Viscaceae; genus Viscum; species Viscum album. The sequence continues at coordinate 784,842,362 of OY728156.1, read as the reverse complement.
TTGTGGGGGATTTTAAATGGTGTTTATCATTATTTTAATGTGATGTATAAATTACTCCCACTTTTTATATAGCTAATGTGGAGGGTGTGGGCCAAACGAACAAGGCCCGGACCCTTAGCCACTTGATTTTTATTTCATTCTTTGAAGGTGAGTTGTTCCAACTTGACAGAACCTTGAAACTGAGAGGTGTGCAATGACGGCGGCATCCCAGGAAGACCATAGGCATGTCTGAAAGAAATAACGGACCACCGGAGCTCACCTGGTGCCCCATGGAATATTCACTGGCATGGTAATGGCGCAGTGGCAATGGTGACCGTGGCCAGCGGTGAAGGCGGTGGTTGGCGCTTGCCGACCACGGAAGAGGGTGGCACCGCTTGGAGTCGTGGCAGATATGAAGGGGTGGCTGGAAACTGGGAGGTTTCATTGGAAAGGTGACGCACCGTGGAGGAGCTGCAGAATCGAAGTCGTAGTAGTAGGGGGACCCGCACCCATGGGTCCTGCGGACCACGTGGGCCGCTAATTGAATAGTTTAACTACTCTTATTGAGCCGTTTAAGGAGCTGTCAGCCACCTGGCTAGCAAGGCACGCCAGTGCACTGGGCCATGTCACTCGGCGGGTCACGCCCATCCATCGGGCTGGGTCAAACTGACTGGGTCGGATCGGACCCAGGCCCATTCGATCCCATATACGCTTAAATGATCATAACTTGAGAACTAGACGTACGTTTGACAAACCATATACGGAACTGGGATCTTTGGAGGGAGACAGTCCTTTTAAAATACTTTACCTGACTTTCAAAGAAGGTTGGAGTTTGTCCAGGTTGGATCGTACTCGAATCTAATCGGACCCTTGGCATTAAAATGTATATAGCTTACAGATCGGGTGTCTGATTGAAATGTCGTCTATTGAATTGGAACCCTTATGACATGATGATTCATTAGGTTACTTCCTTCTAGAACTTCTTGGCAGTTGAGATGTGGCCAATAACTAGAGGAGCAGAACCAGTGTGTTTCTTGTGGTGAGAGTTAGGATGGAAACTCACATGATGACTCAAGGTGCAGGTATTCCTTACCCATTTTCTCCGGTAGAGACGGGACTCCCCACATCATGAGTGTAGGTTCATTTCCCTCTGATTGGTTTTTCTAACTTTGGATTTGGTACTCCCCTATTGGACTAGGGTGCAGGTCTCCATACGTAACTCACATGGAGTCAGGTACTCCCCTACCGGGTAGGGTGTGGTTCCTCTATGTTAGGAGTAGGTACTCCCCTGTCAACCCAAGGTGCGGGTCCTCCTTATATAGTGCTACAGTAGATTCGGTACTGCCCTGTCATGCCAGGGTGCGGGTCCTCTAGCATGGGGTCCGTACTCCCCTGATGTACTAGAGCGTAGGTCCCCCACAGCGAACAAACAACCATAGTTTTACTCCCCTACCGGGTAGGGTGCGGGTCCTCATATATAGAGTCGGTACTCCTCTTCTGTGCCAGGGTGCAGGTCATCTAGCCTAGGGTCAGCACTCCCCTGACGTACTAGGGCGCTGGTCCCCCACAGCAAAAAAAATTACCATTGTTGTACTCACTTACTGAGTAGGGTTCAGGTCCTCACATATGGAGTAGTGCTCCCCCATCTTTGAGTAGTGGTGGGGAGCGGGTCCTTTAGGGGAGTTGGAGCTCCCTTGATTGTAGGTTGCAGTGTCGAGGAGTGGTCGTATTCACTTGGTTTCCCTTGGTCTTTCCTTGGGTGAAAGACTATGACGGTGAGACCTCTAGTGCTGGTTTCTAGAGTTAGTTCTAGCAGAAAGCTCCCGATAGAGAACATCCTTTCATACATTCTATTAGGAATGGTTTAGTTGTACCTGATGGAGGAAATCTCTCAGATGGGTGACATCTGGGATGGCCAATTCATAAAGTTTGTACTTCTGATCCTTGAGTTACACTTTGATCCTTTTTTGTAAATCTTGGAAATGGTTTGAGGTCGGGGCCTTATGTTTTTTTATGAGACGAGTAAATCTGGTTTGAGTTGTGTCTTTTTCTTTGTGATTTTTGATTGAGATCATGTTTTTGGTTTTCATTTGTGGAATTCTGAGAGATTTCCAGGGGTCTCAGGTTCCCTACTAGGTATTGTTATTCTCACCACTGCAAGGGCTTCTCTCGCACCTTGTTGTGTCTTGTGCAGATGACGGGCAGCATTGACTGGGACTCGGGGAGCTAGGAACTGACGGTGGATGGCGGTGATGGTTGGTGTGGAGAGCTATAGAGATGAGTTGTAACTACCCTTCAGGTAGGATTCCCAGTGGGCAATCTTGGGAGTTGTTTTCTATTTTTAGTCATAGTTATATCTTTTCAGTTGTTCTTGTATTCCGGCCCCTTACTTTAAATACACACTTTTACTATAGTAGTTTTACTTTGTGGTTTCATCTTGTTGCATTCTAGTCTGGGTGTTGTATAGGTTTAAATTCAATGCCTTCCAATTTTAGGGATACGCCCTTCCAATGCTAGTATCCGACCTCTGGCCAATTGAAGGTGAGCTTAGGGTAGTCACACCACAGGCCCCAGGGGACAAGTCATGATTGATAAGTCTTAAAATTCCCTAACAACTTGTAAAATTATTATTATATTCCCGTATAACCATCTTATACAATCCCAAATTAAAATCTAAGTTTATTTGTAATATTTTATTATAGCACCCCCTGTTTTAAGTAAGTAATCATTCTTTTATTCTTTTTATGTAAAGTGTTTGGGTGATGTTTTGGGAGATCTTAGATTAGGTTTGGAGTGTTTTAGGGGATTTTATAAGGTTTAATGGTTGTTTCATGGTTTTTGGAAACCCTGAAACACCTACTAGAAACCATTCACAAGTAGATAGGGGCTAAGGTGAAGGCGCACCGGCAGGCGCACAATTTTTCCAAACCATGCAGCTGCCAAGAAGAAACCATTTATCCTGAGATAGTGGTATTTTTCACATTTGATGCATGGTTTGGAAACTATGTGATCTAACCATGAGAGGTTCCTACTTGAGCTAGTATCTGGTTCATGGTTAGCACACTTTTTGCATAATCGTACGACTAACCATGCATGGTTTAAAAACAAAATCCACAAAAAGTGGATCAAGGTCAGGATTATGTTTCAACCTCACATTTTTTCCCAAACTAACCCTAACTCATGATTTATTCCTCTAAAATGATAATTAGTCTTCTCCCATCCATATAGAGGTAATCTTAAGGCTTCTCATAGTTCTTTGAATTCATATTCTAACAGTAAGTCGTCATTCTTTGTAGTTTTCTTGGTTTTACTTAGATATACTTCTCCCTCTCTCTCTATTTTGTAGATATACATACATTGTGGATTTATCTATGTTGTTTTATGCCAAGTATATTTGTATTTGGATTTTTTTATGTTAGGGTAAAATATATAAGGTATTTTTTTGGAGATTCAACCTGGTTTCGTGGACATTTTCATGTCGTTTTCCGTTTTCACCATGTTTTCTAAGGTAGGTGGCTTCACTCTCAGTTCTTATATTTATAATATGAAGGATTAGTTTCAAATTGATTACATTTATTAAAATTTATTATTAAATTGGTGTGAAAATAATGGTATAAACCTTCTTTAGTGGTGGTATGGGGATTTTTTTTGAAATTGTGGACTTATTATGTAAAGTGCTTTAATAAATGATTTTAAAATGATTCTTTTAAAATATTTTATTGGTTCAACTTATGAAAAAATGGTTTTCAATAAAAAAACTATTTTATTGAAATGGTTATAATTTTTAAATGGTTTTATCAATGAAATGGTTTTTTCATGATTGTATTGTCATGGTTTTTTAGCATACTTGGTGGTGTGTGTTCATATTGCATTATGAGGCCTCACTGAAATATAACCTTTTTCTCAGTGAAAAATGTGTAATGGTACATGTAATTTATTTACGTTGTGATGACTTAGTAGATTGATGAGAAACCACTCATGAGTATGGGACTATCATAATGAAGCACGCATGTGTGGATGTGTGGATGTGTGGATTTGTGGGTGTGTGGATGTGTGGATGTGTGGTTTGGAATGGGATATGCCAATTGGATTATTAAATGGTTTTGAAAACATTCTTGGTTTCTTCAGATAGAAAATGATTTTGACTTAGAAAAAAAAATTCTTAGAAATAGTTTTGATTTTGTGATAATATGTTTTAAATTTTTTTATATAAATGTTCTTACCTATTCAATCCTAGAAACATAAGTGAAGAATTCATTTTGTGAAAGCCTACAGAGTTTTATTACTCATCGCTGATTTGGCACGTTGGTGATTTTTCAAATGTTGTTTATTAGGACATGGGAAAAGGTAAATTATGAAACTTATATAGTGGTTATTAGTGATACTTGGTTTTTTTTGTGGAGTGGATCTTGGAGCCGTTTGGAGCTTTGGAGTTATGTTTTTCTTTGAGTTTTTATATTTTTGTAGTCTTCCATTGTGTAATTGGTCGTTTTTTAGTCTTCTGTTGTGGACCTATTTAGAGTTGGTTTTGATATAAATTGTATACTTTAGTTGTCTTACTTTGATATCATGCTTCATATAGTTTTTTATCTAGTTATGTCAGGTTTATTGGTTGTTTTATTTTTAATGGGTAAATCGTACCCCAATTGTAAATGAATCCCTTGACATTTATTGCTAGCCTTGGGCATCGTGGGGATGTTTCTTAAGGGAAAGTAGTGTTTCTAACTCAACTCAATACAATTAGGATGTGTGGGATGTTACATTTATCATGTTAATGACTACATAATTTTGAATTAATTTCAGAAATTTCTAGGTAATTTCCAAGAAAGTCCCCTTTCCCTGCTTATAAAATTGAACTCCATCCCATTAATTATTCACACCCCTAAATCCCTTGTAACAACCAAACCCAACAAAAATATATATAAAAAATTATATAAATATTCTATAGAATCTGGTCCTCCAAAAATTTCATCCTTAGTGTCCTTAATATGAGATCCAAAAGTGGTTTCTCTTAGATAAGGTAATTATCTTTACAAAGATCTTTCATTTTATTTATTATTTTTCCACATAAAGTTATGTATTAACACAAAAATATAAAAAACTAATATATACCGTATACTGATATTTTATTATGATTATGGGATAATATTTATCCATCGCCACTTCCATCAAATGTGAAATGAAATCATTGACTGTGTGTACGGCGGACAATCGCCTCACGAATTGATGTAGTTCATTTTCTTACAATACCATCCAAGGATCAATATAATGAGAGACTTATAAATATTATAAGATATTTATGATATTATTATACCTCTTTAATTTTTATATCATATTTAATTTTTTACATTTCATTCATTTCAAATTCTATAACATCGCTCATGTGTATGGAGAACTTCCACCACACGAAGCGATGTGGTCCGTTTTTCAGTTACTCTTTTCATTGAATTTAATAATTATTTTTATGAATATATGTGATATATATGATATTTTATTGAATATTTAAAATAAATATATCACTAAATTACTTAAAATTTTTCTCATTAATGGAATTATATTGTCGCTCGTGCGTTTGTACAGCCTATCGTCTCTACAAAATTATGTGATTCATCTTCCATGTCCAGCTTTCGTAAATAGGTATAAAATTGTGTCTAATGAAAAAATATGATATTTATAACACTATATTAATTATTCATACGATATTTACATATCATTTTAACAAGAACCAAAAAATCATTAAAAAAGTGCAAGATAAAACAAGGAAATTAATACACAAAACCAAGATAATGATTAAATATTATTAACAAGTGGGTGAAAAAAAAGTTGTAAGATGAGAATATATGATAATATAAATATTATTTTTGTTATTTAATTAATTAATAATACTATTAAAACCATTATACCGGAGCTGCTAACAATTTTTAATGAAATTGTACATGTGGTAAGGGTTTTTCGTCTCACTTTTACTTTTGTGAGACATATACAATATTCAAAACTTATTTCCTTTTTGTGATGTATATACTAGCCCTTTGATATGTTATATCAATAATATATTTATATTCATGTTATTTAAATTTTAATTTTATGTTATTTATTTTATGTAGATTATGAACCATAAGTTACCAAAGTGGTAAGGGTTTATTTCACAATCCCATCATTATCTGGGGTTATTTATTTTTACATCTCATTTGGGGAAATTATTTGATATTTATATCATAAAATCAATATATTTTATTCATAAATTGTTATTCATGAACTTTTTCAGGTATTGGTACCATTTTCCCAATCTATGGTACTTAAAATCATTGAGAAATATTTTTAAGAAAATCTGACTTTATTTATCTCTTCATTCAAAAATACCTTTTCATCAAAATCAATGTTTTATAAAAATGACCTAAAAAGTTATTTTAATCTTTCGAAAATGATTTATTAAGTAAATTTTTACCCATTTTTAATTTTTTAAATAAATCGAAAGGAATATTGATTTAATTTTCAAAAAATTGTCTGAAATTATATTATTGAAAATGTGAAAGGAAACATTATTTAAATGTGTATAGCATGAATATATTTTTACACCATCATGAAAAATAAATGATTTAAGTCATATTTTATAAGTTTAAAAATGATATTTTATCATAAAATAGTTTTAAAAATATTCTATTAACTTTTAGTTTTAAAAATATTTTCAAATTGAAAAGTTTATATTTCGAAAAAATGTTTTTAAAGATCTTTTTATGGAATTTCTCTCATAAATGGCATATACCCTTCATTGAAATTATGATCCACTAGAGATATTTTTAATTAATATCATCCTTATTATTTATTTGTATAATTTATAATCATTTTGACTGATTATGTATAATTTTATTACCATTCACTATATTACTCTGGATGGTTTATGATTATGTTTATTGATTTAGAAAATTATTGAAATTATTTATGCTTTGTCAGTATGAATGTTTATATTTATTATGTTTCACCCCTTTAATATGAGGAATTTTTTTTCCTTAATAAGTTATGGGAGGTCCCCTCTATATCCCCTTGATGAATCAATAGGTCTCATGAGACTAATTATATTGGATTTTATCCAAGGCCGAACCTATTTATATAGATGTCTTGGCATAAGGCATCGATTGTATTAGATGTCTAGGAAAATGGACTTGATGGTATGTTTCAGATGTAAATGATTATTAAAACCATCATTATGAATACATTTAGTGATATTCCATGTGATTATTCTCATAGTTAAAATATACATGGCCATGTTTCAAGCTTATGTGATTATTTATATATAATTATTTGATTATCATTTATTTCTACCATATTATTCATGAGTTATTTATTAAATGGAATGTATTTCAATTATTTACCTTTTTATATTGATTTTTTCTTTATTTATTCATAGCTTCTACTTTAAACTTACCCTTAATAAGCATATGATCTCACCTCTATCATATGTTTTATTTTTTATTAGATACTAGGATGTATTTTTTGATTAATATGTAGGGATATAATTTGGGTTATAATAGTGTTATCAAATAAAATACATTTTTTATTTTATGTTTTCAATTGTAATAACAATTTCATGTATTTATCTAGTTTACCAGGACTACAAAACTATGTAGCCCTTTAGTATTTGATCACTTATATCTTAATAAAATGTAACAGAGTGGATATTGGCTCCGAGATATTGGGGTCGAGGAGATACAAACATAAATGAGAAAACAAGGTATTTAACCCAAAAACAATAGTAATAATGAATGAATTTTAAAGAATGGGTGATAATATGTAATACAAATATCATATATGATATTATAAATCTTAACATGGTTATTTTATAAGTTAATAAAAAGTTTAAAACCACTATACAGTAGGTTAAATCACGTTCAACCAAAAGGAATCATAAGGTATGGGATTTTGTTTCAATATCCTTTCATTGAGGCATTTTGTAATGTTACGAACCAAATTTTATTTTGTATGGTGTATATACTGACCATTTTACAAGTGATATAATGAATGCATCATTTTTTATGGAATTTTATGTTTTAGTTTGAATTATTTAATCCAAGGGTGTTTGAGTTGAAAATGTTAAGTGGTAAATCATTTCATAACTCAATTTATTTTAATTGGGTTTTATTACTTCTTTGTTATCATAGATATTGGTAAATTATGTATATAATGAAATTTTATTATATTATGTTTTATTTCCACTTTTTTATGTGTATTTACATTTGATACACATAATAAATTGATTGATTATTTCTTATTTCAAAATTATGATCATTGTATGGGTTTCTTATCTTAAATTGTCTTATTTGGGACATGTCTGGTTATATGCCAATATTATTTTATGAGGTGTATCTACTACCCATTTTGATATGTTATAACATTAATATATTTATATATTCATGGTATTTAATGTTTCATTTGATTTTTTTCCTTTCATGGATTTATTATTCAAAGAATAACAAAGTGATAAGAGACTTAAGTTTCAATATCATTTTAATATAGATTTTTTATACTTGAATTTCCAATGAAGGAAATTATTTGATCATTTTTTAATAAAACCATTTAATTTTCTTATAATATATTTATTCATTATTTTTCATGTAATATTACCATTTTATACTATTTGTTACACAAAATTATTGAAAATATGTATTTAATAAAATTGGACATCATTTATTTCTTCAATTGAAAATAGTTTTTCTTCCAAATCCATGCTTTCTAAAATTGTCTTCAAAAATAGTTTACAATGGTTTTTTAAAGTAATTTTTACCTATAATTGTTTTTTTACCAATATTTTTTAATGGAACCTTCCTATTATTTTCTAAACAAGTTAATTTTTGACTTTTCATATAAAATGTGAAAGGAAATATTGTTTTTAACATACTTAGTAGGAACAGAGCCTTTTACAGACATGAAAATTTGTTTCATTTATGATACCTTTACAATTTTTAAAGGTTATTTTTAAATAAAATTTATTTTATAATGTTCTGCAATTTTTTTTATTTTAAAAAAACGTCAATTTTTAATGTTTATTTGCCTAAATAATGTTTTTTAAAATCTTTTTATGGTTTTTTTATTTATTAATAAAAACACACTTTATTTTATATACACTACACTATAGATATATTATAATGATACCATACTAATTATTTAACTAGATAGTTTATGATTATTTTGATCATCGAAAGTATTCACATTCTCTTTATTAATTTTTTGTAATAATTAACATTCCCTTGAAATATTCACTTTCTTGTGATCATTGGAAATTATATTACCCTTAAATATTCATATTATTTATCATGGATATTATTATTACCTAAATATTATATCATTTCTATATATGGTATTTTAATTTGAATGTTTTTTGATTTACTGGTGAAATTATTGTTAATCTATATTCCTTACTCGATATGAATTTTTTTTGATAAGGCATATTGTTTGTGAATTAAATTGATCATTTAATATATAAGGATTGTGTTTGACAGAAAATTATGGGTGGGGCCAATTATAGTAAACCCCTCGATGTATAGGTAGTCTCATGATATGAAGAAGATGGATATACTTATATAAATGGGTTTCTAGTGTCTACATACCCATCAGTTAAACTATCATGAAATAAGGTCTTGAAGGTAATAGTATCATGATACCTAATATCATGATATCCAATATCAATCATTTCAATCATTAAGAATTTAGTTATTATTATTAACGAGATTATTGCAATTATATTATCCATGGATGAAATTTTGTGATCAATTTATTTAATAAATGGAATGTGTGTTAAGATATTTAACTTTCTATATTGATTATTCCTTATTGGTCATTATTTATTTTCTCATGATATCTTTCATTGTATGTAACCCACACAGAATATTTGAGTTCACCCCTATTTTTTTTCCTTTCCAATGAATATAATAATGTTACTATGAATAATATTCAATTATATTCTATAGGGAATAATTATATTCTTGAAAAAAAATTATAATTTATGAATTCAAATGTAATATGTGAATCATGTATGTATCTAGTTTAGTAAGACTACTAAACTATTCGGTCCTTTGGGATGTGATCACTTATACTAGAACCATTGTAATAATGTGACCATTGAATTTAGGTTACTAGGGTCAAGGTCTTTACAATAATACATTATTATAAATAAAAGGAGGAATAGTTAAATACTTTATTTTCAATAATTTATAAAAGCTTATTTATATGGGAAAATTTTAATAAAACCATTCTATTCATATTTTTACCAAGTAAGTTCAAATTTGATTTTCTTCCTATCAAATTGGATTTTTTGTTTCATTAAATATTAAAGTATTATTTGTATTATAGTTTTATTAAAATAATATGTTCATTTACTATAAACTATAATCAGGTGTTACACTAAAACATTTTGGTTATGGAATGGATCATAATGATATGCAATGACTATTAATCTAATAAGATGTAATATTTATATATGTATTGTTCGAGTCACCCTGATTTCTATGAGATCAAGGATTAATTATTTTTTGAAACTATGATGAAAAAACATTAGTGTGTCCCTTGGGATAATTAAAAGTATATAAGAACATAAAAGGTTTTTCTAAAGAAAGCAGTGTTGTATTCCTAAAAAATACATCCCTGTCTAGATACTGGAAAGTGGATATGGATGTAAAAAATCATTGATGTGTAAAAAATATGAATGGGTAAGATTGTGTGTTATATCAACTATCACTAGTGCATAATTAGTTTTTATAATATTGTACACACTATTAGACACTACCAGGGTATACACTTTAGTTAATTCACATTTTCATTATTTACCATTATGAAGGATTTCAAAAGATGATAACTATGGATAACCCAGGATTAAACTGAATGTGCCATATATAGTAATAAAGGGACATGATTTAAATATCTTAAAAATAATTTTCTTGATTATATGACTTCCCACTATAATTATTATTTATCACGTTATAAATTTTGGATTTAGTAAATTTTTGGAACCTAGAGGAGTTTTATTAATACTATATGTGATAGATTATGAACTACTTGTCCTGTTTATAAACCAAATGAAATAGGAGTAGTAACTTTAAATCTTGTGATTATGCTTATCCATACATATCGATATATCACTAAAAACTAGAATATAGTATAGTTTTTGAATGAACTAAATAAGTTCAAAATAATGTATCATGAATATCATGGAGAAAAAAAGATTCATCTTCTAATATGTCAATAATGTTGAATGAACGTACTAGGGAAATGTCTCAAATGAATGTAAATTTGTTTCATGTGTATAATAGAATGGTATAAAGAAAAAAATGTTGATGAAAATGTAGAGGTAAAGGTATTAAAATAATATACTTCATAAGTTACCATTTATAGTTCAATGTCATATGTGTGGGGAACATGGAAATTATCAGAGCCAGTTCCCTAATCAATGGGATAACTATTTTACCAAGAACTTTTATAGCTATGAAAATAATTTAAGTGGAATTATAAAAAAATTATATATTATGATTTAAGAATTGTATTTTTGATGTGTTTTATAAATGATATTCTAGTTATAATAATCATGAGGCATCTTTTGATTATTCATTAATAGTTTTACATTAATGGTTTAGAATCCTATATTGAATGGTATTGATAACCTAGATAATTGATTCAGTGGTAAGGTTATATTTATGGAAAATATATGATTTATGGACCGATAATCCTTTATATTTTCTTGATATTGATATAATAATTTTTATTTTGGGTAAAGAGATGTCAAGATTAATAAAATAAATTGGATAGTATTTGTGACCTTGAAATTATTTAGTGGATTTATGAAAATTTTATTTATGTTATTTTTTATGAGATTTATTTCATTTTTTATTTACGAAATATATTGGACATATTTTTATTTTAGTTGAACAATAAATAAATGGTTCTTCTTTGTAGAATATATGTTTTCATTGAGATTCTATTATGATAATGGTTATTATCATGTTTTAAGATAATATATGATCAAAGTATTAAGTTGTTAGATATGATACATTATGAGATACATGATGTTGTTTTTAGATTAATGTTAACATGAATTTAGAAATTATACAAACTTATTTATTTTAATTTTTTGAGTATTATTACTAAAATTTGTATGATTAGACTTTCTAATAAGGGTTTATTCATATTTTATATCTAAGAATATAATATAAATTATTGTATTAAATATCTAATTAGATATTGGGTGAATATATTTTCATTCATTTATAGATCTTATAATCTATTAGACTTTTATTTTAGTTCTCCAGCCATGAAAAATTCATATTGTTCAATCATCATTGTAATATGGGATGAAACGAGGTTCAATGTAATAAAAACATGTAACCAAATGATAAATTAAATTTATGGATTTGAAGAAATCAAGTGATTTTGTTTTCTTATCTCCCATGGAAATACAATTCCTTAACTCTTTGAAAAAGGACCTTGAAAATGATAATTTTTTTCTTTTTACATTTATTTCTAAAAAATTTATGGTCATTTTCTCCCCTCGCCATTTTATCATTTGGTGATCATTATATTACTAATAAAAAATTTATATATTACATTATATTATTATTTATACATTATCATTATCCTATATATACTTATTTTCGCTTCCCTATAATGTTATTCTTGTCTAGAAACTTGATTAAGTATAATTTAAGGTACATATTTTATTTTTCAATTCCACTTTTAAAGGTAAGTTATATTGTTAACTTGTATGATGTGCATATACAATAAATTTATATAAAAATATTGAACATTTAATTAATAAGATAAAAAATATGAAAAAGAAATTTTTTTAATGGTTTTAGAATGTAACAAACTAAAAATTAAGTTTAAAATAATTATATTCTTGATATATTTCATTACATGCAACATTGAACTTTATGAAAATTGTAATATCCATTAAATGAATTATTTTTTTAATGTGATTATTATAAACTAACTATTAAATTGGTGGTATGAATAAGAATTACAAATAATGGAAAGAAATTATAATGGTTTTGTACAATACATATTTAGTTATTAATTCATATTAAATAAATACCTAATTTTCTGAAAAGACATTTTATGCTTCAAAACTATGTTTTCTTCAAAAAAAGTTCTTTATTTCATTTTATATAGGTAAAATATAATTACTCTATATCATTTTTAAAAACTGAATTTTATGAAATGAATAACATTTTTAAAATTGGAATTTCAATATTATATTTGGGTGAATTTTTTATATTGTTTTGAAAAGGTTGATTTTTATGTGAATAGTGGAAAATATCGATTATTGTAAAACTGTCATTTATTTTCATTAAATAAAGTAATATAAATATCCCATTATGTTTTAAATTAAATCATAAATTAAAATATTAACATTTAAATATATATAATATAATTAATCATATAGTATTCATTATTGTAATTGATATTTTTGTAAGTTCAACTTTGGACTTTAAAAAACTTTTTTCATAAATCTTTTTTTATGTGTGTACTTTTTCTTATAATAAATCTTAGAAATAATTATTTAGTAATTATTTAAATTGATTTAATATATTATATATATAATAAATTTTATTATCATTCATTTTATATTTTTTATTATGAAATTAAAGAATGTGAATTAAGTTTTATGCTTAAAATGGATTTTTCTAAAAATGGGGTTTTCGTGTGTTTGACGAACATATTTTAAAATTAATATTTTAAAATTACTAAAAATGAATTTTATAAAAAAATATAATTATTTGGATTCATAATTTCCTTATTTTTAATGAGTAAAATTTCAATTTTGGTTATAATAAATATTAAAAACATTAAAAAAAATTCCACAATTAAGGTTAAAACAGGTTTATTAGGCGGTTAAAATATGAGATACCAGTGATAATTCTATATAAAACAATATATAAATTATTGTTTTAATATATTTATACCCAATAATATATCATTTTTTAATAATTTTCTATTTTGAATCATTATACTTAATAAAGGCATTATTTATATTAAAATATTTTAAGGAATTCCATGTGTATTCTCTCCCTCACTTATAAAAGGGAAACACAACTCCTCCCTTATTTAGAAAAACTGACATCTATAGATCATTAACTACAAAACCTAATACCTTACAAGATTTATTCCCTTATTCATAGATCTCTTGGTCTTATCTAAATTATTATATTTCATAGATGAATGTGTAAAGTAAAGAAGGTCTCTCAAAGAAGAGGTATAAATCTTAAGTGATCTCTTTCAAAAAAAAAATATAAGAAATTTCTACAAAAAATATTTAATACATCAAAAAAAATATTAATAAAATATAATAAATATAATTACATGAAATTATAACCCAACACCATTCCATTAAATGGTAAATGAAATTATTACTCATGCATAAGTGGGGACTACCACCTCTTTATAGTGATATGATTCGTTTTCCACCACCAACTCAAATTAATAGATATAATAAAGGATTTATAAAATATATATTATATATATTATATAATTATAATTATTTAGTGATAAAATTATACTTATATTTCTTTCCATCTTTTTGTAAGGAAATGTAAACCGTGTTCCTTAGTACGTAAAAAATTACTTCTACATGAACAGTGTAATTAATTTTTATATCTATAAATTTTATTGATGGGTATAAATATGTTTATAATTAATATATATTATATTTATATCATTATTAAAATATTAAAGGTGATATAACAATGATTAATATTTAGTTACCATAACATTTGAATCAAACTATTCCTAAAAATGAAACAATTATCAAGTAGTACAGTGATTTTAATAAAAAAATTATTAATGAAGAGTAGATAATATTTTATAAGTAAAACCTATATTGTATAATAATTATGAATATGTATATTTTATTGAATTATAATAAATTTAATATTATTATATAGGTGTTTATAGTGATTATAGATAAAGAAAAAAAATATTGGGTGAGGGTTCTTTATCTCAATATTGTTTCATTGAGACATGTTTGATATTATGAACCTGTTTATGTTTATGAGGTGTATATCCTTTAACAATGAAATTTTATATCATTTATACTTATATTTTCACGTTATTTAATGTTACAAATTAAAAAAAAAATCACCTCTAGAGAATTAATTTTAATATTACCAATGTTGTAAGGGTTTCTCATCCCACTTTTATTTCTGTTAGAAATATAACATATTCACCACCTGTTTCATTCATGTGGTGTACATAATTTACTTTTTATATATTATATCATGATTTTATTTTTATTAATTTTATTTAGTGTTTCATTATATGTTATTTATTTTATGGGGGATATGACTCAAAAGTTACCATATCTGTTATGGTTTTATGTTACAATCTCACTTTTTTCTAGATTATTTAAGCTTAAATTTTCTGATGATAAAATTACATGATATATCTATAAAAATAATATGTATTTTATTATCCTTTTTTTGATATCACATGTTTTTCATTCATTTTCATATCATTATTTACTCAAAGGTCAAAAATAATTTTTTTGAGGAAAATTAGCTTTGTTTTGTATTCAATTGTGAATCTTTACTTCCAAGTCCATATTTTCATTAAAATGTTCTCAAGATTGTTTTTATTATTCCCAAATTATTGTTAAATTTTATTTTTAACCATTTTTTAACTTCTACAAAAAAAATTAACTATAAATTCTTTTATTTTTATATAAACTAGTAACTTCTGCCAATTTACTAAAGCTGTGAAAGGAATCATAGTTTTCACATATATATCATAGATAGATTTTACCAATGTCATTCCCTTTCATTTATTTTATTCTTCCCTAAAAGGTATCAATGGTTCATATCAAATAAAAAAAATTCCATAATATATTGAAATTTTTTAAATTTAAATTATGTTATTTCAAAATAGAATGGGTATTTTCTTAAAGAAATATTTAGTTATATTTTAAAAGATGTTTTCATCAATGATAATATACTTTTATTTAACCTGTGCTTCACTAGGGATATTATCATGTGATATTATCCTTATTTTTTATCTTGATGGTTTTTTATTATGATGATAAAATATCAATGAAACACATTTTCATTTTCATGGGATAAGATATGATAAAATGATAAATTGTTTTATGATCTTATGGAATTAATATGAATGAATTATGATTATCTGATAGGTGTGTTTGTTACATACCTCTAATTAAATAGTTAATAGTTATTTTTTATGAGTTTAAATGGTATATAAGAGGTTATATCAATCCTAATAGAGGATAAAATAATGTTTTTCCCAACTCCAAAGCAAGTACATAGGTTGTTATCCTAATAATAACATGTGATGAATGTATTGTTAGGTATCCTTCACATAATATTTCATTTATTGTGATTACTCCACACATTATGACACTCTTTCATAACATGATATTATTAAAATATGATTATATCATGTCTCATGTTCATTGATTAATTTATGATTCATTTCCTTTGAACATCCAAGATTTATACCATTACTCATGATTATGATCTATGAATTATTATGTGTGTTTTGAAAATGTTATACTCATTTTCTCATACCCTTATTATAATTGCATTCATAAAAATATTCAGGGATTGATATATCTCTTTAGTACCCATATGAATCATTTAAAATCGTATTTATTATTTTCCTATTCCCTAGGATATATAAAAATGCTTTATATAAGATATGTTTATGAAGGGCACTAGTTATAAGGAACCAAGTGGATGATGATGTTGGTATTTTATATGCCTACTATTTTTATAACTAGTATTATAAAGGCACTAACCCTTTTTGGTTTTGGCATGGATCGTAATGAAATTTTATAAATATTAATCGGAATGATAATTGAATATTATAATATCAAGAATAAAACAATAAAAAAATGTGTAGAGATGAAAAAATAATTATGTTTTATAAAATCCCCTCTAGAAATGTTAATACATTCTAAAGTAAGGGATATAATATTCAAATAGATGGCTAATATATCAACCTAATCACCCACATAAGTAAGGGAATAAATTTCCATATTCCCCTTCTATCATGTATGGGAAAAAGATACATTATAGTGGAGGATTCTTATAAAAACTCTAATGGAAAAAGTGATCATATATGGACTAGAACAGACACCTGATAAGGCTTTAAACACAGAAAAGGAGTCATAATTGACCATTGATAAGGGAAGGGTATTATTACTTAAATTTTTAATACCCATGAGAATAGAATTTATCTCAGATTGATTATAATTCCCCTTACTAATGAAATCAGAGAGAGACAACAGGATTGAGCCTCATTAGTACTAAACAAGGCCACCAAGAAACATAAATCCATAAACAAAAGAGCCGATAGATTTCATCCTTCTATGAAAGTGAGGATATTTTCAGAAAATATAATCACCAATCTCTCCCCCAAAACCTACATAAATCAATTCCATATGGAATATCACCTAAGATTCAGGGGTGATGTGAGGAAGGAAACAAATCTTACATACATGGTGGTCCCATCGATAATTTAATAGAAATGAATAGGTATTGAAGGATTAAAAATCAGGTCCTCTAACCATGATCATAATCATTATACCATGATTCCAAAATCACCTAGACACCTGAATAAAAAGTCATGTGTCTCATAGAACCATCATATGTATCTATATGAATCAGGAATCATACATGTAGATAGTCCTCTATCAAGTTATAAGTAAAACTACTCCCTATAAATTGTCCTAGGGAATACCATGTGAAGTGATCCCATTCACTTTCATATAAAAAATGTAATAGTAATTCAATATGAGAACTTGTACAATATATGAATTTTTTAATCCAGTTGTGTTTCTTTTTTAGATGTTTATATAGGTAATGATGGGCTTGTTCCTGATCCTCCAAACAAGGAAATTGATTTTTGGATTGGATGTCCTTGCAAATCAATTTTGTAGATAGGATGTCCAAATTTTGGGATGGATAAAGGATTTATCAAAAAATAGAAAAACTGAATTTACTAAAGGGGGACTTGGTGGAGAAATAGTGATAATGATCTTATGTCATTTGGATTCTATGGAATAGCAGATTTTTTTCCTCATTCAGGAATCCTTCAATGAATATATAAAATTTAGATACTTATTTTAAAGGTTAATTTAGGAACATGACACCCATAGAATAATATGTTTACCTACCCAATTATGTTTCAAGGAGAAAATATCCCCTCATAAAATTATCCAATGAGAGTTTAGAGGAATATCCAAGGATAAGCACTATAATCTCATCCAGAGATGAGATCTAGATGTTTTTTCCATCTATATAGAAGAATAGATAACATACATTCTCATGGTGAAGATAAAATAGAGATAGATTCCCAATATATCTTTCTAAATGAATATTTATTACATGAAACTCATGTTCTCATCAACACTACACAATACAAACACCCTTCTTCAATAGGATTTTCAAGCCTCCACCAGTTTTCCCAATGGTGGTGACACTTTTGATGGGAATCCCAAATAAATATATTAATTATACTTTTTATATTCTAAATGAAATTTCATGGGGTTCTTCGTACTGAGAGAACATTAATGGGAATATAATATAAAACTCTATTCATCATAGTGATTCTACCCCCATAGGAAAGGAAATGATTCTTATATTTAAGGATAGTATTCATGATCTTATCAAAAACATTGTCAATGTAGTGACTATGAATCCTTCCATTGGAAAGGGGGGAATCAAGATAGTCAATAGAAAATTTCATTCTTGAAATTAAAGCTCTATCCTTGATAATAATGGTCCCCATTACTATGCATTTTTTTATGATATAGACACTACTTTTATTCATATTAGTTATTTAGAGACATCTTTTAGAATAGGTGTTTAGAATAAACATCAATATACATATTGAATATCCAATACCATTGATGAAGAAAATCATATTACCTATGCAAAATAAATGAGACAAACTAAATAAACCATAAAATCTCTAAAGTAATAAATCAAACCATCAATGATTCCATTGATAATATTTATGAACAAACCATATAGTGAATGAATAAAAATACTTAGAGAGAGAGGGTCTACTTGGTTTAAAAACAATATAGACTTTAGGGGGATAAATAATTTCCCATGAGGGATATAGATGAATAGGGAAAAGAGAAAAGAGAAAACAATGAAAATGGAGTTCATAAACCCACTATAAGAAACAACAACTTCTCAAGACTTTTAAACGTACACTCAATATAATTTTATCATTGGGATTCTCTATATAATCATTCATCATATTGTTAATAAAATCTAATCCTTTGGAAATGTATGATATCATATCTTTCCCTAGGCCACTTATTTCTTGGATGTTCCTCCATGTCAAGAAACCATGCTACTTCTTAGAAGTTAATAAAGGTAATTGTTGAGTTAGAATTGTATTTAGGTCTGTGTCCAACACCTTTTATGATAAGATTCACATACTTATATAATAAAAATAGCCATAAATGGGTTGGATGACCATTTAAAAGAGTAATATTATAGTATCCAAGGTCACACTTAGAAGATAACCCCCAATGAAATTGTTTTTCACAACATATAAAACCTAATAATTAATTATGTACTGAGTATCAATGTAAAGTAGACCTAGGAAATTTCTAGGGCATGGGGAAATATTAGGGTAAAGACTCTTGATGGTTTTCATATTTCAAGTTCACAGTGGATGGATTTCATATTGTAATTAACAATAGGGTTGACTAACATGGGAATTATTTCATAGAAGGTATCATTCTTAATCATATTATAGAACCTTTTCCTTTATAGGTGAATAGGATCTAACAGGATATCCGAAAAGGATACCACAAGGGGTTCATTAAAAATAACATCACTATAACTGGTTTATCTTCTAGATGCATGTTGACTTTACCCATAAATTTTCTCTCCCTTATGTATGAATGGATATATGTTCAATTATGGTATCATTTTTGTACCCACTATGATTTAGATATCTCCTTGGTAGTAATTTCAATATCAAGAAATATTTTCCCTATTTTTTTCTTATTCTAGGTGGAAAAAAGGAATGTTCCATGGTCATATTATGTCTGTAGGTGGTTTTCATGGAGACTCATTTCCTCTTATAAAGAATCCTAGTTGCTATTGGGGTGTTATATGGAGTTATTCCATGTGATAATATCACCCTTCAACCTTCGAAGATAAATTTTTTAGGCCACCCAAGAATGACCCTACACTGGTTCCCTCTAAGAGTATCAAACCATATATCAAAAGCCTTATATATCTAACTAATGATTTTTTTAAAAAAATAAACCCCTATCTATATCCCATATTCTATGAAACAATAAGACTAAGGGAGATTGATTTGAGATAGATCTCACATGGTGTTTCATAGAATTTTTGGTTCATATAATGACATCCTATTAGTTTCCCATACATATTTTGTGTCTATTCAAAACACTATTTATTCCACATTTATTGTTTTACTATGTGTAGTTATTCCTTATAGACCCTAGATATAGAATTTTATCATAGGAAAGTGAATATTAGAATTCATGCAAGGAACTACTAAACTAGATAGCCTCTCATTTATTCTATGTTTGGTCTAGAATGGTGTTAAAATCACCTCTTATAAACCATGTGTTGGATCCAGGATTAATGGCATATAGAGTTTTCAAAAGGAACCTTCTTTCCATGAAATTTCTTTTTTCATAGAAAATGGTCATGAAAAATGAAATGCTGGGTTTACTGGCCTAAAAGGTAAATTTATTGGTGGGGTAATCAATTAGATCTTGATAGATTTGGATTTGTAAGAAAATATGTATGTTCTCTTTGACCGGTCTTCCATGCTTGAAATTTGAAAAGTCTATTTTGAATGAAATTTCCTATATAGAAGAATATTTAAGCATGATCTCTAGAATAGAAACAAGATAAAGGTGATCTTTGTGAAAAACTTTGAGAATAAAATATTTTTAGTTTGGTAACCCATCCCCCTATCATTCCAAACAATAGATGAAATAATTGAGGGTGGGGCAAAGCCTTGGGGCTTGGGAGAACCAAATTAGATGTGATATGGGGTTCAGAACTAGATTCGAAGAGAGAATGATTAACCATAATTCTGAGGGGTTATTTTCTATCTTTCTATTACCCTAGACTAGAGTTGATAGATAGATGAAATCTTCAGTCACACCAAGAATCTAAAAATAATTATTAGTCAAGAAAGGATCATCCATGGGAATAGGGTATTCCCTTAAACTAGATATATAATGAGCATTGTATTGTAAATATAGGACCTATAGGTGTCATTTTTAAGGGATACTAAAGAATTAGCCATAGGAACATCTAGGGGAAAAGGGCAGGTTCCATGAGAACTTTGAGAGACACACTCTTAGGGTAAATTGAATAGGTTCTTATAGAATCATAGTAAGGAGGCCTAGGGGGTTCCCTTTTATCTCTCAAAGGAGTAAATTAAAAAAGTAGAAACTAAATCCTAAGGGAATAAAGAATGAATATCTTTAATTTTTTTCCATTTATCCTACTGTAGAATACCATGTGTAGTATTTAAACATGTATGCTCTAGAACCCAGAAAGTTACCTCTGGCCTAAAGAGAGAAGGAGGTGGTCTTAAAAAGGGGCATGAGGAGGAAAAAGAAGTTGGACCACAGGGTGGG
Source organism: Viscum album (assembly GCA_963277665.1). Classification (NCBI taxonomy): domain Eukaryota; kingdom Viridiplantae; phylum Streptophyta; class Magnoliopsida; order Santalales; family Viscaceae; genus Viscum; species Viscum album. Next base: position 784,820,737 of record OY728156.1, on the reverse strand, counting down.
AAGGAGCTACATTTTCTACAAACCTAATCATACTCACTATATCTTTAACAATGGGAACCCAACATTATATGGTTCAAATATAAGACCCTTTTCTAGAACAAAATTCCCTTTACCCACATGAAGTAGGATCCTTTGGTATAGGAGGTGGAGAAATCAAGTTCTTCAAAAATGTGAGTTACCATGTTAAATTACATATGATGAGTAACGTTTCAGTATAAAGAATGTTACCAACGGAATCCACAATTCATTTCATGATTATTATACTATGGAAGGGGGAGAAAGCCTAGGGAGGCAAAGCTGTAATGCGAAGGGGGGGAGAATTTTCCTTAATGAGCATCAAAAGGCCAGCAAAGCAGGAGGGATCTTATTCATTTTAATAAGAGGCCCTCCCTAGGCCTATCTCAAATAAAATCAATTTCTGAGAAGAAGTGAATGTGGTAGGACCTTTGATCAAGAATTGAACTGGAAATAGGACTAAAAAAATCCAAAATAAGAAAAGGTTGGCAATGAAGGCCATTTTATACCAAATTTATAGTCGGATACAATGGACAAGAGAAGATACTTGTACACTATGCCAAAATAGGTGTTTAGTAGTGGTTTAAACCGTGAATAAATCATTTGTTGATAATCATTTAGCATCGGTTTTTCAAAACTACTATGAAATGATTTGACGTGGTTTTTTTAAATCGGGGGAATCATTTCACGGTGGTTTAAACCGCCACTAAATCATTCCATAATGGTTTTTTTTTTGTAATTTTATTATTTTATTATTTTATTATTTTATTATTTTATTATTTTATTATTTTATTATTTTATTATTTTATTATTTTATTATTTTATTATTTTATTATTTTATTATTTTATTATTCTCATAATTAAATTTTGTGTTATTTATTATTTATTATTTATTTATTTATTCTCTTAATTAATTTTTTTTATTTTATTTTTTTTATTCTCATAATTAATTATTTATTATTATATTATTATATTATTATTATTTTATTATTATGGTAGTTAATTTATTTATTATTTTTCTATTTATTTTATTTTTGTATTCTCATAATTAGTTTTTTTTATTTATTACCATGCGCATGCACATGCACATGCCACATAAAGAAATTCTGTATTGGGTGAGATTTGAACCTCCTACCTCTTACTTATTCTCTAAAAACTTTACCACTCCAGCAGGCTATTCATGTGGTGATTAAATAGAATTTAATATACTTATATATATATATATATAGATTGATTTTAAAAAATAAATAGATTCATAACAAATAGATACAAACTAAATAATTAATAATTAATACTTAATAATTAATACTTAATAATTAAATAATAATAATTACTAAGTAATAAGTAATTTTTAATTTTTAATAATTAATAATTAATAAATATATATATATAGTGGTAATAATGGTAAATAATAAATAGTAAATAATAAATAATAAATAATAAATAACAAATAATTAATAATAAATATATAATATATAATATATAATATATAATATATAATATATAACATATGATATATGTAATATATATTATATATTATATAAGTAATGTATAAATAATAAATTAATTAAAAAATAAATTAATATATGATAAATAAATAATAAATTAATAATAAATTACTAGATAATAGATGATAAATTATAAATTATAAATTATAAATAAATAAAGAATAAAAATATAACGAATATATAATAAATAAGTAATTAATAATAAGTTAATAATAAATTAATAATAAATGTAGTTGGGGTTTTGCTTAATGGAAAGCACCCAGTAATCCTATATAAATAATGGGGGTTCAAAACTCATTTGAGCATAGGTATTGTAGTGTAGTGTAATAGAAGAGGCACTATAACAATGTGACATTATAGCGGTGGTCGGTACTGTAGTTGTATTAGTAGTGGGTATTGTAGTGGTGGTGGGACTATAGTGGTACTATAGCAGTGGCGGGACTATAGTGGTGTCGGTACTATAGTGGATACCATAGCAGTTGTGGGTTCTATAGTAGACGAAGTACTGTATCAGTACGATTCACAGAATGAGACTTGGGCCAAAATTCCAGGCCTACGGGCCATGTAATGGGATACATGCCCACTGGGCCTTCAGGCTAAATCTATATAATGTAATAAAGTGGGTGGTTGGATGTTTATCCCTTAGGGGACTATGGGTTACCTTTTAGGCATGTGTGTGCGGTGTGTGTTTGATGTAATTGCACCCCAAACACCTAACATATATATAAATTAATAAAAAATAAAAAATAAAAAATACATTAATAATTATAATATAAGTAATAAAAAATAATAAATAAACAAATAAATAATAAACAAATAAATAATATATAAATTATAAAATAATATTTAAAAAATTATTAATTAATAGATAAATAATAAATAATAAATAAATAAGAAATCAATAAGAAATAAGTAATGAATAAATAATAAATAATTTATAAATAATTTATAAACAACTAATTAATAATCAATAACTAAATAATAACTAATAAATGATGAATAAATAAATATTGAATAATAATTATTAAATAATTAACAATAAATAATAAATAAATAACAAATGAATAACAAATAAACTGTAAGTAAATAATAAATTATAAATTATAAATAATATTAAATAATTATTTAACAATAATTTAATAATAAAAATAAATCAATAAATAATAAATCAGTAATAAAGAAGTAAGAAGTAATAAATAATAAATGATAAATAAGAAATAATGAATAATGAATAAATATTAAATTATATTTTAATAATAATTTAATAAAAAAAAATTATTCAATAAAAAATTACTCAATAATAAATAAATAATAAGTTATAAATTATAAATAATAATTGAATAAATTATGAATTATGAATTATAAAATAATAAATGGATATAAATATATATAAATTTATATACATATAAAAAATTACATAAATATATAAAAACCTGTGTTACATAAATATATATAAACACACGGAGATATATAAATTTATATTAATATATATATATATATAAACATAAGTAAATATAAATATCTATATATATAAAAAATATGATATAAAAATATATAGACATAACTATGTATTAATATTTACAAATTTATTTAAATATACACAAATATTCATAAATTTTTATAAATAGATATATATATATATATATAATTGATAATAAATTGTCAAAAGAGGGGAAAGCGCAATAATTGCAGCACCATCAAATTAATAGGAATGTAAATCAATGGAATAAAATCATAAATGACATAAAAAAGTATATGAAGACACTCTTAAATGAAGATGAAATCTCATCGAATGTGTATGATATATATATATGCTTAAATTTATTTAAATATATTATATATTAATATTTATTTACATATATTTGTATATAAATATAATTATATATTTTTTATCAATACGCATGCATATGTATATATAAACATTATTTATATATGAGTATATATATATATTCATATAGTTTTATTGTAAATTCATTTATATACTATAATTAATGAAAAAGATATATTTATGTAAAAAAAACATTTATATATGATGTATGCACACAATATTATTGACACATAGGTAAATATTTATATTTCTCAAGTACACACACAAATATTTACATATATATGTATTTATTTACATATATAAGAATATACCAATAAATATGGACTTTTTCATTTATGCACACATGTTTATATATAAACATTACTTGTATAATTATATATATACATATTAATGCCTTTTTTAAGGTAAAAAAAATTTATAATTATTTAATTTAAATGAAATCTATAAAAAATATTTTATTTCCATATGGTTTATATGTTTACAAATACATTTCTATGTAAATATGTATTTATACAAGTGTTTTATTATAAGTAAATATAAGAAAATATGTATATATTTAATTACAAATAAAACTACATTATTAAAAACAACAATACTAGAATATCAAGATGAATGTAAGCCCTGAGAATAAATTCATACTCTACTGAAAAATGAAAATAATATCCTCTTAAACGAGGCTGAAATTCCATCGAATGTTAAAAAATAAGGATACCCCAACTAAAAACTCAATTATGAAGGCCTTTTAGGCCTTTTTTCCATGAAAAATGTTACCGAGGTTCCATTGGTCATTAGGTTGGAGATATCATCGTAGTCTTTGATTTGATATGCGGTAGTGCTCAAACGGACACCCAGATCAAAAGTTATGGTTGTTTGAAGTTTAAGTTCAATTAGAAAATTTTATTGAAATTATATTAAAATTTTCTATTTTAATTATGACAAAATTTAAATCTAATTTGGTTTTATTTCATTTCATAAGCTTCAATTTGACTGGTTGTGGAGCTAAAACGAACTCCTAGATCCAAATTTATGTTCATTTGAGGTTGAAGTTGCATTTTCAACTTATTAAAAATTTATTTTAAGTTTCAAATTATTATTAACTAATAATTATAAATATTTATTACTTAAAAAATTATAAGTAGTTAAAATTATAAATAATAAACTATATATGTTAGTAAATATTAAATAAAAAATCATTATTAAATTTTATTTTTTTTATTTTTTTTTTCTTTAATTTATTGGAGGTTTTTTTTAAAATTGCAGCTAAAAAATTATTTTAAAAAAACAAATTAGAATGAAAAATATTTTTAAAAAATATTTTTAAGCGATTTTCAAAACCTCCAAGAAAAAAACTAACACTGAATTAGTTTCTTCCTGTAGTGGTAGCTCATCATCAATGAGGGAGACATCCTATAAACTATCTAACATTTCACATGATTTCAAGTCAATGTGTATTAAGGGGATTAGAAATAGGAAAACTCATGGAGGATGGGGTTTCTCACTAGAGACCACAATATTGAAGGAAGTTATTGGGGGAACAAGTGAATGTATGACTACAAATCTGAAACCATACCCATTAATGGTAGATTACATGGAAATAAATGTTTTCAACTTGGGAGGGGGAGATTTGGGAGGATTTTTGGCAGAGACCTAATTAGAAACAAGGTGCCTCCAATGGGAGGAATCATAACCAAAAACAAAGTCGATTTACCCCATACTTGTGAAGTATCCTCATTTGGGAATGAGAAACCTCCAACTATAGGAGATTAGACCGAATCCAAAGTTTATATTCCCTCTACCAGTCAAGAACAACCAATGATGGTCATAAAATTAAAAAATTCAAGAGTTTTATATCACACATTAGCAAAAACAATGGATTCCATTATTTTTTAAAGAGAATGTAAATTTTTTAATATAAATCATGGGAAAAGGAAAAGAAATTTTTTTGGGGTTGTCATTTAATAGTGGGAGTTATGGGTGGAATTATCATATATGGGGTCTATTTAACAACACCCAAAACCAATCACTAACCTTTCATTTCTCCCTTTGATTCACCTCAAAAAACTAGAACTTATGATGCCCAAAACACTAAACCAATGCCACGAATAGCTCCATAAATATAATTTATAATATTCAATTTCATCACCATAAAATCCTAAACCATTTCACTCACCCCACCTAAAATTCCTTTTATATCGAATAGTAATAAGTACTCTAATAGGTGAGTGTACTGATCCTGAATTTGGTTCTACTAGTACCACCTTTTCTCTACTAGATTCACTTGTCTTAAGAGATTAATAAAAGAGTAATTATCTACTCGTGAATCATATTCTTCTTCTGATACTTGATCATCATAAGTTAATTTTAAAAGGTGAATTCATTTTCAATTTATAGCTTTATAGTGACCCAAAATTTTTATACATAGATATTGCATCTTAATATATGAATATTCATAATATAACATTTCAATCCATGCTATAATTTTTTACTTCAAGTATCATTAGAAAATTGGAAACATAAAACATTTGTTCATAAAATATCTATTTTTCCTCCCACTTATTTCTTTATAAGTAGAAACCTTCTTAGAAATATCAAACTTAATAAAATTATTCATTTCATGTGGAAAGGAAACATAATAAAAGGGTGTTCTCAGTTCCTCAGTAAGGGTAAAAAAATGAGATATCAATAATAACATATGAATAACACGAGAATAAGGGTATAAGAATATGACTATAAAATTTTAAAACTATACCTTCATATCAAATATCATAATCTTAATTCATGTAAAAATATTTCTAGTACATAAGATATGAATCATATGGAAATAAATGAACTTTAGCCATGATTTATTAACATAGTCATAAGACATGGAATTGTTTCATACAAAAAACATAGAAACTCAATTCCTTAGTATTCAAGGTTCATTTCTAAGGATATCATAGTGGAATGGGTTCACTCTCTAAACCACCATAGTAGTCAAGTATCACTCCCAAGACTATCATAGTGGTTATATTCCCTTAATTAATTGGTTTTACTCTCTATTCAAGTCCTATTTATCTCATGAGATGTCAATATTTACCCAATACATTAGAGGGAGATATAGGTCTCACCATCACATAATAAAAATCATACATATGTGTTCAAGGTGATCATAAATCATTAATCATATCAAAACCAATGAATTTAAATGGGTTTCATAAATATTTCATCATAGTATAACCCATGAAAATGAAATGGTATTCTAAAAATTGTGATTATTCTATCATAGTATAATACATGGAAAATAAATGGGTTTCAAAAACATCTTTTCATCAGAAACATAAACCATATATAAAAATAATCAGGATGTTATCCGTGGATTATATCTCTAGTAAATCATATGTGAATGAAACATTTATTTCCTTTGATAAATAAAAATACCATTAAAATATCATTTAAACATTCTTGAGTAAAATAACCTTTCTATTTTGAAATCACTTATTTAAAAATATTTTGAAATTATAAAGGAATACAATTTCATTGAAAATATAATTATAAAATTGTAAATAAATATTCAAATAAAAAATAGTCATTATGGGGGGAAAATATGTTTAGGACATAAAATTTAAAAAAAATATCCCTTCAATACTTTTTTTAGAAAATTTTGAAAGTAATGTTTTTGGAAAATGAAAAAAAAAGATTCATTTTAAAATGTTTTATAAAAAGTTAAATGGATGAAATTGAACTTAACCAATAAAATAATAATATAAAAAACATCTTTTAAACCCTTTTTTAAAAACATGGATTTGTAAGAGATAGGTTTTTCTAATGAAGAGAGAAATGAAGTTTATTTTAAAAAAATATATTTTCATTTTTTTAAAGTATATGAGATGAGGAAAAATGAAAGGAAGAAATTTGTTTTAGTGATATAAACATAGGATAATAAAATTAATAATTTTATTAAGATTTATATCATTATATTTCATCATTAGAGGAATATTCATAATCAATCCAAATAAACAATGTGAATGTGACATAAAACTCATACCTTGAGTTCACCTTACTTAAAAAACACCATAATCTCCTTTATAATAAATTTAAATTTATTATAATTATATAAAATATTCATCTTCATACTTAAAATATCATATATTATTCCTTTATAACATTTGAACATCCCATATTATCAATAATTCCTTAGTAAAATCATTATTTTCATGTGTTAATTTTTCCGTTTATCATGAGTATTCCAGCTTAGTAGTTATGATCCATGTACATTTATCTTGGTTACATAATATGAAAATTATTAATCATGATATAAATATTAATTATATATTCATTATATAAATATTTATATTCATCCATAAAATTTAGATATTGAAAAATTAATTACACTGTTCGTGGTGATGGTAGGTGGTACGTATGCATGAACGTTGTTTTCATTTTCTAATGGATGGAACAAAAAAGTTAAATGTCATTTCAAAATTATAGGATAATTATTATATCATATATATATATATATATATATATAATTATTCCTCATTAACATCTATGTAAAATATAAATGAAAAATGAATCACATCACTTCATGGGGGTGGTATTGTACACGTACATTTGAAGGACATTAATAATCCCCAAATGATTGGATGGTAATAATATAGACATGATATTATTAATAAAGAATTATAGGTTTTTCATACATATCATATATAATAATTAAAACCAACATAATAACCCTCGATAAATGATTTTTATGAAAAATTAATTGTATCTCTATTTGAAGACAGTAAGCAGTATATACGCAGGAGAAAAACATTCCCTTCACAATTGATGGTAATGAGGGTGTATAATGGTTGTTTCATTATAATAATATAATTTTATAATATTTATGATACATAAAATTTTATTTTACGATAAATACCATATATTTATAGTAGGTCAATAAGAGTAGAAAAGAGAGTGATCAATTAAGGTGATTGCCTCTTCTTTGAAACAACTCCTTTAGATATCCTCTAAATAGATCTAAAGATGGTCTTGGGGAAGAAAAATATATATATAATTTTTATAAATAATTTAATAATATAAATTATTATATTTTGGTCAATCTATAAGGCTCATTTTGTTGTAAGGAAGTGAGGGATGAAGTTTCATTTTATAATTGAGGTAAGGGAAACTTTTGGATTTTCTCAAAAGATTAAATTATAATAAATTCATTCACAAGAAAAAATAAAGAAAATGGATAGTAATTTTAATATAAGGTATAATAGGGTAGTAATACCATCATAAAATATAATTTAGACAAGTTTTTGTATCATTTTAAACCTTGTCATTTTCATTAACTCTTAGTTAACCAATTTTAATTTTTAACCCTGATAACAACTTTTTAAATATTAAAAATTTGTAATTTTTACTTATATAGAGTAAATTGGAAAATAAATTTTTAATTTAGAAATTTTTATATCATATCATATCCAACTTATCTTGTTTCAATATTTTTAACTATTTTTAAATAATTGAATAAATTATTAATTTGATAAAATATCATTATTGACAATTTTGATACTTTTCATTTAATTTGAATTAAAAGATAAAAAGACAAAGTTTGAATTCCAAAATAATCATTTAACACAAAAATAATATTTCATTTTGACCTATAAAATGCATGGTTCACTATAAATTACTCAAATTATATCACTTTTAGTATTATCAAAATCATTTATTTTATGTTTCCATTAATTGAACAAATATTGTTTTAGTATTGTTTAATAATTTATAGTAATTATATTATAACTAATAATTATAAATAAATTACCGTAATTATTTTAATTTAATTATTCAAAAATACTATTATTATTATTTCATTACTTTTCCCTATGTGAACACATATATGATATTTAAAACTAAGAGTGTAACATTTTGTAACATTCTTTGATTTAAATAATACACAAGTAATTTTCATTGATAAGTTTCTATTGAACTAAAAAAATATAATATAATATAATAAGGGTATGATTAAATTAATCCAATAATAATTTTGTTGAAAAAATAAATTCTTATCTCTTATTTTTAATCGAAATTAACTTGATTTACCCTTTACCGGGGTGATAAAGTTAACCATGGTTACTATTAATATTGACCAAAAACAAAAGAGGAATATTTACCAAATTTAAATATACTTTATATAAATATCTAATTACTTTTATCTAATTTAATACATATAAATTGTATCAATTAATTATAAATTATTTGCGTAAAAATGTGAGAAAAACTATTTTTTAGAAAAAATATATACTTTTAAGCATAAAAAGGATTTATTATTATCCTATGACTGTAAAAAAATTAATATTCCAAAAACATTATCAATTAAATAATATATATTTCATTAAATTAATTCACCAATAGTGATTAATTTAATTTATTAAAAAAATACATTGTGCGTATAAAAATAACTTTTTAGAAAAAATATATCTTTTATTTTAAAATTATTTTTTCTTTTAACTCTAATAATTTGATAACTAATGAATCCATTTTATAAGTGTAAATACCATATAATTTCCATAATTATGTTATTACTATTCATACCATCATATCCAATGTTTATGTGATAATGGACAAATAATATTTTAAAAATGATATGTGGTTCGTTTAAACTCACAGTTGCGTAGCTATCGAAGAAAAAAAAATTTAAAGATAAATATTTAATAAAAATATCAAAGTGTTACAAGCTTCACTTAGTTAATAATGTGAGGTATATCATTCACATACCTCTTCATATTTGAAAAATGTAATATTTCATCAACATGGTCCTACCATGAAGGTAAAGTTAGATGATATGAAACCTCATGGGATCTACATAGAATCTGAAACCAACCAATGAAACTAGAATATATCTTGATGGACTTAACAAATATCTATAATATGTGTTATTTGGAGGTAATTATAAACCCATATTCCCCCTCACTAAACTCAATAGTGTTCCATCATTGTTCTATATAGGACATAAGACTGCTCTGAGTTGTACTCATCCTCTCATGGATGGTCTTTGCTTTCTCCATAATTGATCATACAATCATAGGCACTGAAATTAAAGATTCACCAAGCTCTGTCTGAAAAAGTGGTGACTTGTAATGCCTCTATTAAGGTTCTGGAATGGTTCCATGAATTTTTTATAGTGATAGCTTTTTTATAAAAACTCTACTATGTATAGGTGATCCTCCAAACTTCATCCAAAGTCAAACATGCATGCCTATCACATATATCCCATAACATAAATTTTTCATTTGGGTTGGCCAAATATCTTGGATAGAACATCATTATAATCTTCAACTAAGTCCTAAAAGTATCTTTAAATCCTCTAAAATACCATTATGTGAAGTTATAATAAAGATCTAAGATGGTCATTTAAGGGACACCATGAATTCAAATGATCTTATGAATGTTCAAGAAGCCTAAGATTTCAAACAATCTATGTTATCTTATGGTTTGGAAGTAAGATGAAATTAAGATTCAATCTATGAATTATCTGATAGTTTAATGACATCTTACTCTCCAAAGAAATAATTTTACAAAATCCATGGATATACCATCTCACTTCTATTCTAAAAACGTAATGAGTTGGGCCAGAGCCACTATTATCTGATGATCGGCATCCACCACTAACAAGTGTAGAATTAAGATATGAACTCTTGAATACTCTTATTTTTATCTGGATACAGATTCTTCTATTTAAGTCCCTAGTATATCTATTTCAATATATTATGTACCACTAAGATATATTTATTGGACTCTCTATGAACCATCTCATGAAGCATGATTGGTACTAAAATTTTTCCTTGGAAGAAGATGACATTCTCCCTAAATTTATAAAATAAAATAGTTGTATGTCCTATGAATATATATTTTTTAAATACCTCACAATAATTATCACCATTTTTTTTGAAATCACATGTTGGGGGAGAAGAGGGGTCACAACCACTAACCAGAGGTATGATGCTCATACCTTATCCACAAAATATAACTACAATGAGTCCTACTACTCTGGCATATCACCTATAATAGGGTAATGAGTTTTAATACATAGGGTAACTACAAAATTCTTACCTTTAAGAGTAGTATAAACTATCTCAATGTTATAGTGCTATAGGAACTCTAACTAATTCCTTTAACATAGTTTTTTATCTCTCTTAGTGAAGATGTACCCAAGACTCTTTTGGTTGGAATAAACAAAAAAAACTACTCACCAAGAAGGTAGTGTCACCTAGTATTCAAGATGAACACCAAAAATTCAAGATAAAACTCATAGGTTTTTTATTTCTACTCATGGGGTATTAAATTCTTAGATATATATGTTATCATCTTCCACATTTTCATTAAAATACACATAATCCTAGCTCTAAAGGAATCTATAAACACTAATCAATCAACACCATCTTCTAGAACCTCGTAATGGGATAACTATTAAACCTATACCTCAACTCCATAATGAAAATTAAGAACTTTTATTAATGGATAAAAGGAATCCCCTTTCATTTCAAGTAAATCAAGTGAATTTCAATCCTAGAAAATTCTATCATAAATCACCAGTATTAGCCGCTAGCTGGAGGAATCTTCATAACTCTATCATTCTATTGGTTTTCTACTAACATTACACTACTTAGGTAATTTTTGGGTCCATAGATACCCCCTCCTCTGAAATGAAATGTTTTGAAAAGAATAAATATATAAACATAAACTGATATTTTGATATTTTTTTCATACAGAGGATTCTCTAAAATTACATACATGATCATCCTCAAATTCTCTATATGATAAACCTCTATTATTGAGTATATATGAATTTCATTGAAAAAATTCACCAAAAAAAGTCTTGTAAAGTCTATAATATTCATTAATTGAGTCCCATAAACACCACTAGGGTGTTCTTCTCACCAATGGGAATGACTACGTACACATACTGACTATAAAGACATTTTAATTTTTTCTTATTTATGTCCTTATTATTTACTCATTTCTAATGATAACCTGATCTAATTTCAATCATCGAGAACAAATTTTCCACCTTAAACTAATTTAAAAGTTCATTGATTAATGATATTGGATACATATTCCTAAAAGAACCTCATTCAAGAAATATTAATCCACACAAAAACACAAACTATTATCCACCTTCTCGGTGAATAATATTGGATCATCCCAAGGGAATATAATGAGTTTGGTAAATTATTTCCTCTGAATTTCCTTTATCTAAACGCTTATCTCTTGAATCACAGTAAACCCCGTCTAATATATAATGATGATATATGAGCATTCCATGGATGTAGGTAAATATATAAGTCAATATTCTTATGAGGTGGAAACCTAGATACATCTGTGAGAATAAAATTAATATACTATTATATTATTATATGTATTAAAACATCATTTGAGACTACTATAACAATATTCAAGCTATATATATAATGAGAAATTGGCTACACACTCCTTGTTATATGTTGAGCCTACTCTAACTGAAAATCATTCTCTATAGTGAATGAAAATACCAACCCATAGACCTAGGTCCACTGAATCCTTCAAATAAAATAATAAATTTGGTAATGGATTGAGGATATATAATCCATACTAAAAATGACATTATAGAGTCTCATCGTAATAAAGAAAATGTCCCATAAGAAACTCCCTCAACCATGTTCCAAGTCACACTACCAAAAGATGATTGTGATCCCATAATCCTTTATGATAGATTAATATGGTCATATGGGATATTCTAGAGTCTATATCTGAATATATAGTTCTTTAATAAGTTATGAGGCTAGAAATAAATTACCTACTCTTATGTTTATAAAAACTGAAGCTATTGTAAATAAGAAAAAAATCGTACATGAGATCATACAGAGAACCTTCTGATTATAAGCCTAAAATTATAATATCTTATATGATCAATTTATATTAGATTCATTATAATACTTATATTATCATATACTATCACTTTATAAAATTTAAAAAACCCCTATTATCATTAATTCCTTATTAAAATCGTTATTTTCATGTGTTGACTATTTTGTTTATCATAACTATTTTAGCTCAGTAGTTTCATTCATTGTATATTTATATTTAATACATAATATAAAATATTGTAATAATTATATCAATATATTATATATTAATTATATACATATTTAGATTCATCCATAAAATTTAGAGATAGAAAAATTAATTACAACGTTCCTGGAGACAGTAGGTCGTATGTACGCATGAACAATATTTTAATTTTTTAATTAATGGAATAAAAAAGATAAATATTATTTTAACATTATAAGATCATTGTAATATCATAAATATCATATATATTTATCAAATTTTTCCTCATTAACATCCATGAAAAATATAAATGAAAAACAAATCACATCACTTCGTGGAGGTGGTAGTCGACATGTATGCATGAAGGATGTTATCATTTCCAAAAGGATTTTATAGTAAAAAAGATAGACATGATCTTCATAATGAAGAATTATAATTGTGTCATAAATATAATATATAATAATTAAACCAATCATAATTACCATCCATAAATTATTTTAAGGAAAAATAAATTGTATTACTATGTGGAGACGGTAAGTAGTACATAGGCATGAGCGAAACATTCCATTCTCATTTGACGGGAATGAGGATGTATAATGGTTTTTAATAATTATAATATCATTTTATCATAATTATGATAAATAATTTATTATTTTATGATAAATACTATATATTTATAGTAGGTAAAGAGGATTAGAAAATAGAGTGATCGATTAAGGTGATTACCTATTCTTCAAAATGACTCCTTCATATCTCCTCTTAAAGGAACTAAATATGGCATTTTGGGAAGAAAAAAACCTATAGAATGTGGATATAGAATTTTATATAATAAATTAATAGTTTTTTGTCAATATAAAAGTCTCAATGTATTGTAAATAAATGAGGGACGATGTTTCCTTCTATAATTTATTTGAGGGGTACTTTTGGATTTTCTCAAAAGATTAAGTTCTAATAAAATAATTATCAAGAAAAAATAATGCCAAATAGACATGGGATTAAAATATAAGGTATTATAGGGTTTTAATCCCATCATACAATATAATTTAAACATGTTTTGGTGTCATTTTAAACCTTGAAATTATCATTATCTCTTTGTGGACAAATCTTAATTTTAACTATGGTAACAAATTCTTAAATATTAAACATTTTTTATTTTTAATTATAAGAAGATAAATGTAAAATAAGAGGAAAAGTTATAAAATTTTATACCATATCATATGCACCAATAATTATTTCATGATTTTAATGATTTTTAAATAATTTAATAAAATAAGGTTTTTATAAAATATCTTTATTATCAATTTTGATACTATTCATTTAATTTGACTTAAAGGAGATAAAGACAAAGTTATAATTCAAACAGATTCATTAAAAACAACACTAATATGTTTTATTGAATTATATAATTAATGGTACACTATAAGACTTATGAATTCCTTGATAGATACACATCCTCTCCTAGATGATCTTCACTTTCTCTATCATTTCTCATACAAACATAAGGACCAAAATGGTAGATTCACCTAACTCTGTCTAGAAAAGGGGGAAATTTTAATGTCTCCAATAAGGGATAATACATTTTTTATACATATAGTAGAGTGATATTTTTTTATGAACAATTTTCTATGTTTAGATGATCCTCCCAACTTCGTCCAAAGTCCAACATGCAAGCCAATCACATGACCCCTAAGACATTAAGTTTTCATTTTGGTTGGCCATCTTTCTAGGATAGAATGCCATGATCATAATCAATTGAGTCCTAAAATTATCTTGAAACCCACTAAACATCTAATATGTTGAGTGAGAATGAATATCTAAGATGATCATTTAAGGTACACATTGATTTAAAATGATCTTCTACATGTACAATAATCCAAACAATTAAACCAAACTCTATTCTCTGATGGTGTGGAAATGGGATGAAATAGTGATTCATCCTATGAACAATATGATAGTTTCGTGAGCTCTTACATTCCTGGGAAATCATATTAAAAAATTTGTGTCTATAACATCCCACTTTTATTCTGACAACAAAATGGGTTGGTCCAAACTCGCTACTATGTGATGTTTGAACTTCACCCACTAACTGGTGTTGCATCAAGAGATGAAAACTTCAATACTCTTCTTTATTTATAGCTACCAATACTTCTATATAAGGCCCTAGAAAATTTATTCTAATATATGATGTACCACTAAGAGAGATTTATTATACTCCCTACGAACCATATTTTGAATCATGATATGTACTATAGTGTTCCCTTATAAGAGGTTGTTATGTTCCCCATATTTACAAAATTCAATAGGTGTATGTCTTATGAATATCTAGTTGTGAAATACCTAATAATAATCATCACCAAGTTGTATTAAAATCACATTTGGGTGGATTAGAGGGGTCACAACCACTAACCATAGGTATGATTCTCTTACCTCATCCACAAAGGATTACCACAATGAGATCTACTACTCTTAAATCTCACTTATCAACTACAAATGATATTTACTACATAGAGTATTTATAAAATCATTCCATTTTCAAATAGTAAAAACTGTATCAGTGTTATAGTCCTATAGTAACTCTAACTTCTACCTCTATCATAGGTTGCGATATCTCTGGGTGAAGATGTACCCGAGACACTTTTGGTCAGAATCAACAAAAAACTCACAAAGAAGGTAGTGTTATCCATTCTTTATGATGTAAACCAAAAAATAAAGATAAAAGTTATGGGTTTCATAGTTCTACTCATGGTGTATAAAATTCCTAGATCTATAGTCTATCATTATCTACCTTTTCATTAACAGAAACATGATACGATATCTAAAAGAATCTAATAACACTACTCCATCAACACGATCTTCTAGAAACTTCAGAATGGGAACACTAGTAAACATCTATATCAACTTCACAAAGATATTTTGGAACTTATATAAATAGATAAAAGGATTATCCTTTCATTTCAATGAATTCAAGGGATTGTAAATCCAAGAAAATTTTATCTTGAATCTATAGCAATATCCTGCCCACCCATGGAATCCTCACAACTTTTTCATTCTCTTGGGTACCTCCTAGATTTACACTACCTTGATCATTGTCAGGTCCACATCTACTCCCTTTTATGTGAGGTAATTTTCTAGAAATAAGACATTTATAATTGAGAATTAACAAGTTTAGATTTTTACATATAGTGTATGATTTAAAATTACATCCATGGCCATCATCAAATTATCTACATGATCAACCTTTTTCGCTGAGTGTATGAGAATTTCATTAATATAATACACCCCAAAGTGGTCTAGTAAAGGCTATAATATTCATTACATGATTTCCATAATCACCACTAGGGTGTTATTCTCACCAATGTAAATTACTAGGTACACATCCTGATTATTGAGACATTTTAATTTTGTCTTTGATATGTCCTTGTTTACACATGTCTATTGATAACCTAACATAATTTCAATCATTGATAACCACTTTTCCAATTTCATATAATTGAATAGTTCATTAATTCATTATATTGTATACTTATTCTTAAAAGATCCTAATTCAAGAAATAGTTACCCATAAGAAACATCAGTCTACCATCCACCTTCTTAGTGAATAATATTGAATCTTCCCAAGGTTATATAGTGGGTTAGGAAAATTCTTTCCTTTGAATGTCCTTTAACTATACCCTTAGATCTCAAAGCTTAGAAAAAGTTATCTGATATATAATGATGACATATGACCATTATATGGATTCAAGTCAATACAGAAGTTGATATATCTATGAGGAAGAAACCTAGATACTTTCTTTGGAATTAATTTAATGTACTTCTATTCTATTAAAGGTATTTGAACATTGGATGAGTGTACTACACCAGTATTCAAGATATACATATAATTAGAAAATACTACACACTCTTTCTTATGGTTTGAGCCTACTCTAATTGAAATTACTTCTATTTGGTGAATGAAACTATCAAACCATTGACCTGGGTACCCCACATCCTCTAAATGAAAAAATAAATCTTGGAATGGATGGAGGATAGCCATTATATACTAATAATGACATCATAGAGTCTCAACAAAATAAAGAAATAGTCCCATGAGAAACTCCCTCAACCAAGATCCAAGTCACATTAACAAAATATGATCGTGATCATAGAGTCTCCTATGATATGAGACTATATCCATGTGTTCCAAGATAGAGATTGTGTTCAAATCTCTAGTTCCTGAATAAGTGATAAGGATAGAAAGGACTGACGTACTATTGTGTTTATAAATACTAAATATATGGTAAATAAGAAAAAAATAATACATGAGGTCATAGAAGGAGACTCTATATTATATTACTCAACTTCCTGAGACTAATTATTTCCCTTCCCACTAGTTCCATATGCTTGATGTGGACTACATAGAGGTAGTGGTGGTAGTATCTGGCAATAACTCTGACCACATCCAACCTCTCTCTTAACTCATCTTCCATTTCATCCTTATTATGGATCACTTAAATGTTATACCTACCTCAATATCATATGGCCATACACTATCTATATATTAACTTTTACATGATAGGTTGGGTGGTCTCAATTGATATGACTTCACCCATCATAATAAAATCATTTCCTCTCCATTTTTGACTTGAACCTCTCTATGAAACCTAGTCTATGAACCCTATGGTATGAGACTATACATGCTAATGGTTTTAGTGTCATCACCCAAATGAATGATCTCTTCCACTTACATTTAATGTCTCCACTCATAGGTGAATATTATCAGAACCATCTAGCTATGAATAATATTCTAAAAACCTATCTACTCGCAAGGTATACTCTAGTACCTTGGCATATATGGGGATGTGAAGGGGAACAACTCCAGCTCAAGTATCTCTATGTTGACCATGCTTAAACATCCTGAATTAAAAATATTAATAATTAAAAATATTCTAAGTTTATATTTTTAGGTTGGAAAACATCAAATCATACTCAGCGACTAACATGATACCATGGTGAAGCTCAAGAAGCGTCTCGAAGCACATATATCATAGAGTCCTTGGAAATAATCTTTCAAAATGAGGTTCTCAAACTCGATCTAGGGAAGAGTCACCTAATTATTGGTATGTGTCATTAAGATCCACAATCATCCTACTAAAACACATAGAATACATTCCAAAAGCACAACCTCTGAATTTGTAGTGTTTTCGATGAGAAAGAATACTCAAACTACGGACTCTAACCAATACTTTGACACTTGTGGGTCTGGATCACCCCAAAATATTAGTTCTCTCATCCTTTGAAACTCATAAATAAATATAATCCTATGTTCATAATCATATTTTACCAGTATAATTATCATATAACTATAATTGGGGTAAAATTGGAATGCATTAACGGAGGAAAGTCTTCTCGCTGCTCACTGGGTTGAAGTACCACTCACTGTCCACTAGGATGGAACACATCTTCAATGGGATCCTAAATATAGGCCTCAATAAAGAGATGATCATCATCAAGATCCTTTCATTGAATTTTGGTAGGATATATTTTTTAGGTAATCCTAAAATATTTTATGATGTACCATTATCAAAAGGAAATATCTAGAGTGTTGAATCAAGAGGGACATGAAAACCATGACTCATTTATATATAATTCATGTTCCATTGTTTTACCTATAACTAGTAAATTGGTGTATAATGTTGAAATAGGGTTATCATAATCCTCATGAATGGATTCATTGGTCACCACACCATCACTGGGGTTCTTGATTTGGAATATAATCTTAAGGCACTTAATACATTATTATGAAAAATCAAAAACCAATATTCACAAGTACTCTATATACAAACACTATCCTAGGTCATCCAAGGCACTCATGCTACTCTAAAAATTACCGACCCACTTTAACCTTCCTAGATGATAGTTAGATGAGTCTTTCACACCAATATCATCTATAATTGGATAGAGGATAGTGACTGCCATAGAGTAAGCATGTCACACACATGGGAAGCCTTAGCCTAATGCATATGTAAACAATTATATGTATCTACTAACCAAAAGTGTGATGTGGATAGTAAAAAATTTGAATGATAAGTTCATGAAAAAAACTAATATCACACAAATGTATATGATAGTACATATTCAATTAAATAGTGGGGAATCATGCCAAATAACCAGTGATTAAGACCAGCCTTATAGTAAGAGGGAAAATAGTCTTGGGATGAAACCATAAATCAAACCAATTCCTTAAAACCATAGCCACCAAGAACTATTAAGAGCCACATTTATAAAGTCTCATAATATCTATATCAAATATCCTATCATATTCATATGATGTGTAGGTGAAGGTAGTTCCCATGTAGTGGTTACTATATACATACATGGTAGGATACCCTGAAATCACTAAGTAGTAATGCATTAGGAGTAAGAATCATCATAGTAACACTAAAAGGGGGGGAAAGGAAATGATAACCCATATATACTCATATAAGATCCTCTTGTTCTAGAGTATAATATGAATTCTTATCCATCCAAAAAAAACTATGCATTCCTAATCTCTGAACCAGATGTCCCTTGAAACCTACTTCATTATTCCCATAGATGGTGCTAGAGGATCCCTTACTGATGAAAATGAGAGAAATAATAACCCCAATGGAGGATCCATATCTCGTATGAGCTCTATAGATTGGAAAAATATGTCTGAAATAATGAATCTATCTATTTTTATAATAGATGTATCTCAACCCTAATATTACATTGGGTATATACAGAATCCCTAGGAGGATACCTATACTAAAGGTATGGATACCAAATACACCTAGGAATAATGGGGGGAATCTTATTCTAATGAAATAATTCATGGCTAGGGGGAATTACACATCATGTCTTATGTTCACATGGAGTGTTATCCCAAGTCGATCTCTTGTCCAAGCCATTTAATTTAAAATGGAATGTTTCAACACAATTATACATCATATAGATGTGTAACATGGCATTCCACATCCACATAGGTAACATGAGTGTACCTACTCTACCCATTCCATGCACCCTAAATAATACATGGTGTGTGGACCAATATATATGGAATGAGGGAATATATGGCTCCCATGACATAGACATTTAATACACGCCAATTCATTCGGGTATGTATCACATTGATTATGGATCATTCACACTACTATTTATTACGTAGCTTCACCTAAAACCCTAGATCTGTATAATTTAGGCTTCAAAACCTGTGTTTTTTTTAATAAATGTTATGTTGTTGGAAAATTTACAAAATTATAACTTCATCTTGAAGCTTCTCCTTATGTGTTACTGCTTCCACGATTTCCACATAATAATTCTCAAAACTCATTAACCTAAATCAAAACCTTCTTGAACATCATATTCTAGTCATCCTTCATCATGAAACCAAAATATCAAATCTATATGTTGAATTCTCATTATCTTGATGCCACATCTCATGAAAAATGGTAATACATGATCCTTTCTTTTATTTATTCCACCAGCATCAAACATCTATCATCCTACAATTAATAATATGTAAGCCACAAAAATTATCTATTGAAATAAATATGGTTAGTATAATGAATCAGTTTTTTGGAATTTGGTAAAAACACTGGTTAAAGGAATACTAATTATGAACATTCATAGAATGGAGGTATAAATACGAGTCTTAGGGCCTTTGAGTCATCAAAGTCCTTCGGGCCTTAGGGCCTCTAGGCCACAGAGACCATGGAGTATCCTAGTTCACACAGAGCAATCCCCAGAAGAGGATCATAGCAAAGAGTAGCAGTCACTAGAATTAGAGCCAACCATATTTTAAGAATGAGAGGGTATAGCAACCGCTATTGGGACCAGGCATCGTACATCTTTGTACAGGGAAATGTTATCCGATCAGCAATGCAATGTGGTTTTCTAGGTGGTAAATGATGAAGAATCTAGGGAGAGGAATTTCTAGGGGGGTGGGCTTATGGGTTGTGTAATGGGAATAGTATGCCTCTAGTCTTTCGAGTCATGTATTGGCCTTCAGGTCATGTCGGGCCTTATGCCTTGGACCTACGGGTCATGTATGGGTTCCCCTTCAACCCTTAAAAAGGGGGATTATCCATAATAAAATAAAAAAGAAGGCCTTCAGGCTATTCGGGCATCAAGGTAAGATCTTCACTAATATTTAGGGTTATCTGGATCAGTATAGAGATGAGTTATAACATGGTTTGTGTATAGTTTTCTATGGCTAGTTAAAAAATAAAAGAAAAAAATTAATAAATTAATTTTATTTATTTATTTATTATTCTATCTTATTAAGACATTTCATCAACCATATGACTAGTTAGAATAATACATATGTTTCTCATATGGTAAAACTATCAATTCAAATGCAATGGAAATCTCAGTTTTTTCATCTAAGACCCCATTAATGATTTAATTCATTATTTATGAGATTAAGTGCATGTGTATTCTAATACATTTAATATTTTTAATATACCAACATAATAGATTTTGGATTCATAAAACACTTCTACAACTCCATGAGTAGCTCCACAAATATTTTTTAAAATAATCAATGTGATTGAATTTAAATAAAAAAACAATTAAAAAAGTCTCCCCTAGTTTATCTTTGGGTAGAAATCATAATCATTTTTAATTTTATTAATTGGTGAATTTATATCAACCCATAATTATGATTCATATTTGAAATGAAATTAGATAGGCCATATTATTTTCATATCGAAATAAGGAACACATCAATACATATTGATTTAGATACAAAATATTAATAATTGTGGATTATATATCCCATAATTATAAGATCAAATAAATATAAAAAATATAATAGTTTCATAAATGGTAAAATAAGACTCAATGGGTGTGGTCCTAATCCCCCTGTATTTAATGATCCAAACTCTAAAGTGACTAATTCAAATATTTTATCAACACCAACAGTGAAATTTAATTCCAAACAATCTATTAGAGAGTTAAAAATACATGAATTCCATAATTCAAACATATCTATGAGACTAACACTAAGTAATATATACCAAAATGAATCCAAAAATTCTTTATTCAATAGTAAAAGAACATATAAAATTGAAATGTCTATTAAAAAACATGCATCATGTCTCATGAATGTGTGAATAATAAGAAAAAATTAAATCATTGATTCCATGTGAATATGATTATTAATAATTAAAAAAAATCATGAAAATTTGAATAAAAGTTTATTGAAAATAATTTTAAATAATATAAAAACAAAAAATAATCACAAATCATTCTTATATTTAACAATTCATCAATTAATGACTTTGTAGAATAGGAAAACACAATCAAAATCCAGTAGTAGTTGGAGTTAAAATCCAATGTTAAACCCCAAGGAGTATCCCAAAAATTATAGATAAAATTGGGATTTCTCCAATGCTATGATTTCTAAGGTAAAATCATAGCACCACACTTATACTCAAATCAGAACCCAATGGAAAAAATCTACTAACTACACTTTAATTTTTTAAGTTAATAATAAAAAAATGGAAATTAGAGACAACATGTATACCCATATGATATTAAATATGTTCTCATTGAATTTATAGTAATATAAAGAGTTATTAATAGAATAATTTTACATATTACTATAATACGTTATGACTTTTCAATCAATGTAATTTAATCAAAACATTAAATACGAAAATCTTAGAGGATGGGATGACGATGATTTTTTTTTATTTAAAAGAGTAATTATCATTTCATTATGCAAGTAGTAACACTTTTCACATCATATAATGAATAGATATTAGAGAAACTATTTGGTGGTGTGTTTATACATAAAATAAAATGTCTAAATCATGATATTATATACCAACACCATTGGAATAAATAATACCAAAATTTATAATTCAAATAAAATTTTTGTCACACCCAATTTTTCAAAGATTGGTTTTTGATCCGGTTTATTGGGGATCCCGGCCTTTTCTCAGGTTTTGGGTTTGAAAAGTGTTGAGTTTTGAAGTGTTTTTTTTTTCTAGTATTTCCCTCATGGTTTATCCTTGGTTCATGTTTCAAGAATTTGGTATGGTGGAGATTTTGTGAAACCCACAGTCTCATTATATTGTGTTTAAATCATTCAAGGATCATTGGGTGAGTTTCCCCTAGTGTTTGGGGTGTCATATGAGGGCTTTTGGAAATTTTTTGGGGTTGCATGGTTTGAGCACAATTTTACAAAACATTGAAACCGAAACCTACAAGTTTCAGAATTTTTCCAGTAGCCCTTGCACGGTTTGTTCATGGTTCACAAAACTGTGCAGCAAAACCATACTTCCACTTACAGGATTAATAACTTTTAACCTAAATACCATTTTTGGGTGATTCTACCTCCCAAATATAGACTTAACTATTGGATATATACCATAGTCACCTCCCCCTTCTTTATTCTTCATTTTATTCCTCTTTTTGGGTGATTTATCACCAAAGGTTAGTGGTTCTTCTTAATGTTTTCATTAAATATTTCTCCTTCCTCTTCTATATTCATTCTTCGGTCATTTTTTATTGGATTTCTCTTCTCCACTATTCATGATTGACCTAGGGTTATGTTATCCCAAGGTTTTTTATGGGTTTTTTTCATCTAGGGATGGTCTTCATAGATCTAGGGTTTTGGAACTCGCGACGAGTGATTTTGGCTGTGCATTTCCATTCTGCCATGGATTTGAGGTAGGATGTCCCATGAACTTCAATTTTTCAACTAAGTTTAATCTATTTTTTTTATTACCCTTATATATATATGTTATGTTCTATTTTGAAACCTGTTGTTTAATTTTTTTATGTGAAAATGATGGTTTATGCCTTGTTTGTGAAAAAGAGCTGTTTTGGTATATATGTGTACTCTCCTTGTTTGATAAATTGTTTTGTGATATTTCACACCTGTTTTGTGGTATTTTGAACATGGTATAGTAGACTAAATAAATTTTTGGCATGAAATTGGTGTTTTATTCCTTTTTAATTCCTTATAATTAATTGTTTTTTCAAAAAGTGCATGTCATCTGCTCGGTAAATTGCCAGGTCGGATTTTATGTGTTAAGTGTGGTTTAAAATGATTTTTTTGGTTTTATAATCATATTTATAGTAGGAAAAAACAATTTTTTTGGGTTCATTATGTGGGTTCCAAGCTAGTTTTGGTTTTTATAAAGAATGTGTATTGGTTTTTAGGGTGTTTTGGAATTTGTTGCCAGTAGAAGGCCCATTTGGAACTTTTATAAAAATAGTTGTGTATTGATTGTGAAATATGAATATTTTCAATGTGGTTACCAATTCTTTGAATCTAGAAACGGTTTGTTTTCACATAATTATGAAAAGTGGGTTTTTTGGCTTTGATAAACATTGGTTTGGTAAAATGCTAAAAGGCCAGTTTGGCAGTTTTGTAAAAATGGTCAAATTTTTTATTATGACAACATCCTCTAGATATTTATCATGCCATGCTAGTATATATATAATGGATGGGATTTCCTAGCTATGTAATCCTTGTGATCCATTATGAGACTTCCTTAGGTTAGACTCTTTATTTTCTGTTTGATTAATGGCATGAGATCGGTCCTTAGAGTGGCTCAGGGTGATGCCTATTGTGAATTATTATTATTATATATGTTCTGATTGGATACTTGGCTAGAATTAGTTATCTCAACCACATTATATACATGAGACATGGGAATCCAAAATATTAAGAGAAGTTTCTAAGAATGATTGATTAACTAGTAGTTTATGTACTGACCAGTGGACCGTAATAGTTGGATATATTTGGGCTTATTACTATGGGATTGGGCCCCTTATTCTGTCATGAGTTAGGGTGGTCGAGCGTTAAGGAATTTTGATTTTGATCATTTATAGAATGGAAACGGTTATGGATTCTCATGTATTAGTATGTTCTATATTGTCCTTGACCTTCTAGGTTCACCCATGTCTATTAGATTTCAATTGATTGTAGTGATGAATGTAATGCTTGTATGTATATTTACATTTCCCTTGTTTTGTGATTACTATTGTGCGTTCTTGTGTATTGTTTTACTTGGAAAGTGATGGGATGATTTTAATAAGGTTTATGAAAAAAAATTAAGTGAAGCATTTCTCTATCTTTTGGTAAGCTGAAAAATATAGACATAACTTTCCCCTAGAAAATGCTAACATCGCACTAATGAAATGAATCTAGTTTTGTAAATGAATAAGGGAAATGTATTATAATTTGTTTTCATGTAAGATGTAGATACCTTCATTTTATATATTGTAGTTCAAACTTGAAATTGATGTTACTTTTATTTTAAAGGAAGTGCATTGGGAATAGATTATTGGGCTGGCCTACTGAGTTTTAATACTCACACCTATAGTTCTTTTCTATTTTTATCCCATGTGTAGGTTTCAGATTTAGTTTAGTCACCATGGGTGGCGACTGATCGTTTTATTGGAGAGTGACTGGAAATGTCTCATGGAGATATTGTTGTCTTATTGTCTACCTAGTTGTTTTTTTTCAGTTTTTTTAAATTTTCAAATTGTGTATAAAATATGTTAAACTCATTTTTATTTAAATAGTGGGTTGGTTGGTTATTTTTTATCCATTTTTATTTATTTATTTTTGGGAAAAATCATTCCCTCTTGTACTCTAATGATTCCTAGAACTATTTTTCAGCCCGTAGGGATTAGGAATTTCCTTCAGTCTATCCCATAGATAAGCTCAGGTGAATAGTTAAGGGTCAACCCAGGTTGGTTCACGAAAAAATGGTATCAGAGCAGGTCACCTCTTAGAAAACCTTGATTTTTATAGCACCCTTTATTATTTGGGGATGTCAAGGTATATGTATTAGGATTTTCAAGACATGAGAGGCAGGTGTGGGAAGAGCATCGCAAACTGTTTCTCATTTTGATCCTCAATTTTCTGTGGGAATTCTATTTTTCGTAGTTTCTTGGTCTTTAGGTGTTGTCTGGTGATTGGGATATGACAATGGGAGATGTAATAGTGGTATTTATGAGCTAGTTGATCCTGGAAAGCCATGTGGAGTTGGGGTATGGTTCTAATAAGTCTCCTCGTATTGATGGTGTGTTTGACATATGGTCTCCAACCATATGGTCAATTCACCCACAGACACTCATTCCCTTTTTTGGGTCTCTTAGACCTTTCATGAATTTTGGAAATTCTTTTTGATATCCTTCTGTGAGAATTGTGAAAATGGGGTTTAAATGAATGGTTGGATTTTGAAAAGTGTAAAATGGGTTTTCAAGATTTAATATGAGAAAGGTTTTGGAAAGTTAGTTTTTTGTGAAACAAGTCTTGGGGATAATGTAAAAATGATTTAACGAGATAGGATTTTCCCTAATATAAACTTGTGTTCTGTTAAAAATAATTTTTTTTGAAATTATGGATTATTTTAAGGTGATTCAAAAACATTGTTTCAAATGGGATGTTTTGGGATGTTTAAAAGTATTTGAATCTGATGAGTTGGTTTGGGAAATTGGTTTCGATCCATTTCTATTTTTCTGAAAAATGGTTTTGGTCCTTGTGGAAATCATTTTATGAAAATAGGCTTGGGTGAATTTTTGAAAAATGGAAAGTGATTTTTGGAATAGAATATTTGTTTTGGAAGTTTTATTAAATTAAATGGAATGGGTTTTTAATCAAATGTTTCTTGATGTATTTTGGTGTGTTGAGATGCTAGAAAATGTTTTGATAAATATAAAAGAGGTTTTTAACTTAGTGTAGTGTGCCTTTGGAAGGTACATGATTTTTGAAATGGGTTGAATGATATGTCTTGTAAAATTATGATTTTTGTTTTAGCCTTTGGTGTTTTCATGGGTGCTCAAAGGTCTGGTTTTACATGAAATGTGCATGGATTCATAGTATGGCATGGTGGTTGGGTGCCCGGGGTGACACAAAAATGTGCATGTCAGTGAGAATTGATGAAACACCATTGGTGAATGTGAAAATTCACCAAGTTTTTTTGTTTTTAAATAGTGTTTTAAGCTAAAAAATTTTGTTTTTTTACAATCCAATGGTTGTGTGTCTTTGTTTTCCATTTTTCTAAGTGTTGTTTATTTGGTATGATTCCTCGTGATGATGAATCAGCCCGTTCATTGGATGTTGTGATGTGGATATGGATAGTTCTCCATTGGAAATATTTCTAGTTGGTTAACCTAAAGATTCATTGAAAATTTTAAATCCACCTCTTCGAATGATGCCTCATCCCATTCATTGGGGTAAAGAGATTTTTTGGTTCAATTTAAATGGTTTCTCTGGTATAATAATTCTCTCGGTTATAGCGGTTGTGTTCAGTGATTTTCTATGTGTTTCACCATGTTCCTTGTTCATTCTACTCCTCATTCGGAGTGAGGGAGAATGGTGGTGTGTATTCTTAGCCCCTATTTGGGTAAAAGTGTGTTGTTTGAGGAAGTGAGTTTCATGGTGTGTATTTGTCCTTTTTTTTCTACTTAGGAGGTTTATATAGCTTCTTGTGTCACTATAAGAATGGGTTCTAGTTAGGGATTAGTAGTTCCTGGCTATGAGGCAGTAGATTCTTTACACATCAGAGCTCTAGACATAGGTCCTGGAGTGAAGTTGGTGCATATTCAGGAATCCCAGAGGTTTGAAAAGTATGGTAAAGTTTGTGCCTCTACCGTTATGGTGAGGAAATTTTAGTATTCCTATTTTGAGTACTATGTCAATGAATGATGCACCTGGGTTTCAAAGAGCATGGTGGACTTACCCCTCACATAATGTCTACCAATATTTCTTCTTAAATGCAGTTTTCTGATCAGTGTCCTTGTTTGAACTTCCCACATGATTCGAGTGCGGTTTCGATTTTAACCATTCATAGTATTTTAGTATTGGGTAGTTTTTGGTTTTGGTTTCGGTGGTCCAAGAACTGGGCCCCTTCCCACCCTTCCCCGAGGGTCAAGGGTTTTTTATCCATGCAGAATGTTTTGGCCTAGTTATTGTCCCCTCTGTTCAAGAGTGGGTGATTTAAATATTCATTTTGTGTTCCTCTTGGTTTGGGTTTCTAGGTTGTTGTGGGAGATTTTTTGGTGGACCTATGTGGGAGAGACTCATTCCTAGTTCACGTTTAATTCTATTTTGTTCATTGATCATTGGTTCTCAATGGTGGGGAGACCCACTATGGGTCTCATGGATTTTCCTCTTAATAATTTGTCAAGTTCTAGTTTTTTCTTAATTGTGATGAGTTTGTTACAGCCTCCCTTGGGATCTTTGATTTTCGTGAGTGCTCTTGGTTTGGGTGATCATTGGGTTCATTGGGAGAAGGCCCAACAATATGGTTATTGTCTTGGTCATGGAGGTAGTGGCTTGATCTTTCTGTTTATTCCTAGGAAGTGGTTGTGAGTTAGTGTTTTGTTTGGTAAAGAGACTTAAGTTCCATTAATTTTAGACGATATTTCCTTAGATTGAGAGGCAGGACCATATTGATAAGTAATCCTTAGGCATTTATCAATCATATAGAACTTTTTATAGATTTCTGAGGATGGAAATAATTAATGGTGGGGAGAATTTTCACACCTAGTTTTTCAAGGTTTGGGTTTTGATCTGGTTCGTTTGGGATCCCGGTCTTTTTCAGGTTCCAGGTGTGGAAGTTGTTAAGTTTTGAAGTGTTTTCTTTGTCTAGTCTTTCCCTCATGGTTGATCCTTGGTTTTTGTTTCGAGAATGTGGCATGCTGGAGAGTTTGTGACACCCACATTCAAACTATATTGTTTTTAAATTATTCAAGGATCATTGGGTAGGTTTCCCCTAGTGTTTGGGGTGTTATATGAGGGTTTTGGTCAATTTTTTGGGTATCACAGTTTGAGCATGGTTTTCCCAAACTGTTCAACCTAAACCTGCAAGTTGTATATGTTTTCCATTATCCCTTGCAAGGGTTGCGCTTGATTTAACAAATCATGTAGAAAAATCGTACATCCACTTACAATATTAATAAATTTTATCCTATTTTTTTAGGTTATTCTGCCTCTCAAATGGAGTTTTAACTGTTTGATATTAACCAAAGGCACCTCATCCTTCTTTATCCTTCATTTTGCACCTCTTTTTGGGAGACTTATCACCAAATTTTAGTAGTTATTCTTAATTTCTTCTTCAAATATTTCTCCTTTCTCTTCCTTATTCCTTCTTCTTTCATTTTTTCTTGTATTTCTCTTCAACACTGGTCATTCTTGACCTAGGGTTCTGTTATACCAAGGTTTTTAATGGGGGGGTTTAGTTTAGGGATGTTCTTTATAGATCTTGGATTTTGGAACCTGCGATGGGTGATTATGAGTGTCCATTCCATTTTAACATGGATTTGAGGTAGGATATCCCATGAACTTGACATTATAATTTATGTTTCATCTATTTCTTTCTGTTTTTACCATTGTCTATATTTTATGTGTTTTTATGAAACCTTTGGTTTAATTTTTTTTTATGTGAAAATGATGTTTTATGCCTTGTTTTTTGAAAACTATAGTTGTTTTGGTATACATGTGTAATATCCTTATTTGATAAATTGTTTTGTGACCATTGGCACCTAGATTATGGTATTTTGAACATGGTTAAGTAGATTAAATAAATTTTTGGCATAAAATTGGTGTTTTATTCCTTTTCAAGTGCTTCAAATGAATTATTTTTTTAAAAAGTGCATGCCCTGTGCTCAGAAAATTTCCCGGTTTTATTTTATGTGTTAAGTGTGGTTTAAAATGCTTTTTTCGGTTTTATAATCATTCATAAAGTATTAAAAACAATTTTTTTGGCTTCCTAGTGTGGGTTCAAACCTGGTTTTGGTTTTTATAAAAACAATTATTGGTTTTTAGGGTGTTTTGGCATGTGTTCCCAATGGAAGGCCCATATGGAAATTTTATAAAAATAGTTGTGTATTGTTTTTGAAATATTAACATTTTCAAATTGATTACCAATGTTTTGAATCGGAAAATTTTTCTTTTTTACCTATTTATAAAAAGTGTTTTTTTTTTGGCTTCGATAAATGTTGGTTTGGTAAAATCCGAAAAGGCATGTTTGGAAGTTTTTTAAAAATGGTGAAAATTTTATTATGAAAACATCCTATGGATGTTTCTCATGCTATGATTTTATGTTTATAATAGATGGTATTTACTAGCTATGGAATCCATGTGATCCATTATGAGAGAGACTTGGGTTAGACTCTTTATGTTTTTTTATTAATGACATGAGATCATCCCTTAGAGTGGCTCAGGGTGATGCTTGTTGTGAATAATTATATATATATATATATATATATATATATATTGTGATTGGATGCTCGGATGGTGTCATTCTGTTCACCCCCATTATATACAGGAGACATGGTAACCTAGCTTATTGAGAGAATTTTCTGGGAATGATTGTTGCACTGGTATTTTATGTACTTACCAGTGGCCCATAATAAGTGGATATATTTTGGTTTATTACTATGGGATTGGACCCCTTGGTCTATCCTAAGTTAGGGTGGCCAGGCATTCGGGCGTTTTGATTTTCATCATGTCTAGCATGCCAACTGGGATGGAGTCTCTTGTATTAGTATGTTTTGGATTGTTCTTCATCTCCTAGGTTCACCCATGTCTATTGTCTTTCAGTTTCTTACAATGATGAATATGATTCTTGTATGTATATTTACATTTCCCTTATTGTGCGATTACTATTTTACCTTCTGGTGTTTTTTTTTAGAAATTTATGGGCTGATTTTAATACGGTTTATGAAAATCATTTTCAAGTGAAGTGTTTTTCTCTATTTGTGAAAGCTGAAAAATATAGACATCACTTTCCCATTGAAAATGGTAACGAAACAATAATGAAATGAATCTAGTTTTGGAAATGAATAAGGGAAACGACTCATACTTTGTTTTTGATTAACATGTAGAAAACCTTACTTTTATATATTGTAGTTCAAACGTTAAATTGATGTTTCTTTTATTTTAAAGGAATTGTATTGAGAATAGATTATTGGGCTATCCTACTGATTTTTAATACTCATGCCTATAGTTTTTTTCTATTTTTAGACCATGTGTTGGTTTCATCTTGAGTTCAGTCACATTGGGTGGCGAGTGATCATTATGTTGGAGAGTGAAACCAAAGTTCTCAAGGAGATAGTATTTTCTTATTGTTTGTCTAGTTTTTTTGTTTAGTTTTTTTAAATTTTAAGATTGTGTATAAAATATGTTCAGATCATTTTTATTTAAATAGTGGGATATTTTTTCACTTTGATTCATGTTTCTTTATTTATTATTGGTAAAAATAATTCTCCCTTGTACTCGGATGATGCTTGACACTAGTTGTCAGCCTGTGGGAGTCAATAATTCCCTTAGGGCTATACTACGGACCATCTCAAGTGTCCGTTTCAGGGTCGATCCAGGTTGGTTCTTGAAAAATTTAAAGATGTTTAGATCAATAAAGATTTCATAAAAACTCAAAATATAAACACACTATAATATTTGTGGTTCTAATGATGAGCATTCTACTCCCATCATCCCCTTTGATTATCTCTTAGATAAATACCTTCTGACATCATGGTATTAACCATTACTTTAAGAGATAGTTAAATATCAACTCCCTAAATAAATTAAAAATTATTATCTAGAAGTAAATTATGGATAAAAATTAGATAAATAAAGAGATGAAATAAGGATAGAAATATGTCTTTATCTGATGATATTTTCATGAATCATGTCAATGAGAGGAGGAAGTGGAGGGAAACCTACAATTAAATTATTAATAAAAAAATTAAATATGTTCCAAAAAACCATTATTATATGTGATGGTTACTTGGAAGGTTACAAACATAGAGGATGATCCCCACAACATAATATTGAATTAGGAAAGAAGGTGTGTATTAGGTATCAATAAGGCTAGGAGGTGAACTAGACAAGGAAAGTGAGACCAATATCATAGATGACCTATGTGTAAACATCATATGATAAAGGGATATAGGATTTCATAAGTGGGTCTCAAGGATAATTGATACTAGTGATAATGTCCATAGGACAATGTAGAGGTGGGGAGTATGTATTCTCCCATTGAATTATAGGTGATAGGTCTAGGATAACCAATATATGGAGGTGGTTGTAGGAAAATTTGGTGAGAGTGAGAAATTATTGATCCATAGCCATATATGTTATTAAGGTTTAGAGTAATAATTAATGCATGGTGTCCATATCACTACACAGATATGGAAATCATTATTCAAGTCACTATAATGCATGTCACTAGTGTTGAAGTATTAGGTAAAGGATGGGGTTCGGATGATATGGTGATGAAGATTATTAGAGGTTAATCCATAAGCATGTGGATAGTGGGGGATATAGAACCTAGTGGAGACCAATAAAATTTTTATTGTGAGAATTTTTTGTCAATAATGGGAATGGGTTCCATGTATAAATTTAAAAAATGATAAAATAAATTCATGCAGAGTTTGAGAAATAAAAACTATCATGGAATTTTTTTTCATATATTTTGGAAAAGATAAATCCCAAATTTTAGTAAAATTGATCAGTGGTGGCCAAACCCTCCAATAGGCACAAGGTACCCATAAAGTACCAGTGTATCTTCCAACACTTAAACAAATAATAATATTTTTTTGATGATGTTGATAATGATAATTATAATGATGATAATGATGATGATGATGATGATGATGATGATGATGATGATGATGATGATGATGATGATGATTTCTAGGAATTATGGAGGGAATACAAAAATATAAAATAAAAAAACCCACCAAATGAATTAAACCATGTTTGATTAAACCTCTCATCCATGTTTAATCATCACACTTGATGGGTATTAATGTACAATAACTCCTTAGAGTGTATGATCTTAGAGTCCCAAAATAATTAATCATAATTACAAAATAAGAAGTATAATAATTTGAAACATCAATAAAAAAATTAATAAAATCATAGGGTAATAAATCATAACATTTAATTTTACTATCATAGACTCCTTTTATTGTTTATAGAATACTCTAGAGAATTATTCTTATTAAAAATTTGTTACACTAAAAAAATCAATTTTGTAAAGGTATTATAAACAATCCAACCTCTATAGTATCAAATTATAGGAATGAAACATTATCTTTATTTTTTATATCCTAAAAAAACTATATAATCATTCATAACCAATGGTTTTATCCATTATTATTTCTTCATAATGTAGAAAATGAAATTTATACTACTATATTCATAATTAAAATCCATTGAATTTAATTAACTCTATTAAAAACATCCTTCCATAATCCTATGGGAATTTTTTAATAATGTTCTATATAAATTTTTTCCCCAAATATACCATTGAATCCCCATCATATTATATCATTAAAAAACTATAATAAGAACGTAAAAAAATTAAAAAATCATTCATTTGTTTAGATTTTATTTCTTTTCTAAACTAGTTCAAGGTAAAAAAGTCTTGAATTTAGTTTCAAGTGTGACCACGTTTCTAATAGTTATTTACATTAATATATTATTTCATGTAAATTATAAATAGTTTCAAAGTAATATTTATTACATCATAAATAATATCATTTTTTAACACCTAATAACATATAACTGATCATAATTTTTTGTAATGAAACAATTTATAACTAATATGGATGCATGAAATTTAAACAATCATTTTTTTTATTCTCCATATTAAGAGAATAAAATTGAGTAATATTTAAAATATTGAAACAATTTATCTATTATAATTATAAATAATTTAAATATAATAAAATATTCTTAATATTATATTCACCCTAGATATAGAATAAATATATAGAAGAAATAGAAATATAAATTTTTCCATACAACTCTTAAAAGGTAACCTTTGATCAATATTATTATAGATACTCCCAGACAATATATGGGATATGAATGTCTTATAAAAGTTATACTATAAAAAATCAAACACATTATATTATAAAAATGGTAATTCAAAAAATTATTAAGAGGTTACAAATAATAAAAAAGGTCACACACACCAAATAACCAAAAAAATCTAAGCCATATCTCCCCTATAAATGGGTTGGTATATCCTAAACTAATCTAATTTCTAACCTACCTAAAGGGAATTTTCTTCCTGACCCAAAAATAATACTTAAAATAGTGCATCGAATACAAAATATTTCTATTCAAACTAGAAAAATAGGCTAGATATTTTTTCTCCATTACCATAAGGGACTATTTTTCATTATCATTCCACACATCTGTTATTCTTTAGCTGCAACGATTAAAGGAATGCATTGAATAAAATTATATAAAGCTATATTTGTGAATATTTAACATTTTAAATCAATGTCAACCTTGCATCAAGATATATATAGCTACTGATCAACATAACCATACAACTAGATAAAAACATATTTTTATGAACTTTGTAACTCCACGAGATTTTATAATGTATTTCTCTTTAATAAACATGACTTATTTGATAACTTATGTTACATGAAACACTAATTTAAACTAACCATGATTTTCTATTAACATATTATGTAATAGTTATCACCTATAAATTGGGTTGTTGGTAGTTAATAATACTTACTAAATTATGAAAAATATGTGGCTTACACATTTATAAAATAAATTCACTAGTTATCTATTGATAAGAAATTAAAATTAAAATCATTTTGAAAATAAGGGATATGTTTTTGTGAAAAAAAATTATGAGTGAAAAGTTTTTTTATCCAATTAAATTAAATTTCCCACTAAGGGTGAATGATTTTAATGAAATAATAAAATATATATTAAATATAAAATTATCATTTATCCAATATTTTTTATAGGAATTATAAAATAATATAAATCTAGTTATATGATTAAAAATTGTAATTTTCAAAAAAAAATGTTTTCATCGCATTTTTTCACTTATATTAAAATTAATTTCTTCCACTTTTAGGTATTTAATTTTATAAAATGGATTCCATATTTTGAATAAGAATCTAAAATTTTGTAAATAATTCACTTTTATTTTTAGGAATTATAAATAGTAACCATGATAAAAGTTATCAACTTCGTAAATGGTAAATCATGTTAAACTAGTCTAAAACTAACTAATAAGATCATAATTTTTAATACTTGTTATTATTGGATGAATTAAATTCAACCATTATCACCATTGGCTTGAAAATAATATTTTTAATGGAAACATGTCCAAGAGAATAACCAATATAATTTTTAAATCAAAGAATGTTACAAAATGTCACTCTCATATTTTTAAATATCTATTATCTTCCCACAAAGAGAAAAACCAAAATGTTAATTTTTTCATAATTAAATTTTTATTCATGATGAAACTTTATTTTTAATTTTTAATTATTATATAATTAACTTAAATGCTTTCAAAACTCTAATACGGTATTTATTAAATTCAAAGAAAAATAAAACAAATTATATTAAAATATTAAAAGTGATATAAATTGAGTGATTTATATTGTTCCATGAATTTTCTAGATTAATATGAAAAATTAGTGATGGTTAAATAAATTATATTCAAAATCCAAATTTTTCTTATTATATTTGAAGTCAAATTAAATGAATAGTGACAAAATTAACATTAACTTTAATTTATCAAAATAATATTTAATTTTTTTATTAAAAAAACATTAAAATATTGAAAATAAGAAAAGGGGGTAACGTATGTGGCTTCTTCATAGAAGAAGGACCTCTAATAATATGTATAAATCATTATCTATCCTCCCATGATTGCCTTGCCACATCCCTCTCTGCAAGGATATATTAGGAAGTATGAGGGTATTTATCTCCCAAATTAGGACTCCATATCTCTCACTGCCATATCACCATATTCAGATCATAAGTTGAAGTCACTAGTTCCTAATCATCACTCTACGTCAACTCCCTAAACTAGAGTTGTAACTCACTCAAAAGACAAGATTGAATAGGTACCAGTGTCTCTCCATTTTTTGAATTATCTGAAGCCTTCAAAGTCAAGATTCAACTCAATATGTCTTCATCATCAATGTTAAAATTCCTCATCTAGAACTCTCATGGTTTGGGCACATGGGTGAAATCGAAATTATTGAAAATCAAATATGATCTAAATATATCTCTATTATGGAGATTCTCAAACCAAAAAATAATAATTTTCAATATATCCTTATTTTCTAATATAATGAGGTTGAGAAATTTTATGCATGGGTATCCCTCCAACTAGGATGTTTGTCTTTTATGAAATTCTAATATCTTTTTGGAGCTTATCGAAGCTTCGGAGCAGTACATTACCACAAAGATCATAACAGGTATGTAGCTCTATTTTGTTTCTTTTTTTACGCTAGATGTGATTATCTAACCAGAGAGGTATTATGGAAAAACCTAATCTTGTTTGATCCAATTAATTATTCATGGCACGTGGGTGGTGACTTCAATGCCATTTTAGATACTTCTAAAAAGAAGGGTGGAGGAAGATTTTGTAGAAAGTCGAGTCAGGACTTCTCATGTTTTGTGTCTCGTAATGGATTAAAATATTTAGGACTCATTGGAGATAAATTCTCTTGGAGAAACAACCATAAAGGATCCAAGTTCACTTGGTGTCATCTGGATAGATGTTTTTTCAGTAAGCATGTGATATCCTCTTATCAGACAGCTTCAGTCTCCCACCTTACTCAAGCTCTTTCAAATCATTCTTCGATTCTAGTGAATCTGGATACTTGGAATAAAGGGATAAAATGCTTTAACTTATCATGAATCTAGAAAAGTAATCTTTATTTACATAAATTTTTGTTTACCTCATGGTCTAAACTAATATAGGGGCATTGATGGATTGTCTTTCACAGTAAATTAAAAATCCTAAAGAAGGATTTGTTTACCTGAAGTAGTAAACATTCCCCTTTGTAGCAGGAGTTGGACAACTTAAAGTATTAAATTTAACATATGTAATCTATCATTGAATAAGGATGTAATTAAGAAACATTCAGAACCCTTATCCCTAAAAATATCACCCTAGAAGAATTGATTTTGATTCAGAAGTAGGGGTTCCTCAAGAATTCCCAAGTAAGGTGTCTTAGAGAAGGGGACTGGAACACTAGTTAACTTCATGTATACATTAATAAAAAAATATTTTTTAGTAAACTAAACATTCTCCTTGAAGATGTATCCTATTAAAATGATATTTATGTCATAGGATTTATGCCCAAAACTCTTCTCAAATCTCTCCTTGTTGACCATAACCACTCTATACAGAATGTTTTTTTAGTGGAAATGCTTCCATATTTGAATCAAGTATAAAAATGGTGACATAGGATAAGAATTTCTCTATTTAATCCATTTTTGAGGAGATAGAAATTTGGGAGCCTATTTTATTCCTTAATCTTGAGAGTTCTCTAGAGCCAGATGGTTTTCTCGGTTCCTTCTATGTGTGTTTCTGTACTATACTAAAAATATATCTAATTGAGGTTATTCAAGATTTCTTTTGAGGCGGTAGTCTACCTTGGGTGGCTAGTGAGACTCTCCTTGTTATATTTCCAAAATTTAAATACTTTTCATCATTGATACAATTCAAGACAATAATTATATACAAATTTACTTACAAATTCCTTACTAGTGTGCTCAATAAGAAGTTATCCCATCATCTCCCTAAATGGGTAGATGAAGAACAACATGGTCTTCTTAGGGATAATTCCATTCAGTGTTCTATCAATCTTGAATAAGAAATAATCGAAGATATCAATAGAAAATATCAAGGTTCAAACATCGTTATCAAAGTGGAAATGGAAAAGGTGTATAATAGTATCGAGTGGGGTTTTATCTTAAAGGTTTTTAATTTCATGGGACTATCTACTTGAGTAGTTGATCTACTATTTGAATATATTTTATCACCATAGTTCCCTATCTATTTCATGGGAATGAGGAAAGGTTTATTTAAATAATTTTGTGGGCTTTTCAAGGGGACCCATTAACTCTTATTTTGTTCATC
Organism: Viscum album; assembly: GCA_963277665.1. Lineage (NCBI taxonomy): Eukaryota > Viridiplantae > Streptophyta > Magnoliopsida > Santalales > Viscaceae > Viscum > Viscum album. The sequence goes on along the minus strand of OY728156.1, from coordinate 784,782,431 downwards.
TTGTCTCAGGATTCTCTAAGTAGACTAATAAAAGACAAGATGCAAGAAGGGTTGATTCAACCATTATGTTGTAGATCCCACTTCCAAAGTCAGTCCCATATTATGTTTACAGATGGTATGTTCCTCTTTCTTAATGATAATGAAAAAAACTATTTTATACATCAAAAAATCCTCGATGAATACTGTAAATGGATAGAGAAACTCATCAATCGTGAAAAGATTAGTCTTTACATATCGTATAGATGCTTGGAGAGGAGCATTCAAAGAATTGTATACAGTATGGGAATCAGAAAAAGAAGTGTTCCAATTGAATATTTATGTTCTCTAATCACATTCATAAGGTTACACATTAGACATCTAGACATGGTGATGGATAAAATTTCTTCTTGCATCAATAATTGGATGAATTGATCTCTCTCCTTCGATGAGAGGATTATGCTTGTTAATATAATTTTCTTCTTAATCCCCATGAATGTTCTATCAATATTGAGAGTCCCAAATTCAGTTTTAAGTGAAATTGAGAAACGTTTTATATCTTTAATTTTTGTATTACCACTTGGAAGGTAGGTATCATTGGGAATCCTTGTCGATAATGGACTTTCTAACTGATGAGGGTGGAGTTTGGTTGAGAAAAGAAACTAACTCAATGAATTTATTTCATTATTTCTTAGATTGGGAAGTGATGGAAAGACATATGTTGTGGGAAATTTTCATTTTGGGAAAATATAGAAGAAATATTTATTTTATGAGAAGTAATTATATTGAGTTAATGAAATCCATCCAAAATAATATTCATCATCTTCAACAACATCCATGTCAGATCATTGTCTTAGGGGATATTAGTTTCTGGTATGATAACCAAGTGGGAAGAAAGATTAGATTCCTCTGATGTCTGAATCTGAATATTCCATTTTGCAAGGCTTGTAATTATCCTGCCTTTACTCAGGATATTCCCAAAAAGGAATAGTATGAGCTTTTCTAGCTCATTTAAATCTCAGATGAGCAGGACAATTGTGTTTTCAAGGATTCTTCTACAGGATCCTTCACGACCAATGCTTATAGACCCATTATCTTAGAAAAATCTATTTCGGATATACAAGGAAAAAAAAATTTGTGCAAATAAATTCTTCCAAAGTACAAGTTTCTCCTTTGGTGTATTTGAAATCATGCGATCTATACTGATGAAGAGGTGAGACAGAATGGTATTCACATTGTTTCTAAATTCCAATGTTTCCAACACCCAATAATTGAATCCACTTATCATTTATTTTATGAGAGAGTAAGAAAATATAGTATGTAATACAGTGATTGATTTTATAGGTATTTCATTAAATGATATTCAAAGCATCATATTTCATAAATAATGGTTTTGAGAGGAAACAAGTAGGAACTTAGAGAAGGGCCATAATTCTTTCTATTGGATGCTACTGTATTTGGGCAGGCCGAAACAAAGCATGTCAGGAGAGTCTCTCATAAACTGGGATGGAACTGGGGGCTAGAACAAGCTAGTTGATCTTTGACTTAGAAATTCTTCTAAAAAATGGGAATAGGCTCCCTTAATTATATTCATGTTGTGTTACAATAGTATTCCATCTGACGGACAAAGAGTTAGTAATAAGGATAGATGGATCTATTGGAACCCTCCCACCAATGGTTTTAAGATAAATATTTATGGCTCCTATATCATGGGAGTTATGAGGGGAGGAGTTATTATCTTGGATGTGTATGGTTATGTGGTTGTTTTCTTCATTTCAAACATCAAAAGTGGGGATTCCCTCCAGGTGGAGGATTGGTCTCTTTTATAAGGTCTGAATCTCTGTATGTCCAATAATATCACTCTCTAAAACATCAAAATAGATTCCAAAATTGTTTATAGCTCTCTCAATAATCTCATTTCCACACCCTGGCCTATATCATATCATATTCCGATATTCATATCTCTTATTGACAACCAAACTATCTTACAATAAACATGGTGAGAGGGAAATAAGGTGGATTATTTTCTTACATAAAAGTATACACATAATGATAATTTTATCTCTTTTACTAGTTTGGGTTCCCTTCCCCCATAGTTCGTAAATATAGTTATAGGTTATTCTATTAGACTCCATTACCTTCAACCCCCTTAATTTCTAGGTTTGGGTCTCTTAGGTTCTATGTACTTTCATTTTTTCTCTATTGAATAAAATATATGATTCGAGCTTTAAAAATGAATGAGTGATAAAATATTATAAGAAAATAATATATGGTATTGTATATATATAAGTATAATTTTTTAATAGATTTATAATAAATAATTATTTATTATAAAGTAGTTTTGGACATGAAAAATTGAAATCAAACATGATGTAAGGGTTTCTCTTCTCACTTTTACTTATGTGAGACATATTCCAAATTCATCACTTATTTATTTTCTATGGTGCATATACATCCCCTTTGATGGATTATATCATTAATATCATTTAATTTGTGGTATTTAATTTTTAATTTTAACTTATTTCTATAATGGAGCTTAAAATTAAAAAGATACATAAGTGGTACGGGTTTATTTCACAATCTCATCATTATTTAGGATTGATTATGTTTAAGTGACTATTGGGGGAATATTTTTCATCCATATCCATTTTTTCTAAAAATATTTTAAAAAATGTATTAAAAATTCTCCAAATGATTTATTAAAGACATTTTTACCCATGTTTGAATTTTTAAAAAATGTTTTGAACAGAATCATCCTATAACTTTTTAAATGGGGTAATTTTTAACAATTTTATAAAACTATGAAAAGAATTTATTTTTAACTTATACAGAATTAACAAATATTCCCACTATCATGAAAAATATTTTATTTTAAACTTACTTTACAAATTTACATATTAATTTTTAATGAAAATGGTTTACTTCATCTTTGAAAAGTATATAAATAAATTATTTCAAAGTGGAAATTTTTTTTTCGGAAGAAGTATATAATGATATTTTTAAAGTATTTTTATCTATGAAAACATACATTGTTGAATATTATGATTTTATGAGGTTATTATATTATGTTACCATCCACCATATTTTTATGGATGTTTTATGATCACTTTGACTATATAAGGTATTGATATTACATATTCTAGTTCTTTCAATATGGATAGTTATTTATTTTTAAGGTAGTTGATTCTGTTGTGTTATTTATTCATATAAGGAATGCATTGGACTTATTATGTGATGGGTGGGTCCTATAATTACAAAACCCCTCAATGAATCATCATTTCTCATTAGACAAGATATTTTAGTTTTTTTCTAATTCGTTTCCCATTAATATAAGTTTCCTTAGCATGAGGCCTTGACATTATGTTTAAGATGTCTTGGCATTAGGCCACATTGATATTTTTTTATGTATAAAATTATTCATTTCATAATTATAAAATAATTTATTTATTTCCTTGAGATTATTTGAATAGTTTTTATACACATTGATAAGTTTAATCTCATGTGATTATCTATGAGGAATTATTTTATTTTCATTTATTTCTTACCATATTATTCATGCCTTATTAATATTCTATTGTATATATAAATTTATTGAGCATTTGAGCTCACCCCTTTATTATTTTTCTTTTCCTCATGATACTAGGAAGTGATTTATGGTTAATACACATGGGATATACTAAAGGTGACATTTATTTTCTTGAATAATATACAACGTTTAATATTATGTTTTCAAATGTAAATATAAAATTTGAGTATGTATCTAGTACATTAATACTACTAAACTATTTGGTAATTTTGTATTTTAATGTAACCAATGGCTCTAGGATACTAGGTTTGAGGTCTTTATAGTTGGTATTATATACATTTTAGTAGAATCCTTGGTAACTAGTTTTAGGAAAACATATATTTGGGAACATTACTTATGACTGACTATGATAATATTCCCAAATAATTTTTTTTAAGATTATGATATTAGCTATGAATATATTTTTCAATTTATGTTAAGTGTTTCATTGGTTTTGGAATTATACATTATGTTTTAAAATGTTATGATCTAATATATTATATGAAATTATTTATAAATAAATCCTAGTGGAAGGAATGGGAACATTTTCAATCAATGTAATCCAAGAAGATATAACCCTCTTATGCATGATAATGAAGCTAGAGCTAGAGATTCATCTGGAATTGAAAAAATTATAAGTAAATTGTGGTATCTAACTTAGGTTACAATAAATAATCATTCTCATATAGAGCATCATGGTGATCCATAATTCACTGTAACAATTTTATACCACTTCATGCACAACAACCTCTATCATTAAATGGGACTACAAATCCATTTGTTGATGAGAAATGGATATGTTCCATAGAGAGGATATTTCTTTCTTTAGGGAGTAATGAAAGGAAGAAGGTTGGTCTGGCAGTTCATCGTCTCTGAGTTTATGCATATCAATGGTATTCATGGATCCAAAACACTAAGGTTGATGAGGAAATAGAAAGCATTGAAGGGAAGTATTTTATGTAACATTTCTTGTAAAATTAATTTCCTCATGAATAACAAGTCGTATAGAGAGGCAATTCTTGATTCTGAGAAACAATTAAGAGGAAAATTCTTATATGTATGATGTTAACTTTTCATTTATAGTAATTAATTCTATGGAGTACATACACAATCCAAATAACATGAATGAATATTTCTTTGATGGTATTAAGCTATCCCTTCAAACTCTACTAATCTCCCAAATATTATAATCATATGGGGATAATGTATAATGTGTAATCTAGATAGGGAAATTATTATACATGCCTTTTTTCTTTGAAATAAATAAAGAGAATAAGAATATGGTAGATAAAAAATAGATTAGGGGGTGGAGAGAAAGATGAATTTTCCAACATGTGATACTTGTGGAAAGAAACATCATGGTACAAGAATAAAAGTAAAATGATATTTCTATAGAGAAAAAGGTCATCATACTTGTGAATGAAATTGTAAATGTAATACCATCACTGTGAATTTTTTTTATCTTTAATGATATGGGGAACTATTCTAACCAATTAACCAAGAATTAAGGGAACTTACAACAAAATAATCCAAGGGAGGAGACTAAGCTTATGCAATTACTACAGATAATGTGGAGGTTCCTAATGATGTGGTAAAAGGTACACTTAACATTCACTCTAGAATTGAATTTTTTTTATTCTTGTTCTACGCATAATTTTATATCTGAATAATTTTCTAAGGGTATCTCACCACCACTATAACAACCCGAGATTTTGTGATTTATTTTTTATTTTTTATTTTTTATTTGAATTAATTTAATATTTTTTATATTTTTCACTTCACATAACACTGAATATAGAATTTTGTTATTATATAAGAGAAATAAGTTTGGATTATGTTATATGAAACACCAAGTTAATCTTGTGCTACATGCAACACTCACATGGCTTGCGCTACACACAACATTGAGTCTCTACGAAACAACACTTTGATATTATAAGGATTTAAATGAGATAGTTATAGACTATCTGTTAAAATTAGTAATATTAATAATAATAAATAATTTTTAAATATTAGTTATAATGGTTTTATATAAACAATATATATTTATAATGAAAAATATAATTTTTGGTAAAGTTTTTATGTGTTTAAAACTACTATTTTCTCAAATGAACTACGTTTCATGTCCTTTTATGAAAAAATAAATAAATTTAATTTTAGAAAATATTATAAATTTAATTTAAAATAAAAATAAATTTTTAATTTTTAATGTAAAAATTAACTTAGGTTGAATTTTTAGTATTTTTCTAAGAAGTTTCATTTTTTGATGAATAGTGAAAGATACTGCATTGTAGATAAAAACTGCCTATTTTGTTTAAATAGTTATTATAATTTAAATTAATTTTTACAGTCATGATAGATCAATAATAAATATTTGAATCCAATTTTGGTCATTGGAATCATTTTATAGTGAAATTCGATATAAAAACATATTGAACTTTTGAACATCTCTTTTACCCGTTTTCTCGCCACATCTACGGGA